>CM076446.1:911365-1615659 GCA_038419695.1 Scomberomorus guttatus
CTATGAAGCAGCTCCAGACTTTATGCCTAATGACATCACAAATTTGAGTCTTACTTCTTTGGTTGTGACTTTGGGATTGAGTAGTTCATGTTCACAAATATCAGAGGTGGGAGTAAGTTACATATGTGCAAGTCACAAGCAAGTCTCAACTCTTAACCTTAAAGGCTCAAGCAAGTCCTAAGTCACTGTGTTTAGACTCAAGCAAGCCAACTGCCAAACCAGCAAGTAAGACAAGTCAAGTAAGTCACAAGTCAAGTCACCATGAAAGAAGCGCTTTAAACACGAGAGAAAGGGGTACAATGGCAAGCCATGTCATGAGAAAACTGCACCTGTTAGTTAGTCTCTACAACTAGGGATGTTATGGTTAGGATTTATAAATAACACTATTGATTAGTAGATTAACTTTATAAAAAAGTAAACAAAAATAAATAAATAATCTAACATGTTTTCTAGGATCCAGTGTTCATAATTTAGTATTCTATGCAGTATTGATGTTTGTGGATGTGTTGTAAGGCTTCCGCCACCAGGTTGTGCCTTCGAGTAAGGTGAGAGTTTTGAATCAGAAGTTGTAGAAGAAGAGGAACTTCCTCCAGTTGCGGTAGTTATCTCAAAGCTAGTGGGTTTTAGCAGCAGCGAAAATATGCCGGTGGACTGTAAGCTACATATACTGCTTTGTTGTGGTTGTAAAGTGCGTAATTAAAAAAACTGCAAGTTATACTACAGCCCAGTGTCAGCCGGAGTCTCTGGCTGCAACACATGACTATTTTGGTACATTTACTCGCCAACGGAATATCTACCTGCATTTGCTGTTTGCACAACGAAACATAGTATTCTATCTGATGATTACTTTTCTGCTGTGGATTGTGTAGACTAATATATCCAGAACACTGAAATTGTAATCCTCATCAAGAAAAAATACCATCTTGTTTGCCTGATCTCGAAGGATTGCATTTGTCACACAGTTGATTAGAGAGAGGTAGAGACCATTCTGCTGTGGTTGAGTTATACTGACTTTGAACTAGTGAGGGACCGCCAACAGAATGATGAAGCTCTGTCATGAAAAGCTGTCAATTCATAAGCTGTCTTGTCTGAATCAGAAACGGTCTGGTAATATTAAGCTTGAGAGAAAATCAGTGCAGGTCCTGCTAGACACTGTCTTTAAAGCCTGAGTACACTGCACTAGAAGTCACCCTGTCATGTCTCAAACCGTAACTGTTCATGCTCAATATCTACAATAATACAAATAGGCGGTTAAGCTAAATAAAAACTGTCAAGTCCTTTCGAGTCATCTGCCTCAAGTCAAAGTCAAGTCGAGTCTTATTAGTGTTAGTCAAGGAAGTCACAAGTCCTCAAATTTGTGACTTGCCAAGTCATGTGACTTGAGTCCCCCACCTCTGACAAATATTGATTGCACTTTCCTTAGCCATGGAAATAGGGCTAAAGCCAAAAACAGGAGCTAAATTCTTTCCAGTAACAAACAAATAAGCTAATACATAATCAGTATTAACTTACAGATATGAATCTACATGCTAAAAAAAGCTTTAAGTTCATACGGCAGATTGAAAGTCACCCACTTCCTTTCAGAATTCCAGTGATGGCTATGATCCTCTGCAGTGAGCCTCACCAAGCCTTGTCCTGAGAATACAAAAATAGAAAATATGTATCATGCTCTTAAAAGTGCCTGCACACCAACAGGTGGCAACATTGTTGCCTGTATTGTTTTTAATGTACACACAATGGCAACTTTGTCTCCAGGCTGCTGCTCTAAAGGAGTGCAGTTTGCGGCTTGAACAGAAATTGAGCAGGATCAAACTTTGCCTCTTTTAGTGCAGGGACATTAGGGTTTTAAAAGGTCTGAAATTAAGGTTGGGGCCAGATCAAGCTGTTCTTTAAATGTGATCAACAAATCTTAAAACTATTTGTAAAACTAACTGGTATCCCATGTAGGGATGCTTAATTTGGAGTGATGTAGTAATCTCTACATTTGAACCAGTTAAAACTCTAGGTGCAGTATTTTGCACAAGCTCTAGGCAAGAGAGTGAGTTTTTGACTTGCAATACAATGATTGAATTATGCAGAATGTACAGTTTGAAATTTAACTACATATATACATATTATATATAAAATAACATGATTAAAATCGCTATAATCAATACAGTCAATAGCTTCAATCCCATGTAGCATACGTCATTTTTTCCCAAAATAAAGTTTGAACGATTTCAAATTGTTATGGAATTCGTTTGAATTATATAGAACATTAACATTATGTGATTTATATATTAAAGTTCAATTGAAAAGTGACAGCCCTAATATGCGCCTAGTGGATTGCACATGCACGCAGGGCTCTAGACTGCGAGTAACAAGTAACCTTTTTTTTGGGACGATTTAGTATTTGACTTGTTGGCACTAGTGCAAGTAGCAGGGAAATCAAATGATTCTTTAGAACAAAGATGCAGTCATGTAATATATATTTTATTGTAAGATTATATTTTGACATATTGCACTGGTATTGCTTATCTTTCTATTATTTGTGTTATTTCTATTAGCAAACCAGGAATGTCTAACTGCAGCCTAAGATAATGTTCCGCACCTCCCTAGTAGGCTACTGATACCTTTGCATCGTGGGCCACCTACTGAGAAAGTTGGTTGTGCAACTAGTAGAAAGGTTAGTCTAGAACCCTGCATGCGCAACTCATGCACATTATAAAAACACATCAAGAACGCTGCCTGTGTAGATTCCAGGTAATACTTAGAGGTACAAAGTATTCTCTAGACCTGAAAACTGTTAAAATTACTTTCCATGCTTGTGTAAGTGCAACAGAGTGGTCAAGGCTACTGCACGGTGCACACACCTGGTAAACAGATAGTAGGCCTGGGTCATGCAGTGTAGCACCCAGCAGCAGTTTCTCCGCTTTCGCCTGGCTGAGAACACCCTCCTGCAGGGTGGTGAGGCCGGGTATGAACTAGGGGATGTTGAGGCCCGGAACCTTGTATACGTGTATACGTATATGTTTTCCTTCTTGCTCCTTCAATTGGATGTTTGAGCTTCAGTGTGCAGAATGATGTATGTGCAGAGTTTATTTTCATATTCCTCTGCTGAAAGGGGAAAGTTTCTCTGTGCTCACCTTAAATCTGAGTTTAAGATGTCTAACTATAAGCATGAATTGTGACATCACACCTAATTTGGAGCCAATCGTGGTCCAGTATGCAACTTACAGAAATGTGATGTGGCAACTTGAAGGTTCACATACACATACACTGAAAATGGACTCTTCAGTGAAGTAGGAGACATTTTGAATCCAGCTGTTAAACTTTTCATTGATTCTGGATTTCCCAATGAGGGAGAAGGAGTAGATGACATCTTCCTAACAAGGTACTTACACCTTTTTTGTGGAAAAACCATATCAGACACAAATTATTATTCAAAGCAGTGTATTTCATGTGTGTAAAAAACCTGTCTGGAAGGGACCTTTAACATATTCACATTTAACCAAGAGGGTTGTTTGGAGACTGCAATATGCTGTGAGATGTTTCTAACTTTATATCTGAAACACCTGTCAGTAACACAGAGTGCGCTCACTGCTTTGGTGACATCATACCCAACATGTTGTAGTAACATAGGAGTCCCACAACATGGCAGTATTTCTAATCTTTTGTATGCTGTGAATGCAAAGGCGACACCTACTGTACACAAAGTGCACCCAATTAAAAACGTAAAAGACAAATGATGATGCCCCTGAAGGAGTTAATGGTGAGGCTTTTTATTATAATATTACAAGATATACTATCAAAAACGGACAATTTAGAAATAATAATGCCTCACATGTCTCAAGCAATAGGCTTATGGGGCTAGCGTGACATTTTGCCATTGAAAATAAAATTTGGCATTGAACCTCCTTTTATTTCCAATTTGCAAAATTTAACTGTTGCTGTTTTGGCCCCATATACAGTAGGCTCAAAGTGGACACCCTCCAGAATGATATTATTGTATATGCCTTCTGGTGTGAATGAATCAGGTGTTTTAATTACAGAGGAAACTGCATGAATGTTCAACGGCAGCAACAACTGACTTTCATTCAGTGGTAGTTTGTTCAGTAAAACATAAAAACAAATATTACATTTACAAATTTAAAGTAAGATCTTCAGTGTATACATTGCTGAAATGTAAAGACAGAAGTAACTGCAAAAACTGATTGTTGATTTACAAGCAAACTGATACAGTTTGCAGTAACCATTCAAACTCCTTCAGAAAAATAAAACATTGCTTATTGGTAAATCCAGAATACAATTTAAAATACTTCTCCTTACTTATAAAGCTCTTAATGGTCAGGCGCCACTATATCTTAAAGAGCTCATAGTACCTTATTACCCCACTAGAGCACTGCGCTCCCAAAATGCAGGCTTACTTGTGGTTCCTAGAATAACTAAAAGTAGAATAGGAGGCAGAGCCTTCAGCTATCAGGCTCCTCTCCTGTGGAACCATCTTCCAGATTCAGTCCGGGGGGCAGACACCCTCTCTACGTTTAAGGGTAGGCTTAAAACTTTCCTTTTTGAAAAAGCTTATAGTTAGGGCCGGCCAGGCTCGCCTTGGACCGGCCCCTAGTTATGCTGCTATAGGACTAGACTGCCGGGGGACTTCCCATGATGCACTGAGCTCCTCTCTCCTCTCTCCTCCTCCTCCTCCTCTCCATTTCAATACTTTCATGTACCATTAATGCATGTTACTAACTTGACTTCTTCCCCGGAGTCTCTATGCTCTCTCGTCTCACAGGAAGATCCAGTGCCTGAACAGTGGGCCATGGCTGTGGGGACTGTGGCGTGGTCCTGTGGATGTCCTGCTTCCATTTCTGCTACTGATATTATTGCTATTACTATTATAAAGTCATAGCTCTACTTACATTACTGTTGTTATGGTTATTGTTGTTGTTGTTATTATACTTCTCTGTGTCTCTCCCCAACCCAACCCCCTCTCCCCTCCCCCGTCCCCCTCCCTCCTTCTTTCGCTGTAAACCCAACCGGTCAAGGCAGATGGCCGCCCACCTAAAGCCTGGTTCTGCTTGATGTTTCTTCCCGGGGAGTTTTTCCTTGCCGCTGTCGCCAAGTGCTTGCTCATGGGGGGAATTGTTGGGTCTCTGTAAATAAATGAGTACCGTCTCGACCTGCTCTATGTGTAAAGTGCCCTGAGATAACATTTGTTGTGATTTGGTGCTATATAAATAAAATTGAATTGAATTGAATTGAATTATTACACAGTAAAGCATTTAACCACCACCAGTAAACTGCTGAAACGCTGAACAGATCAGTGTAACAGCAGTTTGCAAAGTTTTGGTTTAAAGATGCCAAAGTTTCTACTTTCAACCTGATATTTTGTCAAGAAAAAAGCCCCCATTCATTACTTTATTAAACAGTTCATAAATGATCATTATTTTCTGTAGTAAAGTCAACTTTACTGTGATATTGCTGCAAAAACAGTAAAGCCGTTATGCATATGTGCATGCAGAGTAGAAAATAGCTTGTTTATTTAAAGGATGAGTTCACAAGTCTGTTTTAAAACAATAGTCAGGAGCCCAAATGAACACTGAAACAGGTTTTTCTTGCCATAATCATTCTTCCTGTTCATACTGACCATTAGAAGATCCCTTCATAATGCACTTACAATGTTAAGTGATGGGGGCCAAAATCCACAGTCCACCTCCTGTGCAAATAAGTCAAATCAAGTAGATATCTTTCAATGTTACAGTCTTTCTAGTGCCAAAGTCCCTCTTTTTGTTACTATACGTCCACCGCAGCTCAACAGGGAAACACTGTCTGAGAAAACACAAAGAGGGAATTTGATGCTAAAAAGACTGTAAATAAAAAGACTGTGGCAGATATCCACTTGATATGACTGTCTTAAAACAATAGTCAGGAGCCCAAATGAACACTGAAACAGGTTTTTCTTGCCATAATCATTCCTCCTGTTCATACTGACCATTAGAAGATCCCTTCATAATGCACTTACAATGTTAAGTGATGGAGGCCAAAATCCACAGTCCTCCTCCTGTGCAAATGAGTGAAATCAAGTAGATATCTTTCAATGTTACAGTCTTTTTAGTGCCAAAGTCCCGGTTTTTGTTACTATACTTCCACCGCAGCTCAACAGCAAACACTGTCTGAGGAAACACAAAGAGGGAATTTGATGCTAAAAAGACTGTAAATGTGGCAGATATCCACTTGATATGACTAACTCAGACTGCTGAAGCCTCATATAAGCTTCAGATAAATATTTAAATGCATTTTTGCACAAAATGACTGTGTGGACACACTGTGGATTTTGTCCCCCATCACTTACATTGAAGGGGATCTTTTAATAGCCAGTATGAACAAGAAGAATGATTACAGCAAGGAAAATCTCTTCTAGTGAAAAATTGTAAAACCTCTATCTTTTAAGGAAAACATCAGTGTGCTCAGCCAGTTCAAAAGACGAACTAATTTATTCAATGTTCAGTTTAGTCGACTTGTGTTGAGTTAAGTAGAGTCCCATCCTAAACTGTACATTAATGGTTACTGATGTGTGATGTGCCAACTCACCTCCATGATCACACCTACTGGAGGAGAGAGCCCAGCAGGAGCCAAATGAGCAGCAACACCAAGGTAAAACTCTTGGCTTGACAGTGAAAGTGTGTATCCTGTTAGATTTGTTAGGAGCTTGTGCTTATTTGAAATATTATTTGGAATGTTGTCTTCAGTTTTTTGTGTAATACTTTATCATTTTCAGCGACTATAGGCGTAATTGCCAATAACATCAGTGAATATATGCAGGCTACATATTATAAAATGTTAATGTAGGATTGAGGGAAAATCAACACTCACAGTCAAATGGGGTGTCATGTTGGTAACCCTGGGACAAGCATGAAACCATGCACCTTGTCAGAGGTTAACAACAAATGTAGACACTGAAACTGTCTTTTTGATGACATCTAGTGATAGAAGAAGTACTCAGCTCCTTAATTCAGATCCTTTACTTAATTAAAAGTAGCAATACAGTAATGTGAAAATACTCTATTATAAATAAAAGTCCTGCATGAAAAATCTTACTTAAGTAAAGTACATAAGTATTAGCAGCTTGATGTAGTTAAAGTATTACAGTAAAAGTAGTGGTTTGTTACCTCTGATATATTATTATAAATGACATCATTCGATTATTAATACTGAAGCATCAGTGTGTAAGCAGCATGTTACTGTTGTAGCTGCTGGAGGTGGAGCTAGTTTGAACTACTTTATATAAAGTTAGCTAGTTTAGTCCAGTGGTTCCCAACCTAGGGGTCGGGCCCCTCCAAAGTGTCACCAGATAAATCTGAGGGGTCGTGAAATGATTATGGGAGAGGAAGAAAAAGGAGGAGGAGAGGTTTTTGGTGAAATACTGGATCATTTGAACATTTATTGAAATGAAACCATGTGAGAAGTTTAGAGGGAAAAATTTTTTTGGTGGAGCTGTTAACAACTCAGACATCTGAAATGTGACCCTGACTACATACTGCTTTTTGTAAGACGTCAAAAACCAAAAAGGTTGGAAACTACTGGTTTCATCTTTAACAATGTGTTGTATTTTAAAAGCTTGTTATATTACCCAGTGTTTCAAATCTTCATCTGAAAAGTAACTAAAGCCGTCAAATAAATTTAGTGAAGTAGAAAGTACAATATTTTCCTCTGAAATGTAGTGGAGTGGAAATATAAAGTAGCATCAAATGGAAAGACTCATGTAAAGTACAACTACCTCAAAATTGTACATAAGTACAGTACTTGAGTAAATGTACCAAGTGACAACCTAGAGCCCGGGTTCTGCTTGACTTTTTCCTTGTTGCTGTCGCCAAGTGCTTGCTCATGGGGAAATGTTGGGTCTCTGTAAATAAAGAGTACAGTCTAGACCTCCAGACTCTATGTGAAAAGTGCCCTGAGATAACTAACATGAGATGGCGCTATATAAATAAAACTGACTTGAAATTGACTATTTAGTTACTTTCCACCACTGATGACGTCTAGTATGTGTGAATATGGAACATTCTTGTAAAAGAGCGTTCATGCTCAACAAATCTACAAAAACAAAGAATCTGATTAATAAACCAATCATTATTAATCATCAATTATTTAAGTTTTACACTAAAGCATTACACTGTGACCCTCTATTTGAGATTAAGACTGTTTGCTATCACAAAATCAAAAAACAGTCTGAAAAGTTATAAAATAGAAAGAAATCATCGCTCAGTTGTTTTATTGGGTCATTTGTGTCACTTTAGAGTTGAGATTGTGTGCTACTTTGGTGGCAGCTGTGTGTCGTGTTGCATTCAGAGCTGTAGTAATTCTGCCTTTGTATCTTCTGAACGTACGCCGGGGATCACAATGGACTGAAGGTTGCATCGTGGACTCTCAGACAACATGAGCATATTAGGGGAAAAGCTGTTTTATTTAATTATGTAATGAAGGTGAACTGTCGGGGGGAAAATTGATCTTTCCTTTGTTTTATGTTTGTTGCATTAAACTTATCATTTGAATTTTACCTGAAGAGTATCAAGTAAAGTTTTACTGTGGGAGTCAGCTGAGATATTGGAGAGAAGAAAACTCTGTTCTAGTCACGCCTCAGTTCATGAGGATGAGATGGACATCAAGTATAAAGCATCCTCTGCTGGAGAAATGGTGGGAGGCAGAATGTGTCTGTGTCCTATCCTGTGAGAATACAGCTCCTGAAGACTGAAGTCTGTGTGGAAGTGTGAAACAGACGGGCATCTCACCTAGCAGCCCTGAACCTCATTCAGCGGTGAGATAAGTTGAAGGTAAGATTTTCATCATCAGTGATCAGGTCAAAACATACATGACCATCCCTGATGTGATGACTGTCTGCAGAGATGTCTGTTTGCATAGGAGATTACACTTCCTCCTCTCCACTGTTGCCATGGCAGCCAGTCACAACACAGAGCCAAGTTGTCAAGATGTGTTCCTGATAAAAGAAGTGTAATTCCTCATATTGTCCTCTCTCCTTCTCCTGGGAACAGCAGTTGTTTGTACTACAAGCAGATGACCCACTGATTGTTTGTCCTCCTGCAGGTGAGAATTTAAGACGTCGATGCCTGGACGATGACGTTTGTTCCGCCGACTACGCGTATAGTTCCGCCCCGGTCTGTGTTTTACACTAAGTTATCAGTAAGTTTGATGTGTCGCTGCTGCTTCAGAGACCAGTGGGAGTGGTTGTATGATACCCTCAAATGTCATGGAGTGGAAGTGTGTGCTGTGTGCTGAGTGTTACAAGTCTGATTTCCTTTATGACTGTGGTCAGTGGGGGCTTGTAGACTGGGCTCTAGCAAGTCGACCAGGAAATAGTTTAGTTAAGGTGGTAAGATCCTCACACATCTGGTCTCATCATCAGTTTAGTTCATTCAACATTTATTTGTTTAGGGACAACTAATGCCCTATGCCACAGCATTTATAGCCTAAGCTAATTTTCAATGCCCATCCCTTGATGGGCCTTTAAAATACATAAAACTCAACATTAAAATATATCTGGAACTGCACAAGACTCAACAATACAAATACATACGTTAAAGCACAAAACTCAACAAGAAAGTACATACAGAGCAGGACAAAACACAAACAACTCACAAATAACGGTACCATAAAAGTTTCATAAAACAAGCACCTGATCACTCATGACTACATGGCTGAACCCTCTTTAAAAACTGTTACAATTACGTTTAAAATTGAATGCCTTTAACAACAGACACATGCATGAAATGTGGCATTTGCTGTGTGAAACAGTATACAAACATTAAAAATAATTAGTACATTTGCAGTATATTAGGTATACTTAAAGTTGTTCCATTTTAGCACAGTCAAGTATACTTAACACAATTAAAGTAGGGCTTTTGTACAACTTTAATACTATTTAAGTGTAAAAGTACAAAATGAGTTGTTGCATTTTAGCACACTTTAAGTACACTATTTAATAGTCTGGACGCAAGTACACATTAGTGTGCTATAGCATTCTAACATTTAGTATATTTTAGTGTATTATTTTATCACTGGGGCTTAGAGTAATAAAATATGTTTACATTTTTTAAATGCGTCATTTTTGCATTGACAGCAGTTTGTATTGACAGCAGTTATCTTAAAAGTGCAATTTAAATATTGAACTCAAATTGTACTAATAATATTTCACAGCAGTGTATTTATTAAGAGTCTTATCAGTATCAGTATGTCTTATCATTCACCATTACCCTGTAATTACCACTTGTGGCCACAGTAGCCATTGTTCAGCAAAAGTTAAAGTCTCACTTAAAGTAGCTAATTTTCAGCTACTTTCTCTGTCTCCTCCATGATATATAGGCTCCTAGTTTTCCTTTAATTATTAACAGTCTAGTAATCATACAGTTGGAGTCATCCCTGTCTCTCTGTGTAACTAACAGGTTGGTGCGAGCAGGAAGAGACGGAGGGAGCAGGAGAGCACCTCCAGAGCCTTCGAGGAGCCTCCGGAGAGAAGACTCAATGAGAATGCTGCTGTCCTGTCAGAGAGGAGCCCCAGCCCCCAGCCCTCCACCTCTGCCCCACAGGCCAACCTGGAGGGTGTCCAGCTGGAGGTTAGCAGTCCAAACGTGCCCACAGTGGTCCAAACTGTTCTATCCTGATCCATGATACATCCAGTTCAACAGCAATACTGCATCAGTCTAAAGGGTGTAACTGAACTAGTCTGACTTGGTTCCTCCTCTCCTCCTGTCTGTTTCTCTAAAAGGTTCAGGAGAGCAGAAGGAAGGCAGCAGGAGACCCAGCCCAGAGTCCCCCAGGAGCACGTGGATGACATTCAGCATGATGATGTCACGGCCCCGCCCCTCTGACCCGGCCCTTACGGACCCCAGCCCGGTGGACTCCCACCCTCTGCTTTTAATGCAGTGGTAGAGATGGTCATGGCATGGATGACTGACTCTCCATACAACCCAGAGACGTAACATACACACACATACACGCACACTGCGCACCCAGTGCAAATAAGCAGATAAGTTTTAACTCTTTCATTCCTTTTCAGCATGTAGATAAGTTTTAACTCTTTTATATGTTTTTAGCATGTAGATAAGTTTTAACTCTTTCATTCCTTTTTAGTATATATATATAAGTTTTAACTTTCTTTACTTTTTAGTATGTAGATAAGTTTTAACTCTTATACATTATTAATTTGTAGATACGTTAACTCTTTCTTCCTCTTTCAGTATGTAGATAAGTTTTAACTTTTATACATTTTTAGTATGTAGATAACTTTAAACTTTTATACATATTTAGTATATATAAGTTTTAACTTTCATTCCTTTTTTGTATGTAGAGAAGTTTGAACTCTTTCATTCCTCTTTCCTAAAAAAAGAAACCTTAGATAAGTTTTAACTTTCACTCCTCTTTGGTATGTAGATATGTTTTAACTCTTTCATTCCTTTTCAGCATGTAGATAAGTTATGTAACTCTATTTAACTCTTTGACTGATACCTTCTACACTTTGTTTGAAAAAATCTAACACAAAAAGAGATGGTAATTCTTTACACACAGGCATGTTCAACCTCTTTTCTTTCACTTACTTCTAAAGTTTCCAAAAAACCCCACAAGTTCTACAAAATGTTGCTTTTTTTAACTATTTAATTTATTTTGAGTATGTAGATAAGTCTTAAGTCTTTTAAGTCTTTGATAGCTTCTACACATTCTTTGAAAAACAAAAGAAATAATGGTAAGTCAGACATGCTGCAATTCTTTTCCTTCCAACTCACTCCTTTCACTTTGGTGCTTCTTTTTCTAAGTTTTGTCCATATTTTTTTCTGTCTTGTGGTGAACTCGTCATAATGACTAAAAGAAGGAAAGATCTTTAAGAGGGTCTGTAGACAATGTTCCATTCAAATATTTTGTTGCTGTTGTGCACCGGTCAGTATTTAATCACTTTAGAAGTGAAAAACATGCTGCTGATTACCATTAAAGTTATTTGGTTATGTTTAAAGTTATTGAATCATCAACAGTTGAAAAAATGCCTGAAAAACAGGTCAGTGTTTAAGAGTTTGTTAATCTGGTGTCTGGTTACATCATGACATCACTATATGAAGAAAAGGAAACATATATTTGGATGGAACATTGTCAAAGGGTTAGGGTTAGAGAGGGTTAGACCCTCCTAAAGATCTTTCCTTCTGTTTCTGTCAAACGTAGTAATATTAGCAGTAATTAGTATGATAGATATTTCAGCTGTAGCAATTAAAGTGTATAATAACTATTATAGTTTTATTGTTTAAATTGAATTTGAAATTCTTTCTGGACAGGAAGAAATATCTTAAGGTTTGGAGGGGATCACTTAAGTTGATCTTATCTTATAATGACTTTGTAAAAAAAGGAAAGGGTTTCAAGAGGGTCTGGAGGCAATGTTTCATTCAAATCCATTCAAATCCTGTCAAAAACTGTCGTACATATGTCAGTATTTAATGAGGAAGACAAATGTTCATCATTAATATTTCTTACTGGAAACAATTTAACTGTGTCTGTATATACGTTTTTAAGTGTATGTTTTGGATGAACCATTGCAATAGGGTTAGGGAGGGTTAGACCCTCCTAAAGATCTTTCCTTCTGTAACAAAGAGTTCAACACAGGTGAACTCGTTATAACACAACAAGTTTAGATGGAACATTTCATTCATTAATGAGCAGCAGTAGTTGTATTATTTGTAGCAGATTTTATAACTGTGGTAGTTTCAAAAGTAACAGCAGTATTAAAATACCTTTTGAAAGGGAAACTATAAAATGTACCAATAATCTAAAAAAAAAGATAGATATTAAGATATTAAAAAGTCATGTAGAAAATATCAATAGTATTGATAATAACAGTAGCAGCAGTTCTATCAGTCAGGAGTGATAAAATTACTAACAGGTCATAGATGGACTAGTAGTAGCTCTTAAAGTGTAATTTGTTAATTACTAATCACTTTAAGTTAATTTGATGAAATCATTTTGTAACTTGGTAATAACTTCATATTCCTTGTATGTTTGAGAAGAGAAGATCTTTAAGAGGGTCTGTAGACAATGTTCCATTTGAATTGTCTTTATTGTTGTTTATAGATCATTATTTAAAGTGGTGAAGAAGTGAAAAATGTCCCTTCACACTAATTCTAAATAATAACTACTTTATTTTTTCATGACTCAATATATTTAATGATGAGCAATTTAAAATTTTGCCAGAAAATAGGCCAGCATTTGATAGCTTATTTAACAAGTCATGACGTCATGACAATATAAACAATAAGACACATATTTGGAAGGAGCATTGTCAAAGGGTTAGGGTTAGGGAGGGTTAGACCCTCCTTAAGATCTTTCCTTCTGCTTTTAAAAGAGAATCTATAAAATGTGTTACTGTCCAAATACGGCTCCCAACCAAACGCGACTCGGTTCCCATCGTTCATGTTAATGAGCCGGCCAAAAGATTTGGTTCGTTCGTGAACGTCACAACTCTAATGTCCATGTCCTGTAGTGAATATAAAATAGCCAGATTATGCATTGACTTTGTAAACCCCGATAGATTTAACAGACCATGTTGTGATCATTAAGTAATTAACTGGCTGAGCCTGTCTCCCTCACTCCCTTCATCACTTCTTTCGTCTCTCTAATAAACATGAAGTTCAGTTACCAACAGTAGTACCACTGGAAGAAACAATAGCAGTAGTGATAGTAGTAGCAGTGGTACTAGTGATATTTCAGCTCTTCAACAGGTAGCTTTAGCACCAGTGGAAACAGTAGGTTTAATCACTTCATAACCATGGCAAAGAGCAATATTTCACTCTGTTTCTTCTCACAGTCAATATAATGAGTGAAAATTATCAAAAATATTTTCTACTGTGATCATGTTTTAAAGTTTGACCTTATTGTTTCAATGTCAGTGTATTGATGGAGGAGAAAGTTCTCTTAGAAAATGCAGACTTTGGCCACTAGAGGTCAGGAGTGCACATTCAAATGATGTGATTCAAATTCAGTTTCTAGGGACACATATTTCTGCCCATACTGAACTACCAGTCCCAAACCTCTACTATGTTGTTCACGGTGATGTATTTTAGTTAATTAAGACATTATAATGAGCTTAATGGAGCTTGTGTAATATTTGTGTGTTTCATTCTTTCTTTACAGCTTCAGGGTTTCTATGTCGTTCAGATATTTAAAAAAAAACCCTAATTCACATTGTCCTTCAGACCATTTTGGACCTAGCAACAGTATTAGAAGTAGTAGTAGCAGTAACAGTAGAACACACAGCTAGAGGCAAACAGGCATTTTGTATCCATCATAAAGTTGTAGTGTAAGTCCAATACATTTTATTTAAATTATATGCTTCTGCATTTTGATGTTTTGTCACACTAACATACAGTAGTATGGTACTTTGGGGAATTTGCTGTTATCCTCAATTCATAAAAGAAAGTGTGTAAACTCACATCTTCAATAGAAAACAGCATCACAATATATTCAAGAACAAACATTAAAATTATCTATGAGCTATGATGACCTCTGTTGTGTCATTCTGTGTTGCTGTGTGGTTCATCTGTCTCTGTTCACTCTGCAGGTGGATCGTTAGTGTAACCTGGCAGACCTGAGGGCCCCGGTGTGTTCCCAGGTTATTTAAGCCGGCTGCAGTGCATCTCTCTCTCTCTCTCTGTCTGCCACTCTGCTGCAACAGCTGCCCTCTCTCCCTTTTCCCTTCAGCCACCCATTTGTTTTATTTATTATGTTGCTTTAAGTTTATTCTTATGTCTGGTTTCGCATCTTACATCACCCCCTACACACACATCCATCACTCATGCACTCTTACACCACTGACTATACTGACATCCACACCCCACAACTTATTAATCCTTGATTGGCATTTGAATTTACTCAATTTGGTTTAATTTGGTTAATAAAAGATCTTTTGTTAAAACTTTACACTGGTGTGTCTCTCTTTTGTTGTGGCCACTTGAGCCAGGTCATTACAGAGCTGAACTGAATTGAGCTGAATCCAGTCAAAGTGGTTCTAACTAAAATAAAATGAGTCAGTTCTTCATATGAAAATATTGAAATTTTCCAAATTTATAAATACCTGGGAATCTGGCTTGATAGCAGTCCAACTCTTAAACAGTATGTGGAGCAACTGGCACAGAAGGTAAAGATAAAAAAATGTTTCTGTCTTGAGGACAGGAAAATGATTGTACAGTCAACTATCATGCCTGTGTTTGAGGAGTTATGTTTTATTCTCATGCTGCTCGCTCTGCCTTTACACAACTTGATACAGTATATCATCATGCTTCACATTTCATTACAGGAGCTAAAGATACACATCACTGTGTTCTATATAAAAAAGTAGGCTGGTCCTCACTAGCAACAAGAAGGACTACATTCTATCATTTTTATTTATAAATGTCTCCTACAAAAGTTGCCTCAGTGTATCACTGCAATTGCAAATCCAAAACCACAGCTCACCAAGCAGGTGAGGATGAGGCTGACGTGGCAGGTGTACTGGGAACTGGAGTGGTGAACCTGAGGTACAGGCAGAGAACAGAATTAGCAGCATTCAGGAGATCAGAAAAACAAACAAACAGCTTACAAGAAGCTTGGCCGTAGCATCTGTGCCGCATTAGTGACTGAACAATCTGGCAGAGTCTGGAGAGATGAACTGGGGTTTTATACTGCTGGCTTGTAAAGTTGATTAGTAGATGAGCTGCAGGTGTTCAAGTTGAATGGGAGAGGGAAACCAGGAGGCCACACCCAGCATACGCCCACACACACAAACACACAGAGAGACAGACTGGGGACAAACATGAAACACGAGAAAGGGAAAACCATGGGAAAAACACAGGGAAGGGAGAAGTATAACTGTTACCCCTCGGGTAAATACTGAAATTGGGAAGACACCTTCCATCACTTTGCACCATACAAATGGAATAAATTACAGAGGATTTAAGAACTTGAATGTCTTATCCCACTGGACGATTTAACCCCTTCAGACCTGCATTTTTTCTGCTGGGCAAAACAATTTATTTTAACTGATTCCGACTCCTCTCCAACATAACAACAAACTGGAAACATTTTTTTTGCTAACTCATATTTTTAATAGTATTTTTTCATGTCCATTACAATGGACGCCACGACACGATGGGCATAAAATGTCATAAAAAAGGCTGAGTTTTTCCACATAGTAATCAATCAGATATGACCTAAACATCTGGAACTGGATGTTTGCATGTGTTTGAGTTTGTATACAGTAAGAAGAGAGGGAAATAACGTAATCTGAACATGCACATGAACACAATAGATGTATGATTTTAGTAGATGTATGTTGTTTTTATAGTAGGCTAATGAACTGATAACACGTTAACTTGGAATGGAACTGGAAGCTGAACTTGAGAAGATATCAGCTTGTGGATGTTTTCATGTATCCTCATTTTCGATGAGCAGCCTTGAAGGAGTTTTGTTGTGGCACAAAGCACAAGTGGATGTTGCTCACAAAAGACATGTGTTTTTCCTGTACAGTTTGGCATCTTGCATCTGCTAGCCTCTTTCTTTTTATCATAATTTGGCATGTGGTCAACCATGTCATACTGCACTTCAGGTAGAGGCCTTACATCCTGGACTGGTCTGCGAATTGGTCTCTGGGGGAAATGATCTGGTTCTGGAGACATACTGGGCCATCAAATTGAAGATCTCATCTGGTATATACCGTTTGAACTATAGGGTCTCATGGGATAATCCTCATGAATTAGAGGATTCTCAAAGGAAGTGTCAATGATTGTAGTGAACGGCCTGTGACGCCACTTGATTTCTTCCTTCCTGGTTACTGTCATCTCCTCCTGTCCTCCTTCTGTCCCTGTGTTGTCTGTCTCCTCTATCCCAATCTCATCTGCCACATCAGTCTCAATCTCATCTGCCACATCAGTCTCAATCTCATCTGCCAGGAGAGAGGATCTCAGTGCATCATGGGAAGTCCCCCGGCAGTCTAGTCCTATAGCAGCATAACCAGGGGCCGGTCCAAGGTGAGCCTGGCCGGACCTAACTATAAGCTTTTTCAAAACGGAAAGTTTTAAGCCTACTCTTAAACGTAGAGAGGGTGTCTGCCCCCCGGACTGAATCTGGGAGATGGTTCCACAGAGAGGAGCCTGATAGCTGAAGGCTCTGCCTCCCATTCTACTTTTAGATATTCTAGGAACCACAAGTAAGCCTGCATTTTGGGAGCGCAGTGTTCTAGTGGGGTAATAGGGTACTATGAGCTCTTTAAGATATAGTGGCGCCTGACCATTAAGAGCTTTATAAGTAAGGAGAAGTATTTTAAATTGTATTCTGGATTTTACCGGAAGCCAATGTAGCGAAGCTAAAATAGGAGAAATATGATCTCTTTTCCTAGTTTTTGTTAATACACGTGCAGCTGCATTCTGGACCAGCTGGAGAGTCTTTAGGGTCTTGTTAGGGCAGCCTGACAATAAAGAATTACAATAATCCAACCTAGAAGTAACAAATGCATGGACTAGTTTTTCTGCATCTTTTTGAAGCAGGATGTGCCTGATTTTTGCTATATTACGGAGGTGAAAAAAAGCAGTCCTTGAAATGTGTTTTATATGATGGCTGAAGGACATATCCTGGTCAAAGGTAACTCCCAGATTCCTTACGGTGGAGCTGGAGGCCAGGAAGAGACACAATACGCTTACCGTCGAATTAATGACAAAATTCTAACTATTAGAGACAAAATTCATCACCTCCTGCCCTCAACAGGCACTGATTCACCCTTCAATTCAGGAACCTTAGAAACAGCTGCAAAACCCGATATATATTTAGACTGTTTCTCTCCAATCGACCTTCGTGAATTAATTTCAATGATTTCGTCCTCTAAACCATCATCCTGTCTCTTGGACCCCATCCCAACTAGGCTGCTTAAGGAAGTCTTACCCTTAGTTAGCACATCTTTACTAGATATGATCAGTCTGTCTCTAGTAACAATCTATGTACCACAGTCCTTTAAAGTAGCTGTAATTAAACCTCTTCTTAAGAAGCCTACACTGGATTCAGCCGTTTTAGCCAACTATAGACCTACATCAAATCTTCCCTTTCTCTCTAAGATCCTCGAGAAAGCAGTTGCCAATCAGTTATGTGACTTTCTACATAACAATAGTTTATTTGAGGATTTTCAGTCAGGTTTTAGAGCACATCATAGCACAGAGACAGCATTGGTGAAAGTTACGAATGACCTCCTAACTGCATCAGACAAAGGACTTCTCTCCGTACTTGTCTTGTTAGATCTTAGTGCTGCATTCGACACCATTGACCATCACATCCTGTTACAGAGACTGGAACATTTAATTGGTATTAAAGAAACTGCATTAAGCTGGTTTAAATCCTATTTTTCAGATCGACTTCAGTTTGTACACATTAACGATGAATCCTCCATCCACGCAAAAGTTAGACACGGAGTTCCACAAGGTTCTGTGCTTGGACCAATACTGTTCTCCTTATATATGATTCCTTTAGGTAATATTATTCGGAAACAGTCCATAAATTTTCATTGCTACGCTGATGATACCCAATTATATTTATCAATGAAGCCAGATGAATTAAATCAGTTAACTAAACTTCAAGTGTGCCTTAAGGACATAAAGACCTGGATGACTGCCAATTTTCTGCTACTGAACTCAGACAAAACTGAAGTTATTGTGTTTGGCCCACAACACTTTAGAAACACATTATCTAATGACATAGCTACTCTGGATGGCATTACCTTGGCCTCCAGCTCCACCGTAAGGAATCTGGGAGTTACCTTTGACCAGGATATGTCCTTCAGCCATCATATAAAACAAATTTCAAGGACTGCTTTTTTTCACCTACCGGGGGACTTCCCATGATGCACTGAGCTCCTCTCTCCTCCTCCTCCTCTCCATTTGTATGCTTTCATGTACCCTTAATGCATGTTACTAACTAGACTTCTTCCCCGGAGTCTCTGTGCTCTCTCGTCTCACAGGAAGATCCAGTGCCTGAACAGTGGGCCATGGCTGTGGGGACTGTGGCGTGGTCCTGTGGATGTCCTGTTTCCATTTCTGCTACTGATATTATTGCTATTACTATTATAAAGTCATAGTTCTACTTACATTACTGTTGTTATGGTTACACCCCCCTCTCTCCCCTTCCCCCGTCCCCCTCCCTCCTTCTTTCGCTGTAAACCCAACCAGTCAAGGCAGATGGCCGCCCACCTAGAGCCCGGTCATTACTACTGAGAGCTATAGGAATACATGGATCAATAGAGTTATGACTCTTTGTCAGCCTGGCCAAAGTGCAGAAAAGGAACCGAGGGCTGTTTTTATTCTCCTCTATTAATGATGAGTAGTAGGCAGCTCTGGCATTACAGAGGGCCTTCCTATATGTTTTAAGACTATCTTGCCAGACTAAATGAGATTCTTCTAGTTTGGTGGAACGCCAAATCCTTTCAAAATTTCGTGAAGTTTGCTTTAATTTAAGGGTTTGGGAGTTATATCATGGAGCTAGCTTCTTATGTTTTATTATCTTCCTTTGTAAAGGGGCAATAGAGTCAAGTGTTGTTCGCAATGAGCTTGCGGTACTATTAACAAGATCATCGGTTTCAGAGGGACTAAAGTTAGCATAAGACTCCTGTGTAGTATTGAGACATGGCACTGAATTTAGTACTAGTGGGATCGCTTCTTTAAATTTAGCTACAGCACTATCAGAAGACATCTAGTAAAGATGTTTTTGTCTAATGGTGTGTAGTCTATTAATAGGAATTCAAAAGTTATTAAGTAATGGTCTGACAAAATAGGATTTTGTGGAAAAACTATTAAATGTTCAATTTCAATGCCATAAGTCAGAACAAGGTCGAGGGTGTGGTTAAGACAGTGAGTAGGTTTATTTACACTCTGAGAGAAGCCAATTGAGTCTAATAATGAGATAAACGCAGTGCTAAGACTATCAATATCGACGTCCACATGGATATTAAAGTCACCTACTATAATTACTTTATCTGTACAAAGGACTAAGTTTGATAAAAACTCTGAAAATTCGGATAAACATTCAGAGTACGGGCCAGGAGGGCGGTACACTATAACTAATAGAATTGGCTGTAAAGTTTTCCAGGTTGGGTGTGAAAGACTAAGAACGAGGCTTTCGAATGAGTTATAATTAAGTTTAGGTCGAGGGTTGATTATTAGGCTTGAGTTAAAAATGGCTTGAGTTAAAAAACAAAACATGCACATATATATAGTCAGCAATTAGTAGGAAGTGTACAGGCCTCTGCTCTGAATGACTTCAGCACATCTGCGGCCACAGGACAGCACTAGTCTCTCACACTGCTCTGGTGTGATTTTGGTCCACTCTTCTTCCAGTCTCCTCCACACTTCGGTGACTGTAGTGGGTTGAGATCAGGACTCTGGGCAGGCCATGTCATTATTTCAATGTTTTCAGTTTCAAGGAACTGCTTTACCCGTTTTGCTGTGTGACATGGAGCGTTGTCCTGCATAAACACTGCGGGCTGATTGGGTGATGAACGCAGGAAAGGAACCATATGTTGTTGAAGAAGGTTCTGATAAACATTTGCATTCACTCTGCCATGTAGCTGTATAAGAGGCCAAACTCCTGCTGCAGAAAACATGCCCCAAACCATGACACTTCCTTCTCCACCTTTCACTGACTTCTTTACACACTTTGGGTTCAGTCTTTCTCCAGTTTGTCGCCGAACATAATGTTTCCCATCGGACCCAAATACATTAAACTTGCTTTCATCACTCAAGTGAACTTTGGACCAGTTCTCCTCTGTCCACACAACATGCTCCTCAGCAAAGCTTAGTCTAGCCTTTTGATTCTTTCTGCTAATGAGAGGTTTGGTCACTGCAGAGCATTTGGGCTTTCAGTCCAAATGCTCTTAAAAGTCGAGACACTGTATGACAAGACAGATCCTTACCCTGTTCAGCGCTGAACTGGCGAGCAATTCCAGCTGCAGTGTGGAAACGATTGTCCATTGAGTAGTATCCTGTCCTCTCTCCGTGGACGACCAGCCTTCTTGGGGGACTTGAATGAGTTTGTGATGTTGTAAAGATTCAATATTCTTGAAATCACAGATTTGGAACAACCAACTTGTCTTGCTATGGATGATAGGGTCATCCCTTTGGCCTTCATCTGGACAACCTGCTGCCGGAGGCTTTCAATCACTTTAGAACGGCCCACCATGAAACTGGAACTTAGGCTGCCAGTTAAATAGACAGATAATCAAGGAAATTAGCACCAGGTGCCAGATTAACACCAATAACTGGGAGGTATCTGAAAGTGTTTTCTAATTTTGATGAGTGTGTTTTCTGCAAAATAATGTTTTTTGTTGAAATGCCTTAGTTATTTTGTGGAAAAAGTGTTCTAGTAGCATGGTAGACACACAACAAAAAGTCCTTCAACTGTTGAGCAGTGAAGATGACATTACTTCAGAAAAAATCAGTTGTACATACACACACATACATACATCCATGATCACACCTACTGGAGGAGAGAGCCCAGCAGGAGCCAAATGAGCGGCAATACCAAGGTAAAACTCTTGGCTTGACAGTGAAAGTGTGTATCCTGTTAGATTTGTTAGGAGCTTGTGCTTATTCAGTTTTTTGTGTAATACTTTATCATTTTCAGCGACTATAGGCATAATTGTCCATAACATCAGTGAATATATGCAGGCTACATATTATAAAATGTTAATGTAGGATTGAGGGAAAATCAACACTCACAGTCACATGGGGTGTCATGTTGGTAACCCTGGGACAAACATGAAACCATGCACCTTGTCAGAGGTTACCAACAAATGTAGACACTGAAAGTGTCTTTTTGATGACATCTAGTGGTGGAAGAAGTCCTCAGATCCTTAATTCAGATCCTTTACTTAATTAAAAGTAGCAATACAGTAATGTGAAAATACTCCATTATAAATAAAAGTCCTGCATGAAAAATCCTACTTAAGTAAAAGTACATACAAGTATTAGCAGCTTGATGTAGTTAAAGTATTGCAGTAAAAGTAGTGGTTTGTTACCTCTGATATATTATTATATATGACATCATTAGATTATTAATACTGAAGCATCAGTGTGTAAGCAGCATGTTACTGTTGTAGCTGCTGGAGGTGGAGCTAGTTTGAACTACTTTATATAAAGTTAGCTAGTTTAGTCCAGTGGTTCCCAACCTAGGGGTCGGGCCCCTCCAAAGTGTCACCAGATAAATCTGAGGGGTTGTGAGATGATTATGGGAGAGGGAGAAAAAGGAGGAGGAGGGGTTTTTGGTGAAATACTGGATCATTTGAACATTTATTGAAATAAAACCATGTGAGAAGTTTAAAGGGAAAAATCACTATTTGGTGGAGCTGTTAACAACTCATAGACATCTGAAATGTGACCCCGACTACATACTGCTTTTTGTAAGACGTCAAAAGCCAAAAAGGTTGGAAACCACTGGTTTCATCTTTAACAATGTGTTGTATTTTAAAAGCTTGTTATATTACCCATTGTTTCAAATCTTCATCTGAAAAGTAACTAAAGCAGTCAAATAAATTTAGTGGAGTAGAAAGTACAATATTTTCCTCTGAAATGTAGTGGAGTGGAAATATAAAGTAGCATCAAATGGAAAGACTCATGTAAAGTACAACTACCTCAAAATTGTACATAAGTACAGTACTTGAGTAAATGTACCAAGTGACAACCTAGAGCCCGGTTCTGCTTGAGGTTTCTTCCCGTTAAAGGGGAGTTTTTCCTTGTTGCTGTCGCCAAGTGCTTGCTCATGGGGAAATGTTGGGTCTCTGTAAATTAAAGAGTACAGTCTAGACCTCCAGACTCTATGTGAAAAGTGCCCTGAGATAACTAACCTGAGATAGCGCTATATAAATAAAACTGACTTGAAATTGACTATTTAGTTACTTTCCACCACTGATGACGTCTAGTATGTGTGAATATGGAACATTCATGTAAAAGAGCATTCGTGCTCAACAAATCTACAAAAACAAAGAATCTGATTAATAAACCAATCATTATTAATCATCAATTATTTAAGGTTTACACTAAAGCATTACACTGTGACCCTCTATTTGAGATTAAGACTGTTTGCTATCACAAAATCAAAAAACAGTCTGAAAAGTTATAAAATAGAAAGAAATCATCGCTCAGTTGTTTTATTGGGTCATTTGTGTCACTTTAGAGTTGAGATTTTGTGCTACTTTGTGTGTCGTGTTGCATTCAGAGCTGTAGTAATTCTGCCTTTGTATCTTCTGAATGTATGCCAGGGATCACAATGGACTGAAGGTTGCATCGTGGACTCTCAGACAACATGAGCATATTAGGGGAAAAGGTGTTTTATTTAATTATGTAATGAAGGTGAACTGTCGGGGGGAAAATTGATCTTTCCTTTGTTTTATGTTTGTTACATTAAACTTATCATTTGAATTTTACCTGAAGAGTATCAAGTAAAGTTTTACTGTGGGAGTCAGCTGAGATATTGGAGAGAAGAAAGCTCTGTTCTAGCCGCGCCTCAGTTCATGAGGATGAGATGGACATCAAGTATGAAGCATCCTCTGCTGGAGAAATGGTGGGAGGCAGAATGTGTCTGTGTCCTATCCTGTGAGAATACAGCTCCTGAAGACTGAAGTCTGTGTGGAAGTGTGAAACAGACGGGCATCTCACCTCGCAGCCCTGAACCTCATTCAGCGGTGAGATAAGTTGAAGGTAAGATTTTCATCATCAGTGATCAGGTCAAAACATACATGACAATCCCTGATGTGATGAAAAGATGTCTATCTGCATAGGAGATGACACTGCCTCCTCTCCACTGTTGCCATGGCAGCCAGTCACAACACAGAGCCAAGTTGTCATGATGTGTTCCTGATAAAAGAAGTGTGATTCCTCATATTGTCCTCTCTCCTTCTCCTGGGAGCAGCAGTTGTTTGTACTACAAGCAGATGACCCACTGATTGTTTGTCCTCCTGCAGGTGAGAATTTAAAACGTCGATGCCTGGACGATGACGTTTGTTCCGCCGACTACACGTATAGTTCCGCCCCGGTCCGTGTTTTACACTAAGTTATCAGTAAGTTTGATGTGTCGCTGCTGCTTCAGAGACCAGTGGGAGTGGTTGTATGATACCCTCAAATGTCATGGAGTGGAAGTGTGTGCTGTGTGCTGAGTGTTACAAGTCTGATTTCCTTTATGACTGTGGTCAGTGGGGGCTTGTAGACTGGGCTCTAGCAAGTCGACCAGGAAATAGTTTAGTTAAGGTGGTAAGATCCTCACACATCTGGTCTCATCATCAGTTTAGTTCATTCAACATTTATTTGTTGAGGGACAACTAATGCCCTATGCCACAGCATTTATAGCCTAAGCTAATTTTCAATGCCCATCCCTCGATGGGCCTTTAAAATACATAAAACTCAACATTAAAATATATCTGGAACTGCACAAGACTCAACAATACAAATACATACGTTAAAGCACAAAACTCAACAAGAAAGTACATACAGAGCAGCACAAAACACAAACAACTCACAAATAACGGTACCATAAAAGTTTCAGGAAACAACAAGCACCTGATCACTCATGACTACATGGCTGAACCCTCTTTAAAAACTGTTACAATTAAGTTTAAAATTGAATGCCTTTAACAACAGACACATGCATGAAATATGTGGTATTTGCTGTGTGAAACAGTATACAAACATTAAAAATAATTAGAACATTTGCAGTATATTAGGTATACTTAAAGTTGTTCCATTTTAGCACAGTCAAGTATACTTAACACAATTAAAGTAGGGCTTTTGTACAACTTTAATACTATTTAAGTGTAAAAGTACAAAATGAGTTGTTGCATTTTAGCACACTTTAAGTACACTATTTAATAGTCTGGATGCAAGTACACTTTAGTGTGCTGTAGCATACTAACATTTAGTATATTTTAGTGTATTATTTTATCACTGGGGCTTAGAGTAATAAAATATGTTTACATTTTTTAAATGCGTCATTTTTGCATTGGCAGCAGTTATCTTAAAAGTGCAATTTAAATATTGAACTCAAATTGTACTAATAATATTTCACAGCAGTGTATTTATTAAGAGTCTTATCAGTATCAGTATGTCTTATCATTCACCATTACCCTGTAATTACCACTTGTGGCCACAGTAGCCATTGTTCAGCAAAAGTTACAGTCTCACTTAAAGTAGCTGATTTCAGCTACTTTCTCTGTCTTCTCCATGATATATAGGCTCCTAGTTTTCCTTTAAATATTAACAGTCTAGTAATCATACAGTTGGAGTCATCCCTGTCTCTCTGTGTAACTAACAGGTTGGTGTGAGCAGGAAGAGACGGAGGGAGCGGGAGAGCACCTCCAGAGCCTTGGAGGAGCCTGTCCTGTCAGAGAGGAGCCTGTCCTGTCAGAGAGGAGCCCCAGCCCCCAGCCCTCCACCTCTGCCCCACAGGCCAACCTGGAGGGTGTCCAGCTGGAGGTTAGCAGTCCAAACGTGCCCACAGTGGTCCAAACTGTTCTATCCTGATCCATGATACATCCAGTTCAACAGCAATACTGCATCAGTCTAAAGGGTGTAACTGAACTAGTCTGACTTGGTTCCTCCTCTCCTCCTGTCTGTCTCTCTAAAAAGGTTCAGGGAAGGACAGCAGAAGGAAGGCAGCAGGAGATCCAGCCCAGAGTCCCCCAGGAGCACGTGGATGACATTCAGCATGATGATGTCACGGCCCCGCCCCTCTGACCTGGCCCTTACGGACCCCAGCCCGGTGGACTCCCACCCTCTGCTTTTAATGCAGTGGCAGAGATGGTCATGGCATGGATGACTGACTCTCCATACAACCCAGAGACGTAACATACACACACATACACGCACACTGCACACCCAGTGCAAATAAGCAGATAATTTTTAACTCTTTCATTCCTTTTCAGCATGTAGATAAGTTTTGTAACTCTTATACATTTTCAGTATATGTATAATTTTTAACTTTCATTCCTTTTTAGCATGTAGATAAGTTTTAACTCTTTTATATGTTTTTAATATGTAGATAAGTTTGAACTCTTTCTTCCTCTTTCCTAAAAAAAAACCTTAGATAACTTTTAACTCTTTCATTCCTTTTTAGTATGTAGATAAGTTTTAACATTTATACATTTTTAGTATATATATATATATATATAAGTTTTAACTTTCTTTACTTTTTAGTATGTAGATAAGTTTTAACTTTTATACATTTTTACTATGTAGATAACTTTAAACTTTTATACATATTTAGTATATATATAAGTTTTAACTTTCATTCCTTTTTTGTATGTAGAGAAGTTTGAACTCTTTCATTCCTCTTTCCTAAAAAAAGAAACCTTAGATAAGTTTTAACTTTCACTCCTCTTTGGTATGTAGATATGTTTTAACTCTTTCATTCCTTTCCAGCATGTAGATAAGTTATGTAACTCTATTTAACTCGTTGACTGATACCTTCTACACTTTGTTAGAAAAAATCTAACACAAAAAGAGATGGTAATTCTTTACACACAGGCATGTTCAACCTCTTTTCTTTCACTTACTTCTAAAGTTTCCAAAAAACCCCACAAGTTCTACAAAATCATTTTAGATGTTGCTTTTTTTAACCATTTAATTTATTTTGAGTATGTAGATAAGTCTTAAGTCTTTTAAGTCTTTGATAGCTTCTACACATTCTTTGAAAAACAAAAGAAATAATGGTAAGTCAGACATGCTGCAATTCTTTTCCTTCCAACTCACTCCTTTCACTTTGGTGCTTCTTTTTCTAAGTTTTGTCCATATTTTTTTCTGTCTTGTGGTGAACTCGTCATAATGACTAAAAGAAGGAAAGATCTTTAAGAGGGTCTGTAGACAATGTTCCATTCAAATATTTTGTTGCTGTTGTGCACCGGTCAGTATTTAATCACTTTAGAAGTGAAAAACATGCTGCTGATTACCATTAAAGTTATTTGGTTATGTTTAAAGTTATTGAATCATCAACAGTTGAAATAATGCCTGAAAAACAGGTCAGTGTTTAAGAGTTTGTTAATCTGGTGTCTGGTTACATCATGACATCACTATATGAAGAAAAGGAAACATATATTTGGATGGAACATTGTCAAAGGGTTAGGGTTAGGGAGGGTTAGACCCTCCTAAAGATCTTTCCTTCTGTTTCTGTCAAACGTAGTAATATTAGCAGTAATTAGTATGATAGATATTTCAGCTGTAGCAATTAAAGTGTATAATATCTATTATAGTTTTATTGTTTAAATTGAATTTGAAATTCTTTCTGGACAGGAAAAAATATCTTAAGGTTTGGATGGGATCACTTAAGTTGATCTTATCTTATAATGACTTTGTAAAAAAAGGGAAGGGTTTCAAGAGGGTCTGGAGGCAATGTTTCATTCAAATCCATTCAAATCCTGTCAAAAACTGTCGTACATATGTCAGTATTTAATGAGGAAGACAAATGTTCATCATTAATATTTCTTACTGGAAACAATTTAACTGTGTCTGTATATACGTTTTTAAGTGTATGTTTTGGATGGACCATTGCAATAGGGTTAGGGAGGGTTAGACCCTCCTAAAGATCTTTCCTTCTGTAATAAAGAATTCAACACAGGTGAACTCGTTATAACACAACAAGTTTAGATGGAACATTTCATTCATTAATGAGCAGCAGTAGTTGTATTATTTGTAGAAGATTTTATAACTGTGGTAGTTTCAATAGTAACAGCAGTATTAAAATACCTTTTGAAAGGGAAACTATAAAATGTATCAATAATCTAAAAAAAAAGAATCTAATACAGATATTAAAAAGTCATGTAGAAAGTATCAATAGTATTGATAATAACAGTAGCAGCAGTTCTATCAGTCAGGAGTGATAAAATTACTAACAGGTCATAGACGGACTAGTAGTAGCTCTTAAAGTGTAATTTGTTAATTACTAATCACTTTAAGTTAATTTGATGAAATCATTTTGTAACTTGGAATAACTTCAAATTCCTTGTATGTTTGAGAAGAGAAGATCTTTAAGAGGGTCTGTAGACAATGTTCCATTTGAATTTTCTTTATTGTTGTTTATAGTACAGGCAGAGAACAAAATTAGCAGCATTCAGGAGATCAGAAAAACAAACAAACAAACAAACAGCTTACAAGAAGCTTGGCCGTAGCATCTGTGCCGCATTGGTGACTGAACGATCTGGCAGAGTCTGGAGAGATGAACTGGGGTTTTATACTGCTGGCTTGTAAGGTTGATTAGTAGATGAGCTGCAGGTGTTCAGGTTGAATGGGAGAGGGAAACCAAGAGGCCACGCCCAGCATACGCCCACACACACAAACACAGAGAGAGACAGACTGGGGACAAACATGAAACACTAGGAAGGGAAAACCATGGGAAAAACACAGGGAAGGGAGAAGTATAACTGTCCTCCTAACACTGTTTAACTCTAGTTACCCCCATAAATACTGAACTTGGGAAGACACCTTCCATCACTTTGCACCATATAAATGGAATAAATTACAGAGGATTTAAGAACTTGAAAGTCTTATCCCACTGGACGATTTAACCCCTTCAGACCCGCATTTTTTCTGCTGGCCAAAATTTTTTTATTTTAACTGATTCTGTCTCCTCTCCAACATAAAAACAAACTGGAAACATTTTTTTTGGTTGACTCATATTTTTAATAGTATTTTTTCATGTCCATTACAATGGACGCCACGACACGATGAGCCTAAAATGTCATAAAAACTTAAGAACAATAAGGCTGAGTTTTTCCACATAGTAATCAATCAGATATGACCTAGATATCTAGAACTGGATGTTTGCATGTGTTTGGGTCTGTGTACAGTAAGAAGAGAGGGAAATAACGTAATCTGAACATGCACATGAACACAATAGATGTATGATTTTAGTAGATGTATGTTGTTTTTATAGTAGGCTAATGAACTGATAACACGTTAACTTGGAATGGAACTGGAAGCTGAACTTGAGAAGACATCAGCTTGTGGATGTTTTCATGTATTCTCATTTTCGATGAGCAGCCTTGAAGCAGTTTTGTTGTGGCACAAAGCACAAGTGGATGTTGCACTTGTCACAAAGACGTGTGTTTTTCCTGTACAGTTTGGCATCTTGCATCTGCTAGCCTCTTTCTTTTTATCATAATTTGGCATGTGGTCAACCATGTCATACTGCACTTCAGGTAGAGGCCTTACATCCTGGACTGGTCTGCGAACTGGTCTCTGGGGGACATGCTCTGGTTCTGGAGACATACTGGGCCATCAAATTGAAGATCTCATCTGGTATATACCGTTTGAAGTATTCATAGGGTCTCATGGGATGATCCTCATGAATTGGAGGATTCACTCTTAATTTCTAAATTTACCATCTATCTCAGTCCTTGTCTTCGAAAAAATCCTGTAAATTATGATAATGATATATATTCAAATTTACTTCAAATATTATCACTTTTAACAGTTACAATTATGCTGACAGCAAATTTGTTTGGCCAACATGAACATAAATGCATATTTTTCATCATTGAAAATGGGCACTTACTCCTCCCTCTCTGCAGTCGCTGCGCCATGCTTGTCTTGTCCGAGGTCTGTCACTCTCTCAGAGCGTGCTCAAGTCATGACATGATTGTGATTGGATAATCGGGATCTAATCAATAACCAGCATTACTGACATCATTCAATTAGAGGATATTTATTGGTTTAGAGACAGAAATATGTCATGTCCATTAGAGATGGGATTTATGGCTCTTTGGAGGGAGCCGGATCTTTGGGATCCGTTCATTTCAAAGAGCCATTCAAGAGACTGGCTCATTTGGCTCATTTTTATATTTATTCATTTTTAAGAAGCCAACCCAGGGTTACTTCATTTTATCCTGGAAATAATCACAGGGAGGAATGATGGGCTGAGATGTGGATAAGAATAATTTCGAACTCACATTTCCCACCAATATTTGAGTTTGAATCATTCTGAAATATTGATTATAGCTTCATTTGACATGTGTGGACAAGATTTTAAAGTCTGATATGGATTCATTGTAAATATTCCACTGCCATATCCCTCTGAGTTGACAGTGAGATCACTATTTACCCTTTGTATAAAGTGTGTGTATGTGTGTAAAACTACTTTGCCTTATGTTATTCATGCAACACCTAAACACGCTTTTTTTTCTTTGTTTTTCACTGAGGCACTCATGTGAAGGGAGCGTGCACAACTCATGCGACATTTGCATATGAAATAAGCACTCCTCCCCATGCTCTCTCCGCCTGCCGATTCCGACGCACTCACTTTTTTTTTTTTTTTACTGAGGCACTCACTCAGTATAAGTTGTGCAGGGAGTGTGCAGAACTTATGCACTTATGCACAACTCCTCCCCATGCTCTCTCTCCTTCAACCATAGGTGTGAACTCAGGGAGAGAGAAAAAAAAGAACGGCTCCCGACCAAACACGACTCGGTTGCCATCGTTCATGTTAATGAGCCGGTCAAAAGATTTGGTTCGTTCGTGAACGTCACAACTCTAATGTCCATTTTTAACCTCGAGTCTATTAAGTGATGTCTGTCATTGTTTTTGATGCTGTATGGGCTTTTGTTTGTCTGGCTGTGTGCTGTATGTCTTTGTCCTTTTTGTTATGCCTGGCTATGCTTGTTTTCTTTCCTTTAACATTACCTCATTAAATAAAGGTTAACAATATTGATTGTCAAGAATATGAATTTGAAACCGTAGGTGGATTTGTAAAAAAAAAAAAACAAAAAAAAAACATGTAAACTGATTTTTGAAAATGATTTAATTAAGTGAATTTACTGAAAAAAATTAAAATGGAAATTCTTTCACATCCATTTCAATGTAGTTTTTTTGTCTTTCTTTACAAGACAAAAATTCAATTCACTTCAATTCAATTTTATTTATATAGCACCAAATCACAACAAACGTTATCTCAGGGCACCTTACACATAGAGCAGGTCGAGACCATACTCATTTATTTACAGAGACCCAACAATTCCCCCCATGAGCAAGCACTTGGCGTCAGTGGCAAGGAAAAACTCCCCTTTAACGGGAAGAAACCTCAAGCAGAACCAGGCTCTAGGTGGGCGGCCATCTGCCTTGACCGGTTGGGTTTACATAGAAAGAAGGAGGGAGGGGGGCGGGGGAAGGGGAGAGGTGGGTGGGGTGGAGAGAGACACAGAGAAGCATAATAACAAAAACAACAACAATAACCATAACAACAGTAATAGAAGTAGAGCTATGACTTTATAATAGTAATAGCAATAATAGTAGTAGCAGAAATGGAAGCAGGACATCCACAGGACCACGCCACAGTCCCCACGGCCATGGCCCACCGTTCAGGCACTGGATTTTCTTGTGAGACGAGAAAGCACAGAGACTCCGGGGAAGAAGTCAAGTTAGTAACATGCATTAATGGTACATGAAAACATACAAATGGAGAGGAGGAGGAGGAGAGAGGAGCTCAGTGCATCATGGGAAGTCCCCCGGCAGTCTAGTCCTATAGCAGCATAACTAGGGGCCGGTCCAAGGCGAGCCTGGCCGGCCCTAAATATAAGCTTTTTCAAAAAGGAAAGTTTTAAGCCTACTCTTAAACGTAGAGAGGGTGTCTGCCCCCCGGACTGAATCTGGGAGATGGTTCCACAGGAGAGGAGCCTGATAGCTGAAGGCTCTGCCTCCCATTCCACTTTTAGATATTCTAGGAACCACAAGTAAGCCTGCATTTTGGGAGCGCAGTGTTCTAGTGGGGTAATAGGGTACTATGAGCTCTTTAAGATATAGTGGCGCCTGACCATTAAGAGCTTTATAAGTAAGGAGAAGTATTTTAAATTGTATTCTGGATTTTACCAGAAGCCAATGTAGCGAAGCTAAAATAGGAGAAATATGATCTCTTTTCCTAGTTTTTGTTAATACACATGCAGCTGCATTCTGGACCAGCTGGAGAGTCTTTAGGGTGCTGTTAGGGCAGCCTGACAATAAAGAATTACAATAATCCAACCTAGAAGTAACACATGCATGGACTAGTTTTTCTGCATCTTTTTGAAGCAGGATGTGCCTGATTTTTGCTATATTACGGAGGTGAAAAAAAGCAGTCCTTGAAATGTGTTTTATATGATGGCTGAAGAACATATCCTGGTCAAAGGTAACTCCCAGATTCCTTACGGTGGAGCTGGAGGCCAGGGTAATGCCATCCAGAGTAGCTATGTCATTAGATAATGTGTTTCTATGGTGTTGAGGGCCAAGCACAATAACTTCAGTTTTGTCTGAGTTCAGTAGCAGAAAATTGGCAGTCATCCAGGTCTTTATGTCCTTAAGGCACGCTTGAAGTTTAATTAACTGATTTAATTCATCTGGCTTCATTGATAAATATAATTGGGTATCATCAGCGTAGCAATGAAAATTTATGGAGTGTTTACGAATAATATTACCTAAAGGAATCATATATAAGGTGAACAGTATTGGTCCAAGCACAGAACCTTGTGGAACTCCGTGTCTAACTTTTGCGTGGATGGAGGATTCATCGTTAATGTGTACAAACTGAAGTCGATCTGAAAAAGTAGGATTTAAACCAGCTTAATGCAGTTCCTTTAATACCAATTAAATGTTCCAGTCTCTGTAACAGGATGTGATGGTCAATGGTGTCGAATGCAGCACTAAGATCTAACAAGACAAGTACAGAGAGAAGTCCTTTGTCCGATGCAGTTAGGAGGTCATTCGTAACTTTCACCAATGCTGTCTCTGTGCTATGATGTGCTCTAAAATCTGACTGAAAATCCTAAAATAAAAATAAACTATGGTTATGCAGAAAGGCACATAACTGATTGGCAACTGCTTTCTCGAGGATCTTAGAGAGAAAGGGAAGGTTAGATATAGGTCTATAGTTGGCTAAAACGGCTGAATCCAGTGTAGGCTTCTTAAGAAGAGGTTTAATTACAGCTACTTTAAAGGACTGTGGTACATAGCCTGTTACTAGAGACAGATTGATCATATCTAGTAAAGAAGTGCTAACTAAGGGTAGGACTTCCTTAAGCAGCCTAGTTGGGATGGGGTCCAAGAGACAGGATGATGGTTTAGAGGACGAAATCATTGAAATTAATTCACGAAGGTCGACTGGAGAGAAACAGTCTAAATATATTAGGTTTTGCAGCTGTTTCTAAGGTTCCTAAATTGGAGGGTGAATCAGTGCCTGTTGAGGGCAGGAGGTGATGAATTTTGTCTCTAATAGTTAGAATTTTGTCATTAAAGAAGCTCATAAAGTCATTACTACTGAGAGCTATAGGAATACATGGATCAATAGAGTTATGACTCTTTGTCAGCCTGGCCAAAGTGCTGAAAAGGAACCGAGGGCTGTTTTTATTCTCCTCTATTAATGATGAGTAGTAGGCAGCTCTGGCATTACAGAGGGCCTTCCTATATGTTTTAAGACTATCTTGCCAGACTAAACGAGATTCTTCCAGTTTGTTTGCTTTAATTTACGGGTTTGGGAGTTATACCATGGAGCTAGCTTCTTATGTTTTATTATCTTCCTTTTTAAAGGGGCGATAGAGTCAAGCAGTGAGCCTGCAGTACTATCAACAAGATCATCAGTTTCAGAGGGACTAAAGTTAGCATAGGAGTCCTTTGTAGTATTGAGACATGGCACTGAATTTAGTACTAGTGGGATCGCTTCTTTGAATTTAGCTACAGCACTATCAGAAAGACATCTAGTAAAGATGTTTTTGTCTAATGGTGTGTAGTCTATTAATAGGAATTCAAAAGTTATTAAGTAATGGTCTGATAAAATAGGATTTTGTGGAAAAACTATTAAATGTTCAATTTCAATGCCATAAGTCAGAACAAGGTCGAGGGTGTGGTTAAGACAGTGCGTAGGTTTATTTACACTCTGAGAGAAGCCAATTGAGTCTAACAATGAGATAAACGCAGTGCTAATACTATCAATATCGACGTCTACATGGATATTAAAGTCACCTACTATAATTACTTTATCTGTACAAGGGCTAAGTTTGATAAAAACTCTGAAAATTCGGATAAAAATTCAGAGTACGGGCCAGGAGGGCGGTACACTATAACTAATAGAATTGGCTGTAAAGTTTTCCAGGTTGGGTGTGAAAGACTAAGAACGAGGCTTTCGAATGAGTTATAATTAAGTTTAGGTCGAGGGTTGATTATTAGGCTTGAGTTAAAAATGGCTTGAGTTAAAAAACAAAACATGCACATACACACGTGGACAAAATTGTTGGTACCCCTCAGTTAATGAAAGAAAAAACCCACAATTCTCACTGAAATCAGTTGAAACTTACAAAAGTAATAATAAATAAAAATGTGTTGAAAATTAAACAATCAAAACCAGCCATCACTTTTGAATTGTTGATTAACATAATTATTTAAAACTAATGAAACAGGCCTGGACAAAAATGATGGTACCCCTATAAAAGATTGAAAATAATTTGACCAGAGGGACATGTTTAACTCAGGTGTGTCCTTTAATTGACATCACAGGTGTCTTCAAGCTCATAATCAGTCAGTCTGCCTATTTAAAGGGTGACAAATAGTCACTGTGCTGTTTGGTGACAAGGTGTGTACCACACTGAACATGGACAACAGAAAGCAAAGGAGAGAATTGTCCCAGGACATTCGAAACAAAATTATAGACAAACATCTTAAAGGTAAAGGCTATAAGACCATCTCTAAGCAGCTTGAAGTTCCTGTGACAACAGTGGCACATATTATTCAGAAGTTTAAGATCCACGGGACAGTAGCCAACCTCCCTGGACATGGCCGCAAGAAGAAAATTGATGACAAGTTGAAGAGACGGATAGTTCGAATTGTAACCAAAGAGCCCAGAACAACCTCCAAAGATATTAAAGGTGAACTCCAAGGCCAAGGTACATCAGTGTCAGATTGCACCATTCGTCGTTGTTTGAGCCAAAGTGGACTTCATGGGAGACGACCAAGGAGGACACCACTGTTGAAAGCAAATCATAAAAAAGCGAGACTGGAATTTGCAAAAATGCATGTTGACAAGCCACAAAGCTTCTGGGAGAATGTCCTTTGGACAGATGAGACAAAACTGGAGCTTTTTGGTAAAGCACATCAACTCTATGTTCATAGACTCAAAAATCAAGCGTATGAAGAAAAGAACACTGTCCCTACGGTGAAACATGGAGGAGGCTCAGTTATGTTTTGGGGCTGCTTTGCTGCATCTGGCACAGGATGTCTTGAATCTGTGCGAGGTACAATGAAATCTCAAGACTATCAAGGCATTCTGGAGAGAAATGTGCTGCCTAGTGTCAGAAAGCTAGGTCTCAGTCGCAGGTCATGGGTCTTCCAACAGGACAACGATCCAAAACACACAGCCAAAAACACCCAAGAATGGCTAAGAGAAAAGCGTTGGACTATTCTGAAGTGGCCTTCTATGAGCCCAGATCTGAATCCCATTGAACATCTGTGGAAGGAGCTGAAACATGCCATCTGGAGAAGACACCCATCAAACTTGACACAACTGGAGCAGTTTGCTCACGAGGAGTGGGCCAAAATACCTGTTGATAGATCTAGAAGGCTCATTGACAAATATAGAAATCGTTTAATTGCAGTGATTGCCTCAAAAGGTGGTGCAACAAAATATTAAATTATGGGTACCATCATTTTTGTCCAGGCCTGTTTCATTAGTTTCATTTTTTTAAATAATTATGTTAATCAACAATTCAAAAGTAATGGCTGATTTTGATTGTTTAATTTTCAATAAATTTTTATTCATGGTTACTTTTGTACATTTCAAATGATTTCAGTGAGAATTGTGGGTTTTTCTTTCATTAACTGAGGGGTACCAACAATTTTGTCCACGTGTGTATATATAGTCAGCAATTAGTAGGAAGTGTACAGGCCTCTGCTCTGAATGACTTCAGCACATCTGCGGCCACAGGACAGCACTAGTCTCTCACACTGCTCTGGTGTGATTTTGGTCCACTCTTCTTCCAGTCTCCTCCACACTTCGGTGACTGTAGTGGGTTTCTTGGCCATAACTTTGTCGCCAAGGATTTTCCAGAGGTTCTCTATTGGGTTGAGATCAGGACTCTGGGCAGGCCATGTCATTATTTCAATGTTTTCAGTTTTGCTGTGTGACATGGAGCGTTGTCCTGCATGAACACTGCGGGCTGATCGGGTGATGAACGCAGGGAAGGAACCATATGTTGTTGAAGAAGGTTCTGATAAACATTTGCATTCACTCTGCCATGTAGCTGTATAAGAGGTATGTAAGAGGCCAAACTCCTGCTGCAGAAAACATGCCCCAAACCATGACACTTCCTCCTCCACCTTTCACTGACTTTTTTTTTTTTTTTTTACACACTTTGGGTTCAGTCTTTCTCCAGTTTGTCGCCGAACATAATGTTTCCCATCGGTCCCAAATAAATTAAACTTGCTTTCATCACTCAAGTGAACTTTGGACCAGTTCTCCTCTGTCCACACAACATGCTCCTCAGCAAAGCTTAGTCTAGCCTTTTGATTCTTTCTGCTAATGAGAGGTTTGGTCACTGCAGAGTGGGCTTTCAGTCCAAATGCTCTTAAACGTCGAGACACTGTATGACGAGACAGATCCTTACCCTGTTCGGCGCTGAACTGGCAAGCAATTCCAGCTGCAGTGTGGAAACAATTGCCCATTGAGATCCCCCACAGTATCCTGTCCTCTCTTGTATTTGTCTTCCGTGGACGACCAGCCTTCTTGGGGGACTTGAATGACTTTGTGATGTTGTAAAGATTCAATATTCTTGAAATCACAGATTTGGAACAACCAACTTGTCTTGCTATGGCTGATAGGATCATCCCTTTGGCCTTCATCTGGACAACCTGCTGCCGGAGGCTTTCAGTATATGTGTGTGTGTTTGTGTGTTTTACACACATATATGTGTGTGTGTTTGTGTGTGTCTGTAAGCTCACAGTATACTGCTATACCATTATAACCATACCATTGAAAAACTTGTGAACAGGACTGATTTCTTCAACAAGTGTTGATTCAGATATCTGCTTATTATCATATGACATAATTGCCTCTGCACCCAATTATTATTAGTTTTAGTAATAACTTAATAACTAGCTCTGAAAGCAGAATTCTAGGAATATACATTTTACACACACACACACACATATATATACACACGTATATATAGACACACACACATGATGTTGCATGATGTTCATGTTTGCATGATTCAAGCACAATGGTCTCATACTTCCCTCATGAAAAATTAACATGTATTTCTCAGTCCAGTCATCCTTAAATGCATGTTTTTCACTGTATGGATAGCAATGCCAGTCAGTCCATCACTTTGAGCCAGACTGAAATATCTCAACTACTGGATGGATTGCCATAAAATTTTGCTCAGATATTCGTGCTCTCCATAGAGGAATTTTATTAACTTTGGTGACCTCCTAACTTTTCATCAACCATTTCAAGAACCATATATAATTTTAAATGTACAGAGAAGGCAAAGGTCCATGTGTGCTCAGTTAAGAACCGGTACTTTACAACTGGCAATTGAGGTAGGCAGATATAAAGGTATTCCTGAAGAGCGACGTTTATGTGTTTTTTGTGATCTTGGTGTTGTCGAGGATGAATTTCATTTTGTATTTCATTTTGTATTTCATTGAGTCTAGTAATCATACAGTTGGAGTCATCCCTGTCTCTCTGTGTAACTAACAGGTTGGTGCGAGCAGGAAGAGACGGAGGGAGCAGGAGAGTACCTCCAGAGCCTTGGAGGAGCCTCCGGAGAAAAGACTCTGTGAGAATGCTGCTGTCCTGTCAGAGAGGAGCCCCAGCCCCCAGCCCTCCACCTCTGCCCCACGGGCCAACATGGAGGGTGTCCAGCTGGAGGTTAGCAGTCCAAACGTGCCCACAGTGGTCCAAACTGTTCTATCCTGATCCATGATACATCCAGTTCAACAGCAATACTGCATCAGTCTAAAGGGTGTAACTGAACTAGTCTGACTTGGTTCCTCTTCTTCTCCTCTCTGTCTCTCTAAAAGGTTCAGGGAAGGACAGCAGAAAGAAGGCAGCAGGAGATCCAGCCCAGAGTCCCCCAGGAGCACGTGGATGACATTCAGCATGATGATGTCACGGCCCTGCCCCTCTGGCCCGGCCCTTACGGACCCCGGCCCGGTGGACTCCCACCCTCTGCTTTTAATGCAGTGGCAGAGATGGTCATGGCATGGATGACTGACTCTCCGTACAACCCAGAGATGTAACATACACACACATACAAGCACACTGCACATACAGTGCAAACCTTTTATTCCCTCTTTCTTCCTCTATCCTAAAAAAAAAAAAAGAAAACCTTAGATAAGTTTTAACGCTTACATTCCTTTTTAGCATGTAGATAAGTTTGAACTCTTTTATATGTTTTAGCATGTAGATAAGTTTGAACTCTTTCATTCCTTTTTAGTATATAGAAAAGTTTTAACTCTTATACATCATTGATTTGTAGATACGTTTTAACTCTTTCTTCCTCTTTCTTAAAAAAAAAACCTTAGATAAGTTTTAACTCTTTCATTCCTTTTCAGTATGTAGATAAATTTTAACTTTTATACATTTTTGGTGTATATATAAATTTTACCTTTCATTCCTTTGTAGCATGTAGATACTTTTGAAATTTCTTATACATTTTTAGTACGTACATAACTTTAAACTTTTATACATATTTAGTATATATATAAGTTTTAACTTTCATTTCTTTTTTGTATGTAGAGAAGTTTGAACTCTTTTATACATTTTAAGGATATATATAGGTATTAACTTTCATTCCTTTTTAGTATGTAGATATGTTTTAACTCTTTCATTCCTTTTCAGCATGTAGATAAGTTTTGTAACTCTGTTGAACTCTTTGACTGATACCTTCTACACTTTGTTTGAACAAATCTAACACAAAAAGAGATGGTAATTCTTTACACACAGACATGTTCAACCTCTTTTCTTTCACTTATTTCTAAAGTTTCCAAAAAACCCCACAAGTTCTACAAAATCATTTTAGATGTTGCTTTTTTTAACTATTTAATTTATTTTGAGTATGTAGATAAGTCTTAAGTCTTTTAAGTCTGTGATAGCTTCTACACATTCTTTGAAAAACAAAAGAAATAATGGTAAGTCAGACATGCTGCAATTCTTTTCCTTCCAACTCACTCCTTTCACTTTGGTGCTTCTTTTTCTAAGTTTTGTCCATATTTTTTTCTGTCTTGTGGTGAACTCGTCATAATGACTTTGTAAAAGAAGGAAAGATCTTTAAGAGGGTCTGTGGACAATGTTCCATTCAAATGTTCTTTGCTGTTGTACACAAGCCAGTATTTAATGGAAAACAAGTGAAAAATGTTCCTTTATACTAATTCTAAATAATAACTACTTTTTTGTTTATGTCTCAGTATACTGAATGATGAGCAATTTAAAATTTTGCCAGAAAATAGGCCAGCATTTGATAGCTTATTTAACAAGTGTCTTGTTACGCGATGACAATATGAACAACAAGACACATATTTGGATGGAACATTGTCAAAGGGTTAGGGTTAGGGAGGGTTAGACCCTCCTCAAGATCTTTTTCCTTCTGTAACAAAGAGTTCAACACAGGTGAACACAAGTTTAGATGGAACATTTCATTCATTAATGAGCAGCAGTAGTTGCATTATTTGTAGCAGATTTTATAATTGTGGTAGTTTCAATAGCAACAGCAGTATAAAAAATACCTTTTAAAAGGGAAACTATAAAATGTATCAATAATCTAAAAAAAGAATCTAATACAGATATTAAAAAGTCATGTAGAAAGTATCAATAGTATTGATAATAACAGTAACAGCAGTTCTATCAGTCAGGAGTGATAAAATTACTAACAGGTCATAGATGGACTAGTAGTAGCTCTTAAAGTGTAATTTGTTAATTACTAATTACTTTTAGTTAATTTGATGAAATCATTTTGTAACTTGTTAATAACTTCAAATTCCGTGTATGTTTGAGAAGAGAAGATCTTTAAGAAGGTCTGTAGACAATGTTCCATTTGAATTTTCTTTATTGTTGTTTATAGATCATTATTTAATGGCATTATTTAAAGACAGAGAGAAAAATTATTTGGTCATATCTCAGTATGTTAACTGATGAGCATTAGAAACACATGTCCAGAAGCTGTAGACCTCTGATAGATGGTTAAACTACATCACTATATGAAGAACAGGACACATATATTTGGATGGAGCATTGTCAAAGGGTTAGAGTTAGGGAGGGATAGACCCTCCTAAAGGTCTTTCCTTCTGCTTTTAAACAGCTTTTAAAATGTGTTACTGTCCAACGTCCACAGAATCTGGCTGCGTCGCATTCTGGTTGAGTTTCGACTCAGTCACGGTTTACAGTTGTTTTGGTGAACTACTGGAGCACCCCACACCATCTTATGTCCTGTAGTGAATATAAAATAGCCAGATTATGCATTGGTTTTGTGAACCCCAATAGACTTAACAGACCATGTTGTGATCATTAAGTAATTAACTGGCTGAGCCTGTCTCCCTCACTCCCTTCATCGCTTCTTTCGTCTCTCTAATAAACATGAAGTTCAGTTACCAACAGTAGTACCACTGGAAGAAACAATAGCAGTAGTGATAGTAGTAGCAGTGGTACTAGTGATATTTCAGCTCTTCAACAGGTAGCTTTACCACCAGTGGAAACAGTAGGTTTAATCACTTCATAACCATGGCAAAGAGCAATATTTCTTCTTACAGTTCATATGTCAGTATAATGAGTGAAAATTATCAAAAATATTTGTGATCATTTTTTAAAGTTTGACCTTATTGTTTCAATGTCAGTGTATTGATGGAGGAGAAAGTTCTCTTAGAAAATGCAGACTTTGGCCACTAGAGGTCAGGAGTGCACATTCAAATGATGTAATTCAAATTCAGTTTCTGGAGACACATATTTTTGCCCATACTGAACTACCAGTCCCAAACCTCTACTATGTTGATCACGGTGATGTATTTTAGTTAATTAAGACATTGTAATGAGCTTAATGGAGCTTGTGTAATATTTGTGTGTTTCATTCTTTCTTTACAGCTTCAGGGTTTCTATATCGTTCAGATATTTTAAAAAAATACCTAATTCACATCGTCCTTCAGACCATTTTTAACCTAGCAACAGTATTAGAAGTAGTAGTAGCAGTAACAGTAGAAAACACAGCTAGAGGCAAACAGGCATTTTGTATCCATCATAAAGTTGTAGTGTAAGTCCAATAAATGTTATTTAAATTATATGCTTCTGCATTTTGATGTTTTGTCACACTAACATACAGTAGTATGGTTTAAGCCGGACTGCAGTGGATTTCTCTCTCTCTCTCTCTCTGTGTGTCTGCCACTCTGCTGCAGCAGCTGCCCTCTCTCCCTTTTCCCTTCAGCCACCCATTTGTTTTATTTACTATGTTGCTTTAAGTTTATTCTTATGTCTGGTTTCGCATCTTACATCACCTCCCTACACACACATCCATCACTCATGCACTCTTACACCACTGACTATACTGACATACACACCCCACAACTTATTAATCCTTAATTGGCATTTGGATTTACTCAATTTGGTTTAATTTGGTTAATAAAATATCTTTTGTTAAGACTTTACACTGGTGTGTCTCTCTTTTGTTGTGGCCACTTGAGCCAGGTCATTACAGAGCTGAACTGAATTGAGCTGAATCCAGTCAAAGTGGTTATAACTAAAATAAAATGAGTCAGTTCCTCATATGAAAATATTGAAATTTTCCAAATTTATAAATACCTGGGAATCTGGCTTGATAGCAGTCTAACTCTTAAACAGTATGTGGAGCAACTGGCACAGAAGGTAAAGATAAAAAGGTTCCTGTAATGAAATAAAGCATGTTTCTGTCTTGAGGACAGGAAAATGATTGTACAGTCAACTATCATGCCTGTGTTTGAGGAGTTATGTTTTATTCTCATGCTGCTCGCTCTGCCTTTAAACAACTTGATACAGTATATCATCATGCTTCACATTTCATTACAGGAGCTAAAGATACACATCACTGTGTTCTATATGAAAAAGTAGGCTGGTCCTCACTAGCAACAAGAAGGACTACATTCTATCATTTTTATTTATAAATGTCTCCTACAAAGGTTGCCTCAGTGTATCACTGTACTTTGCAAATCCGAACCTGAGGTACAGGCAGAGAACAGAATTAGCAGCATTCAGGAAATCAGAAAAACAAACAAACAGCTTACAAGAAGCTTGGCCGTAGCCTCTGTGCCGCATTGGTGACTGAACGATCTGGCAGAGTCTGGAGAGATGAACTGGGGTTTTATACTGCTGGCTTGTAAAGTTGATTAGTAGATGAGCTGCAGGTGTTCAAGTTGAATGGGAGAGGGAAACCAGGAGGCCACGCCTAGCATATGCCCACACACACAAACACAGAGAGAGACAGACTGGGGACAAACATGAAACACTAGGAAGGGAAAACAATGGGAAAAACACAAAGAAGGGAGAAGTATAACTGTCCTCCTAACACTGTTTAACTCTAGTTACCCCTCGGGTAAATACTGAACTTGGGTAGACACCTTCCATCACTTTGCACCATATAAATGGAATAAATTACAGAGGATTTAAGAACTTGAATGTCTTATCCCACTGGACGATTTAACCCCTTCAGACCTGCATTTTTTCTGCTGGGCAAAACAATTTATTTTAACTGATTCTGACTCCTCTCCAACATAAAAACAAACTGGAAAATTTTTTTTTGGCTAACTCATACTTTTAATAGTATTTTTTCATGTCCATTACAATGGACGCCACAACACGATGGGCATAAAATGTCATAAAAAAGGCTGAGTTTTTCCACATAGTAATCAATCAGATATGACCTAAACATCTGGAACTGGATGTTTGCATGTGTTTGAGTCAGTGTACAGTAAAAAGAGAGGGAAGTAACGTAATCTGAACATGCACATGAACACAATAGATGTATGATTTTAGTAGATGTATGTTGTTTTTATAGTAGGCTAATGAACTTATAACACGTTAACTTGGAATGGAACTGGAAGCTGAACTTGAGAAGACATCAGCTTGTGGATGTTTTCATGTATTTTCATTTTCGATGAGCAGCCTTGAAGCAGTTTTGTTGTGGCACAAAGCACAAGTGGATGTTGCACTTGTCACAAAAGACGTGTGTTTTTCCTGTACAGTTTGGCATCTTGCATCTGCTAGCCTCTTTCGTTCTATTATAATGTGGCATGTGGTCAACCATGTCATACTGCACTTCAGGTAGAGGCCTTACATCCTGGACTGGTTTGCGAACTGGTCTCTGGGGGACATGCTCTGGTTCTGGAGACATACTGGGCCATCAAATTGAAGATCTCATCTGGTATATACCGTTTGACGTATTCATAGGGTCTCATATACCGTTTGAAGTATTCATAGGGTCTCATTGGATGATCCTCATGAATTGGAGGATTCTCAAAGGAAGTGTCAATGATTGTAGTGAACGGCCTGTGACGCCACTTGATTTCTTCCTTCCTGGTTACTGTCATCTCCTCCTGTCCTCCTCTGTCCTCCTCCGGTCCTCCTCCTGTCCCTGTACTGTCTGTCTCCTCTATCCCAATCTCATCTGCCACATCAGTCTCAATCTCATCTGCCACATCAAGTTCTTCCGGCATGCATGTAACCTCTCCACTGTCCCTCTCTGAATCTAATAACAAAACAATCACATTTTTACTCATTTTATGTATTCTCACTCTTGAACTGTTATGTGTTCCATTTAGATCTTACATATAAGACATTAAATTGATAAAAACCACATACGAAGAATTAAAAACACTCTTAATTTACCACCTATCTCAGTCCTTGTCTTTGAATATATTATCACTTTTAACAGTTACAATTATGCTGACAGCAAATTTGTTTGGCCAACATGAACATAAATGTATATTTTTGATTGAAAATGGGCACTTATTCCTCCCTCTCTGCAGTTCGTGAACGTCACAACTCTAATGTCCATTTTTAACCTCGAGTCTATTAAGTGATGTCTGATTGTTTCTGATACTGTATGGGCTTTTGTTTGTCTGGCTGTGTGCTGTATGTCTTTGTCCTTTTTGTTATGCCTGGCTATGCTTGTTTTCTTTCCCTCTGTACTCAGGTCTCTCTCGCAAAAGAGATCTCGATCTCAATAACATTACCTCATTAAATAAAGGTTAACAATATTGATTGTCAAGAATATCAATTTGAAACCGTAGGTGGATTTGTAAAAAAAAAAAAAAAAACATGTAAACTGATTTTTGAAAATGATTTAAGGATTTAAGTTAATTTACTGAAAAAATTAAAATGGATATTCTGTCACATCCATTTCAATTGAGTTTTTTTGTCGTTCTTTACAAGACAAAAAACAAAACATGCACGTATATATAGTCAGCAATTAGTAGGAAGTGTACAGGCCTCTGCTCTGAATGACTTCAGCACATCTGCGGCCACAGGACAGCACTAGTCTCTCACACTGCTCTGGTGTGATTTTGGTCCACTCTTCTTCCAGTCTCCTCCACAGTTCGGTGACTGTAGTGGGTTTCTTGGCCATAACTTTGTCACCAAGGATTTTCCAGAGGTTCTCTATTGGGTTGAGATCAGGACTCTGGGCAGGCCATGTCATTATTTCAATGTTTTCAGTTTTGCTGTGTGACATGGAGCGTTGTCCTGCATAAACACTGCGGGCTGATTGGGTGATGAACGCAGGGAAGGAACCATATGTTGTTGAAGAAGGTTCTGATAAACATTTGCATTCACTCTGCCATGTAGCTGTATAAGAGGCCTAACTCCTGCTGGAGAAAACATGCCCCAAACCATGACACTTCAGTCTTTCTCCAGTTTGTCGCCAAACATAATGTTTCCCATCGGACCCAAATAAATTAAACTTGCTTTCATCACTCAAGTCAACTTTGGACCAGTTCTCCTCTGTCCACACAACATGCTCCTCAGCAAAGCTTAGTCTAACCTTTTGATTCTTTCTGCAAATGAGAGGTTTGGTCACTGCAGAGTGGGCTTTCAGTCCAAATGCTCTTAAACGTCGAGACACTGTATGACGAGACAGATCCTTACCCTGTTCAGCGCTGAACTGGCGAGCAATTCCAGCTGCAGTGTGGAAACGATTGCCCATTGAGATCCTTCGCAGTATCCTGTCCTCTCTTGTATTTGTCTTCCGTGGACGACCAGCCTTCTTGGGGGACTTGAATGAGTTTGTGATGTTGTAAAGATTCAATATTCTTGAAATCACAGATTTGGAACAACCAACTTGTCTTGCTATGGATGATAGGGTCATCCCTTTGGCCTTCATCTGGACAACCTGCTGCCGGAGGCTTTCAATCACTTTAGAACGGCCCACCATGAAACTGGAACTTAGGCTGCCAGTTAAATAGACAGATAATCAAGGAAATTAGCACCAGGTGCCAGATTAACACCAATAACTGGGAGGTATCTGAAAGTGTTCTCTAATTTTGATCAGTGTGTTTTCTGCAAAATAATGTTTTTTGTTGAAATGCCTTATTTTGTGGAAAAAGTGTTCTAGTAGCATGGTATAGACACAACAAAAAGTCCTTCAACTGTTGAGCAGTGAAGATGACATTACTTCAGAAAAAATCAGTTGTTTATAAATTGTTCTCTAATTTTGATCTCCAGTGTACATACACACACATACATACATGTATATACATGCATACATACATGCACACACACACACACACACACACACACATATATATATAACCATACCATTGAAAAACTGGTGAACAGGACTGATTTCTTCAACAATACTTTTCTAACACTCACTTTATGGAAAATGTTTTTCGTGACTGATTTGATTGAGGTATTTAAGATAATAGCATAACAGATAACAGATGGCATAGCAGAATTGTGACTTTATTATGGGTAATGATTTGTTCTAAAGCGGGGGGATCAAACTCAATTTCATCCTGGGCCACATCAGCATTATGGTAGCTTTCAAAGGTCCGGTTGTAAATGTAAGACTACATAAATGTATCTACTTGTCATCATATTACATAATTGCCTCTGCATTCGATTATTATTGATTTTAGTAATCACTTAATAATTAATAGCTAGTTCTAAAAGCAGAATTGTAGGAAAAATAATGGGAAGCAGACATTCAGGTGTACAACTATTATAACTATTATTATATTACAACTATTATTAGTTTTATTAATAACTTAATAACTAGCTCTGAAAGCAGAATTCTAGGAATATACATTTTACACACACACACATCTATATACACACGTATATATAGACACACACACATGATGTTGCATGATGTTCATGTTTGCATAATTGCAATTCAAGCACAATGGTCTCATACTTCCCTCAGAAAAAATGAACATGTATTTCTCAGTCCAGTCATCCTTAAATGCATGTTTTTCACTGTATGGATAGCAATGCCAGTCTCTCAGTCAGTCCATCACTTTGGGCCAGACTGAAATATCTCAACTACTGGATGGATTGCCATAAAATTTTGCTCAGATATTCGTGCTCTCCATAGGAGGAATTTTATTAACTTTGGTGACCTCCTGACTTTTCATCAACCATTTCAAGAACCATATATAATTTTAAATGTACAGAGAAGGCAAAGGTCCATGTGTGCTCAGTTAAGAACTGGTACTTTACAACTGGCAATTGAGGTAGGCAGATATAAAGGTATTCCTGTGATCTTGGTGTTGTCGAGGATGAATTTCATTTTGTATTTTATTGTCCTTTGTGCAGTGACTTGAGGAATTGTTTGTTTGAAAAGAACCAATTGAAAAAACCTGATTTGTTTTGGTTGTCTGAAGCTGACATGTTGAGTTGGCTTTTTAATATGGAGATTTTTCTTTTAGCCAGATTTATAGGAGAGGCTTGGCTGCTAAAAAAGAGAGCACTGTATCCATCATAACAGGACATCTCTGCCATGTAAACTAAATGTTCTGAAATGTTCTTTTTCAATCTGTGGAACTGTACATCTGTCATGTGACCATCCTGGTTATTATTGTCTAGTGTCTTGTAAGCCCATATAGGCTGGGCATCAGAAAGTTGACAGAAAGATGTCATCAGAATGAAATCTTTCTAACAAGGTACTTGTTACCTTTTTTTGTGGAAAAACCATATCAGACACAAATTATTATTCAAAGCAGTGTATTTCATGTGTCTAAAAAACCTGTCTGGAAGGGACCTTTAACATATTCAGATTTAACCAAGAGCGTTGTTTGGAGACTGCAATATGCTGTGAGATGTTTCTAACTTTATATCTGAAACACCTGTCAGTAACACACAGTGCCCTCACTGCTTTGGTGACATTAAACCCAACATGTTGTAGTAACATAAGAGTCCCACAACATGGCAGTATTTTTAATCTTTTGTATGCTGTGAATGCAAAGGCGACACCTACTGCACACAGAGTGCACCCAATTAAAAACGTTCCAGCAAAGACAAATGATGATGCCCCTGAAGGATTAATGGTGAGGCTTTTTATTATAATATTACAAGATATACTATTAAAAACGTAAAGCTGTTTTGGCCCCATATACGGTAGGCTCAAAGTGGACACCCTCCAGAATGATATTATTGTATATACCTTCTTGTGTGAAGTTTGTGAGCTGACAGTCAGGTAGGGTAGTGTTTACTTTCATTTTGTTAGCTAAGCAGGTGACTATAGGTCCAAAACATACCAGAGGAAATACTGACTGGAAATGATTCGAAATATGGTTAACAAATAAAACAGAGTACTATTTAACAACCGCCACGACTAACTTTTAAAGCTAATTAAGTTACATTTTGACGACTTATTTGGATTTTCACATGTATTTTAGCCTTTCAACTAGTGACAGAGACTGTTTATTTGTTGCCGAACCATCAATAACAAAATTAATCACGTTTATTGACTCTGCTCTAATTCATCGGAAGCTTAAATGGACATAAAATAAACTAAATTGCCAAAATGTTGCCTTATAGCTGACGAAATGGATGCCGACTAAAACAGTAATATATGCACTGGGCCTCTACAAAACGTTATTGAATCCGTGTTGAAGGAATTCATTAAAAAATATATTTTATTTTCTATAATTACATTTTAAAATGCCAATAAAAAACAATACTGTAAACTGCCAATTAAAGCAGTTTAATGTTAGTGCGTCTATATTCCAGAAACTAGTTCCAAAATCACCATTTTACTCTGAAACATTGGAGGAGAGACTTCACTCGACGATTTCTGAAAAACAATACAAGTCACCAGCGAAATACGGACCCACAGTGACCTCAACTCGACTCTCTTACTGTTTCATCATGGAAAACATGAGAATTTAGGCAGTTTAAAATCATTCAAAGACTTTTTTCAAGCTGTTTTATTCGACGCCTCAGCTGTATTTGAGGCGTCGAAGCAACAACTGACTTTCATTCAGTGGTAGTTTGTTCAGTAAAACATAAAAACAAATATTACATTTACAAATTTAAAGTATGATCTTCAGTGTATACATTGCTGAAATGTAAAGACAGAAGTAACTGCAAAATTCTGAACTGACTGTTGATTTACAAGCAAGCTGTTACAGTTTGCAGTAACCATTCAAACTCCTTCAGAAAAATAAAACATTGCTTATTACACAGTGATGCATTTAACCACCACCTTCAGTAAACTGCTGAAATGCTCAGTGTAACAGCAGTTTGCAACGTTTTGGTTTAAAGATGCCAAAGTTTCTACTTTCAACCTGATATTTTGTCAAGAAAAAAGCCCCCATTCATTACTTTATTAAACAGTTCTTAAATGATCATTATTTTCTGTAGTAAAGTCAACTTTACTGTGATATTGGTGCAAAAACAGTAAAGCCGTTATGCATATGTGCATGCGGAGTAGAAAATAGCTTGTTTATTTAAAGGACGAGTTCACAAGTCTGTCTTAAAACAATAGTCAGGAGCCCAAATGAACACTGAAACAGGTTTTTCTTGCCATAATCATTCCTCCTGTTCATACTGACTATTAGAAGATCCCTTCATAATGCACTTACAATGTTAAGTGATGGGGGCCAAAATCCACAGTCCTCCTCCTGTGCAAATGAGTCAAATCAAGTAGAGATCTTTCAATGTTACAGTCTTTCTAGTGCCAAAGTCCCTATTTTTGTTACTATACTTCCACCGCAGCTCAACAGGGAAACACTGTCTGAGGAAACACAAAGAGGGAATTTGATGCTAAAAAGACTGTAAATGTGGCAGCCTCATATAAGCTTCAGATAAATATTTAAATGCATTTTTGCACAAAATGACTGTGTGGACACACTGTGGATTTTGTCCCCCATCACTTACATTGAAAGCACCTTTGAAGGGGACCTTTTAATAGCCAGTATGAACAGGAGGAATGATTACAGCAAGGAAAACCTCTTCTAGTGAAAAATTGTAAAACCTCTATCCTTTTAGGAAAACATCAGTGTGCTCAGCAGGTTCAAAAGATGAACTAATTTATTTAATGTTCAGTTTAGTTGAGTTGAGTTAAGTAGAGTCCCATCCTAAACTGTACATTAATGGTTACAGATGTGTGATGTGCCAACTCACCTCCATGATCACACCTACTGGAGGCGAGAGCCCAGCAGAAGCCAAATGAGCACCAACACCAACAAGGTAAAACTCTTGGCTTGACAGTGAAAGTGTGTATCCTGTTAGATTTGTTAGGAGCTTGTGCTTATTTGAAATATTATTTTGAATGTTGTCTTTAGTTTTTTGTGTAATACTTTATCATTTTCAGCGACTATAGGCGTAATTGTCCATAACATCAGTGAATATATGCAGGCTACATATTATAAAATGTTAATGCAGGATTGAGGGAAAATCAACACTCACAGTCACATGGTCAAGTCAAGTCAAGTCAGTCAAGTGTACTTTATTGTCAAAAATCTATGTAACAGGGTTAGCACAGAGGTTTGAAATTGCGTTTGACCAGTCTCCAATGTGCAGTTTAACTAAACATAAATGTAATATTTACAAAAATCACCTGGACTATAAACACACACACACACACTCACACACACACAATATTTACCAAAAATCACCTGGACAATAAAATACACACACACACTCACACACACACAATATTTACCAAAAATCACCTGGACAATAAAATACACACACACACAATATTTACCAAAAATCACCTGGACAATAAAATACACACACACTCTCTCTCTCTCACATACATACACACACATACACACACACACACACACACACACACACACACACATAAGCAGCAGCAGAGAGTACAATCAGTGGTCATATAGGTTGAGACCTGTAGTACAGATGCAGTATAAAGGTGCAAAGGGTAAAGTGCAACGGCATGGTGAATCAATATTATAATTGTTCATGGAATGATAAATATTCAAGGAATGTTTTCTTGAAATGTTCATGTACTTTTCATCTGTGAGTTCAGGAATCTGACAGCTTGTGGAAAGAAGCTGTTTCCCAGTCTACTTGTGCGCTTCCCTGACTGTAGTAAGGAGAACAGTTTGTGCGCTGGGTGAGTGGGGTCTTTGATAATGTTCATCGCTCTCCTGGAACAGTGTGAAGTGTACAGGTCCTGAATGGCTGGTAGTGGTGATCTGATGATCTTTTCTGCTGTCCTCACCACCCTCTGCAGCGCCTTCTTGTCTGCAGCTAGACAGCTGCCATGCCAGACAGAGACACTGCTGGTCAGGATGCTCTCAATGGCACCCCTGTAGAATGTGGTGAGTGCAGATGTGGGGAGGTCGGCTCTTCTCATCCTCCGCAGGAAGTGGAGTCGTGTGTGCGCCTTCTTGACCAGGGCGGTGGTGTTGGTAGACCATGAGAGATCATCTGTGATGTGCACTCCCAGGAACTTTGTGCTTTTCACAGACTCCACTGCACTGCCGTTGATGATCAGTGGGATGTGTGTTGGTTATTTTTTCCTGAGGTCCACAGTAATCTCTTTTGTTTTGTTGACATTGAGAAGCAGATTGTTCTTCTCACACCAGTTGATGAGTTGCTGTACCTCCTCTCTGTATGCTGAGTCATCGTTGTCTTTGATGAGGCCAACCACTGTTGTGTCATCTGCAAATTTGATGATGTGATTCGTTTCAAATCTGGCACAGCAGTCGTGGGTCATCAGCGTGAACAGCAGGGGGGACAGCACACATCCTTGCGGGACCCCGGTGTTTATGATGGTGGTCGCTGAGGAGTTGTTTCCGACTCTGACTGTCTGCGGTCTGCCTGTTAGAAAGTCCAGCAGCCAGTTGCACAGTACTGATGCCTATTGTACTCAGCTTGTTCACCAGATGTTGGGGGATAACAGTGTTGAACGCAGAGCTGAAGTCAATGAACAGCATCCGCGCGTGACTGTTTTTGTTCTCCAGATAAGCCAGGCAGAGGTGGAGTGCTGTTGCTATGGCGTCATCAGTGGAGCGCTTGGGGCGGTAGGCAAATTGGTATGGATCCAGGGTAGTGGGGAGGGTGGATGTTATGTGGGCTTTTACCAGTCTCTCAAAGCACTTCATCATGATGGGATGGGGTGTCATGTTGGTAACCCTGGGACAAGCATGAAACCATGCACCTTGTCAGAGGTTACCAACAAATGTAGACACTGAAAGTGTCTTTTTGATGATATCTAGTGGTGGAAGAAGTCCTCAGATCCTTAATTCAGATCCTTTACTTAATTAAAAGTAGCAATAGAGTAATGTGAAAATACTCCATTATAAGTGAAAGTCCTGCATGAAAAATCCTACTTAAGTAAAAGTACATAAGTATTAGCAGCTTGATGTAGTTAAGGTATTGCAGTAAGAGTAGTGGTTTGTTCCCTCTGACTGATATATTATTATATATGACATCATTAGATTATTAATACTGAAGCATCAGTGTGTAAGCAGCATGTTACTGTTGTAGCTGCTGGAGGTAGAGCTAGTTTGAACTACTTTATATAGAGTTAGCTAGTTTAGTCCAGTGGTTCCCAACCTAGGGGTCGGGCCCCTCCAAAGTGTCACCAGATAAATCTGAGGGGTTGTGAGATGATTATGGGAGAGGGAGAAAAAGGAGGAGGAGAGGTTTTTGGTGAAATATTGGATCATTTGAACATTTATTGAAATGAAACCATGTGGGAAGTTTAGAGGGAAAAATCACTATTTGGTGGAGCTATTAACAACTCATACACATCTGAAACATGACCCCGACTACACACTGCTTTTTGTAAGACGACAAATCTACAAAAACAAAGAATCTGATTAATAAACCAATCATTATTAATCATCAATTATTTAAGGTTTACACTAAAGCATTACACTGTGACCCTCTATTTGGGATTAAGACAGTTTGCTATCACAAAATCAAAAAACAGTCTGAAAAGTTATAAAATAGAAAGAAATCATCGCTCAGTTGTTTTATTGGGTCATTTGTGTCACTTTAGAGTTCAGATTGTGTGCTACTTTGATGGCAGCTGTGTGTCGTGTTGCATTCAGAGCTGTAGTAATTCTGCCTTTGTATCCTCTGAACGTACGCCAGGGATCACAATGGACTGAAGGTTGCATCATGGACTCTCAGAGAACATGAGCATATTAGGGGAAAAGGTGTTTTATTTAATTATGTAATGAAGGTAAACTGTTTGGGGGAAAAATGATCTTTCCTTTGTTTTATGTTTGTTACATTAAACTTATCATTTGAATTTTACCTGAAGAGTATCAAGTAAAGTTTTACTGTGAGAGTCAGCTGAGATATTGGAGAGAAGAAAGCTCTGTTCTAGCCGCACCTCAGTTCATGAGGATGAGATGGACATCAAGTATGAAGCATCCTCTGCCGGAGAAATGGTGGGAGGCAGAATGTGTCTGTGTCCTATCCTGTGAGAATACAGCTCCTGAAGACTGAAGTCTGTGTGGAAGTGTGAAACAGACGGGCGTCTCACCTCGCCGCCCTGAACCTCGTTCAGCAGTGACATAAGTTGAAGGTAAGATTTTCATCATCAGTGATCAGGTCAAAACATTACATGACCATCCCTGATGTGACCCTGCAGTCCAAGCATTACCCAGGACAAGATGTCTGTTTGCATAGGAGATTACACTTCCTCCTCTCCACTGTTGCCATGGCAGCCAGTCACAACACAGAGCCAAGTTGTCAAGATGTGTTCCTGATAAAAGAAGTGTAATTCCTCATATTGTCCTCTCTCCTTCTCCTGGGAACAGCAGTTGTTTGTACTACAAGCAGAAGACCCACTGATTGTTTGTCCTCCTGCAGGTCATCATGCGCCGCTTAGACGATGACGTATTGTTCCGCCGACTACGCGTATAGTTCCGCCCCGGTCTGTGTTTTACACTAAGTTATCAGTAAGTTTGATGTGTCGCTGCTGTTTCAGAGACCAGTGGGAGTGGTTGTATGATACCCCCAAATGTCATGGAGTGGAAGTGTGTGCTGTGTGCTGAGTGTTACAAGTCTGATTTCCTTTATGACTGTGGTCAGTGGGGGCTTGTAGATTGGGCTCTAGCAAGTCCACCAGGAAATTGTTTAGTTAAAGTGGTAAGATCCTCACACATCTGGTCTCATCATCAGTTTAGTTCATTCAACATTTATTTGTTTAGGGACAACTAATGCATTTATAGCCTAAGCTAATTTTCAATGCCCATCCCTAGATGGGCCTTCAAAATACATAAAACTCAACATTAAAATATATCTGGAACTGCACAAGACTCAACAATACAAATACATACATTAAAGCACAAAACTCAACAAGAAAGTACATACAGAGCAGCACAAAACACAAACAAGTCACAAATAACGGTACCATAAAAGTTTCATAAAACAGGCACTTGATCACTCATGACTACATGGCTGAACCCTCTTTAAAAACTGTTACAATTAAGTTTAAAATTGAATGCCTTTAACAACAGACACATGCATGAAATATGTGGCATTTGCTGTGTGAAACAGTATACAAACATTAAAAATAATTAGAACATTTGCAGTATATTAGGTATACTTAAAGTTGTTCCATTTTAGCACAGTCAAGTATACTTAACACAATTAAAGTAGGGCTTTAATTTTCAACTTTAATACTATTTAAGTGTAAAAGTACAAAATGAGTTGTTGCATTTTAGCACACTTTAAGTACACTATTTAATAGTCTGGACGCAAGTACTTTAGTGTGCTGTAGCATACTAACATTTAGTATATTTTTGTGTATTATTTTATCACTGGGGCTTAGAGTAATAAAATATGTTTACATTTTTTAAATGCGTCATTTTTGCATTGGCAGCAGTTATCTTAAAAGTGCAATTTAAATATTGAACTCAAATTGTACTAATAATATTTCACAGCAGTGTATTTATTAAGAGTACACTATATTTAAATTTAAATTAAAAGTGGTGAAAATATGCTATTGAGTATTTCATGATTATACTTTCAATCACATTTATATAAATGTACTTGAAACATACTTTGCAATATTTCAATACATATATATATATATTTTTTCACTTGACCCTCTAGATAAATGTTCCTGTGTAACTACTGAGATACTACGACTACTGAGTCAGTTTGCTGATTTATGAGTATTCTCTACTTATTCTACTGTATGTCTTATCATTCACCATTACCCTGTAATTACCACTTGTGGCCACAGTAGCCATTGTTCAGCAAAAGTTACAGTCTCACTTAAAGTAGCTGATTTCAGCTACTTTCTCTGTCTTCTCCATGATATATAGGCTCCTAGTTTTCCTTTAATTATTAACAGTCTAGTAATCATACAGTTGGAGTCATCCCTGTCTCTCTGTGTAACTAACAGGTTGGTGCGAGCAGGAAGAGACTGAGGGAGCAGCAGAGCACCTCCAAACGTGCCCACAGTGGTCCAAACTGTTCTATCCTGATCCATGATACATCCAGTTCAACAGCAATACTGCATCAGTCTAAAGGGTGTAACTGAACTAGTCTGACTTGGTTCCTGTTCTCCTCCTCTCTGTCTCTCTAAAAGGTTCAGGGAAGGACAGCAGAAGGAAGGCAGCAGGAGATCCAGCCCAGAGCCTCCCAGGAGCACGTGGATGACATTCAGCATGATGATGTCACGGCCCCGCCCCTCTGGCCCGGCCCTTACGGACCCCAGCCCGGGGGACTCCGGATATATATAGGTTTTAACTTTCATTCCTATTTAGTATGTAGATATGTTTCAACTCTTTCATTCCTTTTCAGCATGTAGATACGTTTTGTAACTCTGTTTAACTCTTTGACTGATACCTTCTGGACTTTGTTTGAAAAAATCTAACACAAAAAGAGATGGTAATTCTGTACACACAGACATGTTCAACCCCTTTTCTTTCACTTATTTCTAAAGTTTCCAAAAAACCCCACAAATTCTACAAAATCATTTTAGATGTTGCTTTTTTTTAACTATTTAATTCATTTTGAATATAAGTCTTAAGTCTTTTAAGTCTTTGACAGCTTCTACACATTCTTTGAAAAACAAAAGAAATAATGGTAAGTCAGACACGCTGCAACTCTTTTCCTTCCAACTCACTCCTTTCACTTTGGTGCTTTTTTTTCCATATTTTTCCATAAGTTTTGTCCATATTTTTTTCTGTCTTGTGGTGAACTCGTCATAATGACTAAAAGAAGGAAAGATCTTTAAGAGGGTCTGTAGACAATGTTCCATTCAAATATTTTGTTGCTGCTGTGCACCGGTCAGTATTTAATGACTTTAGAAGTGAAAAACATTATCTGATAATGTTGCTGATTACCATTAAAGTTATTTGGTTATGTTTAAAGTTATTGAATTATCAACAGTTGAAAAAATGAAAACCTGAAAACAGGTCAGTGTTTAACAGTTTGTTCACGAAATGAAGAAAAGGAAACATATATTTGGATGGAACATTGTCAAAGGGTTAGGGTTAGGGAGGGTTAGACCCTCCTAAAGATCTTTCCTTCTGTTTCTGTCAAACGTAGTAATATTAGCAGTAATTAGTATGACAAATATGTCAGCTGTAGCAATTAAAGTGTGTAATAACTATTATAGTTTTATTGTTTAAATTGAATTTGAAATTCTTTCTGGACAGGAAAAAATATCTTAAGGTTTGGATGGGATCACTTAAGTTGATCTTATCTTATAATGACTTTGTAAAAAAAGGGAAGGGTTTCAAGAGGGTCTGGAGGCAATGTTTCATTCAAATCCTTTTTACTGTCGTGCATATGTCAGTATTTAATGAGGAAGACAAATGTTCATCATTAATATTTCTTACTGGAATCAATTTAACTGTGTCTGCATATACGTTTTTAAGTGTATGTTTTGGATGGAACATTGCAATAGGGTTAGGGAGGGTCAGACCAGTATAATGGGATCATTTTACCTAGTATCAAAGTTGAAAGACGAAGTGGGAATTTACACATCAAGTATCTTTACAGGTATTGGGGAGTACTGCTGCATATGTTTAAAAAAATTGTATAAAGCCTTTTGTGACTCCAGAGGGAGCTGTCCAAAGTCTGATGAATTTCCTCAAGTGAATTTAAGTTGATACAGCTTAAAAATAGAAACATTTATTTCACTGATGGGTAGCAGTACTATAATTTTAAAAAATGATTTCAAAAAGTCATGCGAACTGAGAGTGGTGATGTTATCAGTAGCAGCAGTTGTATCAGTAATATTAGAGACATTTCAGCTCTTTGTAGTAGTAAGAGACTGTATTAGCAGCTGTGATGGACGTCTTACTGGCTCCTCAGAATCAGGAGTGATAACATTACTAACAACTAATAGATGGACTAGTACAGTAGTAGCACTTAAAGTGTTTGTAGTAACTAAGTTTCGTCCAAATTGTTTTCTCTCTTGTGGTGAACTCGTCATAATGACTTTGTAAAAGAAGGAAAGATCTTTAAGAGGGTCTGTAGACAATGTTCCATTCAAATGTTCTTTGCTGTTGTACACAGGCCAGTATTTAATGGAAAACAAGTGAAAAATGTTCCTTCATACTAATTCTAAATAATAACTACTTTTTTGTTTATGTCTCAGTATATTGATGAGCAATTAAAAATTTTGCCAGAAAATAGGCCAGCATTTGATAGCTTATTTAATAAGTGTCTTGTTACGTCATGACAATATGAACAACAAGACACATATTTGGATGGAACATTGTCAAAGGGTTAGGGTTAGGGAGGGTTAGACCCTCCTAAAGATCTGTACTTCTGTAACAAAGTTATAACACAACAAGTTTAGATGGAACATTTCATTCATTAATGAGCAGCAGTAGTTGCATTATTTGTAGCAGATTTTATAACTGTGGTAGTTTCAATAGCAACAGCAGTATTAAAATACCTTTTGAAAGGGAAACTATAAAATGTATCAATAATCTAAAAAAAGACTAATAAAGATATTAAAAAGTTATGTAGAAAGTATCAATAGTATTAATAATAACAGTAGCAGCAGTTCTATCAGTCAGTAGGTCATAGATGGACTAGTAGTAGCTCTTAAAGTGTAATTTGTTAATTACTAATTACTTTAAGTTAATTTGATGAAATCATTTTGTAACTTGGTAATAACTTCAAATTCCTTGTATGTTTGAGAAGAGAAGATCTTTAAGAGGGTCTGTAGACAATGTTCCATTTGAATTTTCTTTATTGTTTTTTATAGATCATTATTTAATGGCATTATTTAAAGACATAGAGAAAAATTATTTGGTCATATCTCAGTATGTTAACTGATGAGCATTAGAAACACATGTCCAGAAGCTGTAGACCTCTGATAGATGGTTAAACTACATCACTATATGACAAACAGGACACCTATATTTGGATGGAGCATTGTCAAAGGGTTAGGGAGGGTTAGACCCTCCGAAAGGTCTTTCCTTCTGCTTTTAAACAGCATTTAAACGAGAAACTATAAAATGTGTTACTGTCCAACCTCCACAGAATCTGGCTGTGTCGCATTCTGGTTGAGTTCCGACTCAGTCACGGTTTACAGTTGTTTTGGTGAACTACTGGAGCACCCCACACCATCTTATGTCCTGTAGTGAATATAAAATAGCCAGATTATGCATTGGCTTTGTAAACCCCGATAGACTTAACAGACCATGTTGTGATCATTAAGTAATTAACTGACTGAGCCTGTCTCCCTCACTCCCTTCATCACTTCTTTCTTCTCTCTAATAAACATGAAGTTCAGTTACCAACAGTAGTACCACTGAAAGAAACAACAGTAGTAGTGATAGTAGTAGCAGTGGTACTAGTGATATTTCAGCTCTTCAACAGGTAGCTTTAGCACCAGTGGAAACAGTAGGTTTAATCACTTCATAACCATGGCAAAGAGCAATATTTCACTCTGTTTCTTCTTACAGTTCATATGTCAGTATAATGAGTGAGAATTATCAAAAATATTTGTGATCATTTTTTAAAGTTTGACCTTATTGTTTCAATGTCAGTGTATTGATGGAGGAGAAAGTTCTCTTAGAAATTGCAGACTTTGGCCACTAGAGGTCAGGAGTGCACATTCAAATGATGTGATTCAAATTCAGTTTTATAGGGACACATATTTCTGCCCATACTGAATTACCAGTCCCAAACCTCTACTATGTTGATCACGGTGATGTATTTTAGTTAAAGACATTGTAATGAGCTTAATGGAGCTTGTGTAATATTTGTCTGTTTCATTCTTTCTTTACAGCTTCAGGGCTTCTATATCTATATTCACATCGTCCTTCAGACCATTTTGGACCTAGCAACAGTATTAGAAGTAGTAGTAGCAGTAACAGTAGAACACACAGCTAGAGGCAAACAGGCATTTTGTATCCATCATAAAGTTGTAGTGTAAGTCCAATAAATGTTAAATTGTATGCTTCTGCATTTTGATGTTTTGTGACACTAACATACAGTAGTATGGTACTTTGGGGAATTTGCTGTTATCCTCAATTCATAAAAGAAAGTGTGTAAACTCACATCTTCAATAGAAAACAGCATCAAAATATATTCAAGAACAAACATGATTAAAGTCATCTATGAGCTATGATGACCTCTGTTGTGTCATTTTGTGTTGCTGTGTGGTTCATCTGTCTCTGTTCACTCTGCAGGTGGATTGTTAGTGTAACCTGGCAGACTTGAGGGCCCCGGTGTGTTCCCAGGTTATTTAAGCCTAACTGCAGTGCATGCATATCTCTCTCTCTCTCTCTCTCTCTTACACCACTGACTATGCTGACATACACACCCCACAACTTATTAATCCTTAATTGCCAATTGAATTTACTCAATTGGTTTAATTTAGTTAATAAAAGATATTTTGTTAAAACTTAACACTGGTGTGTCTCCCTTTTGTTGTGGCCACTTGAGCTAGGTCATAACAGAGCTGAACTGAATTGAGCTGAATCCAGTCAAAGTGGTTATAACTAAAATAAAATGAGTCAGTTCCTCATATGAAAATATTGAAATTTTCCAAATTCATAAATACCTGGCTTGATAGCAGTCGAACTCTTAAACAGTATGTGGAGCAACTGGCACAGAAGGTAAAGATAAAAAAAAAAGGTTCCTGTAATGAAATAAAGCATGTTTCTGTCTTGAGGACAGGAAAATGATTGTACAGTCAACTATCATGCCTGTGTTTGAGGAGTTATGTTTTATTCTCATGCTGCTCGCTCTGCCTTTAAACAACTTGATAAAGTATATCATCATGCTTCACATTTCATTACAGGAGCTAAAGACATACATCACTGTGTTCTATATGAAAAAGTAGGCTGGTCCTCACTAGCAACAAGAAGGACTACATTCTATCATTTTTATTTATAAATGTCTCCTACAAAAGTTGCCTCAGTGTATCACTGTACTTTGCAAATCCAAAACCACAGCTCACCAGGCAGGTGAGGACGAGGATGACGTGGCAGGTGTACTGGGAACTGGAGTGGTGAACCTGAGGTACAGGTAGAGAACAGAATTAGCAGCATTCAGGAGATCAGAAAAACAAACAAACAGCTTACAAGAAACTTGGCCGTAGCATCTGTGCTGCATTAGTGACTGAACGATCTGGCAGAGTCTGGAGAGATGAACTGGGGTTTTATAATGCTGGCTTGTAAAGTTGATTAGTAGATGAGCTGCAGGTGTTCAAGTTGAATGGGAGAGGGAAACCAGGAGGCCACGCCCAGCATACGCCCACACACACAAACACAGAGAGAGACAGACTGGGGACAAACATGAAACACTAGGAAGGGAAAACCATGGGAAAAACACAGGGAAGGGAGAAGTATAACTGTCCTCCTAACACTGTTTAACTCTAGTTACCCCTCGGGTAAATACTGAACTTGGGAAGACACCTTCCATCACTTTGCACCATATAAATGGAATAAATTACAGAGGATTTAAGAACTTGAATGTCTTATCCCACTGGACGATTTAACCCCTTCAGACCCGCATTTTTTCTGCTGGGCAAAACAATTTATTTTAACTGATTCTGACTCCTCTCCAACATAAAAACAAACTTTTTTTTGGCTAACTCATATTTTTAATAGTTTTTTTTCATGTCCATTACAATGGACGCCACGACACGATGGGTGTAAAATGTCATAAAAACTTAAGAACAATAAGGCTGAGTTTTTCCACATAGTAATCAATCAGATATGACCTAAACATCTGGAACTGGATGTTTGCATGTGTTTGAGTCTGTGTACAGTAAAAAGAGAGGAAAATAACGTAATCTGAACATGCACATGAACACAATAGATGTATGATTTTAGTAGATGTATGTTGTTTTTATAGTAGGCTAAAGTGAACTGATAACACTTTAACTTGGAATTGAACTGGACGCTGAACTTGAGAAGACATCAGCTTGTGGATGGTTTCATGTATTCTCATTTTCGATGAGCAGCCGTGAAGCAGTTTTGTTGTGGCACAAAGCACAAGTGGATGTTGCACTTGTCACAAAAGACGTGTGTTTTTCCTGTACAGTTTGGCATCTTGCATCTGGTAGCCTCTTTCTTTTTATCATAATTTGGCATGTGGTCAACCATGTCATACTGTACTTCAGGTAGAGGCCTTTCATCCTGGACTGGTCTGCGAACTGGTCTCTGGGGGACATGCTCTGGTTCTGGAGACATACTGGGTCATCAAATTGAAGATCTCATCTGGTATATACCATTTGAAGTATTCATAGGGTCTCATGGGATGATCCTCATGAATTGGAGGATTCTCAAAGGAAGTGTCAATGATTGTAGTGAACGGCCTGTGACGCCATTTGATTTCTTCCTTCCTGGTTACTGTCATCTCCTCCTGTCCTCCTCTGTCCTCCTCCTGTCCCTGTGCTGTCTGTCTCCTCTATCCCAATCTCATCTGCCACATCAAGTTCTTTTGGCATGCATGTAACCTCTCCACTGTCCCTCTCTGAATCTCATAACAAAACAATCACATTTATACTCATTTTATGTATTCTCACTCTTGAACTGTTATGCGTTCCATTTAGATCTTACATATAAGACATTAAATTGATGAAAACCACATACGAAGAATTAAAAACACTCTTAATTTCTAAATTTACCATCTATCTCAGTCCTTGTCTTTGAAAAAATCCTGTAAATTAATCAAATGATATATGTTCAAAATTACTTCAAATGTTATCACTTTTAACAGTTACAATTATGCTGACAGCAAATTTGTTTGGCCAACATGAACATAAATGTATATTTTTGATTGAAAATGGGCACTTACTCCTCCCTCTCTGCAGTCACTGCGCCATGCTTGTCTTGTCCGAGGTCTGTCACTCTCTCAGAGCGTGCTCAAGTCATGACATGATTGTCATTGGATAATCGACCTTTGTCCAGACATGTCCTCTTTCTTTTAAGACTATTTCTTGTTAATTTTACACCAATATCTTCACAAACCGTTATTACTGCCTGTTTTACACACTTATTTCTAAACCTTCTCCTAAGGATATTTTTAAAAAACATTAAAGTTTAATACACACACACTTTAAATTTCAACAAGTGCACTGAGTGAGATTGTCAACTTCATAATAAGTGTCTTCACACTAAATCAAACATCTTGTGAGGTATACATGAAATATAATTAATCCAGTGTTATAACATTGTTTTAACCTTACTTAAGGCTTCATCATGCAATATCACATTAAAATCATTCTGCAATACAATTTTTGTTCTCTTCAGCACATCACAAGTCTTTAGAAATTATACCACAATTGTAAAATAAAAGATGGTGAACCGCAAATGAACACACTACAACAGAACCAATCCAATAAAAAGAAAACTGAAAGCACTGCAGTAAATCTTGACAATCTTTATGAAACTTAAAGTCCACTCCACTCAAATATGTTTTTCTTCTTGCTCCTTCAATTGGATGTTTGCGCTTCAGTGTGCAGAACGATGTATGTGCAGAGTTTATTTTCATATTCCTCTGCTGAAAGGGGTTTCTCTGTGCTCACCTTAAATCTGAGTTTAAGATGTGTAACTATAAGCATGAATTGTGACATCACACCTAATTTGGAGCCAATCATGGTCCAGTATGCAACTTACAGAAATGTGATGTGGCAACTTGAAGGTTCACATACACATACACTGAAAATGGACTTTTCAGTGAAGTAGGAGACATTTTGAATCCAGCTGTTAAACTTTTCATGGATTATGGATTTCCCAATGAGGGAGAAGGAGTACATGTTGTAGTAACATAGGAGTCCCACAACATGGCAGTATTTCTAATCTTTTGTATGCTGTGAATGCAAAGGCGACACCTACTGCACAAAGAGTGCACCCAATTAAAAACGTTCCAGCAAAGACAAATGATGCCCCTGAAGGAGTTAATGGTGAGGCTTTTTATTATAATATTACAAGATATACTGTTAAAAACGGACAATTTAGAAATAATAATGCCTCACATGCCTCAAGCAATAGGCTTATGGGGCTAGAGTGACAGTTACCACAGACCGGGGCGGAACAATACGTCATCGTCCAAGCGGCGCATGATGACCTGCAGTCCAAGCATTACCCAGGACAAGATGTCTGTCTGCATAGGAGATTACACTTCCTCCTCTCCACTGTTGCCATGGCAGCCAGTCACAACACAGAGCCAAGTTGTCAAGATGTGTTCCTGATAAAAGAAGTGCAATTCCTCATATTGTCCTCTCTCCTTCTCCTGGGAACAGCAGTTGTTTGTACTACAAGCAGATGACTCACTGATTGTTTGTCCTCCTGCAGGTCATCATGCGCCGCTTGGACGATGACGTATTGTTCCGCCCCGGTCTGTGTTTTACACTAAGTTATCAGTAAGTTTGATGTGTCGCTGCTGCTTCAGAGACCAGTGGGAGTGGTTGTATGATACCCCCAAATGTCATGGAGTGGAAGTGTGTGCTGTGTGCTGAGTGTTACAAGTCTGATTTCCTTTATGACTGTGGTCAGTGGGGGCTTGTAGATTGGGCTCTAGCAAGTCCACCAGGAAATTGTTTAGTTAAAGTGGTAAGATCCTCACACATCTGGTCTCATCATCAGTTTAGTTCATTCAACATTTATTTGTTTAGGGACAACTAATGCCATATGCCACAGCATTTATAGCCTAAGCTAATTTTCAATGCCCATCCCTAGATGGGCCTTCAAAATACATAAAACTCAACATCAAAATATATCTGGAACTGCACAAGACTCAACAATACAAATACATACGTTAAAGCACAAAACTCAACAAGAAAGTACATACAGAGCAGCACAAAACACAAACAACTCACAAATAACGGTACCATAAAGGTTTCATAAAACAAGCACCTGATCACTCATGACTACATGGCTGAACCCTCTTTAAAAACTGTTACAATTAAGTTTAAAATTGAATGCCTTTAACAACAGACACATGCATGAAATATGTGGCATTTGCTGTGTGAAACAGTATACAAACATTAAAAATAATTAGAACATTTGCAGTATATTAGGTATACTTAAAGTTGTTCCATTTTAGCACAGTAAAGTATACTTAACACAATTAAAGTAGGGCTTTAATTTTCAACTTTAATACTATTTAAGTGTAAAAGTACAAAATGAGTTGTTGCATTTTAGCACACTTTAAGTACACTATTTAATAGTCTGGACGCAAGTACTTTAGTGTGCTGTAGCATACTAACATTTAGTATATTTTAGTGTATTATTTTATCACTGGGGCTTAGAGTAATAAAATATGTTTACATTTTTCAAATGCGTCATTTTTGCATTGGCAGCAGTTATCTTAAAAGTGCAATTTAAATATTGAACTCAAATTGTACTAATAATATTTCACAGCAGTGTATTTATTAAGAGTACACTATATTTAAATTTAAATTAAAAGTGGTGAAAATATGCTATTGAGTATTTCATGATTATACTTTCAATCACATTTATATAAATGTACTTGAAACATACTTTGCAATATTTCAATACATATATATATATATTTTTTCACTTGACCCTCTAGATAAATGTTCCTGTGTAACTACTGAGATACTACGACTACTGAGTCAGTTTGCTGATTTATGAGTATTCTCTACTTATTCTACTGTATGTCTTATCATTCACCATTACCCTGTAATTACCACTTGTGGCCACAGTAGCCATTGTTAAGCAAAAGTTACAGTCTCACTTAAAGTAGCTGATTTCAGCTACTTTCTCTGTCTTCTCCATGATATATAGGCTCCTAGTTTTCCTTTAATTTTTAACAGTCTAGTAATCATACAGTTGGAGTCATCCCTGTCTCTCTGTGTAACTAACAGGTTGGTGCGAGCAGGAAGAGACTGAGGGAGCAGCAGAGCACCTCCAAACGTGCCCACAGTGGTCCAAACTGTTCTATCCTGATCCATGATACATCCAGTTCAACAGCAATACTGCATCAGTCTAAAGGGTGTAACTGAACTAGTCCGACTTGGTTCCTCCTCTCCTCCTCTCTGTCTCTCTAAAAGGTTCAGGGAAGGACAGCAGAAGGAAGGCAGCAGGAGATCCAGCCCAGAGCCCCCCAGGAGCACGTGGATGACATTCAGCATGATGATGTCACGGCCCCGCCCCTCTGGCCCGGCCCTTACGGACCCCAGCCCGGTGGACTCCGGATATATATAGGTTTTAACTTTCATTCCTATTTAGTATGTAGATATGTTTTAACTCTTTCATTCCTTTTCAGCATGTAGATACGTTTTGTAACTCTGTTTAACTCTTTGACTGATACCTTCTAGACTTTGTTTGAAAAAATCTAACACAAAAAGAGATGGTAATTCTTTACACACAGACATGTTCAACCTCTTTTCTTTCACTTATTTCTAAAGTTTCCAAAAAACCCCACAAGTTCTACAAAATCATTTTAGATGTTGCTTTTTTTTAACTATTTAATTTATTTTGAATATAAGTCTTAAGTCTTTTAAGTCTTTGACAGCTTCTACACATTCTTTGAAAAACAAAAGAAATAATGGTAAGTCAGACACGCTGCAACTCTTTTCCTTCCAACTCACTCCTTTCACTTTGGTGCTTTTTTTTCCATATTTTTCCATAAGTTTTGTCCATATTTTTTTCTGTCTTGTGGTGAACTCATCATAATAACGAAAAGAAGGAAAGATCTTTAAGAGGGTCTGTAGACAATGTTCCATTCAAATATTTTGTTGCTGCTGTGCACCGGTCAGTATTTAATGACTTTAGAAGTGAAAAACATTATCTGATAATGTTGCTGATTACCATTAAAGTTATTTGGTTATGTTTAAAGTTATTGAATTATCAACAGTTGAAAAAATGCCTGAAAACAGGTCAGTGTTTAACAGTTTGTTCACTATATGAAGAAAAGGAAACATATATTTGGATGGAACATTGTCAAAGGGTTAGGGTTAGGGAGGGTTAGACCCTCCTAAAGATCTTTCCTTCTGTTTCTGTCAAACGTAGTAATATTAGCAGTAATTAGTATGACAGATATTTCAGCTGTAGCAATTAAAGTGTGTAATAACTATTATAGTTTTATTGTTTAAATTGAATTTGAAATTCTTTCTGGACAGGAAAAAATATCTTAAGGTTTGGGTGGGATCACTTAAGTTGATCTTATCTTATAATGACTGTAAAAAAAGGGAAGGGTCTGGAGGCAATGTTTCATTCAAATCCTTTTTACTGTCGTGCATATGTCAGTATTTAATGAGGAAGACAAATGTTCATCATTAATATTTCTTACTGGAATCAATTTAACTGTGTCTGCATATACGTTTTTTAAGTGTATGTTTTGGATGGAACATTGCAATAGGGTTAGGGAGGGTCAGACCAGTATAATGGGATAATTTTACCCAGTATCAAAGTTGAAAGACGAAGTGGGAATTTACACATCAAGTATCTTTACAGGTATTGGGGAGTACTGCTGCATATGTTTAAAAAAATTGTATAAAGCCTTTTGTGACTCCAGAGGGAGCTGTCCAAAGTCTGATGAATTTCCTCAAGTGAATTTAAGTTGATACAGCTTAAAAATAGAAACATTTATTTCACTGATGGGTAGCAGTACTATAATTTAAAAAAAATGATTTCAAAAAGTCATGTGAACTGAGAGTGGTGATGTTATCAGTAGCAGCAGTTGTATCAGTAATATTAGAGACATTTCAGCTCTTTGTAGTAGTAAGAGACTGTATTAGTAGCTGTGATGGACGTCTTACTGGCTCCTCAGAATCAGGAGTGATAACATTACTAACAACTAATAGATGGACTAGTACAGTAGTAGCACTTAAATTGTTTGTAGTAACTAAGTTTTGTCCAAATTGTTTTCTCTCTTGTGGTGAACTCGTCATAATGACTTTGTAAAAGAAGGAAAGATCTTTAAGAGGGTCTGTAGACAATGTTCCATTCAAATGTTCTTTGCTGTTGTACACAGGCCAGTATTTAATGGAAAACAAGTGAAAACTGTTCCTTCATACTAATTCTAAATAATAACTACTTTTTTGTTTATGTCTCAGTATATTGATGAGCAATTAAAAATTTTGCCAGAAAATAGGCCAGCATTTGATAGCTTATTTAGTAAGTGTCTTGTTACGTCATGACAATATGAACAACAAGACACATATTTGGATGGAACATTGTCAAAGGGTTAGGGAGGGTTAGACCCTCCTAAAGATCTGTACTTCTGTAACAAAGTTATAACACAACAAGTTTAGATGGAACATTTCATTCATTAATGAGCAGCAGTAGTTGCATTATTTGTAGCAGATTTTATAACTGTGGTAGTTTCAATAGCAACAGCAGTATTAAAATACCTTTTAATAAACTATTAAATGTATCAATAATCTAAAAAAAGACTAATACAGATATTAAAAAGTCATGTAGAAAGTATCAATAGTATTAATAATAACAGTAGCAGCAGTTCTATCAGTCAGTAGGTCATAGATGGACTAGTAGTAGCTCTTAAAGTGTAATTTGTTAATTACTAATTACTTTAAGTTCTTTAAGAGGGTCTGTAGACAATGTTCCATTTGAATTTTCTTTATTGTTTTTTATAGATCATTATTTAATGGCATTATTTAAAGACATAGAGAAAAATTAGTTGGTCATATCTCAGTATGTTAACTGATGAGCATTAGAAACACATGTCCAGAAGCTGTAGACCTCTGATAGATGGTTAAACTACATCACTATATGACAAACAGGACACATATATTTGGATGGAGCATTGTCAAAGGGTTAGGGTTAGGGAGGGTTAGACCCTCCGAAAGGTCTTTCCTTCTGCTTTTAAACAGCATTTAAAAGAGAAACTATAAAATGTGTTACTGTCCAACGTCCACAGAATCTGGCTGTGTCGCATTCTGGTTGAGTTCCAACTCAGTCACGGTTTACAGTTGTTTTGGTGAACTACTGGAGCACCCCACACCATCTTATGTCCTGTAGTGAATATAAAATAGCCAGATTATGCATTGGCTTTGTAAACCCCGATAGACTTAACAGACCATGTTGTGATCATTAAGTAATTAACTGACTGAGCCTGTCTCCCTCACTCCCTTCATCACTTCTTTCTTCTCTCTAATAAACATGAAGTTCAGTTACCAACAGTAGTACCACTGAAAGAAACAATAGCAGTAGTGATAGTAGTAGCAGTGGTACTAGTGATATTTCAGCTCTTCAACAGGTAGCTTTAGCACCAGTGGAAACAGTAGGTTTAATCACTTCATAACCATGGCAAAGAGCAATATTTCACTCTGTTTCTTCTTACAGTTCATATGTCAGTATAATGAGTGAAAATTATCAAAAAAATGTATGATCATTTTTTAAAGTTTGACCTTATTGTTTCAATGTCAGTGTATTGATGGAGGAGAAAGTTCTCTTAAAAAATGCAGACTTTGGCCACTAGAGGTCAGGAATGCACATTCAAATGATGTGATTCAAATTCAGTTTCTAGGGACACATATTTCTGCCCATACTGAACTACCAGTCCCAAACCTCTGCTATGTTGATCATGGTGATGTATTTTAGTTAATTAAGACATTGTAATGAGCTTAATGGAGCTTGTGTAATATTTGTGTGTTTCATTCTTTCTTTACAGCTTCAGGGTTTCGATATTGTTCAGATATTTTAAAAAAAAAAACCTAATTCACATCGTCCTTCAGACCATTTTGGACCTAGTAACAGTATTAGAAGTAGTAGTAGTAGTAACAGCAGAAAACACAGCTAGAGGCAAACAGGCATTTTGTATCCATCATAAAGTTGTAGTGTAAGTCCAGTAAATGTTATTTAAATTGTATGCTTCTGCATTTTGATGTTTTGTCACACTAACATACAGTAGTAGTAAGAAAGTGTGTAAACTCACATCTTCAAAAGAAAACAGCATCAAAATATATTCAAGAACAAACATTATTACAATTATCTATGAGCTGTGATGACCTCTGTTGTGTCATTTTGTGTTGCTGTGTGGTTCATCTGTCTCTGTTCACTCTGCAGGTGGATTATTAGTGTAACCTGGCAGACCTGAGGGCCCCAGTGTGTTCCCAGGTTTAAGCTGGACCGCAGTGGATCTCTCTCTCTCTCTCTCTCTCTCTCTCTCTCTCTGTCTCTCTGCTGCAGCAGCTGCCCTCTCTCCCTTTTCCCTTCCCTCTCCCTTTTATTTACTATGTTGCTTTAAGTTTATTCTTATGTCTGGTTTCGCATCTTACATCACCCCCCTACACACACATCCATCACTCATCCACTCTTACACCACTGACTATACTGACATACACACCCCACAACTTATTAATCCTTAATTGGCATTTGAATTTGGTTTAATTTAGTTAATAAAAGATCTTTTGTTAAAACTTAACACTGGTGTGTCTCCCTTTTGTTGTGGCCACTTGAGCCAGGTCATAACAGAATTGAATTGAGCTGAATCCAGTCAAAGTGGTTATAACTAAAATAAAATGAGTCAGTTCCTCATATGAAAATATTGAAATTTTCCAAATTGATAAATACCTGGGAATCTGGCTTGATAGCAGTCTAACTCTTAACCAGTACGTGGAGCAACTGGCACAGAAGGTAAAGATAAAAAAAAGGTTCCTGTAATGAAATAAAGCATGTTTCTGTCTTGAGGACAGGAAAATGATTGTACAGTCAACTATCATGCCTGTGTTTGAGGAGTTATGTTTTATTCTCATGCTGCTCGCTCTGCCTTTAAACAACTTGATACAGTATATCATCATGCTTCACATTTCATTACAGGAGCTAAAGATACACATCACTGTGTTCTATATGAAAAAGTAGGCTGGTCCTCACTAGCAACAAGAAGGACTACATTCTATCATTTTTATTTATAAATGTCTCCTACAAAGGTTGCCTCAGTGTATCACTGTACTTTGCAAATCCAAAACCACAGCTCACCAGGCAGGTGAGGACGAGGCTGACGTGGCAGGGGTACTGGAGCGGTGAACCTGAGGTACAGGCAGCATTCAGGAGATCAGAAAAACAAACAACCAGCTTACAAGAAGCTTGGCCGTAGCATCTGTGGAGAGATGAACTGGGGTTTTATACTGCTGGCTTGTAAAGTTGATTAGTAGATGAGCTGCAGGTGTTCAAATTGAATGGGAGTGGGAAACCAGGAGGCCACGCCCAGCATGCGCCCACACACACAAACACAGACAGAGACAGACTGGGGACAAACATGAAACACTAGGAAGGGAAAACCATGGGAAAAACACAGGGAAGGGAGAAGTATAACTGTTACCCCTCGGTTAAATACTGAAATTGGGAAGACACCTTCCATCACTTTGCACCATATAAATGGAATAAATTACAGAGGATTTAAGAACTTGAATGTCTTATCCCACTGGACGATTTAACCCCTTCAGACCTGCATTTTTTCTGCTGGGCAAAACTATTTATTTTAACTGACTCCTCTCCAACATAAAAACAAACTGGAAACATTTTTTTTTGGCTAACTCATATTTTTTAATAGTATTTTTTCATGTCCTTTACAATGGACGCCACGACACGATGGGCGTAAAATGTCATAAAAACTTAAGAACAATAAGGTTGAGTTTTTCCACATAGTAATCAATCAGATATGACCTAAACATCTGGAACTGGATGTTTGCATGTGTTTGAGTCTGTGTATAGTAAGAAGAGAGGGAAATAACGTAATCTGAACATGCACATGAACACAATAGATGTATGATTTTAGTAGATGTATGTTGTTTTTATAGTAGGCTAATGAACTGATAACACGTTAACTTGGAATGGAACTGGAAGCTGAACTTGAGAAGACATCAGCTTGTGGATGTTTTCATGTATTCTCATTTTTGATGAGCAGCCTTGAAGCAGTTTTGTTGTGGCACAAAGCACAAGTGGATGTTGCACTTGTCACAAAAGATGTGTGTTTTTCCTGTACAGTTTGGCATCTTGCATCTGCTAGCCTCTTTCTTTTTATCATAATTTGGCATGTGGTCAACCATGTCATACTGCACTTCAGGTAGAGGCCTTACATCCTGGACTGGTCTGAGAACTGGTCTCTGTGGGACATGCTCTGGTTCTGGAGACATACTGGGCCATCAAATTGAAGATCTCATCTGGTATATACCGTTTGAAGTATTCATAGGGTCTCATGGGATGATCCTCATGAATTGGAGGATTCTCAAAGGAAGTGTCAATGATTGTAGTGAACGGCCTGTGACGCCATTTGATTTCTTCCTTCCTGTTTACTGTCATCTCCTCCTGTCTGCCTCTGTCCTCCTCCTGTCCTCCTCCTGTCCCTGTGCTGTCTGTCTCCTCTATCCCAATCTCATCTGCCACATCAGTCTCAATCTCATCTGCCACATCAAGTTCTTCCGTGAGTGTATTCTCACTCTTGAGCTGTTATGCGTTCCATTTAGATCTTACATATAAGACATTAAATTGATGAAAACCACATACGAAGAATTAAAACACTCTTAATTTCTAAATTTACCACCTATCTCAGTCCTTGTCTTTGAATATATTATCGCTTTTAACAGTTACAATTATGCTGACAGCAAATTTGTTTGGCCAACATGAACATAAATGTATATTTTTGATTGAAAATGGGCACTTACTCCTCCCTCTCTGCAGTTCGTGAACATCACAACTCTAATGTCCATTTTTAACCTCGAGTCTATTAAGTGATGTCTGTGATTGTTTCTGATGCTGTATGGGCTTTTGTTTGTCTGGCTGTGTGCTGTATGTCTTTGTCCTTTTTGTTATGCCTGGCTATGCTTGTTTTCTTTCCCTCTGTACTCAGGTCTCTCTCACAAAAGAGATCTCGATCTCAATAACATTACCTCATTAAATAAAGGTTAACAATATTGATTGTCAAGAATATGAATTTGAAACCGTAGGTGGATTTGTAAAAAAAACACAAAAAACATGTAAACTGATTTTTGAAAATGATTTAAGGATTAATTTAGGTTTAATTTACTGAAAAAATTAAAATGGATATTCTGTCACATCCATTTCAATTGAGTTTTTTTGTCTTTCTTTACAAGACAAAAAACAAAACATGCACGTATATATAGTCAGCAATTAGTAGGAAGTGTACAGGCCTCTGCTCTGAATGACTTCAGCACATCTGCGGCCACAGGACAGCACTAGTCTCTCACACTGCTCTGGTGTGATTTTGGTCCACTCTTCTTCCAGTCTCCTCCACAGTTCGGTGACTGTAGTGGGTTTCTTGGCCATAACTTTGTCACCAAGGATTTTCCAGAGGTTCTCTATTGGGTTGAGATCAGGACTCTGGGCAGGCCATGTCATTATTTCAATGTTTTCAGTTTTGCTGTGTGACATGGAGCGTTGTCCTGCATAAACACTGCGGGCTGATTGGGTGATGAACGCAGGGAAGGAACCATATGTTGTTGAAGAAGGTTCTGATAAACATTTGCATTCACTCTGCCATGTAGCTGTATAAGAGGCCAAACTCCTGCTGCAGAAAACATGCCCCAAACCATGACACTTCCTCCTCCAACTTTCACTGACTTCTTTACACACTTTGGGTTCAGTCTTTCTCCAGTTTGTCGCCAAACATAATGTTTCCCATCGGACCCAAATAAATTAAACTTGCTTTCATCACTCAAGTGAACTTTGGACCAGTTCTCCTCTGTCCACACAACATGCTCCTCAGCAAAGCTTAGTCTAACCTTTTGATTCTTTCTGCTAATGAGAGGTTTGGTCACTGCAGAGTGGGCTTTCAGTCCAAATGCTCTTAAACGTCGAGACACTGTATGACGAGACAGATCCTTACCCTGTTCAGCGCTAAACTGGCGAGCAATTCCAGCTGCAGTGTGGAAACGATTGCCCATTGAGATCCCCCGAAGTATCCTGCCCTCTCTTGTATTTGTCTTCTGTGGACGACCAGCCTTCTTGGGGGACTTGAATGAGTTTGTGATGTTGTAAAGATTCAATATTCTTGATGATCACAGATTTGGAACAACCAACTTGTCTTGCTATGGCTGATAGGGTCATCTTTTTGGCCTTCATCTGGACAACCTTCTTTTCAGTCACTTTAGAACGGCCCACCATCATGCCGAGTCAGTGAAACTGGAACTTAGGCTGCCAGTTAAATAGACGGATAATCAAGGAAATTAGCACCAGCTGCCAGATTAACACCAATAACTGGGAGGTATCTGAAAGTGTTCTCTAATTTTGATCAGTGTGTTTTCTGCAAAATAATGTTTTTTGTTGAAATGCCTTAGTTATTTTGTGGAAAAAGTGTTCTAGCAGCATGGTATAGACACAACAAAAAGTCCTTCAACTGTTGAGCAGTGAAGATGACATTACTTCAGAAAAAATCAGTTGTCTATTAATTGTTCACTAATTTTGATCTCCAGTGTACATACACACACATACATACATATATATACATGCATACATACACGCACACACACACACACACACACACACACACATATATACAGTACAGGCAAAAGTTTGGACACACCTTCTCATTCAATGCGTTTTCTTTATTTTCATGACTATTTACATTGTAGATTCTCACTGAAGGCATCAAAACTATGAATGAACACATGTGGAGTTATGTACTTAACAAAAAAAGGTGAAATAACTGAAAACATGTTTTATATTCTAGTTTCTTCAAAATAGCCACCCTTTGCTCTGATTACTGCTTTGCACACTCTTGGCATTCTCTCAATGAGCTTCAAGAGGTAGTCACCTGAAATAGTTTTCACTTCATAGGTGTGCCTTATCAGGGTCAATTAGTGGAATTTCTTGCTTTATCAATGGGGTTGGGACCATCAGTTGTGTTGTGCAGAAGTCAGGTTACTACACAGCCGACCGCCCTATTGGACAACTGTTAAAATTCATATTATGGCAAGAACCAATCAGCTAACTAAAGAAAAACGAGTGGCCATCATTACTTTAAGAAATGAAGGTCAGTCAGTCCGGAAAATTGCAAAAACTTTAAATGTGTCCCCAAGTGGAGTCGCAAAAACCATCAAGTGCTACAATGAAACTGGCACACATGAGGACCGACCCAGGAAAGGAAAACCAAGAGTCACCTCTGCTTCTGAGGACAAGTTCATCTGAGTCACCAGCCTCAGAAATCGCAAGTTAACAGCAGCTCAGATCAGAGACCAGATGAATGCCACACAGTGTTCTAGCAGCAGACCCATCTCTAGAACAACTGTTAAGAGGAGACTGCGCGAATCAGGCCTTCATGGTCAAATAGCTGCTAGAAAACCACTGCTAAGGAGAGGCAACAAGCAGAAGAGATTTGTTGGGCCAAGAAACACAAGGAATGGACATTAGACCAGTGGAAATCTGTGCTTTGGTCTGATGAGTCCAAATTTGAGATCTTTGGTTCCAACTACCGTGTCTTTGTGAGACGCAGAAAAGGTGAACGGATGGATTCCACATGCCTGGTTCCCACTGTGAAGCGTGGAGGAGGAGGAGGTGTGATGGTGTGGGGGTGTTTTGCTGGTGACAGTGTTGGGGATTTATTCAAAATTGAAGGCACACTGAAGCAGCATGGCTACCACAGCATCCTGCAGCGACATGCCATCCCATCCGGTTTGCCTTTAGTTGGACGATCATTTATTTTTCAACAGGACAATGACCCCAAACACACCTCCAGGCTGTGTAAGGGCTATTTGACCAAGAAGGAGAGTGATGGAGTGCTGCGGCAGATGACCTGGCCTCCACAGTCACCGGACCTGAACCCAATCGAGATGGTTTGGGGTGAGCTGGACCGCAGAGTGAAGGCAAAGGGGCCAACAAGTGCTAAACACCTCTGGGAACTCCTTCGAGACTGTTGAAAAACCATTTCAGGTGACTACCTCTTGAAGCTCATCGAGAGAATGCCAAGAGTGTGCAGAGCAGTAATCAGAGCAAAGGGTGGCTATTTTGAAGAAACTAGAATATAAAACATGTTTTCAGTTATTTCACCTTTTTTTGTTAAGTACATAACTCCACATGTGTTCATTCATAGTTTTGATGCCTTCAGTGAGAATCTACAATGTAAATAGTCATGAAAATAAAGAAAACACATTGAATGAGAAGGTGTGTCCAAACGTTTGGCCTGTACTGTATATATATATGTGTGTGTGTGTGTGTGTGTCTGTAAGCTCACAGTATACTGCTATACCATTATAACCATACCATTGAAAAACTGGTGAACAGGACTGATTTCTTCAACAATACTTTTCTAACACCCACTTTATGGAAAATGTTTTTCGTGACTGATTTGATTGAGGTATTTAAGATAATAGCATAACAGATAACAGATGGCATAGCAGAATTGTGACTTTAATATGGGTAATGATTTATTCTAAAGCGGGAGGATCAAACTCAATTTCATCCTGGGCCACATCAGCATTATGGTAGCTTTCAAAGGTCCGGTTGTAAATGTAAGACTACATAAATGTATCTACTTGTTATCATATTACATAATTGCCTCTGCATTCGATTATTATTGATTTTAGTAATCACTTAATAATTAATAGCTAGTTGTGAAAGCAAAATTCTAGGAAAAATAATGGCAAGCAGACATTCAGGTGTACAACTATTATAACTATTATTATATTACAACTATTATTATTAGTTTTATTAATAACTTAATAACTAGCTCTGAAAGCAGAATTCTAGGAATATACATTTTACACACACACACACACATATATACACACGTATATGTAGACACACACACATGATGTTGCATGATGTTCATGTTTGCATAATTGCAATTCAAGCACAATGGTCTCATACTTCCCTCAGGAAAAATGAACATGTATTTCTCAGTCCAGTCATCCTTAAATGCATGTTTTTCACTGTATGGATAGCAATGCCAGTCTCTCAGTCAGTCCATCACTTTGGGCCAGACTGAAATATCTCAACTACTGGATGGATTGCCATAAGATTTTGCTCAGATATTCGTGCTCTCCATAGGAGGAATTTTATTAACTTTGGTGACCTCCTGACTTTTCATCAACCATTTCAAGAACCATATATAATTTTAAATGTACAGAGAAGGCAAAGGTCCATGTGTGCTCAGTTAAGAACTGGTACTTTACAACTGGCAATTGAGGTAGGCAGATATAAAGGTATTCCTGTGATCTTGGTGTTGTCGAGGATGAATTTCATTTTGTATTTCATTGTCCTTTGTGCAGTGACTTGAGGAATTGTTTGTTTGAAAAGATCCAATTGAAAAAACCTGATTTGTTTTGGTTGTCTGAAGCTGACATGTTGAGTTGGCTTTTTAATATGGAGATTTTTCTTTTAGCCAGATTTATAGGAGAGGCTTGGCTGCTAAAAAAGAGAGCACTGTATCCATCATAACAGGACATCTCTGCCATGTAAACTGAATGTTCTGAAATGTTCTTTTTCAATCTGTGGAACTGTACATCTGTGATGTGACCATCCTGGTTATTATTGTCTAGTGTCTTGTAAGCCCATATAGGCTGGGCATCAGAAAGTTGCAACACCTAAATAAACAAATCAATCAATCAATTTTTATTTGTCCAATATTTTGATTTACAACCAAATACCTGCAAAACAAATGACAATCCCATCAGCCTCAGCTGTACTTTGTGTGTATTAACCCTAGATTACATCCTAGTGGGGTGGAAGATCCCTTACTAATGTTTCTTTTAAAGCACTGTTAAACCTAACAAATATCTTCTTCAGACACACTGGCTTCACCACTCAGTAGTGTTAAGGGAAAAATGATATATGCTATATACTGATGCAATTAGGGGTTAAGAAATCACAGCAAAATGTCACAGCATCTGTGTAAAATACTGTTTTTATTAATTATCATAATCATAAAAAAAGCAAGTGACAAAAATTGTAAAATAAAAGATGGTGAACCGCAAATGAACACACTACAACAGAACCAATCCAATAAAAAGAAAACTGAAAGCACTGCAGTAAATCTTGACAATCTTTATGAAACTTAAAGTCCACTCCACTCAAATATGTTTTTCTTCTTGCTCCTTCAATTGGATGTTTGCGCTTCAGTGTGCAGAACGATGTATGTGCAGAGTTTATTTTCATATTCCTCTGCTGAAAGGGGTTTCTCTGTGCTCACCTTAAATCTGAGTTTAAGATGTGTAACTATAAGCATGAATTGTGACATCACACCTAATTTGGAGCCAATCATGGTCCAGTATGCAACTTACAGAAATGTGATGTGGCAACTTGAAGGTTCACATACACATACACTGAAAATGGACTTTTCAGTGAAGTAGGAGACATTTTGAATCCAGCTGTTAAACTTTTCATGTATTATGGATTTCCCAATGAGGGAAAAGGAGTACATGTTGTAGTAACATAGGAGTCCCACAACATGGCAGTATTTCTAATCTTTTGTATGCTGTGAATGCAAAGGCGACACCTACTGCACAAAGAGTGCACCCAATTAAAAACGTTCCAGCAAAGACAAATGATGCCCCTGAAGGAGTTAATGGTGAGGCTTTTTATTATAATATTACAAGATATACTGTTAAAAACGGACAATTTAGAAATAATAATGCCTCACATGCCTCAAGCAATAGGCTAATGGGGCTAGTGTGACAGTTACCACATACCGGGGCGGAACAATACGTCATCGTCCAAGCGGTGCATGATGACCTGCAGTCCAAGCATTACCCAGGACAAGATGTCTGTCTGCATAGGAGATTACACTTCCTCCTCTCCACTGTTGCCATGGCAGCCAGTCACAACACAGAGCCAAGTTGTCAAGATGTGTTCCTGATAAAAGAAGTGCAATTCCTCATATTGTCCTCTCTCCTTCTCCTGGGAACAGCAGTTGTTTGTACTACAAGCAGATGACTCACTGATTGTTTGTCCTCCTGCAGGTCATCATGCGCCGCTTGGACGAAGACGTATTGTTCCGCCCCGGTCTGTGTTTTACACTAAGTTATCAGTAAGTTTGATGTGTCGCTGCTGCTTCAGAGACCAGTGGGAGTGGTTGTATGATACCCCCAAATGTCATGGAGTGGAAGTGTGTGCTGTGTGCTGAGTGTTACAAGTCTGATTTCCTTTATGACTGTGGTCAGTGGGGGCTTGTAGATTGGGCTCTAGCAAGTCCACCAGGAAATTGTTTAGTTAAAGTGATAAGATCCTCACACATCTGGTCTCATCATCAGTTTAGTTCATTCAACATTTATTTGTTTAGGGACAACTAATGCCATATGCCACAGCATTTATAGCCTAAGCTAATTTTCAATGCCCATCCCTAGATGGGCCTTCAAAATACATAAAACTCAACATCAAAATATATCTGGAACTGCACAAGACTCAACAATACAAATACATACGTTAAAGCACAAAACTCAACAAGAAAGTACATACAGAGCAGCACAAAACACAAACAACTCACAAATAACGGTACCATAAAGGTTTCATAAAACAAGCACCTGATCACTCATGACTACATGGCTGAACCCTCTTTAAAAACTGTTACAATTAAGTTTAAAATTGAATGCCTTTAACAACAGACACATGCATGAAATATGTGGCATTTGCTGTGTGAAACAGTATACAAACATTAAAAATAATTAGAACATTTGCAGTATATTAGGTATACTTAAAGTTGTTCCATTTTAGCACAGTAAAGTATACTTAACACAATTAAAGTAGGGCTTTAATTTTCAACTTTAATACTATTTAAGTGTAAAAGTACAAAATGAGTTGTTGCATTTTAGCACACTTTAAGTACACTATTTAATAGTCTGGACGCAAGTACTTTAGTGTGCTGTAGCATACTAACATTTAGTATATTTTAGTGTATTATTTTATCACTGGGGCTTAGAGTAATAAAATATGTTTACATTTTTTAAATGCGTCATTTTTGCATTGGCAGCAGTTATCTTAAAAGTGCAATTTAAATATTGAACTCAAATTGTACTAATAATATTTCACAGCAGTGTATTTATTAAGAGTACACTATATTTAAATTTAAATTAAAAGTGGTGAAAATATGCTATTGAGTATTTCATGATTATACTTTCAATCACATTTATATAAATGTACTTGAAACATACTTTGCAATATTTCAATACATATATATATATATTTTTTCACTTGACCCTCTAGATAAATGTTCCTGTGTAACTACTGAGATACTACGACTACTGAGTCAGTTTGCTGATTTATGAGTATTCTCTACTTATTCTACTGTATGTCTTATCATTCACCATTACCCTGTAATTACCACTTGTGGCCACAGTAGCCATTGTTAAGCAAAAGTTACAGTCTCACTTAAAGTAGCTGATTTCAGCTACTTTCTCTGTCTTCTCCATGATATATAGGCTCCTAGTTTTCCTTTAATTTTTAACAGTCTAGTAATCATACAGTTGGAGTCATCCCTGTCTCTCTGTGTAACTAACAGGTTGGTGCGAGCAGGAAGAGACTGAGGGAGCAGCAGAGCACCTCCAAACGTGCCCACAGTGGTCCAAACTGTTCTATCCTGATCCATGATACATCCAGTTCAACAGCAATACTGCATCAGTCTAAAGGGTGTAACTGAACTAGTCCGACTTGGTTCCTCCTCTCCTCCTCTCTGTCTCTCTAAAAGGTTCAGGGAAGGACAGCAGAAGGAAGGCAGCAGGAGATCCAGCCCAGAGCCCCCCAGGAGCACGTGGATGACATTCAGCATGATGATGTCACGGCCCCGCCCCTCTGGCCCGGCCCTTACGGACCCCAGCCCGGTGGACTCCGGATATATATAGGTTTTAACTTTCATTCCTATTTAGTATGTAGATATGTTTTAACTCTTTCATTCCTTTTCAGCATGTAGATACGTTTTGTAACTCTGTTTAACTCTTTGACTGATACCTTCTAGACTTTGTTTGAAAAAATCTAACACAAAAAGAGATGGTAATTCTTTACACACAGACATGTTCAACCTCTTTTCTTTCACTTATTTCTAAAGTTTCCAAAAAACCCCACAAGTTCTACAAAATCATTTTAGATGTTGCTTTTTTTTAACTATTTAATTTATTTTGAATATAAGTCTTAAGTCTTTTAAGTCTTTGACAGCTTCTACACATTCTTTGAAAAACAAAAGAAATAATGGTAAGTCAGACACGCTGCAACTCTTTTCCTTCCAACTCACTCCTTTCACTTTGGTGCTTTTTTTTCCATATTTTTCCATAAGTTTTGTCCATATTTTTTTCTGTCTTGTGGTGAACTCATCATAATAACTAAAAGAAGGAAAGATCTTTAAGAGGGTCTGTAGACAATGTTCCATTCAAATATTTTGTTGCTGCTGTGCACCGGTCAGTATTTAATGACTTTAGAAGTGAAAAACATTATCTGATAATGTTGCTGATTACCATTAAAGTTATTTGGTTATGTTTAAAGTTATTGAATTATCAACAGTTGAAAAAATGCCTGAAAACAGGTCAGTGTTTAACAGTTTGTTCACTATATGAAGAAAAGGAAACATATATTTGGATGGAACATTGTCAAAGGGTTAGGGTTAGGGAGGGTTAGACCCTCCTAAAGATCTTTCCTTCTGTTTCTGTCAAACGTAGTAATATTAGCAGTAATTAGTATGACAGATATTTCAGCTGTAGCAATTAAAGTGTGTAATAACTATTATAGTTTTATTGTTTAAATTGAATTTGAAATTCTTTCTGGACAGGAAAAAATATCTTAAGGTTTGGGTGGGATCACTTAAGTTGATCTTATCTTATAATGACTGTAAAAAAAGGGAAGGGTCTGGAGGCAATGTTTCATTCAAATCCTTTTTACTGTCGTGCATATGTCAGTATTTAATGAGGAAGACAAATGTTCATCATTAATATTTCTTACTGGAATCAATTTAACTGTGTCTGCATATACGTTTTTTAAGTGTATGTTTTGGATGGAACATTGCAATAGGGTTAGGGAGGGTCAGACCAGTATAATGGGATAATTTTACCCAGTATCAAAGTTGAAAGACGAAGTGGGAATTTACACATGAAGTATCTTTACAGGTATTGGGGAGTACTGCTGCATATGTTTAAAAAAATTGTATAAAGCCTTTTGTGACTCCAGAGGGAGCTGTCCAAAGTCTGATGAATTTCCTCAAGTGAATATAAGTTGATACAGCTTAAAAATAGAAACATTTATTTCACTGATGGGTAGCAGTACTATAATTTAAAAAAAATGATTTCAAAAAGTCATGTGAACTGAGAGTGGTGATGTTATCAGTAGCAGCAGTTGTATCAGTAATATTAGAGACATTTCAGCTCTTTGTAGTAGTAAGAGACTGTATTAGTAGCTGTGATGGACGTCTTACTGGCTCCTCAGAATCAGGAGTGATAACATTACTAACAACTAATAGATGGACTAGTACAGTAGTAGCACTTAAAGTGTTTGTAGTAACTAAGTTTTGTCCAAATTGTTTTCTCTCTTGTGGTGAACTCGTCATAATGACTTTGTAAAAGAAGGAAAGATCTTTAAGAGGGTCTGTAGACAATGTTCCATTCAAATGTTCTTTGCTGTTGTACACAGGCCAGTATTTAATGGAAAACAAGTGAAAACTGTTCCTTCATACTAATTCTAAATAATAACTACTTTTTTGTTTATGTCTCAGTATATTGATGAGCAATTAAAAATTTTGCCAGAAAATAGGCCAGCATTTGATAGCTTATTTAGTAAGTGTCTTGTTACGTCATGACAATATGAACAACAAGACACATATTTGGATGGAACATTGTCAAAGGGTTAGGGAGGGTTAGACCCTCCTAAAGATCTGTACTTCTGTAACAAAGTTATAACACAACAAGTTTAGATGGAACATTTCATTCATTAATGAGCAGCAGTAGTTGCATTATTTGTAGCAGATTTTATAACTGTGGTAGTTTCAATAGCAACAGCAGTATTAAAATACCTTTTAATAAACTATTAAATGTATCAATAATCTAAAAAAAGACTAATACAGATATTAAAAAGTCATGTAGAAAGTATCAATAGTATTAATAATAACAGTAGCAGCAGTTCTATCAGTCAGTAGGTCATAGATGGACTAGTAGTAGCTCTTAAAGTGTAATTTGTTAATTACTAATTACTTTAAGTTCTTTAAGAGGGTCTGTAGACAATGTTCCATTTGAATTTTCTTTATTGTTTTTTATAGATCATTATTTAATGGCATTATTTAAAGACATAGAGAAAAATTAGTTGGTCATATCTCAGTATGTTAACTGATGAGCATTAGAAACACATGTCCAGAAGCTGTAGACCTCTGATAGATGGTTAAACTACATCACTATATGACAAACAGGACACATATATTTGGATGGAGCATTGTCAAAGGGTTAGGGTTAGGGAGGGTTAGACCCTCCGAAAGGTCTTTCCTTCTGCTTTTAAACAGCATTTAAAAGAGAAACTATAAAATGTGTTACTGTCCAACGTCCACAGAATCTGGCTGTGTCGCATTCTGGTTGAGTTCCGACTCAGTCACGGTTTACAGTTGTTTTGGTGAACTACTGGAGCACCCCACACCATCTTATGTCCTGTAGTGAATATAAAATAGCCAGATTATGCATTGGCTTTGTAAACCCCGATAGACTTAACAGACCATGTTGTGATCATTAAGTAATTAACTGACTGAGCCTGTCTCCCTCACTCCCTTCATCACTTCTTTCTTCTCTCTAATAAACATGAAGTTCAGTTACCAACAGTAGTACCACTGAAAGAAACAATAGCAGTAGTGATAGTAGTAGCAGTGGTACTAGTGATATTTCAGCTCTTCAACAGGTAGCTTTAGCACCAGTGGAAACAGTAGGTTTAATCACTTCATAACCATGGCAAAGAGCAATATTTCACTCTGTTTCTTCTTACAGTTCATATGTCAGTATAATGAGTGAAAATTATCAAAAAAATGTATGATCATTTTTTAAAGTTTGACCTTATTGTTTCAATGTCAGTGTATTGATGGAGGAGAAAGTTCTCTTAAAAAATGCAGACTTTGGCCACTAGAGGTCAGGAGTGCACATTCAAATGATGTGATTCAAATTCAGTTTCTAGGGACACATATTTCTGCCCATACTGAACTACCAGTCCCAAACCTCTGCTATGTTGATCATGGTGATGTATTTTAGTTAATTAAGACATTGTAATGAGCTTAATGGAGCTTGTGTAATATTTGTGTGTTTCATTCTTTCTTTACAGCTTCAGGGTTTCGATATTGTTCAGATATTTAAAAAAAAAAAACCTAATTCACATCGTCCTTCAGACCATTTTGGACCTAGTAACAGTATTAGAAGTAGTAGTAGTAGTAACAGCAGAAAACACAGCTAGAGGCAAACAGGCATTTTGTATCCATCATAAAGTTGTAGTGTAAGTCCAGTAAATGTTATTTAAATTGTATGCTTCTGCATTTTGATGTTTTGTCACACTAACATACAGTAGTAGTAAGAAAGTGTGTAAACTCACATCTTCAAAAGAAAACAGCATCAAAATATATTCAAGAACAAACATTATTACAATTATCTATGAGCTGTGATGACCTCTGTTGTGTCATTTTGTGTTGCTGTGTGGTTCATCTGTCTCTGTTCACTCTGCAGGTGGATTATTAGTGTAACCTGGCAGACCCGAGGGCCCCAGTGTGTTCCCAGGTTTAAGCTGGACCGCAGTGGATCTCTCTCTCTCTCTCTCTCTCTCTCTCTCTCTCTGTCACTCTGCTGCAGCAGCTGCCCTCTCTCCCTTTTCCCTTCCCTCTCCCTTTTATTTACTATGTTGCTTTAAGTTTATTCTTATGTCTGGTTTCGCATCTTACATCACCCCCCTACACACACATCCATCACTCATCCACTCTTACACCACTGACTATACTGACATACACACCCCACAACTTATTAATCCTTAATTGGCATTTGAATTTGGTTTAATTTAGTTAATAAAAGATCTTTTGTTAAAACTTAACACTGGTGTGTCTCCCTTTTGTTGTGGCCACTTGAGCCAGGTCATAACAGAACTGAATTGAGCTGAATCCAGTATAAGTGGTTATAACTAAAATAAAATGAGTCAGTTCCTCATATGAAAATATTGAAATTTTCCAAATTGATAAATACCTGGGAATCTGGCTTGATAGCAGTCTAACTCTTAAACAGTATGTGGAGCAACTGGCACAGAAGGTAAAGATAAAAAAAAGGTTCCTGTAATGAAATAAAGCATGTTTCTGTCTTGAGGACAGGAAAATGATTGTACAGTCAACTATCATGCCTGTGTTTGAGGAGTTATGTTTTATTCTCATGCTGCTCGCTCTGCCTTTAAACAACTTGATACAGTATATCATCATGCTTCACATTTCATTACAGGAGCTAAAGATACACATCACTGTGTTCTATATGAAAAAGTAGGCTGGTCCTCACTAGCAACAAGAAGGACTACATTCTATCATTTTTATTTATAAATGTCTCCTACAAAGGTTGCCTCAGTGTATCACTGTACTTTGCAAATCCAAAACCACAGCTCACCAGGCAGGTGAGGACGAGGCTGACGTGGCAGGGGTACTGGAGCGGTGAACCTGAGGTACAGGCAGCATTCAGGAGATCAGAAAAACAAACAACCAGCTTACAAGAAGCTTGGCCGTAGCATCTGTGGAGAGATGAACTGGGGTTTTATACTGCTGGCTTGTAAAGTTGATTAGTAGATGAGCTGCAGGTGTTCAAATTGAATGGGAGTGGGAAACCAGGAGGCCACGCCCAGCATGCGCCCACACACACAAACACAGACAGAGACAGACTGGGGACAAACATGAAACACTAGGAAGGGAAAACCATGGGAAAAACACAGGGAAGGGAGAAGTATAACTGTTACCCCTCGGTTAAATACTGAAATTGGGAAGACACCTTCCATCACTTTGCACCATATAAATGGAATAAATTACAGAGGATTTAAGAACTTGAATGTCTTATCCCACTGGACGATTTAACCCCTTCAGACCTGCATTTTTTCTGCTGGGCAAAACTATTTATTTTAACTGACTCCTCTCCAACATAAAAACAAACTGGAAACATTTTTTTTTGGCTAACTCATATTTTTTAATAGTATTTTTTCATGTCCTTTACAATGGACGCCACGACACGATGGGCGTAAAATGTCATAAAAACTTAAGAACAATAAGGTTGAGTTTTTCCACATAGTAATCAATCAGATATGACCTAAACATCTGGAACTGGATGTTTGCATGTGTTTGAGTCTGTGTACAGTAAGAAGAGAGGGAAATAACGTAATCTGAACATGCACATGAACACAATAGATGTATGATTTTAGTAGATGTATGTTGTTTTTATAGTAGGCTAATGAACTGATAACACGTTAACTTGGAATGGAACTGGAAGCTGAACTTGAGAAGACATCAGCTTGTGGATGTTTTCATGTATTCTCATTTTTGATGAGCAGCCTTGAAGCAGTTTTGTTGTGGCACAAAGCACAAGTGGATGTTGCACTTGTCACAAAAGATGTGTGTTTTTCCTGTACAGTTTGGCATCTTGCATCTGCTAGCCTCTTTCTTTCTATCATAATTTGGCATGTGGTCAACCATGTCATACTGCACTTCAGGTAGAGGCCTTACATCCTGGACTGGTCTGAGAACTGGTCTCTGTGGGACATGCTCTGGTTCTGGAGACATACTGGGCCATCAAATTGAAGATCTCATCTGGTATATACCGTTTGAAGTATTCATAGGGTCTCATGGGATGATCCTCATGAATTGGAGGATTCTCAAAGGAAGTGTCAATGATTGTAGTGAACGGCCTGTGACGCCATTTGATTTCTTCCTTCCTGTTTACTGTCATCTCCTCCTGTCTGCCTCTGTCCTCCTCCTGTCCTCCTCCTGTCCCTGTGCTGTCTGTCTCCTCTATCCCAATCTCATCTGCCACATCAGTCTCAATCTCATCTGCCACATCAAGTTCTTCCGTGAGTGTATTCTCACTCTTGAGCTGTTATGCGTTCCATTTAGATCTTACATATAAGACATTAAATTGATGAAAACCACATACGAAGAATTAAAACACTCTTAATTTCTAAATTTACCACCTATCTCAGTCCTTGTCTTTGAATATATTATCGCTTTTAACAGTTACAATTATGCTGACAGCAAATTTGTTTGGCCAACATGAACATAAATGTATATTTTTGATTGAAAATGGGCACTTACTCCTCCCTCTCTGCAGTTCGTGAACATCACAACTCTAATGTCCATTTTTAACCTCGAGTCTATTAAGTGATGTCTGTGATTGTTTCTGATGCTGTATGGGCTTTTGTTTGTCTGGCTGTGTGCTGTATGTCTTTGTCCTTTTTGTTATGCCTGGCTATGCTTGTTTTCTTTCCCTCTGTACTCAGGTCTCTCTCGCAAAAGAGATCTCGATCTCAATAACATTACCTCATTAAATAAAGGTTAACAATATTGATTGTCAAGAATATGAATTTGAAACCGTAGGTGGATTTGTAAAAAAAACACAAAAAACATGTAAACTGATTTTTGAAAATGATTTAAGGATTAATTTAGGTTTAATTTACTGAAAAAATTAAAATGGATATTCTGTCACATCCATTTCAATTGAGTTTTTTTGTCTTTCTTTACAAGACAAAAAACAAAACATGCACGTATATATAGTCAGCAATTAGTAGGAAGTGTACAGGCCTCTGCTCTGAATGACTTCAGCACATCTGCGGCCACAGGACAGCACTAGTCTCTCACACTGCTCTGGTGTGATTTTGGTCCACTCTTCTTCCAGTCTCCTCCACAGTTCGGTGACTGTAGTGGGTTTCTTGGCCATAACTTTGTCACCAAGGATTTTCCAGAGGTTCTCTATTGGGTTGAGATCAGGACTCTGGGCAGGCCATGTCATTATTTCAATGTTTTCAGTTTTGCTGTGTGACATGGAGCGTTGTCCTGCATAAACACTGCGGGCTGATTGGGTGATGAACGCAGGGAAGGAACCATATGTTGTTGAAGAAGGTTCTGATAAACATTTGCATTCACTCTGCCATGTAGCTGTATAAGAGGCCAAACTCCTGCTGCAGAAAACATGCCCCAAACCATGACACTTCCTCCTCCAACTTTCACTGACTTCTTTACACACTTTGGGTTCAGTCTTTCTCCAGTTTGTCGCCAAACATAATGTTTCCCATCGGACCCAAATAAATTAAACTTGCTTTCATCACTCAAGTGAACTTTGGACCAGTTCTCCTCTGTCCACACAACATGCTCCTCAGCAAAGCTTAGTCTAACCTTTTGATTCTTTCTGCTAATGAGAGGTTTGGTCACTGCAGAGTGGGCTTTCAGTCCAAATGCTCTTAAACGTCGAGACACTGTATGACGAGACAGATCCTTACCCTGTTCAGCGCTAAACTGGCGAGCAATTCCAGCTGCAGTGTGGAAACGATTGCCCATTGAGATCCCCCGAAGTATCCTGCCCTCTCTTGTATTTGTCTTCTGTGGACGACCAGCCTTCTTGGGGGACTTGAATGAGTTTGTGATGTTGTAAAGATTCAATATTCTTGATGATCACAGATTTGGAACAACCAACTTGTCTTGCTATGGCTGATAGGGTCATCTTTTTGGCCTTCATCTGGACAACCTTCTTTTCAGTCACTTTAGAACGGCCCACCATCATGCCGAGTCAGTGAAACTGGAACTTAGGCTGCCAGTTAAATAGACGGATAATCAAGGAAATTAGCACCAGCTGCCAGATTAACACCAATAACTGGGAGGTATCTGAAAGTGTTCTCTAATTTTGATCAGTGTGTTTTCTGCAAAATAATGTTTTTTGTTGAAATGCCTTAGTTATTTTGTGGAAAAAGTGTTCTAGCAGCATGGTATAGACACAACAAAAAGTCCTTCAACTGTTGAGCAGTGAAGATGACATTACTTCAGAAAAAATCAGTTGTCTATTAATTGTTCACTAATTTTGATCTCCAGTGTACATACACACACATACATACATATATATACATGCATACATACACGCACACACACACACACACACATATATACAGTACAGGCAAAAGTTTGGACACACCTTCTCATTCAATGCGTTTTCTTTATTTTCATGACTATTTACATTGTAGATTCTCACTGAAGGCATCAAAACTATGAATGAACACATGTGGAGTTATGTACTTAACAAAAAAAGGTGAAATAACTGAAAACATGTTTTATATTCTAGTTTCTTCAAAATAGCCACCCTTTGCTCTGATTACTGCTTTGCACACTCTTGGCATTCTCTCAATGAGCTTCAAGAGGTAGTCACCTGAAATAGTTTTCACTTCATAGGTGTGCCTTATCAGGGTCAATTAGTGGAATTTCTTGCTTTATCAATGGGGTTGGGACCATCAGTTGTGTTGTGCAGAAGTCAGGTTACTACACAGCCGACCGCCCTATTGGACAACTGTTAAAATTCATATTATGGCAAGAACCAATCAGCTAACTAAAGAAAAACGAGTGGCCATCATTACTTTAAGAAATGAAGGTCAGTCAGTCCGGAAAATTGCAAAAACTTTAAATGTGTCCCCAAGTGGAGTCGCAAAAACCATCAAGTGCTACAATGAAACTGGCACACATGAGGACCGACCCAGGAAAGGAAAACCAAGAGTCACCTCTGCTTCTGAGGACAAGTTCATCTGAGTCACCAGCCTCAGAAATCGCAAGTTAACAGCAGCTCAGATCAGAGACCAGATGAATGCCACACAGTGTTCTAGCAGCAGACCCATCTCTAGAACAACTGTTAAGAGGAGACTGCGCGAATCAGGCCTTCATGGTCAAATAGCTGCTAGAAAACCACTGCTAAGGAGAGGCAACAAGCAGAAGAGATTTGTTGGGCCAAGAAACACAAGGAATGGACATTAGACCAGTGGAAATCTGTGCTTTGGTCTGATGAGTCCAAATTTGAGATCTTTGGTTCCAACTACCGTGTCTTTGTGAGACGCAGAAAAGGTGAACGGATGGATTCCACATGCCTGGTTCCCACTGTGAAGCGTGGAGGAGGAGGAGGTGTGATGGTGTGGGGGTGTTTTGCTGGTGACAGTGTTGGGGATTTATTCAAAATTGAAGGCACACTGAAGCAGCATGGCTACCACAGCATCCTGCAGCGACATGCCATCCCATCCGGTTTGCCTTTAGTTGGACGATCATTTATTTTTCAACAGGACAATGACCCCAAACACACCTCCAGGCTGTGTAAGGGCTATTTGACCAAGAAGGAGAGTGATGGAGTGCTGCGGCAGATGACCTGGCCTCCACAGTCACCGGACCTGAACCCAATCGAGATGGTTTGGGGTGAGCTGGACCGCAGAGTGAAGGCAAAGGGGCCAACAAGTGCTAAACACCTCTGGGAACTCCTTCGAGACTGTTGAAAAACCATTTCAGGTGACTACCTCTTGAAGCTCATCGAGAGAATGCCAAGAGTGTGCAGAGCAGTAATCAGAGCAAAGGGTGGCTATTTTGAAGAAACTAGAATATAAAACATGTTTTCAGTTATTTCACCTTTTTTTGTTAAGTACATAACTCCACATGTGTTCATTCATAGTTTTGATGCCTTCAGTGAGAATCTACAATGTAAATAGTCATGAAAATAAAGAAAACACATTGAATGAGAAGGTGTGTCCAAACGTTTGGCCTGTACTGTATATATATATGTGTGTGTGTGTGTGTGTGTCTGTAAGCTCACAGTATACTGCTATACCATTATAACCATACCATTGAAAAACTGGTGAACAGGACTGATTTCTTCAACAATACTTTTCTAACACCCACTTTATGGAAAATGTTTTTCGTGACTGATTTGATTGAGGTATTTAAGATAATAGCATAACAGATAACAGATGGCATAGCAGAATTGTGACTTTAATATGGGTAATGATTTATTCTAAAGCGGGAGGATCAAACTCAATTTCATCCTGGGCCACATCAGCATTATGGTAGCTTTCAAAGGTCCGGTTGTAAATGTAAGACTACATAAATGTATCTACTTGTTATCATATTACATAATTGCCTCTGCATTCGATTATTATTGATTTTAGTAATCACTTAATAATTAATAGCTAGTTGTGAAAGCAAAATTCTAGGAAAAATAATGGCAAGCAGACATTCAGGTGTACAACTATTATAACTATTATTATATTACAACTATTATTATTAGTTTTATTAATAACTTAATAACTAGCTCTGAAAGCAGAATTCTAGGAATATACATTTTACACACACACACACACATATATACACACGTATATGTAGACACACACACATGATGTTGCATGATGTTCATGTTTGCATAATTGCAATTCAAGCACAATGGTCTCATACTTCCCTCAGGAAAAATGAACATGTATTTCTCAGTCCAGTCATCCTTAAATGCATGTTTTTCACTGTATGGATAGCAATGCCAGTCTCTCAGTCAGTCCATCACTTTGGGCCAGACTGAAATATCTCAACTACTGGATGGATTGCCATAAGATTTTGCTCAGATATTCGTGCTCTCCATAGGAGGAATTTTATTAACTTTGGTGACCTCCTGACTTTTCATCAACCATTTCAAGAACCATATATAATTTTAAATGTACAGAGAAGGCAAAGGTCCATGTGTGCTCAGTTAAGAACTGGTACTTTACAACTGGCAATTGAGGTAGGCAGATATAAAGGTATTCCTGTGATCTTGGTGTTGTCGAGGATGAATTTCATTTTGTATTTCATTGTCCTTTGTGCAGTGACTTGAGGAATTGTTTGTTTGAAAAGATCCAATTGAAAAAACCTGATTTGTTTTGGTTGTCTGAAGCTGACATGTTGAGTTGGCTTTTTAATATGGAGATTTTTCTTTTAGCCAGATTTATAGGAGAGGCTTGGCTGCTAAAAAAGAGAGCACTGTATCCATCATAACAGGACATCTCTGCCATGTAAACTGAATGTTCTGAAATGTTCTTTTTCAATCTGTGGAACTGTACATCTGTGATGTGACCATCCTGGTTATTATTGTCTAGTGTCTTGTAAGCCCATATAGGCTGGGCATCAGAAAGTTGCAACACCTAAATAAACAAATCAATCAATCAATTTTTATTTGTCCAATATTTTGATTTACAACCAAATACCTGCAAAACAAATGACAATCCCATCAGCCTCAGCTGTACTTTGTGTGTATTAACCCTAGATTACATCCTAGTGGGGTGGAAGATCCCTTACTAATGTTTCTTTTAAAGCACTGTTAAACCTAACAAATATCTTCTTCAGACACACTGGCTTCACCACTCAGTAGTGTTAAGGGAAAAATGATATATGCTATATACTGATGCAATTAGGGGTTAAGAAATCACAGCAAAATGTCACAGCATCTGTGTAAAATACTGTTTTTATTAATTATCATAATCATAAAAAAAGCAAGTGACAAAAATTGTAAAATAAAAGATGGTGAACCGCAAATGAACACACTACAACAGAACCAATCCAATAAAAAGAAAACTGAAAGCACTGCAGTAAATCTTGACAATCTTTATGAAACTTAAAGTCCACTCCACTCAAATATGTTTTTCTTCTTGCTCCTTCAATTGGATGTTTGAGCTTCATTGTGCAGAATGATGTATGTGCAGAGTTTATTTTCATATTCCTCTGCTGGAAGGGGAAGGTTTCTCTGTGCTCACCTTAAATCTGAGTTTAAGATGTCTAACTACAAGCATGAATTGTGACATCACACCTAATTTGGAGCCAATCATGGTCCAGTATGCAACTTACAGAAATGTGATGTGGCAACTTGAAGGTTCACATACACATACACTGAAAATGGACTTTTCAGTGAAGTAGGAGACATTTTGAATCCAGCTGTTAAACTTCTGGATTTCCCAAGGAGGGAGAAGGAGTAGATGACATCTTTCTAACAAGGTACTTAAACCTTTTTTTGTGGAAAAACCATATCAGACACAAATTATTATTCAAAGCAGTGTATTTCATGTGTCTAAAAAACCTGTCTGGAAGGGACCTTTAACATATTCAGATTTAATCAAGAGCGTTGTTTGGAGACTGCAATATGCTGTGAGATGTTTCTAACTTTATATCTAAAACACCTGTCAGTAACACAGAGTGCCCTCACTGCTTTGGTGACATTAAACCCAACATGTTGTAGTAACATAGGAGTTCCACCAGATGGCAGTATTTTTAATCTTTTGTATGCTGTGAATGCAAAGGCGACACCTACTGCACACAGAGTGCACCCAATTAAAAACGTTCCAGCAAAGACAAATGATGATGCCCCTGAAGGATTAATGGAGAGGCTTTTTATTATAATATTACAAGATATACTATTAAAAACGGACAATTTAGAAATAATAAGGCCTCACATGCCTCAAGCAATAGGCTTATGGGGCTAGAGTGACAGTTACATTTTGCCATTGAAAATAAAATTTGACATTGAACCTCCTTTTATTTCCAATTTGCAAAATTTAACTGTCGCTGTTTTGGCCCCATATACGGTAGGCTCAAAGTGGACATCCTCCAGAATGATATTATTGTATATGCCTTCTGGTGTGAATGAATCAGGTGTTTTAATTACAGAGGAAGCTGCATGGAGTTTGTGAGCTGACAGTCAAGTAGGGTAGTGTTTACTTTCATTTTGTTAGCTAAGCAGGTGACTATAGGTCCAAAACATATGACCAGTCAGACCAGAGGAAATACTGATTGGAAATGATTGAAATATGGTTAACAAATACAACAGAGTACAATTTAACAACCGCTACGACTAACTTTTAAAGCTAATTAAGTTACATTTTGACAACTTATTTGGATTTTCACATGTATTTTAGCTTTTCAACTAGTGACAGAGACTATTTATTTGTTGCCGAACCATCAATAACAAAATTAATCACGTTTATTGACTCTGCTCTAATTCATCGGAAGCTTAAATGGACATAAAATAAACTAAATTGCCAAAATGTTGCCTTATAGCTGACGAAATGGATGCCGACTAAAACAGTAGTGTATGCACTGGGCCTCTACAAAACGTTATTAAATCCGTGTTGAAGGAATTCATTAAAAAATATATTTTATTTTCTATAATTACATTTTAAAATGCCAATAAAAAACAATACTGTAAACTGCCAATTAAAGCAGTTTAATGTTAGTGCGTCTATATTCCAGAAACTAGTTCCAAAATCACCATTTTACTCTGAAACATTGGAGGAGAGACTTCACTCGACGATTTCTGAAAAACTATACAAGTCACCAGCGAAATACGGACCCACAGTGACCTCAACACGACTCTCTTACTGTTTCATCATGGAAAACGTGAGAATTTTTAGTTTAAAATCATTCAAAGACGTTTTTCAAGCCGTTTTATTGGACGCCTCAGCTGTATTTGAGGCGTCGAAGCAACAACTGACTTTCAGTCAGTGGTAGTTTGTTCAGTAAAACATAAAAACAAATATTACATTTACAAATTTGAAGTAAGATCTTCAGTGTATACATTGCTGAAATGTAAAGACAGAAGTAACTGCAAAATCCTGAACTGACTGTTGATTTACAAGCAAACTGTTACAGTTTGCAGTAACCATTCAAACTCCTTCAGAAAAATAAAACATTGCTTATTACACAGTGATGCATTTAACCACCACCTTCAGTAAACTGCTGAAACGCTGAACAGCTCAGTGTAACAGCAGTTTTGGTTTAAAGATGCCAAAGTTTCTACTTTCAACCTGATATTTTGTCAAGAAAAAAGCCCCCATTCATTACTTTATTAAACAGTTCATAAATGATCATTATTTTCTGTAGTAAAGTCAACTTTACTGTGATATTGCTGCAAAAACAGTAAAGCCGTTATGCATATGTGCATGCAGAGTAGAAAATAGCTTGTTTATTTAAAGGACGAGTTCACAAGTCTGTCTTAAAACAATAGTCAGGAGGTCAGTATGAACAGGAGGAATGATTATGGCAAGAAAAACCTGTTACAGTGTTCATTCCCTTCATAATGCACTTACAATGTTAAGTGATGGGGGCCAAAATCCACAGTCCTCCTCCTGTGCAAATGAGTCAAATCAAGTAGATATCTTTCAATGTTACAGTCTTTCTAGTGCCAAAGTCCCTATTTTTGTTACTATACTTCCACCGCAGCTCAACAGGAAAACACTGTCTGAGGAAACACAAAGAGGGAATTTGATGCTAAAAAGACTGTAAATGTGGCAGCCTCATATAAGCTTCAGATAAATATTTAAATGCATTTTTGCACAAAATGACTGTGTGGACACAATGTGGATTTTGTCCCCCATCACTTACATTGAAAGCACCTTTGAAGGGGACCTTATAATAGCCAGTATGAACAGGAGGAATGATTACAGCAAGGAAAACCTCTTCTAGTGAAAAATTGTAAAACCTCTATCCTTTTAGGAAAACATCAGTGTGCTCAGCAGGTTCAAAAGATGAACTAATTTATTCAATGTTCAGTTTAGTCGAGTTGTGTTGAGTTAAGTAGAGTCCCATCCTAAACTGTACATTAATGGTTACAGATGTGTGATGTGCCAACTCACCTCCATGATCACACCTACTGGAGGAGAGAGCCCAGCAGAAGCCAAATGAGCACCAACACCAACAAGGTAAAACTCTTGGCTTGACAGTGAAAGTGTGTATCCTGTTAGATTTGTTAGGAGCTTGTGCTTATTTGAAATATTATTTTGAATGTTGTCTTTAGTTTTTTGTGTAATACTTTATCATTTTCAGCGACTATAACATCAGTTAATATATGCAGGCTACATATTATAAAATGTTAATGCAGGATTGAGGGAAAATCAACACTCACAGTCACATGGGGTGTCATGTTGGTAACCCTGGGACAAGCATGAAACCATGCACCTTGTCAGAGGTTACCAACAAATGTAGACACTGAAAGTGTCTTTTTGATGACATCTAGTGGTGGAAGAAGTCCTCAGATCCTTAATTCAGATCCTTTACTTAATTAAAAGTAGCAATAGAGTAATGTGAAAATACTCCATTATAAGTGAAAGTCCTGCATGAAAAATCCTACTTAAGTAAAAGTACATAAGTATTAGCAGCTTGATGTAGTTAAAGTATTGCAGTAAGAGTAGTGGTTTGTTCCCTCTGACTGATACATTATTATATATGACATCATTAGATTATTAATACTGAAGCATCAGTGTGTAAGCAGCATGTTATTGTTGTAGCTGCTGGAGGTAGAGCTAGTTTGAACTACTTTATATAGAGTTAGCTAGTTTAGTCCAGTGGTTCCCAACCTAGGGGTCGGGCCCCTCCAAAGTGTCACCAGATAAATCTGAGGGGTTGTGAGATGATTATGGGAGAGGGAGAAAAAGGAGGAGGAGAGGTTTTTGGTGAAATATTGGATCATTTGAACATTTATTGAAATGAAACCATGTGGGAAGTTTAGAGGGAAAAATCACTATTTGGTGGAGCTATTAACAACTCATACACATCTGAAACATGACCCCGACTACACACTGCTTTTTGTAAGACGACAAATCTACAAAAACAAAGAATCTGATTAATAAACCAATCATTATTAATCATCAATTATTTAAGGTTTACACTAAAGCATTACACTGTGACCCTCTATTTGGGATTAAGACAGTTTGCTATCACAAAATCAAAAAACGGTCTGAAAAGTTATAAAATAGAAAGAAATCATCGCTCAGTTGTTTTATTGGGTCATTTGTGTCACTTTAGAGTTCAGATTGTGTGCTACTTTGATGGCAGCTGTGTGTCGTGTTGCATTCAGAGCTGTAGTAATTCTGCCTTTGTATCCTCTGAACGTACGCCAGGGATCACAATGGACTGAAGGTTGCATCATGGACTCTCAGAGAACATGAGCATATTAGGGGAAAAGGTGTTTTATTTAATTATGTAATGAAGGTAAACTGTTGGGGGGAAAATTGATCTTTCCTTTGTTTTATGTTTGTTACATTAAACTTATCATTTGAATTTTACCTGAAGAGTATCAAGTAAAGTTTTACTGTAGGAGTCAGGTGAGATATTGGAGAGAAGAAAGCTCTGTTCTAGCCGCGCCTCAGTTCATGAGGATGAGATGGACATCAAGTATGAAGCATCCTCTGCCGGAGAAATGGTGGGAGGCAGAATGTGTATGTGTCCTATCCTGTGAGACAGCTCCTGAAGACTGAAGTCTGTGTGGAAGTGTGAAACAGACGGGCGTCCCACAGTAGCCATTGTTCAGCAAAAGTTACAGTCTCACTTAAAGTAGCTGATTTCAGCTACCAGCTACTTTCTCTGTCTCCTCCATGATATATAGGCTCCTAGATTTCCTTTAATTATTAACAGTATAGTAATCATAAAGTTGGAGTCAACCCTGTCTCTCTGTGTACCTAACAGGTCTGAAGTCTGTGTGGAAGTGTGAAACAGACGGGCGTCTCACCTCGCAGCCCTGAACCTCGTTCAGCGGTGACATAAGTTGAAGGTAAGATTTTCATCATCAGTGATCAGGTCAAAACATTACATGACCATCCCTGATGTGACCCTGCAGTCCAAGCATTACCCAGGACAAGATGTCTGTTTGCATAGGAGATTACACTTCCTCCTCTCCACTGTTGCCATGGCAGCCAGTCACAACACAGAGCCAAGCTGTCAAGATGTGTTCCTGATAAAAGAAGTGTAATTCCTCATATTGTCCTCTCTCCTTCTCCTGGGAACAGCAGTTGTTTGTATTACAAGCAGATGACCCACTGATTGTTTGTCCTCCTGCAGGTCATCATGCGCCGCTTAGACGATGACGTATTGTTCTGCCGACTACGCGTATAGTCCCGCCCCGGTCTGTGTTTTACACTAAGTTATCAGTAAGTTTGATGTGTCGCTGCTGCTTCAGAGACCAGTGGGAGTGGTTGTATGATACCCCCAAATGTCATGGAGTGGAAGTGTGTGCTGTGTGCTGAGTGTTACAAGTCTGATTTCCTTTATGACTGTGGTCAGTGGGGGCTTGTAGATTGGGCTCTAGCAAGTCCACCAGGAAATTGTTTAGTTAAAGTGGTAAGATCCTCACACATCTGGTCTCATCATCAGTTTAGTTCATTCAACATTTATTTGTTTAGGGACAACTAATGCATTTATAGCCTAAGCTAATTTTCAATGCCCATCCCTAGATGGGCCTTCAAAATACATAAAACTCAACATTAAAATATATCTGGAACTGCACAAGACTCAACAATACAAATACATACGTTAAAGCACAAAACTCAGCAGCACAAAACACAAACAAGTCACAAATAACGGTACCATAAAAGTTTCATAAAACAGGCACTTGATCACTCATGACTACATGGCTGAACCCTCTTTAAAAACTGTTACAATTAAGTTTAAAATTGAATGCCTTTAACAACAGACACATGCATGAAATATGTGGCATTTGCTGTGTGAAACAGTATACAAACATTAAAAATAATTAGAACATTTGCAGTATATTAGGTATACTTAAAGTTGTTCCATTTTAGCACAGTCAAGTATACTTAACACAATTAAAGTAGGGCTTTAATTTTCAACTTTAATACTATTTAAGTGTAAAAGTACAAAATGAGTTGTTGCATTTTAGCACACTTTAACTACACTATTTAATAGTCTGGACGCAAGTACTTTAGTGTGCTGTAGCATACTAACATTTAGTATATTTTTGTGTATTATTTTATCACTGGGGCTTAGAGTAATAAAATATGTTTACATTTTTTAAATGCGTCATTTTTGCATTGGCAGGAGTTATCTTAAAAGTGCAATTTAAATATTGAACTCAAATTGTACTAATAATATTTCACAGCAGTGTATTTATTAAGAGTACACTATATTTAAATTCAAATTAAAAGTGGTGAAAATATACTATTGAGTATTTCATGATTATACTTTCAATCACATTTATATAAATGTACTTGAAACATACTTTGCAATATTTCAATACATATATTTTTTTTTTTCACTTGACCCTCTAGATAAATGTTCCTGTGTAACTACTGAGATACTACGACTACTGAGTCAGTTTGCTGATTTATGAGTATTCTCTACTTATTCTACTGTATGTCTTATCATTCACCATTACCCTGTAATTACCACTTGTGGCCACAGTAGCCATTGTTCAGCAAAAGTTACAGTCTCACTTAAAGTAGCTGATTTCAGCTACCTTCTCTCTCTTCTCCATGATATATAGGCTCCTAGTTTTCCTTTAATTATTAACAGTCTAGTAATCATACAGTTGGAGTCATCCCTGTCTCTCTGTGTAACTAACAGGTTGGTGCGAGCAGGAAGAGACTGAGGGAGCAGCAGAGCACCTCCAAACGTGCCCACAGTGGTCCAAACTGCTCTATCCTGATCCATGATACATCCAGTTCAACAGCAATACTGCATCAGTCTAAAGGGTGTAACTGAACTAGTCTGACTTGGTTCCTCTTCTCCTCCTCTCTGTCTCTCTAAAAGGTTCAGGGAAGGACAGCAGAAGGAAGGCAGCAGGAGATCCAGCCCAGAGTCCCCCAGGAGCACGTGGATGACATTCAGCATGATGATGTCACGGCCCCGCCCCTCTGGCCCGGCCCTTACGGACCCCAGCCCGGGGGACTCCGGATATATATAGGTTTTAACTTTCATTCCTATTTAGTATGTAGATATGTTTTAACTCTTTCATTCCTTTTCAGCATGTAGATACGTTTTGTAACTCTGTTTAACTCTTTGACTGATACCTTCTAGACTTTGTTTGAAAAAATCTAACACAAAAAGAGATGGTAATTCTTTACACACAGACATGTTCAACCTCTTTTCTTTCACTTATTTCTAAAGTTTCCAAAAAACCCCACAAGTTCTACAAAATCATTTTAGATGTTGCTTTTTTTTAACTATTTAATTTATTTTGAATATAAGTCTTAAGTCTTTTAAGTCTTTGACAGCTTCTACACATTCTTTGAAAAACAAAAGAAATAATGGTAAGTCAGACACGCTGCAACTCTTTTCCTTCCAACTCACTCCTTTCACTTTGGTGCTTTTTTTTCCATATTTTTCCATAAGTTTTGTCCATATTTTTTTCTGTCTTGTGGTGAACTCGTCATAATGACTAAAAGAAGGAAAGATCTTTAAGAGGGTCTGTAGACAATGTTCCATTCAAATATTTTGTTGCTGCTGTGCACCGGTCAGTATTTAATGACTTTAGAAGTGAAAAACATTATCTGATAATGTTGCTGATTACCATTAAAGTTATTTGGTTATGTTTAAAGTTATTGAATTATCAACAGTTGAAAAAATGAAAACCTGAAAACAGGTCAGTGTTTAACAGTTTGTTCACGAAATGAAGAAAAGGAAACATATATTTGGATGGAACATTGTCAAAGGGTTAGGCTTAGGGAGGGTTAGACCCTCCTAAAGATCTTTCCTTCTGTTTCTGTCAAACGTAGTAATATTAGCAGTAATTAGTATGACAAATATGTCAGCTGTAGCAATTAAAGTGTGTAATAACTATTATAGTTTTATTGTTTAAATTGAATTTGAAATTCTTTCTGGACAGGAAAAAATATCTTAAGGTTTGGATGGGATCACTTAAGTTGATCTTATCTTATAATGACTTATATAAAAGGGAAGGGTTTCAAGAGGGTCTGGAGGCAATGTTTCATTCAAATCCTTTTTACTGTCGTGCATATGTCAGTATTTAATGAGGAAGACAAATGTTCATCATTAATATTTCTTACTGGAATCAATTTAACTGTGTCTGCATATACGTTTTTAAGTGTATGTTTTGGATGGAACATTGCAATAGGGTTAGGGAGGGTCAGACCAGTATAATGGGATCATTTTACCTAGTATCAAAGTTGAAAGACGAAGTGGGAATTTACACATCAAGTATCTTTACAGGTATTGGGGAGTACTGCTGCATATGTTTAAAAAAATTGTATAAAGCCTTTTGTGACTCCAGAGGGAGCTGTCCAAAGTCTGATGAATTTCCTCAAGTGAATTTAAGTTGATACAGCTTAAAAATAGAAACATTTATTTCACTGATGGGTAGCAGTACTATAATTTTAAAAAAATGATTTCAAAAAGTCATGTGAACTGAGAGTGGTGATGTTATCAGTAGCAGCAGTTGTATCAGTAATATTAGAGACATTTCAGCTCTTTGTAGTAGTAAGAGACTGTATTAGTAGCTGTGATGGACGTCTTACTGGCTCCTCAGAATCAGGAGTGATAACATTACTAACAACTAATAGATGGACTAGTACAGTAGTAGCACTTAAAGTGTTTGTAGTAACTAAGTTTTGTCCAAATTGTTTTCTCTCTTGTGGTGAACTCGTCATAATGACTTTGTAAAAGAAGGAAAGATCTTTAAGAGGGTCTGTAGACAATGTTCCATTCAAATGTTCTTTGCTGTTGTACACAGGCCAGTATTTAATGGAAAACAAGTGAAAAATGTTCCTTCATACTAATTCTAAATAATAACTACTTTTTTGTTTATGTCTCAGTATATTGATGAGCAATTAAAGATTTTGCCAGAAAATAGGCCAGCATTTGATAGCTTATTTAATAAGTGTCTTGTTACGTCATGACAATATGAACAACAAGACACATATTTGGATGGAACATTGTCAAAGGGTTAGGGTTAGGGAGGGTTAGACCCTCCTAAAGATCTGTACTTCTGTAACAAAGTTATAACACAACACGTTTAGATGGAACATTTAATTCATTAATGAGCAGCAGTAGTTGCATTATTTGTAGCAGATTTTATAACTGTGGTAGTTTCAATAGCAACAGCAGTATTAAAATACCTTTTGAAAGGGAAACTATAAAATATATATAATATCAATAATCTAAAAAAAGACTAATACAGATATTAAAAAGTCATGTAGAAAGTATCAATAGTATTGATAATAACAGTAGCAGCAGTTCTATCAGTCAGTAGTTATAAAATTACTAACAGGTCATACATGGACTAGTAGCAGCTCTTAAAGTGTAATTTGTTAATTACGAATTACTTTTAGTTAATTTGATGAAATCATTTTGTAATTTGGTAATAACTTTAAATTCCCTGTATGTTTGAGAAGAGAAGATCTTTAAGAGGGTCTGTAGACAATGTTCCATTTGAATTTTCTTTATTGTTGTTTATAGATCATTATTTAATGGCATTATTTAAAGACAGAGAGAAAAATTATTTGGTCATATCTCAGTATGTTAACTGATGAGCATTAGAAACACATGTCCAGAAGCTGTAGACCTCTGATAGATGGTTAAACTACATCACTATATGAAAAACAGGACACATATATTTGGATGGAGCATTGTCAAAGGGTTAGGGTTAGGGAGGGTTAGACCCTCCTAAAGGTCTTTCCTTCTGCTTTTAAACAGCTTTTAAAAGAGAAACTATAAAATGTGTTACTGTCCAACGTCCACAGAATCTGGCTGTGTCGCATTCTGGTTGAGTTCCGACTGAGTCACGGTTTACAGTTGTTTTGGTGAACTACTGGAGCACCCCACACCATCTTATGTCCTGTAGTGAATATAAAATAGCCAGATTATGCATTGGCTTTGTAAACCCCTATAGACTTAACAGACCATGTTGTGATCATTAAGTAATTAACTGGCTGAGCCTGTCTCCCTCACTCCCTTCATCACTTCTTTCGTCTCTCTAATAAACATGAAGTTCAGTTACCAACAGTAGTACCACTGGAAGAAACAATAGCAGTAGTGATAGTAGTAGCAGTGGTACTAGTGATATTTCAGCTCTTCAACAGGTAGCTTTAGCACCAGTGGAAACAGTAGGTTTAATGACTTCATAACCATGGCAAAGAGCAATATTTCACTCTGTTTCTCCTTACACTTCATATGTCAGTATAATGAGTGAAAATTATCAAAAATATTTGTGATCATTTTTTAAAGTTTGACCTTATCGTTTCAATGTCAGTGTATTGATGGAGGAGAAAGTTCTCTTAGAAAATGCAGACTTTGGCCACTAGAGGTCAGGAGTGCACATTCAAATGATGTGATTCAAATTCAGTTTCTAGGGACACATATTTCTGCCCATACTGAACTACCAGTCCCAAACCTACTATGTTGATCACGGTGATGTATTTTAGTTAATTAAGACATTGTAATGAGCTTAATGGAGCTTGTGTAATATTTGTGTGTTTCATTCTTTCTTTACAGCTTCAGGGTTTCTATATCGTTCAGATATTTAAAAAAAAAAACCTAATTCACATCGTCCTTCAGACCATTTTGGACCTAGCAACAGTATTAGAAGTAGTAGTAGCAGTAACACTAGAACACACAGCATTTTGATGTTTTGTCACACTACCATACAGTAGTATGGTACTTTGGGGAATTTGCTGTTATCCTCAATTCATAAAAGAGAGTGTGTAAACTCACATCTTCAATAGAAAACAGCATCAAAATATATATATATTCAAGAACAAACATTATTAAAATTATCTATGAGCTGTGATGACCTCTGTTGTGTCATTTTGTGTTGCTGTGTGGTTCATCTGTCTCTGTTCACTCTGCAGGTGGATTGTTAGTGTAACCTGGCAGACCTGAGGGCCCCAGTGTGTTCCCAGGTTTAAGCCGGACTGCAGTGGATCTCTCTCTCTCTCGCTCTCTCGCTCTCTCTCGCTCTCTCTCGCTCTCTCTCTCTCTGCCAAGCTGCTGCAGCAGCTGCCCTCTCTCCCTTTTCCCTTCAGCCACTCGTTTGTTTTTATTTACTATGTTGCTTTATTCTTATGTTTGGTATGTCTGGTTTCGCATCTTACATCACCCCCCTACACACACATCCATCACTCATGCACTCACACCACTGACTATACTGACATACACACCCCACAACTTATTAATTCTTAATTGGCATTTGAATTTACTCAATTTGGTTTAATTTAGTTAATAAAATATCTTTTGTTAAAACTTAACACTGGTGTGTCTCCCTTTTGTTGTGGCCACTTGAGCCAGGTCATAACAGAGCTGAACTGAATTGAGCTGAATCCAGTCAAAGTGGTTCTAACTAAAATAAAATGAGTCAGTTCCTCATATGAAAATATTGAAATTTTCCAAGTTCATAAATACCTGGGAATCTGGCTTAATAGCAGTCTAACTCTTAAACAGTATGTGGAGCAACTGGCACAGAAGGTAAAGATAAAAAGAAGGTTCCTGTAATGAAATAAAGCATGTTTCTGTCTTGAGGACAGGAAAATGATTGTACAGTCAACTATCATGCCTGTGTTTGAGGAGTTATGTTTTATTCTCATGCTGCTCGTTCTGCCTTTACACAACTTGATACAGTATATCATCATGCTTCACATTTCATTACAGGAGCTAAAGATACACATCACTGTGTTCTATATGAAAAAGTAGGCTGGTCCTCACTAGCAACAAGAAGGACTACATTCTATCACTTTTATTTATAAATGTCTCCTACAAAGGTTGCCTCAGTGTATCACTGTACTTTGCAAATCCAAAACCACAGCTCACCAGGCAGGTGAGGACGAGGCTGACGTGGCAGGGGTACTGGAGCGGTGAACCTGAGGTACAGGCAGAGAACAGAATTAGCAGCATTCAGGAGATCAGAAAAACAAACAAACAGCTTACAAGAAGCTTGGCCATAGCATCTGTGCTGCATTGGTGACTGAACAATCTGGCAGAGTCTGGAGAGATGTTTTATACTGCTGGCTTGTAAAGTTGATTAGTAGATGAGCTGCAGGTGTTCAAGTTGAATGGGAGAGGGAAACCAGGAGGCCACGCCCAGCATACGCCCACACACACAAACACAGAGAGAGACAGACTGGGGACAAACATGAAACACTAGGAAGGGAAAACCATGGGAAAAACACAGGGAAGGGAGAAGTATAACTGTCCTCCTAACACTGTTTAACTCTAGTTACCCCTCGGGTAAATACTGAAATTCCATCACTTTGCACCATATAAATGGAATAAATTACAGAGGATTTAAGAACTTGAATGTCTTATCCCACTGGACGATTTAACCCCTTCAGACTCGCATTTTTTCTGCTGGGCAAAAAAATTTATTTTAACTGACTCCTCTCCAACATAAAAACAAACTGGAAACATTTTTTTTTGGCTGACTCATATTTTTAATAGTATTTTTTCATGTCCATTACAATGGACGCCACGACACGATGGGCGTAAAATGTCATAAAAACTTAAGAACAATAAGGCTGAGTTTTTCCACATAGTAATCAATCAGATATGACCTAAACATCTGGAACTGGATGTTTGCATGTGTTTGAGTCTGTGTACAGTAAGAAGAGAGGGAAATAATGTAATCTGAACATATTTTTTAGTTTTTATAGTAGGCTAATGAACTGATAACACGTTAACTTGGAATGGAACTGGAAGCTGAACTTGAGAAGACATCAGCTTGTGGATGTTTTCATGTATTCTCATTTTCGTTGAGCAGCCTTGAAGCAGTTTTGTTGTGGCACAAAGCACAAGTGGATGTTGCACTTGTCACAAAAGATGTGTGTTTTTCCTGTACAGTTTGGCATCTTGCATCTGCTAGCCTCTTTCTTTCTATCATAATTTGGCATGTGGTCAACCATGTCATACTGCACTTCAGGTAGAGGCCTTATATCCTGGACTGGTCTGCGAACTGGTCTCTATGGGACATGCTCTGGTTCTGGAGACATACTGGGCCATCAAATTGAAGATCTCATCCGGTATATACCGTTTGAAGTATTCATAGGGTCTCATGGGATGATCCTCAAGAATTAGAGGATTCTCAAAGGAAGTGTCAATGATTGTAGTGAACGGCCTGTGACGCCACTTGATTTCTTCCTTCCTGGTTACTGTCATCTCCTCCTGTCCTCCTCCTGTCCTCCTCCTGTCCCTGTGCTGTCTGTCTCCTCTATCCCAATCTCATCTGCCACATCAAGTTCTTCTGGCATGCATGTAACCTCTCCACTGTCCCTCTCTGAATCTAATAACAAAACAATCACATTTTTACTCATTTTATGTATTCTCACTCTTGAACTGTTATGCGTTCCATTTAGATCTTACATATGAGACATTAAATTGATGAAAACCACATACGAAGAATTAAAAACACTCTTAATTTCTAAATTTACCACCTATCTCAGTCCTTGTCTTCGAAAAAATCCTGTAAATTAATCAAATGATATATGTTCAAAATTACTTCAAATATTATCACTTTTAACAGTTACAATTCTGCTGACAGCAAATTTGTTTGGCCAACATGAACATAAATGTATATTTTTGATTGAAAATGGGCACTTACTCCTCCCTCTCTGCAGTGCTCCGCCATGCTTGTCTTGTCCGAGGTCTGTCACTCTCTCAGAGTGTGCTCAAGTCATGACATGATTGTGATTGGATAATCGGGATCCAATCAGTAACCAGCATTACTGACATCATTCAATTAGAGGATATTTATTGGTTTAGAGACAGAAATATGTCATGTCCATTAGAGATGGGATTTATGGCTCTTTGGAGGGAGTCAAGTTAGTAACATGCATTAATGGTACATGAAAGCATACAAATGGAGAGGAGGAGGAGGAGAGAGGAGCTCAGTGCATCATGGGAAGTCCCCCGGCAGTCTAGTCCTATAGCAGTATAACTAGGGGCCGGTCCAAGGCGAGCCTGGCCGGCCCTAACTATAAGCTTTTTCAAAAAGGAAAGTTTTAAGCCTACTCTTAAACGTAGAGAGGGTGTCTGCCCCCCAGACTGAATCTGGGAGATGGTTCCACAGGAGAGGAGCCTGATAGCTGAAGGCTCTGCCTCCCATTCCACTTTTAGATATTCTAGGAACCACAAGTAAGCCTGCATTTTGGGAGCACAGTGTTCTAGTGGGGTAATAGGGTACTATGAGCTCTTTAAGATATAGTGGCTCCTGACCATTAAGAGCTTTATAAGTAAGGAGAAGTATTTTAAATTGTATTCTGGATTTTACCGGAAGCCAATGTAGCGAAGCTAAAATAAGAGAAATATGATCTCTTTTCCTAGTTTTTGTTAATACACGTGCAGCTGCATTCTGGACCAGCTGGAGAGTCTTTAGGGTCTTGTTAGGGCAGCCTGACAATAAAGAATTGCAATAATCCAACCCAGAAGTAACAAATGCATGGACTAGTTTTTCTGCATCCTTTTGAAGCAGGATGTGCCTGATTTTTGCTATATTACGGAGGTGAAAAAAAGCAGTCCTTGAAATTTGTTTTATATGATGGCTGAGCTGGAGGCCAGGGTAATGCCATCCAGAGTAGCTATGTCATTAGATAATGTGTTTCTAAGGTGTTGAGGGCATTGATAAATATAATTGGGTATCATCAGCGTAGCAATGAAAATTTATGTGTTTCCGAATAATATTACCTAAAGGAATCATATATAAGGTGAACAGTATTGGTCCAAGCACAGAACCTTGTGGAACTCCGTGTCTAACTTTTGCATGGATGGAGGATTCATCGTTAATGTGTACAAACTGAAGTCGATCTGAAAAATAGGGTTTAAACCAGCTTAATGCAGTTCCTTTAATACCAATTAAATGTTCCAGTCTCTGTAACAGGATGTGATGGTCAATGGTGTCGAATGCAGCACTAAGATCTAACAAGACAAGTACAGAGAGAAGTCCTTTGTCCGATGCAGTTAAGAGGTCATTCGTAACTTTCACCAATGCTGTCTCTGTGCTATGATGCGCTCTAAAATCTGACTGAAAATCCTCAAATAAACTATTGTTATGCAGAAAGGCACATAACTGATTGGCAACTGCTTTCTCGAGGATCTTAGAGAGAAAGGGAAGGTTAGATATAGGTCTATAGTTGGCTAAAACGGCTGAATCCAGTGTAGGCTTCTTAAGAAGAGGTTTAATTACAGCTACTTTAAAGGACTGTGGTACATAGCCTGTTACTAGAGACAGATTGATCATATCTAGTAAAGAAGTGCTAACTAAGGGTAAGACTTCCTTAAGCAGCCTAGTTGGGATGGGGTCCAAGAGACAGGATGATGGTTTAGAGGACGAAATCATTGAAATTAATTCACCAAGGTCGATTGGAGAGAAACAGTCTAAATATATATCGGGTTTTGCAGCTGTTTCTAAAGTTCCTGAATTGGAGGGTGAATCAGTGCCTGTTGAGGGCAGGAGGTGATGAATTTTGTCTCTAATAGTTAGAATTTTGTCATTAAAGAATCTTATAAAGTCATTACTACTGAGAGCTATAGGAATACATGGATCAATAGAGTTATGACTCTTTGTCAGCTTGGCCAAAGTGCTGAAAAGGAACCGAGGGCTGTTTTTATTCTCCTCTATTAATGATGAGTAGTAGGCAGCTCTGGCATTACAGACGGCCTTCCTATATGTTTTAAGACTATCTTGCCAGACTAAACGAGATTCTTCCAGTTTGGTGGAACGCCAAATCCTTTCAAAATTTTGCGATGTTTGCTTTAATTTACGGGTTTGGGAGTTATACCATGGAGCTAGCTTCTTATGTTTTATTATCTTCCTTTTTAAAGGGGCGATAGAGTCAAGCAGTGAGCCTGCGGTACTATCAACAAGATCATCGGTTTCAGAGGGACTAAAGTTAGCATAAGACTCCTTTGTAGTATTGAGACATGGCACTGAATTTAGTACTAGTGGGATGGCTTCCTTGAATTTAGCACTATCAGAAAGACATCTAGTAAAGATGTTTTTGTCTAATGGTGTGTAGTCTATTAATTCTATGAATTCAAAAGTTATTAAGTAATGGTCTGATAAAATAGGATTTTGTGGAAAAACTATTAAATGTTCAATTTCAATGCCATAAGTCAGAACAAGGTCGAGGGTGTGGTTAAGACAGTGCGTGGGTTTATTTACACTCTGAGTGAAGCCAATTGAGTCTAACAATGAGATAAACGCAGTGCTAAGACTATCAATATCGACGTCCACATGGATATTCAAGTCACCTACTATAATTACTTTATCTGTACAAAGGACTAAGTTTGATAAAAACTCTGAAAATTCGGATAAAAATTCAGAGTACGGGCCAGGAGGGCGGTACACTATAACAGAATTGGCTGTAAAGTTTTCCTGGTTAGGTGTGAAAGACTAAGAACGAGGCTTTCGATTGAGTTATAATTAAGTTTAGGTCGAGGGTTGATTATTAGGCTTGAGTTAAAAATGGCTTGAGTTAAAAAACAAAACATGCACATATATATAGTCAGCAATTAGTAGGAAGTGTACAGGCCTCTGCTCTGAATGACTTCAGCACATCTGCGGCCACAGGACAGCACTAGTCTCTCACACTGCTCTGGGGTGATTTTGGTCCACTCTTCTTCCAGTCTTCCTCCACAGTTCGGTGACTGTAGTGGGTTTCTTGGCCATAACTTTGTCGCCAAGGATTTTCCAGAGGTTCTCTATTGGGTTGAGATCAGGACTCTGGGCAGGCCATGTCATTATTTCAATGTTTTCAGTTTCAAGGAACTGCTTTACCCGTTTTGCTGTGTGACATGGAGCGTTGTCCTGCATGAACACTGCGGGCTGATTGGGTGATGAACGCAGGGAAGGAACCATATGTTGTTGAAGAAGGTTCTGATAAACATTTGCATTCACTCTGCCATGTAGCTGTATAAGAGGCCCAACTCCTGCTGCAGAAAACATGCCCCAAACCATGACATTTCATCCTTCACCTTTCACCGACTTCTTTACACACTTTGGGTTCAGTCTTTCTCCAGTTTGTCGCCAAACATAATGTTTCCCATCGGACCCAAATAAATTAAACTTGCTTTCATCACTGAAGTGAACTTTGGACCAGTTCTCCTCTGTCCACACAACATGCTCCTCAGCAAAGCTTAGTCTAGCCTTTTGATTCTTTCTTGCTAGCTTGAAGTTTGCTGTTGTTTCACGTAGTGACAGGGATTATGAAAACGGTAACATGTGGAAGGGGAGGAGAAAGGCGACTGAAATAGTCGGCCAATGGCTGCGTTCTTAACTTCTGTAGTCAGAGTTTGCATTTCAGCCGGATGACTAGCAAAGCAGGACACTGTATGGTAAGTGTGCTAAAGCTAAGCTAAGGACCTCCAGCTACGTTTGAAAAAATTACTTTTACTTTGTGAGGAATCTTGGACACAATCTTAAAGTTCAGAAACATCCTGCTGAAGTCTCAGCTGTGCAACAGCAGATTCTTCTCTTCATTCAGGATCAGACTCCGCTTCATATTTACTACACTACATACTGTCTTACATCCCCAGCAACAGCCATTACTCCAGGTAAAGATGTGGTGTAATGGAACTTGCATTATTTATTAGGTCGTTTTCCGATTGGCTGGGGGTGAAGGTGGGGGCCACACCTCCAGTCACTCGGAGTAAGTGGTCATTACTAAAGTTGCTTTTATGTAAATTACTTCCAAACAGCCTGCTGGAAGACAGGGGAGAATCTGGGCTGGATTTAGAGAAATCTAAACAACTTTTGTTGAACTGAATCAAAAAAGGCAAATGTGCTAATTTGCATATCTATGATGTCATGATGTAATTACATACATATAAGATTTAAAAAATGTAAAAGAAAATTTAATTAAATTAAACTGACTGTAGCTAGTTATTTCACTAGCAAGCAGCTCCTCAATGTGCATCTATAAATCTATCTCTAATATTAAAAAACTGTTGAAGTATCATGAATAGAGAGATGATCATGCACTGGAATAAATTGTGCACAGTGTTAATGTCATCTGTAATGAGAATATAATTTATGGTCAGTGGTTTTTCAAACAGAATGAACTATTATGTCTAGGAAGTTGAAACTCATAAGTTGAAATTCCCACATGTATCTATCCAAAAATGATGTAAAATTTTTTTTTTTTTGTGGTGCCAGGATATTAAGATGTAATGTGATGTATTTTCTAGCTTTGATGTTACTTCAGGGCAAGCTTGAGGATAAATTCAGCTGTAAGCTAGTTTTTTGTATTTATCTAATTGATCTCGCTACCTCTCACCAGTTCATACATATAATATACATACATATAAGATTTTAAAATTTTTTAAAAATTAAATTAAATTAAACTGACTGTAGGTAGTTATTCCACTAGCAAGCAGCTCATCAATGTGCATCTAAATCTATCTCTAATATTAAAAAACTGTTTTATAAAGTATCATGAATAGAGAGATGATCATGAACTGGAATAAATTCACTATTGTTAACTCTCTATTTTGACAAAACACAATGAAACTTTTTAAATCAGAATAAAAACAATAAGGATCAATGATTGGTCATTAGGTTCACACATTCACAGCTCATTCAAGACTCTGTCTGGCTGATGATTGGTTCACTGAACGTGCTGCTGCTCTGTCCCACCCACTGAACAGTCAATCCAGAGACCCACATAACCTCTCATTCACTGAGAAATACTGGTGACTCCCTTCAAGGAGAGGAGTTAAGGTCCATCCAAAAAGTCGCTCTATATGTTGCTAGCCGCTTTTTTGAGAAAAAGTCGCTATAGGGGTCTGAAAAGTTACTAAATCTAGTGACAAGGTTGCTAAGTTGGCAACACTGCATACAATTGATTGTCCAACTATGGCCAGGATCTACTAAAGACTTGTGCCACTGCAAATAAAATTGCATTTCAAATTACTATTCTTACTCAAAAGAAAATTGCAATTTTGAGTGAGTCAATACATTTTTTTCCACAAGTGGTTATGGTCTCATTAGCTAATTTTAATATTAATTGTGTCATTAACAGGATATAACTGTTATAAAACAGGGTAGTTTTCCGAGTGACAGATCACCTTTCCAGTGATCGACAGGTTGTCAATTACATGCCAATAGTAGGCGGAGCAGTGGCTCTGTGGACAACCCTCAGCTTCTCTCTGGCTCCTTGGCCCCGGTGCCCTTCATGAACCTGTGGGAGACATCACACTCACTGCATACATCTTTTTTTACAGTCTAGGTTGATCCATGGACTGTACATTTTCGCTGCACCACCTGATTTAGTCTGAATACGGCACACTCTCTCTTTTTCAACTGCACACTTGCTACTTATATGAGACATTTTAGTTTAGAAAACATCTTAAAATACATTTTTTTTATACTTAGGCCTGGTAGGGGGGTCAACTCAGGCTCTGCCGCTGAGCTTGCAATACACTGGCAGAAACCCTGGAGAGCGTGGAGCTGGGGAGGAGCTCCCCAGGGTCCAACTACAGCACCTCACGCACCACCATGGTAGCAACTTGTCAATCACAAGGTAGCCACGCCCCAAAGCATACTCTGCTTTATCGTCTATTTTACTCTAAATGGGACCATAATTTACAAAATGAACAGCATGCTGTATTGAAGAGGACTTGAAACTAGCGATTGAGACCATAAACTCATTAGGAAAGTGTTTACTGAGGTAATAAATCAAGTGAGAAGTAGGGTCATTTTCTCATAGACTTCCATACAAATGGACTTCTTTTTGGAGCCAAAACATTAAAGAGAATGCAGGTTTAAGGCACTTTGCATTGACTTCACTTTCCAGACCCACAGCTACCCGCTTGGGTTGAAGGGGTTGGAGATTGCCTTTTTTTGCACTTTGGCGTAATTGCATATTATATATTGGATTTGTGTGTTCCATGTCCATGTATAGGTTGGAGTTGAGGTTGAGGTCCATGTTGAGGTTGAAGACTCATCCCAGACCAACTAGAAGACCCCCACACACTGCCACTGCCCCAAGACCCTCCCAACCAAATGCCTCAAAAAGAGGAGAGCTTTGTGTTACATTTGGTGCCATGTGACCCTTCACCCATCACCCAGCCACCACAGCAGGAAACAGCAGAACCACCACCAAACCAGGCTTCATCACTCCAGGAACCAGTACACCAAGTGCCAGCTACGCACCCACCACAGCAGGGTCAACAGCCATGTAAAGGACAAAAAAATGAAAGGTGTGTTTAGTCTATGCATGACTTGTATTCTACTGACATTTTAAACCCACACAGTCGTCACAAAGTTAATGTTGTGATTTTTGTAGACCTTCTAAACATTGTATATTTATTACGGGCCTGATTTAGATTCGCATTTAAACGGTATGCATAGACGCTATATTCATGTTTTGTGCTCATGCCCCTCTCTTATTCAAATTGTGGAGTTACAACAAAGACACAATAGAGTAACCTTTCTGTATGTTCTCTGATAAGCTTAAGTTACATTTTTTTTTCTATAAATGATAGTTGAATTGACAGCTATCTGCACATCCTTGCTTCATGTAAACAGATTTGGAAGAAAACTGTGTACTCCTTTGATTCTCAAGTCTCACTAGGAAAAGCTAAATGTGGAAAAGATGTGAAAAGATGGAAACAATGCATAAGTTTGTGCATTCTGAATTGAGCCCTGTACAAAAAGTGCACACATGCTGCACATTTGTGCGAATAATATATTCCTTACAATTACAGATTGCCCTCACAACCAGCTTGATGTTCCACATGTTCCATATCCGTGAAATACTAAAGACAAGGAACAGAAAGGTAGGACAATGCTAATGACTAAGTGAATGACAGTGTTTCCTCTCCATTAGTTAAGCGATGGTTGGTCATCACAGCAAGAAAATTACAACTAAAAAGCAACAATTATAAGTGTTGATAAAAACAATGCTTTATCAAAAAAATATACACTCTGCCGGTTGTATTCTGCCTATCTACATTTTTAACACAATTATCTAGTTTTGCTTATTTTTCCAAAAGCAACAGTTACTGCGAGGAACATTACAATACCATAATGTCTGTTTTTTTGAGTGCGAGAACAGAAACACGGTGTAGCTTAGCTGTTGCAGTTACAAAATTGTGATGTTAATAGTGATATGGGTTAATCACTGCATCCCTACTCTAGAACACTAAATACTAAATACACAGCCTCACTGCACTACTCTTCAAGCTATTCTAAAACAGTGTATAAATGTTAGAATAATGACAATCAATTCAATGTGTATTTCTAATCACTAATTCTTATTCACCCTCCCTTCCTTTTATTTATTTATTTTTTTATAGCTTCATTTTATATACTGGGCCTTCAAAATGTTCTCTGAAACTAGACCTGGGATGTGTTGTGTCCAAAAAATTAAAAAATTAAAAATCTGTCATCGAGCTAAACCAAATATATTGTTAGAAAGGTCTTGGCCTGGAGAGTAAAAAATGTCAGTATTAAGATTTTATATGGCTCCTACTTTGAAATGCTGACCTTTGAACCTTGACCTCGGTGCATGTTTGAAGGCTTAAAATACAGCAACAAAAGGGGCTGCAGACATGGGAGCAACTGTTATAGAGAGCTCTTGACCTCAGCTATCATGTCATGGTATAGTCAACAATGGGGGGTGCTGTCAAATATGGGTAAAATATGGTTAAAATTAATTTTCACCCATTTAACAATTAGATATTTAAAATCTGATTACCATCCCCTTAAACTCCTCAGTGTACTCTCAATTCTGTATTTACAACTTCCAATTTTAGGAATCTACAATTCCCTAGAGCCACGCCATGCAGCTTGGTACAAATTAGCACCACAGTTGTAGTTCTTCTGGTTTGCAAAGTAGGGTTGTAAATAGGGTCGTAAAAAGATTTATCTACTGAATATATTAAATATCTAGTACAGCCAAACTAGTAATTACACTGTATCTAGATGATATGTGTTAAGAAAAAGTAAAGATGTAGGTTTATTTCAGATATTTTAGCCAGAACAGGAGTCAAATGTGCCAAATCCGCTCACAATACAGAACGCCATGAGCCACGTCTTCCAACGTTGTGGGTGGATGTGTGTGTGTGTACCAACATTTTATTCTGTCGAATGGGTTATTTTTGTTTAAAATGTGGGAAAACTGTTTGCTGTTGACTGTCCTTCACATGCATACATGATCCAAAAAAATCTCTGGTCAGAAGCCTGCACTAATCGTTCATTCATACTAAGGAGAGGGACCAGCTCCCGGCGAGAATATTGACCAGGGCCGACTGTCCTCAGTTCGCCCCAGCTGCGGCATCCCAGCCCCGCAGGGTGAGGCACACCACCAGCCCATCTCGCTAATGTATATTGCTTATGAAACAAGATGTAAGAAGTATCTTGATTGCACATATTGTGTTCCAAATGTTCCAGCTCCTCAGTGCCTCTGTGTCCTTTGGCAGCGGCCTTTACGTGTCTTCTTCCTCTGACTCGGGGCTAGTGAAGCCATTGTCATCCCACTCCTCAATGTCCTCCTGTATGTGGAGTAGATCAGATTCCATAGCGACTATACAGCTGTACGCATTTACAGCCTGTTTGCGTTGACTTTGGAGTGAGTACCACCTCCGATTGAGGACACTGTAGAGCCCATGTGTAGCGTCCTCTGTCAGGTCACCAAAATCTGTAGAGGAATTGTGGGGAAAAACAGAAAAGAAAAGATGATACATCACACAGCAGCAAGGCTCAATGTAAACAAACCATGACAATTGCAAATATCTTTGCATTCTATGATGCTGCAAATGTATGTAAAAGACTAGAAAATGGGTACATCCATCTTAAACTGAAGGATGTTTGTAATTTTGGGTACCAAATGGCACATGTTGATTAATTTTATATTTGTGTATTATTTGTGTACATTATTTATGTAAATACATCAAATTTCACGTAACCTTTTAGATAATTCAACTTTTAGATTATGCACACTGGTGCTGAATAGCTGGAGGAAAGCAGAGTTATATGTACTGTATATAAACAAGAATAAATAAATCTTGTAAAGATACATTCTTGTCTGAACAGAAACTTCTGGAAAGAACAATTCTCCTGCAGCCTGACACTATGAGATGTTTTCTATTCGTGTAAGACATGCAATGTTTTACATAGTGGATGAAAAGATTCCAATTTTAAGATCTCAGACATACTGCTGGTTTTGATGCTCTCCAAAGTCTGCCCTCTGAGTGCCTCCACTTGCACTTCCTTCAGAAGGTACATGATGTGCTGAGACATCTCTTTCACCAGGATGTTGTGCTCCTCCTCTAAGCGTTTCAGCAGCATTACCTGGTCAAAGACAGACCTCTTCAACCTGAAGGTGTTGCCTTTAGGTTAAGGAAAGGAATGGAATATATATGTACAGTATATATATATATATATATATATAATGATGTGTATTTCTGAGACACAAATCTTTGTAGCAATGGCATTGGTTTTCTCTCTGTCCCTCTGTCAGACTGCAAGCCAACTCCTCGTCAATCTGATTTTCTTCCACTATGGTGTTGTACTGCAAGACCTTTTCATGAAGCTTCTTCTTCAGCTGTCATTTTCTTTCTCTTTTTTTGTCTTGCCTGGTTGCAAATGCAAAGTGAAACAAAAAGAAAAATGTGTGATGGTGCCAGAATGTTTTTGTTGTTTTTGAAGTGTAATTGAAATAACTTGGTTTGACAACAAACCATGGTGACGGTACAGATCTTGCTTCTTGTGCAAAAGGGTTATAGTGATGCTCTCAATATCAGCCCTGAGGTCTTCAGTACACCCTGGAGCGTAGACTCTCTCTAAATGGGAGAAGAGATACAATCAATGACAGTCTCATTTTCAATATATAGGGTCTTTCTAGTGTTCGTATAAAGGTACAGTGATTAACAGATGTATATATGAAAAGACATCAGTAGTACTGTACGTGTTTTACCTGTGTGCCTGACATCGCACACCCACTGCTGTATGGTCTCCTGATCAAGGCTGTGCTCCTTTGGGATGTTGCTGAGGCTGGCAGCTTCCACTTTTGCCCTCTCTGTGATCTTTAGAAGAGAAAAAATAACAGTAAAGTAACACAGTGATAACTTAAAATCTCTGTAAAAACACTAATCAGGGCTGCTTTATCAGTGTGTACTGTAAGTGTAATACCAACCTGCCTTTGTCATGTATTTTGTGACAAGAGCTGCCCTGGAGAGAAAGCTGTTCACATATAAAGAAAAATATTACAGTGAATGTTTTGTCTCCATTTTATTACCAACACATCATAGATCTTGGATAGTTTAAGAGAAAACACGTATACTGACTTAACCTAGGAATGTGGGACCCCTTCCTACAATATGCATGCATTTTTTGTGTTGCTGAAAATATAAACTGCCTATCTTTCATTTTAACTCAGACAAAAATGATGTGCTTCATCCCTGACACCAGGTTTGTCACTTAAATGACAAATAAGTAATTTTAGTGTGTTGGTTTCTATTAAGACTCCTTGTATCCATACAGTTACAATAATGACGTTAATAACATACCTGCTCCACTTCTTCTCCCACTGTATTTTCTGCTCCATCCTGGCTTCTGCCACCCCATCTCACTGCAACACAGTGTGAGTGTCATACAGTATTACTTTAGAAGTTTTGATGTAACAAATTCAATCATGCATGACATGCATAACATTTTAAAATCCTTTGCATTAAAGATTGAATGTTTTATTTTCATTAATATATTTGAAAAGTAACATTATAAATGGTTTCTCAAATATCTCATGCTATAAGCTTTTCATTTGGATGTGAAAACAAAATCCCTGTTCTACAAATTTGCACAAGCAGCTGAAAAGCAGTTGGTGAAGGCTAACACACAGCACATTATATTAGCCTGCCCATTGTTTCCCTGTAGCTACTGTCACACCAGAATTTAAGTAATTGCATGTACCTCGCATTTTGCTGTATGAGCTTTAGCAATATGACAGTGAGGATTTTATGGATGTAACATCCATACAGAAGAAGTTTGTTTGACATTTCTCAAACAGTTACAAAATCACCGGATTTTGATCATTGTGAGCTCTTTTGATGATAATATGCAGGTTTGGAAGCAGATAAGTATTTTTCTTTTGAGAAGCTCTCTCAACAGTGTATTTAAATCAGAAGAAGTGGAAAAGAGACAGATGTGAAGGAAAAAGCTGAAGTCTGTCTGTCCTAAAAGTGTTAACAGAATCACCTGTTTTTGATGGTTTTGGGCTGGATCCAATGTGAAAACGCTATTTTTCCAACATGAAAACTGAGAGGTTCTTTTCTTGTTGAAAGCTACAAGGACACTGTCCTTTTCAGAAGAAACAGTGGAAGAGGGACAACTTTGAATTCAAACAAGTTTTTGTTTGACATTTCTCAAACAGTTTCCAAAACACCCTATTTTGATCATTGTGAGCTGATGATAATATGCAAGTTTGGAACCAGATAAGTATTTTAATTCTGAGAAGCTCTCAACAGTGTTTTTACATTGGAAGAAGTGAAAAAGAGACAGATGTGAAGAAAAAAGCTAAAGTCTGTGTGTCCCTTTTCAGAAGAAACAGTGACAAGGTGACAAATTGGAATTAAAAAAAGTTTTTGTTTGACATTTCTCAGTGTCCAAAACACCGGATTTTGATCATTGTGAGCTGTTTTGATTAAAACAATAGGCAGTTTCTACAGTTTTCGTACCAGATAAATATTTTTCTTCTGAGAAGCTCTCTCAACAGTGTATTTAAATCAGAAGGAGTGGAAAAGAGACAGATTTGAAGAAAAAAGAAAGTCTGCCTGTCCTTTTTCAGAAGAAACAGTGAAAAGGTGACAAATTCGAATTAAAAAAAGTTTTTGTTTGACATTTCTGTTTCCACAACACCAGATTTTGATCATTGTGAGCTGTTTTGATAATAATATGCAGGTTTGGAACGAGATAAGTATTTTGCTTCTGAGAAGCTCTCTCAACAGTGTATTTAAATCAGAAGGAGTGGAAAAGAGACATATCTGAATAAAAGACCGTCTTTCCTGAAACATTTAACAAAATCACTGTTTTTGATCATTTTGGATTGCATTTGATGAGAAAACGCTATTTTATCAATATGAAAGCTCGAGAAAAGAAAAAAGCTAAAATCTGCCTGTCCCTTTTCAGAAGAAACAATGAAAAGCTGACAAATTTGAATTAAAAAAAGTTTTTGTTTGATATTTCTCAGTTTCCAAAACTTCTTGTCTTTTCTTCACATCTGTCTCTTTTCCACTTCTTCTGATTTAAAAACACTGTTGAGAGAGTTCCTCAGAAGAAAAATAGTTATCCGGTTCCAAACCTGCATATTATCATCAAAACAGCTCACAATGATCAAAATCCGGTGTTTTGGAAACTGAGAAATGTCAAACAAAAAGTTTTTTTAATTCAAATTTGTCACCTTTTCACTGTTTATTCTGAAAAGAACAGTGTCCTTGCAGCTTTCAACAAGAAAATGTTTCAGGAAAGACAGTCTATTCTTCACATCTGTCTCTTTTCCACTTCTTCTGATTTAATAACACTGTTGAGAGAGTTTCTCAGAAGAAAAATACTTATCCGGTTCCAAACCTGCATATTATCATCAAAACAGCTCACAATGATCAAAATCCGGTGTTTTGGAAATTGAGAAATGTCAAACAAAAAGTTTTTTTAATTCGAATTTGTCACCTTTTCCATTGTTTCTTCTGAAAAGAACAGTGCCCTTGTAGCTTTCAACAAGAAAAGAAAGCTTTCAGCTTTCATGTTGGAAAAATAGCCTTTTCACATCGGATGCAGCCCAAAACCATCAAAAACAGGTGATTCTGTTAACAGTTTCAGGACAGACAGACTTTAGCTCACATCTGTCACATCTGTCTCTTTTTCACTTCTTCTGATGCAAAAACAGAGAATTTCTCAGAAGAAATATACTTATATGGTTCCAAAACTGTAGAAACTGCATATTATCATCAAAACAGCTCACAATGATCATAATCCGGTCTTTTGGAAACTGGATACTCTAGATAAGGCTGTAAGTTCCTTACCAGTTTTCTTGTTTTGAATTTGTTCATGTCTCTCCACCACGTGATGCTTGGGCTACTTCTATGTTTTTCTCTTTCCTCCTTAAACCTTTTCTTTAAATCTTGAATCAGTTGCATCTTCTTTTTCTTTTTCTTTCAACACAATTACATCCTGCAGTTCTTCCTCACTTCTGTCTCCTCTCTCCTGATTCCTCCAATCACTTACTCTCGCTCAAGGATGAAGCAGAACTTTATCTTGTATGATGTTAATTACAGTAATTGTGGACAAACAACACACAGTGGAACACATCAGCAATCAAGCTATCCAAACTATCAAGCTACATTAACATCACTGTAATGTAAAGCAGCAGCAACTGGACGATTAAAACACCAATGTCAATTTAAAAAAAACTTTAGCTTCATTGAAGAGCTTTTCTAGTTACTTTGTTGTCTTTTCTCAAAAACATTATTATTTGATGCCGCACATGTCAGTTAATGTTATATTTCATCCTCTGAACTGATCTGATTAATTTGCCTCATGCTTCATCACGGAGGGTTCGTTTGTCTTAACCTGTTCTTCATGAGAGCCCCTGCTGCCCCCACATAAGCAAATGCGTCACAGGGCATTTCAACACACAAGAAAATAGTCACACAACATACCGTTTTGTCCAGAAGAAAAAATGCTAGTAACCTAGAATAATCATTTCTACTGTATCCACTTTCACAGCAAGGAAGACAGTTTGAAATTGGGCCACCTTCAAGCCTTCCATGTGAACACACGATCTATGTCTCCATCTAGTGGTCGAATGATAGTACTGACACAGATTTACTCAAAAGCATAATGTGCTGGAGGATGTGAACTTTCAATAAAGGCCTGAACCGTCCAAATCGACCAATGGGTTCCTGAGAGATTGATGCTTATTGCTCAGGTTAACTGAGATCATTACTCACATTACATTAGTATTACATTACATTTGATATAATTATAAATACAAATTCCGCTTTAATGTTTCTTCATCAAAACCTCTCTAACTTTGCTCTACTTCACTTTATTAGCATGAATCTTGGCACAGGTAAAGTTCAGATGTTGTTTATGGTTTGCTAGAGGTTTTGGTCTGCAACTGCATAATTCCAAAGGGGATATTCACTCTAATAATGTACATTTTTTTTAGGTGAAAATGAAATGTGAAGAAAATAGGTTTCTATCTGACTTTTCTGAAACACTTCCCAAAACCCCCTTTTCGATCATTGTGAGCTATAATGATGAGAAAACACTATGTTTCCACCATGGAAGTGGAAAGGTGTATTTCTTGGTAGAAGGTCACAATACACAGTTTTTACAGTAAAAACACTGAAAAACAGACAAATATGAAGAATACAAGTTTGTATCTGCCTTTTCTGAAACACTTCCCAAAACCCCTGTTTTCGTGTGTTATTTTTCCACCAAGTCTTTTTCTTGTCCAAGTCTAATTCTTGGGATTAAGTCCCAGAACAAAGTTACAGTAGAAGCAATGAAAAATGCTTCTACTGTACAAACTTTGTTCAGTAGAAGCAATGAAAAATGAAAAAATATGAAGAATATTGGTTTTTGTCTGACTTTTGAAACATTTTCGGAAAAAAACAGTTTTTGATCATTGTGAGGAAATATTGATGAGAATTTTTCCACCATGGAAGCAGATAGGTGTTTTCCCTGTGAAAAACTCCAAAAACACTGTTTTTACAGCAGACAGATTGAAAACAGGAGAAATATGAAGAAAATAGGTTTTTGTCTGAATCTTTTCTATTACTTTTTATTCATGTAAGTTTATATGAATGATTTATAAACAAATAAATACATTTTCAATAGTTTTAGCATCAACCAGCCCAATTGTACCATCAGTACTTCATATCACATTGTAAGCTAACTCTCTCTTCAGAAACAAGCCAGTGGCACCAAGCTAGATGGGGACAGGGACCTTTTGGCCTGCATTAAAAAAAGTAAGGTGGTCCAAAATTCTGCGACCTCTGTCCCACTTTTTCCATCTGATGCTCCATCATCTTCAGATATGATGCGGGAGCAACTGGAAGCTGAGAATGAGGCCTTGAAGACTGAAGTTGGGGAGCTTAAAACAACTCTTCTCCATCTAAATTGTAGTTCATAATCCCTTTTCTTTTTTACTGTTAGAGATACCAAAGATGCTTGCTACAATGGAGTGTTTGCAGAAATGGCTAGAGAAAACAGAACAGATCCAACAGCCAATGACAGGTGCACCATCCATTTATTGTCACCATAAATCAGCCAATTTACATATGGAAATCGACAACCCACTTGTTTCATATATTTAGTAGGAAACTACTACAATTTTATTTGACATTCTTTCAAATAATGCCACTGTCATCATTTTTCATATTATGTATATAATATTATGTGCATATTATGTTTTAATATTATATACTTGGGGGGGCACTCTCTAGTTTCTACACAGAATTCTCAGAATTTGGTTACCATGGTATATTACATTTAAGAGATATGGCAGTTAAGTAGTGTGGTGGTGTTTTACTAATGACCAGAAGGTGGGGCTATTGGTGCAATGATTCAGTATATCATGCAGATTCTTATGGAGAACTTGTGTACCAAGTTTCATTTTATTAAAGACAACAGAATTACAGAAATATCATGTTATAATGTTACTTTAGCGCCCCCTGTGGGTAGAATTTCATGAAATGTTGCACACTTGTGCAATGTCACTGTATGTACAACATTCCCAAATTTGGTTGCAATCCAATTCAGTATTAAAGAGTTATGGCCTGTTAAGTGCATCAGGCCATAACCTGGCCTTCAAATTTTGGTAACCAATTTCAGACAAATGGTAAGTGATACCCAAAAATGAACTCATATGTTTTGTTAGGGGTTATCTAAATATGGTATGTACCAAGTTTGGTCAGAGCATGTGTGCTCTGACCAGGGCGATGGGAGGGTTTTGGGGTATTAGATGAGCCAAGATAGAAACATTCATACACAAATACATTTGAACCCATACACATACTGGATACACAAACATATACACATAGTGCATGCATGCAACTATTCCTCCTCCCTTATATATGGGTTAAAAGAAAAAGTCCTAAAGAGCAATTAATGATAATATCAGTAAAGCTATTTTACAGTAATAAACATTTAAACTTTGACATAAGCAAACAAAGATGAAAAGAACACAAAAATAAACAATACTTGATATTCCACAGCAACAGACAATGGAATCACAACAGACAGAAGACAGAAGACAAAAAAACATAATAATTATAATAATATTGAAGAAATTAAGATATAATTTTTAGTTCTAATGATAGTCCATGCAATGATTCTCCAATGAATGGAGGACTTAATCTATAGAAATTCTAGAATGTGATTCTCCCCAATGCCATACTTCAGGACCAAAGCTGCTGCAAGTGGTTCGATGAAGATGGGGAATAAAGATGGAGAGTGGGCAGGTTCCCCTGTGCATAGTGAAGCATTGTGATGTTAGTCCATTGGTGGTTATCATGGCCATTGGTGATGTGTACAAAATCCTCACCCAGTGGATAAAGGATTTACCAAAACTAAATTTTTTTAATGTGAAGAATAAAAATTCCCAATTTACTTCATTGAATGCTTTTTCTGCATCCAGGGAGACTATGGCTGTTGAAGAGTTGGTGTGTGATGTGTAGTGAATTATGTTAAATAGTCTGCATAGGTTGCTAGATGAGTGTCTTCTTTTAATAAAGCCAGTTTGGTCTGAGTGGGTGATAGATGGAATTACTTTTTCAGTCCGTATTGCTAGAGCTTTGCTGATGTTTTTCATGTCTGTGTTAATGAGAGAAAGAGGGCAATAACTTGATGGGAAGGTGGGGTCTTTGTCTGGTTTAAGTAAAAGACTGATTGTAGCAGTGTTCATGTCTGTGGTAAGATTTGATTTCAGTTTGATTTCAGTTATTAATCTACTGAAAACGGGCTAGAATATTCCAAAAGTGTTTATAGAACTCAGCAGGGAAGCTGTCAGGTCCTTGTGATTTATTGATTGGCATAAGTTTGAGTTGTGGTGTTTGAGTTGTGGTGAGTTGTGGCAAATCAGTATTGCTTAGAAATGTGGTAATGTTTTCTTGGCTTGGTTTGTTACTTGATGAGTATAGGTCAGCATAGAAATCTTTGAAGGCCTTCTGGTGTCTGCATGATCTTCCCTGCTGAGTTCATAATTGTTGTGATTGTTTTTTCTTTATTTCTCCTGATTTGGTTGGCTAGGTATTCTTCTGTTAGGGCGTTCATTCAGCTGTAATTTGTATTTCTGTAAATCATTCTGGGTTTGTGCTGTGGGGTTGATTGCACTGATGTTCTCTAACTCCTTAATCTTTTGTTCTATGTACCTTTCCTTCTTTTTCTTGTATGTGGAGTATGATATGATTTTTCCTCTTAAGACGGCTTTACCTATTTCCCAAAGTAGTGATGGTATTATTTCTGGTGAATCATTTATTTCCAGGAAGGAAGCCCACTCTCTTTTAATGTAATTATCAAAGTCAGGATCGTCGAGTAATTAAATCACCATCGACTGGATGGTTTGTGAAGATGGTTGGTAGTCCAGGTGTGAGACACGGGGGTGTGGTAACTAATGGTGACTAATGGTGGTCTCTGGCTGTCAGGTGTTTTAAGTGCCAACCATCGCCAAGACCAAAATCACTCCTGAACTGTTTAATTGTTGTGGTGGATTGGTAGATACGTGTGCTGGTTATATTATTAACTCTGTCTAATGATGGGTTCATGACTGTATTGAAATCTCCTCCAATTATTATTGGGGACTCAGACAAATTGGAGAGAGAGGTGAAAAAGCTATGGTAAGAAGGATGGGTCATCACTGTTTGGGCCAATGGTTATTGGGCTGTTATTTATTGTAATATTTATTATGATAAATCGTCCTTCAGGATCCGTGATGATGTTGTTATGAATAAATGAGATGTTTTTGTGAATTAAAATGGCTACCCCTCTTTGCCTGGAGTTGAAATGAGCAGGGGTCTCTGTAAATTACAGAGTATGGTCTAGACCTGCTCTATAGTGCCTTGAGATAACCTTTGTTACAATTTGGCGCTATATAAATACAATTGAATTGAATTGAATTGAAAATATGTGCCAACAGAAACAAAAAATTTACCAAAAAATCCACACTGGCGGAAAATTTTTTCAAGCAGAAATGAGCTATATCAGTGTAATCGGCATCATCCAAGGAACACGCTGTGCAAATTTTATTTTGATAGGCCTTATGGTTCATGAGTTATTAGCCAAAATGAAACCACTCCACATAGTGGCGCTATCGGTCCCATGTTAAGCATTTCCACATGGGACACCTGTCCATGAAGTATGCATACTTCAGCACTTTTAGTTTTTGAGATATCAGTTTCCAAACATTCATCCCATAGATTTTCCATTATAAATTTAAATACCTGAATGATACCTGTATTGTCCTGAAAAAGCGTTTGATATTTGAATGGTTTCTGTAGCTGAAAGTATGCAGAAGTAGTTAGTGATCAAAAATGTATGTAAATGTATGGAATAATAATAATAATAATAATAATAATAATAATAATAAATAAAGAGCAACCCCATCAGGGTTTGAATCCTAATAATAAACCGGCACAAACACAGAAGGGTTCTAACCCCTTGGGGGTTTGCACCCTAAATAAGCCATGGTTCTAAAATAAGCTCTGAAGTAGAGAAGAAATCTGATTACTGACCAGCTGCATATTTTTTTTTGCAATTATCAGGTTACTACAGTACATGTTAACATTTCTGATTTTCTACATATCCAGATTTTCTCAGTCAGGCATACTGACTGAGGGTATCAGGTAACTAAATGGCACTGTGTGTTATATACTGCACATTATCTGTAAACAGATAACAGATTATTATCTGTAAATACAAACTCTTCTAATGCTATCTAACAGAGAGCCTTCCAATAAGTATACCAAATGTGGACTAAGGCTAACCTTAGCCAGGTGGCATCTATATTGAACCCATTATTCCATCCGCCTGAGCATACTGTGTGATACTGACACAGACTGAGAACACTTTTGCCATCATGTAAACCATCAGATTTAGCAATTTCAGCCTTTTTCATCAGACCTTTACTTTTATCCAGAATCATCGTATGCATACTGCCACACTGAGGACAACTACTGTCTGTATCTCATGCATAAGTAGACAACATTAGCTGCAATCCCAGCACAAACGCAATTCACCACACTGATGGGCTGGGGCCCTGCCTCCCCCACCCTGGGGGTCTTTAAATAGACCTGCTTGGTGAACTGCAGCTGCCTGTGTGTGTCTACCAGGGTTATACCCATATGGGCCTTTAAAGTTTCATGCCAATACTGATATTTTTAGACTGGAGCTGCTGAATATTTTCTGCTGAGTTTTAATACTGCATCTTTAAATCATACAATTTCTGTGCCAAAAACAATGTTGAATTATATAATATAATATTATATAATGTTATATAATATTATATTTTATATTATATATGTATATAATATAATATATAAATATATAATTATATAATATAATATTTAGTATTCTTCTCATCACTTGAAGCTAAAACGCACTTTTGAAAGCTATTAAAAAAAATGTGGTTAGCCAGCCCTCAAAGCTCTGTAGGTTTTATTGGAAGTGTCTTTCAGGGTTAAACACGGGGATGGACATTATATGGTATATGCCAGTTCTGGCAGCATGAATTGCTTTAAGTGTGATGATGTGGGTTATTGGTGCCTTGTGTGTCCACATAGGCAGTGAATGGAGGGCAGTGCAGCGGCTGGTAATGTGGCTGGCTCTGGGAGCAGCAGGGGGGAAGGGGCCGAGAAGCGTGGTGGTAGAGGAGAAGTGCATCTTCAGCATCAGAGACAAAGACTGGGGGTGAGAAATCCAAGCTGTACCTTTGGGTGATGGTGCATTGGCATCTACTAGTCTTGCAGTTTTAGAGGGGCCTGTGCCCGCTAAAAATGTAGCAGGTAATAGGCCTAAAGGAAGTAGTGTGGCTGAGCCCATTGTTCCTAGTAGTCAGGCTAACATGGATGTTGAGGAAATTAAATATGTAACTTGTCAGATTTGAGGTGTTGGATGAAAAGAAAAGATTCCGTTTAAAAACATGTAACTGCATTGAGGAAGGCTGTAAAAGCAAGTAAAGGAAAAAGGGTGAAGGAGGCCAAGTAGAAAAATAATCATGCATCACAGGGTGTTTTCCTTCTTTTTGCCAGTTTTAACTGATTTCTTTTTTCTTCTCCTCCAGTTCCAATTTGTAGGGGCTAAGGGTTGGTTCTTCAAATATAAATGGTGGGAGATTTACTAAGGAAACACACAGTGACCAAGATAATGAAATAGACTACGACTTATGGTCGGAGGGTTCACACAACCTGGAACTTGGGGCAGAAGACTGTGACCCCCTTTTCACCAACTGGAACCTAGTACTGGTGAAGAGCTGGTGCTGTTGCTGGTTCGCAGTTGGTTCAACTAGCAAACCTTCTATGAACCAGCTTGTTTTTCCATGAGCTAGAGAGCCAAGTCAGTATGTAACTGTATATGTCTCCGGGTTTCCTAGCAACACTAATTTCACAATCCAACATAGTAGGTGGCAGTAATGCACCATAATGCTGGTTATCACCCGCCATAAAATGAAAAAAGGAGAAGAACTTCAAGCACAACAACTACATAGGACCATAAATGACAGCAAAGTGCAGCAGAGACTGTTTATTTACCTAATTTATACACACTCATTTCATTTAACTCAGTGTGAGAGTCTACTGATTTTTGCCATTTTTGTCATTTATGGTTGTGTTGTTTCTCTCTTCTGCTCTGTGTTTAACCATGGACGGGGCTGCCCCTCTGGCAGCGACAACTACACTCGTTATATTACTGCAAGTGCAATTAAAGTTTTGCGAGTAAAGATTAAATAAGAGTAATTTATTAATGTAATCCACGCAAAAGATGGATGCAGTCACATGACTGTGACTGGCGGCTATCTTGGACAGCTCCTCACATCTCCAAAAGCGTAGTCAGCAAATTTCAAAACAGGCGTTATTTGGATAAACTGACTGGGGATCAAAATGGTTACTTTCTCGCCTGAAAAAATATTAAAACTTAACTTAATAAAATGAAATATTAACAACTTACGGTTTTAACTTCTAGACCAACGTCAAGAGTTTGTGCCACTCTGGAACCAATTTTTCTGGCTGAGAGCTGGTTCTTTGGCTGTCGAAACACGAAGAACTGGTTCACGATTAGGCACTGGCTCCGGACCAGCCCTCGAACTGCCTTGGTTGAAAAAGGCGAATGGGATGAACACTGTGTTGCAGAGCTCTTGGAGGGGCTTCCCTAGCTTAGCCCTGATTGAAAAGGCTACCCTGGACAGGGACCTCAGCTTTGGGGAGCGGACTATCGCTGTTGGTCAGCTGGCCTCAGGCTGTACACCAGGGTTGGATGGCTTACCCATAGACTTCTATAAGCGATTATGGAGTCTTATTGGATCTGATTTACATGAGGTGTTGTTGGACTGTTTTAAATGAGGTCTACTGTCAGTCTTATTTCAGAGAGCTGTACTCTCATTGCTGCTGAAGAAAGGATATCTGGCATTATTAGAGAATTGGATAGCTGTGGCTTTACTGTGTACCGATTACAAAGTGCTTTCCAGGACACTTTCAAATAGACTAAGACACTATCTGGAACTATTGGTGCACATGGACCAGACTTAGTGCGTTTCAGGCAGGACTACCATGGACAATCTTTTTCTCGTGAGAGATATTTTAGATATTTGTGAATGGATCTTGGTATTTTATTACTGGATTAAGAAAAGGCATTTGACAGAATGGACCATGGTTATTTGTTTTCTGTTCTTAGGCTTTTGGTTTCGGGCAAGGGTTCAGGTCATGGCTGGGCTTATTGTACAGTGGAGCAACCTGTAAGGTCAAGATGGGAGGGGGCTGAGCTGACCAATCTCAGTACAGAGGGGGATAAGACAGGGCTGCCCTCTTTTGGGACAATTGTACAGCATGGGAAGCAGGCTGAGAAATAGGCTTAAAGGGCTTTCCCTCCAGGGCTACAGCAGAGCTTGGAGGAAATGTGTACAATGTATTGAATTAAGTATAATACAATTTTAAAACTGCTCTATGCCTGAAATCAGGCATGGTACCTGAGAACTTTAAGCCATGTGGATATCTCTAAAATAAAATCTGGGATGTGAGGTCTATAGACCGAATGTAGGTTTTGCAAGGACTGGTGGCCCGCCTTAGGGTTGAGCATGCATATTACAGGATAGTGAACAGTCTTGAGGTGCTCAGCTCAACAATTGGCTGTGGGAGGGGTTTTGTGTACGGTGGGAGATGATGGAGATTTCATCACAAGCCCACACACCCACCCTTCACATCCACCACCAATACCATTACCCAAGAAACCCCCTCCCTCTGAACCCAACCACTAGTGCACTCACCCCAATAGCCATGAAATACCTGGAAAAACTGATCCTGCACGCCATCCTACCAGCCCTCAGACCACAGCTGGAACCATATCAGTTTACCTACAGGGTCAAACAGGGGACAGAGGGTGCTGTGGAATGTCCCTCCTATAACATCTGGAATCACCTGGCAACTTCACTTCAATTCTCTTCATTAAGCAAGCTCAGAACACTTTCTGTTGCCCCCACCTCCTGTTGTTACTTTACAAAAGCATAATCCAACCCATCCTGCTCTACTGTTCCTCCTGTTTCTATACCATGCTGACCATCTCCAACAAAAGCAGACTTCCCAGGATAACACATGCTGTCTCCAAAATCAAAACCCCCTAAATCCACTTTTCACACTACTGCCACCAGGCTGTAGATATAGGACTCTGAAATGGCAAAAGTTTTGTCCCTTCTGCCACAGCAGCACTGAACAAACTGCCTCGCTGACCTAGTATAGATAGTATAGACTTATCTGTGTGTATGATACATGTATATGTGCTGGGATACAGGTTGGGAATGAATGTTATGTGTTTATGTATTTGTATGTATATCTATATGTTGCAGTGTGGTTATCTGTATGTTTCTGTGTATGTACTGGCTGTGAAAACAAATTTCCTGTGGGACAATATAGACTATATCTATCTATCTATCTGTCTATTGGATTTTTTCATTTTGACTGTTATTAGAATGACTACTGTTTTATTGTTTTGTGTTTTGTTATTCTTGTGTTTTTCTTACTTTAATTTTGTAATGATTAATTATTTTTTTTGGATGGGTTTAATATGCACTTCTGTTGAATTGTTGTATTTAGTAATTTAATAAAGGAATTTTTAAAATTCAAAATTCTCCCTCTCTCTCTCTCTCTCTCTCTCTCACTCTCTCTCTCTCTCTCTCTCTCTCTCTCATTCTCTCTCTCTCCCTCCCTCTCTGGTTAGCCTCTTGCACTGCTTTTTTCCCTTCTGCTCTCTACCATTCAACTCCTCCCTTCTAACTCTGTCTCTCTTCTCTTCTGTTCTCTCAGTTTAGTCATTTATTGTTTCAGATCTTCTGTTCTTACCCCCTGCCTTTATCTACATCTTGTCTTATTTTCTATATCCTTATTTATTTCTACGAAGACTTTCCGAACCCACGCATTCTCTGGACAAAGTCATTCTTTAACCATGGCTGACAAAAGTCATATGCTATTGAGAAGAAAAGAGAAAAAAGAAAAGGAAGCAGCTGAAATGACCAAGGATGTAAAGGAAGTGAAGAATAAAGGAGAGAAGGCAGTGGATAATGGAGAGGTCCCATCGGCTGAGGCAGCAGCCACTAATGGTGCAGTAGCTAACTGTCAGAATGGAGATTTTCAGGTTGAGCCAATGGAACTACCTCCATTTGAAATCATCGCAGGGTAGGTCCATATCAGTACAAAGTATTTAATGTATAGAGTTGATTAATGTAACTGATTAATAGACAGAGCTAAGGCTGTCCATGGCTGAATGACCTCATTATCATTGTACATTTCCTTTATTGACACAGTTTGTCTTTGGACTTGTCTGTGGTTTGGCTGATGATGCCTTTACTTTGTCTGAAATCTGAGTCTCTGATCACACCAGTGAGCAGTAGATAGGATCCACAGAGCCCACATGCTGACTCTGAGAAGCACATAGAGTTGACCTGAGTGAACTCCCTGACATTTAGGAGTGCTGATGTGTATCTTAAATATCAGCCAAAAACACTAATATGATAAATTTTCCTATTGTTATATCTATAATAACAACCTATTGAACAATCTAATCTTGTAAGTAACCTATATTCTTGATGATGCATTGTGTGTGTTGTTTTATTGCAGTTACTATAAAGGACTCGGACACATTGAGAACAGTTCACACAGCTCTATAAAATATCAATAGATAGATCAATTAAAATGTCTCTCTCCACTAATAACTCAGGACAGTCCCACAGGACAGTCCATTCAAACCAATCCTCTCCCAGTTACTTTCCAAAACAACAAGTAACTGGGGTCAACAACTGCACTTAACTTGTTTTGCATTCACTTGAGGCCGACCAAATAACCACATCTTCTAATTACACGTCTTGTGGCTGTGATGACAAACATGATGTGAAAGGGTTTGCTTGAGTTAAATTTTATAGGTGTTAAGAGTGTTTAAGAGAGTTTAAAAATCTTAATTTATTTGTGGATCCTTAACAGGATCATGTATCTGTTGCAATATGAGGATTTAAAACTCTAAAAATCTGATCTAAAACTTTATTTTAGCGTTTATATATTTATTTATTCATTAATATTAACACAACATTAGCGCAAATGTTTATGAAAAAGTATTTCCAGTTCAGTGGAGATCATGCTCGTATGTTAACAGTAGGGTACCAAACTTTTTTAATCCGATATGATACTGATACTCTTTGTTACAATTCTAACGATACTGGTCATTTCTTCAATGGGTACGTGACACAGCCAGACACAGCAAAAACATAACCTCCACCACTGTCAGAGGTAATAACTAATAACAGAGCTACCTGGATATGCTTTGCCTCTCTGAAAACTCTCCTGCAACCTCTTTTGTCAGGCAGAGGGTGGTGCAAGAGACTTATGGGCATCTTCTTGTTTTTGTTCAGCCTCCTTATAATTTTCAGGGTGTATTGTTCTTAAATGTTTGAAGAGGTTACTCGTGTTGCTGCTGTGTGGCACGTTGTTGTCACAAATAGTGCATCTTGTATTTTTATCTACAAGTGTAAAGTAGCACCACACCATGCTACATTTCCTTTCTGCCATTCTCTCTCTTGCATGTTTTGTATGCACTGCGCAGTCGCACACTGTGCGATTTGCAGGTTTCCACAGTCATGTGACACGGGCCAATAAACAGCTGTTTATTTATACAAATGTTATGCAAAAATACCGAAAACATTTTGTATTTATATAACTTTATTATTGATATTTTTTAAAGGAATTGATACCAAATGAGTAGCTTGTGAGTATTGAAATATCGATCCTGCAGTATTGAGCAACATATAGGCTAGCAGCTGTTCGGTATGCTTTCAGGTGCAGGAGAGTGCAAAAAAAAAAAAAAAAAATAGGAAGAATAAGAAGAAAGAAAACAACAGAGAGTGGCTTTACACAAGTTTCTCTTGGGCTCTGCAATTTCAAAGCCCACAAGCCAGCATCAATTACCGTCTGCAAGACCCTCCACAGAACCTCTGGACCCACATAATGCGTGACTACTTTGCATCAAACAAACACTGTCAAAATATTGGGGATTTTTCTGCATCACAGAGAAAATATGGAGACACTAAAAAAACTGAACACCTTTGCCTTGTTGGCAATTTAGAATGGATTTACGACCTCCCTGGATTTTGATGACATTAACTATGACTTCACCTCATCAAAAGTCAGGAGAAAGCATCTGTAAATGTAAGTTTTTCATTTAAATATCTAAATCTGAATAAGTAAAGACACATTAAAATCAAATGTAAAATGCATATAAATGAAATATATAATACAACTTTCCACTATAAATAAATGAGTCGCAAATTGCGTATGAATGCCGAAATATAAATAGATAAGATAAAATATATACCTAACTAAATTAATGAGCATAATAATCATGTGGCAGTTAAAAGTCATTTTATTTGTTTACCAAATATCAAAATGTGCATGTAGGGGCCCCGAAAAGTACAGTCTGCCTAATGTAATCTATCCATTTAATCTGGCTCTGCTCCTTGTTTTAAATGACGGTTTGCAACCTCTCAATTATGTTCTTCAGTTCTTCAGTCGTGCTTTTCACCATAATGATTTTATTATTCCCTTATGCTTGAAAAATAGAAAAATCTTTAGGTCTCATTTTTCAGTCTTAGCCATCATTTCTATTGGTTAAGTAACCTGGGAACAAGTCAGTATTGCTTAAACAGATGATGTTGAGTATTCTACACAGCCTGTTATACATATTTTGTTATTGTGAATTTTGAGTCATAGATGTGGCATGTTGAGATGGACACAAACAGAATGCCACTAGAATTAATGTTACTTAAATCCTTAAATTATTAAACTGTCTTCATAAGCTAAATATAGTTAAAACAGATGCTTACTATTTTTATTCTGTTCCAGAGTACTGATTTCCACTACTCAGTGCTTGAGTCATACTGCAGTATGAAGTCAGAAAAGTCTGAAATAATGAGATGTTGATCAGCACAAGAAATTCTGCTTTTCGATTTGGTTCAGTTCAATTAATCAATGGAGATACAGCTGCTATGCACTGTGCACTGACATTATGGATATGCATCATTCTAATTCAAACATATCAAATGTGTATAGATGTACATAATGCAGCACAGCTGTGTCTCTATGACAGCTGAGTACACTTGAGTCCATAGGTGAGACAGCAAGCAGAGGGACAGAACACATAGCACTCACTTAAGGTTTAAAATATTGACAAGACAATCTCACACAGTCATGATCAGGCAATCTGAGATTATAGACAACCCTATTATTCTCTAACACTGTTATCCTGAAATTCTTGGACATTAATTCCTGGTCGAACTTGCACTGTAACTGTTTGGCTTCTGAAGCTTTTCTCTACAGCAGGACAGTTACAGTTTCTCCTTAGCCCTGCTGAGAAAGTTAGTAGGTCAGTGAGAACCTTTTGCTGGTCTCTTTTTCAGTTCTGCCTACTCTTTGGTTCTTTAGTACTGGAAGCTGTACACTCTCTGGCTTGAGACAGGTCTGGTATAATAGAGTTCACATTAAGAGATTGTGCTTCTGTCTTTTGCTCTAGGTTTTTTTTATCACTTGACCATCAGATTGTGTGCCAGCACATTTGCCATTTATAGCAAGACCATCTCTAGCTTTTAAGAATATTGATGTAGTATTACAAATGGGCAGATATGTGATATAGATTACTAGTTGTAACAGATTACCACACCAGCAAAAAGGGGACTGTGCATAGGTAACTATTCCAGTGGACTTGTATTGTCTGATCTAACTATTTAGCTTGTGAGGAGTGGTCTCTCTATTGCATGTGTTTAGGAAGTAAAATGGTGTCTTCCCTCCAAAATACCACTTTAAGACACCAAGACCTCGAGGAACATCATACAAAAATTCATGCTGTGATTTGGTATCAAAGAATTTTGACATTGAGATTTCTGTAAGAATTGCATTTTTCGGCAATTGGATGACACTTCTGGAAATTGTTCAGAAACCCCCTTATTGTCAATACAACTAGGAAAGCCATACATCCTCTGAATGCTCTAGGTCTCTAGTTTGTGGTTGTAAAGTTTCATGAGGCTGTGATTATCAGGTCACAATAGGTCATTTTATACATTGAGGTCAAGTTTCCAAAATTGGTCTCACTACAATGAAATGGCTACTGGGGACTAACATCATCACACATGAATACAATTGGGCTCATTGAATCCACAACAGTCAGCTTTCCAGTCATACCTAATTTATGCAATTCCAAGACTGTTTATGCAGTATGCAGTATGCAGTAATAATATGCAGAAATATTCAAATAGACCATTTTTAGAATAGGCGAAAATAATACATTTATACTGCATGCAAATAAACTGCATGGTTTTTGCTTGAAACTGCATGGGATTAGCATAAAGGATGGATGCCTTAGGTCTTCTAGTTTCATATGATACCAGAATCATCACTCTTTAAAACCTGCTGCAACCTCTGAAAGACAGTAATATCGGCCAGGGATGCCGGCGTCCTCTGGGAAATTTAAGAGGTTAACAGTAGTGGGCTCAATTGATCAGTATTGGATTTCAAAACATTTTTTTCATGCAATGAAATATGTTTTGATTGCAGTTCCAAAGGTTTAACACATCATTTGACTGCAGTAAAAAGGCACTGCCACCCCTACGGCAGAGCTGGGTCACACAAAACCGGTCTAATAATAATGCAGTAGAATTCCAGTCTCAGCCATCCAGATGATGTAAAATTAGCTTTGCCTCTCCTGCCATGCTGCCCCCACCCTGACAGCACAAGTTTGAACCTGACACCCACCTCACTATCCTTCATGTATTTGTGCGCTCTCCTTTTGAAATTCAGTGCAGAAATGTCACTACACATTTACAACAGCAGATGGCATCTGTAAAGCACAAGCTCTATTTGGACCGCAGGCAACATCATTTTACAGCTTCAGTACACTCATGAGTGACCGATGACATGGAGAGACAGAGATATTATGAAAAACAAATGTCAAGAGTACAGCAAGTTAATCAGGGTTTGAGAAAAAGTTATTTTAAAGCCATGGTGATCAATGAGGCACAGTTGTCAAACAGCTGCCAAGCAGCCAGCAAATATAGTGTCACTGGATGCCATGTTAGAAAATGGTGAGCCCAAAAAGAAAAAGATGCTAACAGTCAGAGAAAAGCTTTCTGTGGTCCCAAATGTGGAAATTCCAAGAACTTGACTGGAGAATGTGTGAGTATGTGACTGAGAAATATAATGAAGGAATGCTTATTTCCAGAGCTGTTCACCTGAAAGCACTGGAAATTCCCAAGCAGCTGAACATTTTAAAAAACGTTTTAATTTAATCTTTATTTAAAATAGTAGTACCATACAACATACCAACAACCAATTTCAAAGCTAGCCTTGGCTTATGCAAGAAAATGATGCTCCGAAATGAACTGTCCCTGTGATGCAGAAGAACTCTGGCCCAGCGTTTGCCCTCAGATGTCAGTGAAAAGCTATTGGCTTTCCAGCGGTATGTGATAAACTCAAGAAAAAAACACTAATATCTGCTGGACCAAACTGGAAATGCTGATCAGACCCCTGTGTTTTTGACATGCCAGCAACTGTGACTGTCCACAAAAAAGGTGACAAATCAATGTGCAAAGTTTCATAAGTTTTCAAGCATGTTTAGCCCCTCAAACATGAACAAAAGAAGAACAATAATAATTAAAGCTGCAAGCAGCGATGATTGGGCCCTTGTACCTTGCACCTTCGTGCATGTTGGGGAACTACGCAGTCAAAGTGCTTTTATTTCGGGCATTCAGATGTGTTTAGTACTGGGCTGTTATCGAACGTTGCATGAGCAAGTTAAATATCACTTCCTGTGTCCACTATGTGGCGCTAGAGAACACCCACTAAATGTACGTCATTTTGCTGCATATCATGTGTAGACCACACCATGTAAAATCCATGTAAATCTGATTATATTTGTCATATAAGGCTGACTTCCTATTGTCAGTAGGTGGTACTATGACTGTCACTCAATATTGACACATAGATGTGTTAAGGAGAAATTTGGGGCAGATTGGATGATATACATTTAAGTCATAACAACTGCCGAAACAGCGATGCGACGAAACATCAAAGTTCGCCGCATCGCCACGGCAATGGCGTTCAATAAAAACTAAAGATTTTGATAACTTTTCATTGTAAAGGTCTTTAGATTACACTGACCAAATTTGAAGTCGCTCAGGTTAAATCTCTAGGAGGAGTTTGTTAAAATACAACACCTGCAAATGGCAAAAACTGTGCCAAAATTGCACAGTAAAATCAAAATGGCTGACTTCCTGTTGGACTAAGGGTGTGGTACCAAGAGGCTCTTTAATGCTTTTGGACATGGTGCATGTGCCTACCAAATTTTTTTCATCTACATCAAATTTAAAGGTGGGGGCTTTTAATTTGAAATTTTCTAAGGTGCGCACTCGAGCCATTTCGCCACACCCAAGTCCAAGACATATATCAGACTTTTAAATACCCCCATTATGACATGTGTGCCAAGTTTTGTGAGTTTCCAAGCATCCTTAGCTCCTAAAAAACAATGTGTTTCATAGCGAATAATGCATCGCCTTGGCAACGGCTTTTGATGAAAACTCACCAACGCTTCACCATTTAGCATCATCGCCAGTAGGTGGCACTATTACTATGATTCAATATGGGCCTGTACATGTCTTCAGAGCAGGACTCTTATCAAACGTGAAATTTAGAAAAGATCTGACCATGTGGAGTCGAGTTACAACAGTTTGTTTTGCAATGGCGAAACATCGAAATTCGCTCACAATGTTCACAATATAGCATCATTCACTAGCAAGGACCACACCATCAACAAAATGCGTTTAAATGATTTATTAAGAAAAACAATCATTGTGCGTAGATCTGCTTGCTGACTGCGTTGTGGGGAAGCTCATAGGGAATCCGCCGTAGCACCCGGGCAACGACGGACCCCCAAAAAACCTCCAGTTACATAAGATTGTGGAGATCTGGGAATTTTGAGATCTGAATTGGTGTAGCGATAATAGGTTAGGAACGACAGCCCGTGAGTTGTATGAAGTGCTTTGGGATGCCATTACAGGAGGCTGAAATGGCGGCTCCGATTCTGAAGGAGTGTCTGGAGTAATGAACGAAAGAAATGCCAGACAAGTAGAGTACGTGGCGGAAGTACTGGTGGAACCAGAATGAGTAGCCAATTGTCCGTATTCAGAGATGAAGAGAGGATCTGTCAATGATAAGCTCTGGGATTTCTGGAATTGCAAGTGTTTTTGCAATGGTCTCAGAAGGATTCAGCAGAGACTGAACTTTGAAGTAAAACGGGTATGGTTGACTGGATTGATCGTTTTAATTTGTTTTAGTAGTCAAGTCAATTTATTTATATAGCGTCAAATTGCAACTAAAGTCATGACAGTTTTCGTATAGAGCAGGTAAAGACCATGCTCTTAATTTACGGACACCCAATGTTCCCCCTGAGCAAGCACTTGGCGACGGCAGCAAGGAAAAACTCCCCTTTAACGGGAAGAAACCTTGGACAGAACCTGGCTCTAGGTGGGCGGCCATCTGCCTTGACCGGTTGAGTTGAGACAGGGGGTGACGATGTCGTTGGAGAATTAAGATAATTCTGAAAATCAGGCGTAGCAGCTGAGGTTGGAGTGAAGAGTTGGGGCAGTGAATTTGGAGCATAAGAGAATACTGAAGAAGGCAAGCGAGAACGTGGTTCTAAATTTTGAGCAACTTGAGGAATGCTGAAGCAGATGGTGTGGATGCTGACTGATGTTGGCAGTAAGAGGAAGGTACCAAGGATTTTTGCTCTTGGCTTAGAATTCCTCTGAGGAGTGAATTAAATGAGAATGGCTGGAGACCAGACCCGGCTGTGGATTAGGAATTTAGAGAAGAAGCAGATACCACTAAGGTAAACATGGATGGTATGTGTCATGGTGATGAGAGCAATGATGGTTAGATTGTGTTGTACTTGTTGTAAAGCAGTGACGACTGTGTAGATCTCAAGAACAGCTGGAGATGTGTGAAGAATATTTTCTACGAGCAAGAACTGCATGATCTCAGTTGGCTATTTGGCGGGGAACCATCATCCACCATGGAACCCCCCCAAAACTGGCATGTATGTAGAGCTGATGTTGTCAGGGTCTGTGTCTGGTGCTGTGGGCCGCAGGGGGCACTGGCATCCTGGTGTCGGTGGCCCCGGGTGAAATGAACTGCAAGGATTGGCCACGGCCATCTGCTGCGGTTGGAGGAAGGAGGCGGCGGGGGGCGCCGGCATCCCGGTGCCGGAAGCCCCCACTATGGCCATGTGCTGCGGTTGGAGGAAGGAGGCGGCGGGGGGCACCGGCTTCCCGGTGCCGGAAGCCCCCGCTACGGCCATCTGCTGCGGTTGGAGGAAGGAGGCGGCGGGGGGTGCCGGCATCCCGGTGCCGGAAGCCCCCACTACGGCCATCTGCTGCGGTTGGAGGAAGGAGGCGGTGGGGGGCGCCAGCTTCCCGGGGGCCGGAAGCCCCCGCTACGGCCATCTGCTGCGGTTGGAGGAAGGAGGCGGCGGGGGGCGCCGGCATCCCGGTGCCGGAAGCCCCCGCTACGGCCATCGGTGCTAGGTTCCCCTGCTAGGGCTGGCTGTTGAGATTGCTGTAGCTGGATGATGGGGGCATTGACATCCTGGTGCCGTTTTCCCTGGATGATGTAGGCTGCTGGTGCTGGTGTTGAAGAACTTGCCACCCGGGGTTTGTAACGGCAGACGATGCTGAAGTGACGTTAGATTAGTTGTATTAGTAACTTGCAACCCGGTGCATGTAACGGCGGTCATTACTGAAGTGACTTTGGATCAGTTTTATTAGTAATTGGCAACCAGGTGCACATAACGATAGAGGTTACAAGTGACATTTTATTAGCCTTCGCACCGCTAGGTGCTCGGGCCCTAATAATAATTCCCCCAGATACAATAGGGCCTTTGCACCGCTAGGTGTTTGGGCCCTAATAATATTAATTTTTGAAATACAATAGGGCCTTCGCACCCTTCAGTGCTCGGGCCTTAATAATCCCTAATAATCTCTACAAAAACAATATAACTCCTATAAAGCAGCCCCCTTCTCCCACAATGGCAACTCTGACCACCTAACTGTTATGCTATCACCTGCATACAGACCTTGGGTGAAACAAGAGAAACCCGTACTCAGAGAAGTCAGAATGTGGCCACAGGAGGCAATTCCATCACTGCAGGACTGCTTCGAAAACACACAATGGGACATCTTTAAAGTGGCAGCAACATATGATAACATCACTGACTTGCAGGAATATACGGAGACTGTCATAGGATATATCAACAAGTGCATAGATGATGTGACTGTTGTCAAAACCATCAAGACGTGCTCCAACCAGAAACCCTGGTTGACTGGGGAGGTCTGTTCACTGCTGAGATTCTGAAATGCTGCGTTTAGATCTGGAGACACTGCAGCTTACAGACGCGAGGAAAAATCTGTCCAGCGGTATCAGGGAGGCAAAGAGGCTGTATGGACAGAAACTCAACAGCCACTTCACTGACAATAAAGACATGCAGCGCTTGTGGCAAGGTTTTAAAACAATAACTGACTACAAGCCCCCTCCCCAACAGGCATGCCATAAAGACCCCTCCCTACAAAGTCAATGACTTCTATGCATGTTTTGAGGTAACCAACAACAACAGGGCACAAATACTCCCACCACCACCCAGCAACCAGTTCCTCCAGTTGTTCACAGCTGGGATAAAGAAGGCCTTCGCCAGCATCAACTTATGCACAGCCTCAGGGCCAGACATACCTGGTCATGTTCTTAAGGACTGTGCAGAACAGCTAAAAGATGTTTTTGCAGACATCTTCAACATCTCGCTCAGTCAAGCAGTGGTGCCCACCTGCCTCAAAAGCACCACTATCATTCCTGTGCCCAAAAAGTCAAACCCAGCCTGTATAAACGACTTAGTTCATAGTTATGAAGTGCTTTGAGTGGCTTGTCATACAGCACATCAAGGCCCGCCTCACTGCAAACATAAATCCCTTACAGTTTGCATACAGAGCCAACTGATCCACAGAAGATGCAATATCTACCACACTCCACCTTACTCTGTCACATCTAGAAGGGAAGAACACATATGCCAGGATCCTCTTCCTTGATTTCAGCTCTGCATTTAATACCATCATACCACAACAGCTAGTGGAAAAGCTGAGCTTGCTGGATGTGGACACTGGCACCTGCAACTGGGTCCTCAACTTCCTGATGCAGAGGCAGCAGACTGTCAGGGTTGGCAGCCACATCTCGGTGAGCACAGGTTCACCCCAGGGCTGTGTCCTGACTCCCCTCCTGCTAACACACGACTGTACTGCCAGATTCAAAACCACATCATCAAGTTTGCTGATGATACAACAGTAGTCAACGATAATAATGAATCTGCATACATGATGGAAGTGGAGCAGTTAATGGCCTGGTGTGGATCCCACAATCTCTCCCTCAATGTAAACAAAACAAAGGAGATGGTGATTGACTTCAGGAGGGACAGCAGGCAACATCATATGCTGCTGACTGTTGATGGTGCCACTGTGGAGAGGGTCAGTAACACAAGTTCCCAGGAGTGCACCTAGCAAACGACCTGACTTCAACAAATAACACCTTGGCTATTGTTAAAAAAACACAACAGCGGCTCTATCCCCTACAGAGACTTAATAATGCAAATCTCCCCATTCCAGCCCTCATCACCTTCTACAGAGGCACCATTGGAAACATTCTAACCTACAACCTCACTTCCTGGTTTGGCAAAGCATCTGAACAACATCATCTGAACAGGATAGTGAAGACAGCCAGCAAGATCACTGTTGCCCCACTCCCCTTCCTGCTGGAGATTTACCATCAATGCTGTTTTCACAGAGCCTCCAGCATCATCAAGGATCCCCACCATCCTTCTCATAGTCTGTTTTCCCTTCTGCCATCTGGGAAGAGGTACAGGAACATCTGCGCCAAATCCAGCAGAATGCTAAATAGCGTTTGCCCGCAAGCAGTCAGGATCATTAACCATTATCATTAAGACTGTGCCCCCCACGAGCATGCCCACCCCCCCAACTACCCTCTAACCCCCTCATCAGTGCTGGTCACTTGTTGACATGCATCAGCTGTCAACATCAAACTAAGACATGCACTTTCTCTCCAAATGCACTTTAATGCACTGTGCTGCTAATTGTTTGTTCTTTTTTTTAATTCTTATTATTTTTTTCTCTTTGGGATTTACATATTTTTATTGTTTTTTTATTGTTTGTTGATATATCTTTATCCTTTCTGTTGTTGTTGCACTGCTGTAGGCTGGGAGGAACAGCATTTCGTTTATGTGTATGCAAGTACATAGAAAAATGAAAAACTAAATCTTGAATCTTGAAGGTTCCTCGCCCTAATAATAATAAACCAGCACAAATTCATATCATTATTAGGGTTCTACCCCTTTGGGCTTTGAACCCTAATAATAATAACAATAATAATAATAATAATAATAAACCAGCACACACTCAGAAGGGTTCTATCCCTTTGGGGTTTGAACCCTTATAATAATAATAATAATAATAAACTGGCACAAAAACAATAGGGATCCACCCCTTTGGGGTTTGAACCCTAATAAACCAGCACAAAAACAGTAGGGTTCTACCCCTTGGGGGTTTGAACCCTAACAGTGGAAAAAGGACAGAGTTTTTCCTCAGTCTTCATTGAGCAGCTCTCCTTGTTTGTTGTTTGAACAAACTCCAAAACAAAGTAATTTGAGTCTTTTGATTTATCATCTTCTCCTTTTTTCCCATTCACTGATGGGTTGCAACCAACTTAAGGTATATTACCCTGCTGGAGTCACCAATGCCTCATGAAAACCATTAAAAAAGAACATGACAGTCACTTCTAACATGTCAAAGTATGTATGACAAAAGTCCGTGAGGGCTCAGTCTATAAGTCCGGAAGGGAGACATTTGGATTCAGCAGTAACTTCTCTTCTTTAACCTTGAAATAATAGCTTCCTCTGTTAGAGCACACTGGGCCTCATGCAAGAACATTTTCGGATTCTTATCCTTAATTTTTTCTGTAAGGTTTGCTCTTACAAGTGTTCACCAAACTCTCTTCATTGGACTTGTCGTAAGTTAATATTATTAAATTATCGACGCCCCCAGTCACCATATGTTCTGCTCCAGTGGTGGGCAAGCTTAATTCCCAAAAATGTTCCCCAACAATAAAAAGAAGAACTTCATGAACCTTAAGTCCTGCTGTTGGAAATCAGTACACACAAATATAATAATTACTTTTATTGTATACTGTCCAAATATTTGGACAAATTGTACTTTGATACTTTGGCAAAATTGTTCATGAAACCTTCATGCCAATAAAGCCCCTTTGAATTGAATTGAATATTACAAATTTATCAATACCAGCAATGGATGACATAGATGCTAAAAAAACCCTTGCTACAGCAAAGCGGTCCATGACTAATATGATAGGTGGTCAAGAAGGTGACAGTCACAGAGATACTAGAGGAGAAAATATTATAGCCTACAGTAGGTGATGTTACACTGTCAGCTGCAACACAAGATGATAGTGAACAGAGATCTGCAGACAAAGGCAACAGTCAGAGAAATTCATTTTCATTTATTTAAATTCAAGCCTCCTTCTGTGCAGGGAAACACTGTCCAAGGAGACACAAAGAGGGAATTTGATGATAAAAGACTGTAAATGTGGTAGATATCCACTTGATATGACTAACTCAGACTGCTAAAATAAACCTTTAAATGCATTTTTACACAGAATTACAGAAACATATTGCTGCCATGCCAGAAAAATAAAAACGGATCAGTATCATGTTTTAACAAGATAAATAGTATATTGTTATAACGTGAAAAGTTTATTGTTATAACAAGATGTTATAAGACATTATGATTTCAGGCCAAATTAGTGTTTTTTGCCTTGTGGAGAAAGGCAAATTGGTGAATGACACAAATTCTCTTCAACCTTTCGCATTTGCCACTTAGATGCAATTTTTCTTTGATTTATTCTGTTTTACACAGGGACCGGATTGATCCTTTTGTCTTTAAGTTTCAATTCAAGAATGTGGAATACTCCTCAGGCCGCAACAAGACCTTCCTGTGTTATCTGGTGGATAAAGGGAACACAGCTGATGGGCTGCTGAGGGGCTGTCTGGAGGATGAGCACACTGGGTCTCATGCTGAGGAAGCCTTCTTCACACAGTGCCTGTCGGACTATGACTCTGCACTCAAATACACAGTCACCTGGTACATAACTCTCTTAAACTGTCAGATGATATGTGGCATAGAGAATGTGACAAATTAAAAGTTAACTTATTTTCAGTCAGTTTGGACAACATTTTCCTTGTTGTTTTGAATATTTTGTTACTTATGTTTGTATAGACATGCACTTTCCTCCAGTTTGCAGGAAGCCCTGCAAATGAGGCTAATATGTACTTTGGAGCTCTGTTCAAACATTCACAAACTTATGTTCAAACATCATCTCTTATGTTCAAACGCCATCTAAACTGTAAACTGACAAAAATTGAAAATTTGAACATACAACAGAGAATAGCTATCCTATCCTATCTATACCTTATATATAGAAATACATGCATATCAAACATATTACGGCTCTGATGTACATGCAATTGCAATTCAGAGCTAAACAAGCTCTGAAGCAATTAAACCGCATGAAAAAGGTAATCAAAATTAATTACAGTTTTATGTTGACATGAAAGAAACTTTTTGGTTTTATCTGATGAGCAGAAAACAAAATATTTTTGTTTAAATGGGTTAGTTATTGGAGCAGCTCTGTGCTTGGAGGGCCATGCATATCCAGTGACCTGGAGCTCCAGAAACTATGAAGTAACTTCTGAAATTTAAATGATTGGATGACACAGTCATGGAGTCCAGTATGAATGTAACAAACAGTTAACCCCTTAAATAATTGGCAATAGCTCTTTCAGTTCTAAAATTCTTAACACAATAATATGTGTTGACTTAGTGTCTCTTAATACAAAATGTCAAATTGGTGTCAACAGTCTCTTCCAGTGCCATGTATATAGTGCATTAAAAGGACAGTGATAAGGAATTAAAATGCCCTGATGTTTATAACAACGCGGGTGTAATTTCCCTTACAGTAACATTTCGCATGTAATATCACATATGCAACAAGTCCTCTAAAATAAATGTCAAAATACATAGTTGGTCCATATCCTCCAGAATGACACACAGAGGCATTTTCTGATTTGGTGCCCTAATTAGTAGTAAAAGGCAGGACGACATCATTGTCTGTGCCTTCCAAAACCATAACAAATCACTGTTAAAAAATAATATTTTATGATCTGAAAACATGATATGATCTGGTTAAGCTTAGGCACAAAAACCACTTGGAAACTACATTTTGTTAGATGATAATAATTTAGTCTTGAATCTTGAATCTTTAATGATTTAATGATTTGAGTTAAAATGAGTACTTTGTTGAGGTAAGGGCCCCCTTACCTCAACAAAGGTAAGGGTCATGGTTTCAATAATAACTATGTGGTTAAGGTTAGGGTCTTCAGTCAGTTTTCTCTCAGACTTGACAAAGCTCCTTCAGAGCCACAGAAAAACTTATACAACTGTTTCATGATGGGTTGTTTTTGAAAATACAAAAAAAAATCTCTTCATTCTGTCACCTTCCTCTTAGGTATGTGTCTTCCAGTCCCTGCTCTGCTTGTGCAGCAAAGATAGCTGAAGTGTTGAAAGCCAGGAAAAACATCAGGCTGAGCATCTTTGCTGCTCGTCTGTTTGAGTGGGAGGAAGCAGAGATCCAGATAGGGCTGAAGGCCCTGCATACTGCTGGTTGTAAGCTGAGGGTGATGAAACCCCTGGACTTCTCCTACACCTGGGACACATTTGTGGAGAATGAGGAACAACCTCTGAATCTTTGGGAAGACTGCAAAGAAAACTATGAGTATTATCATGAGAAGTTGGCTGACATTCTAGATTGACCACAGTAAGTGTTAAAGCAAACATCTGTTCTTTCTTGGGATTTTTCTTTTGATAGAGACAGAAAAGATAAGGACAGGAGTGGTGAGAGACAGATAGCATGACAACAACTAATGTCCCTGCCAGAAATGAACCAGAGACATTGCAATTATACGGAACTTAACCATGCGGCCACCAGATGCCCCATATCTGATTTTTTTTATAATGTGGGTATAATGTGTTATTTACATTCTTATTTTATAAAGTGCAGTGCAAACTATGCATTTTAACATCATTTTGGACCATTATTATTACAATATTTATCTAAAAAACAACACAGGTTCACAGTACTCCCAAACATTAGCAAGCATAAAAGTGAAACAAATATGCTCCTTGATGAAGTAAACACAATGTCCTGAAGTAATCCTTCACATCTTGTGATTGATTGCACTGTGTGCCATAAAAAATAATAACGCATAAGGTAAAATAGCTAGCTCAGCTCAAAACAAATGGATTTGAACTGCGATTTTCTCATCCTCTCATAGTCAGGGTGTAGCCACTAGCCAGCTGTAGGGATAAGTAATGATTTTATCTTTATTTTATTGATACTCCTTATCAGTCTGGTTCTTTATCAATACTCCTTTTGGTTCTTTTTCACACTGAAGAATTGTTTGTTTTTAACTATTGTTTTAAAAAATAATACATTCAGAACAGGATTTGAATAGATTTATATTTTAAATATGACTAAATATTGTTTTTAGAGCAGCAACAGCAATGTTTACAACTGCAAAGTCACTATATAAACTCAATAATATCGCACTGGAAACAAATCCAAAATGTCAATAAAATAAATAATATTTATGACATCAAAACAGAAAAGAATGAAGAACACAGAAATCAGTCACTATCAGTCATTCATCCTGTCCTATGTCCTCCTCTGCTGCATCCATCTGTATTTTTTTCAAGGTTGTTCAAATGGAAACACCCACTCAGCCGTTAGCAAAAAGCAGTGACATGGGTTAGAGTGCTGATGCCCACCCCACCCCCACCACCACACACACACTCAAACAAGCAATTCACTGACAGTGTCTTCCTAACATACTCACTCTCTGTATGTTAGAGCATAAAAAATTGTCCAGATATACTATCAGCGATGTCGCAGTGCTGAGTCTGAGTCTGTCCCTGAGGGGAGGGATAGACAGCTGCTGATTGCCAGGAGAGAGACGGGAGCAGAGCTGGAACTTCGGGACAGATAATACCCACGAGTCACACTGGATTCTTCTCTGACTCATAGCAGCAGAGCAGCAGCAACAGTGAGTGCTCCAAAATTTGAATGAATTTTTGGATTTGAATACATATGGAACACTACTGGGAAGCTACAGAATGATATAAAAACGTTTTAACACTTGTAACTTAACAAGTTAGCCTTTAAGTAACTAAACACTTGTATTGTGGAGCCAGAAATTTTAATTTTATTTGTTTTGTTTTACCATTTATTAGAAGAAATCGGCATGTGATGTGTCTCAGGCTGAGAGAGGACTAAGGCCAGGTAAATTAAGATTGTAGTTACGCTGTGTACTTTCAGCCGTAATGCTAACAGTAGTGTCAACATTAACTAGTTAACAGTTAGTTAACATAGTTTATATGGCTAATGTCATTTAACTTTGACAATATAATTTCATATTCAAAATAACCCTAACTTTAATATTAAAAATGGTCTTGTCATTAATCAGCTAAAACAGGTTGAGTAGATAGATAGATGGATAGATAGATAGTCTTTAAGCCTTATCTGTCTAAGCTCTCCACACTTAATATCTAGCTATTGTTTGTTTAACAGTTTTTCTTCTCCTTCTTTCCCTAAACCAGCCCAGACCCCTGTACTGCAGGATAGTGTTCCTGTGCTGGACAGGTTTTTTAACCAGCAGGACACGCGGCCTGATTTTCGGCTGTGCAGGGAGGCCTTGGCAGCACGGTTGGACCTTCTCAGCCAGAAACGGAGGCACGGATGGGGTGCCATAATTGAGACCCTGGTGTTCCTCTTCTGGCTACAGGGTGGTCTCCAGTAGGGCTGTGCAGAGAGCCCAGTATTTGCATTTGTATCTGTATTTGTTATGGCAGCAAAATGATTTGTATTTGTATTTGAATAAAAGTAGAAATAAATGTAAAAATCCTGTTTTTGTTTTTATTACACTTTTAATTTTAGGAAATTAAAGTGTTAAAATAAGTGCTCATCAACAAACTAGGAGGTCCCCACACCCGGTCTTGAACTCACATCTCATCTCTCAGATTGTAGATGACTGCACTGACTGTTAAGATAAAGCTCGGGTCAAGTTACTGCATAGTCAGATCTTTAGCTATTGATACACCCATAACACAGAGACAGCATAGCATCTAAAGTGTATGGAAGAACTTCACAGGCGATTATTGCTTTGCACTTTTCATTTATTGCCTATTTTTTACAACCTAACTTTGAGGAAAGGGGAAGAACAACAGGCTATGGAGAGTCCCTTGAGGGCACTTTGCATGTGTCTGTAGCTCAGCTTTTTCTCTGGGGAACACCCCCAACTCCGGGAGTGATATCCAAGGAAATATGCATCATGCAGCAGGTGGATATGATTCCCCCCCTGCGCACTGTTATTTGACATGTTTTTTTTTCTTCCTGAAAACAAATAATTTTAAAAATATTTGTATGAAATAAATATTCATAAAAAACCCACTATTTGTGCTTTTTTGAATACCATATTCGGATTTGGCTCCTCCCCTATACTGTATAGTAATATTTCTCAGGGGCAGTGCTCCTCCCTTTTCTCTATAAAGACAGACTGCGAATAAGGATATAACAGAGGAACTATGGCAGTTGATATTAAAGAGAGTTCATACCTCTTCAATTTGTGCCAGGTCTAATGTAGTCAAAATCATAAATTGCACTCACTGGAAAAAACAAAAGATGTCAAAATGCTTCCCAGATGTTAGCCCTGCTGGCAATCATTGCAATTTAACTCCTGCTACTCATGCCCATATGTTTTGGTCATGTGGTAAACTTGAAGAATTTTGGTCTTTTATCTTCATAACTGTTACAGATTGCCTGAACAAATCCATTGTTCCATGCCCATTTATAGCTATCTTTGGTGCTCCTCCAGACACACTCATAAGACAGAGGCCGACTGTGTTGTCTTTGTCACCTTGTTTGCCAGGCGCTTAATACTACTTAGATGCACACCCACCTACCATTGCACACTGGATACCAGGTGCAGTCTATTTTTTGAAATGAGAGAAAATAAAGTATTCCTTGAGAAGCTATATAAAGACCTTTTAATAAAACATAGAATCCCCTCCTGAATCACGTTTAAAAAAAGATTCAGCTGCCTGCTGTCCCATAATCAATAAGATTAAGCCCTGCCCACTCAATTTAAAAACCACCATACTTCATTCCTCCTAATTTTCACGTCTTGTATATGATATTATATCATACTTGTCTTTTTTGTTATTTGTCTTGTTTGTACTTTTCTTTTGTTTTTCTTTATTGTATATTGTCATATTTTTTTATTTTTTTTTGTGTAGGTTTTTTTTTCTGCCACTATGTCTCAGTATACAGAATGTGATCTTGAACTTGTACTTTTGTATCAAATTTTCATAAAATCCTCATAACCAAAGTATTAAAAAAAGAGTGGGGCATGGAAAGTTTAATCCAAATCTTTAATTGATTGCTCGGTGTGCTCGTTATATAAGCCTCTGTTGCCTTAAACAGTTGGACATCCACTGGCAATCATGGGATAATTGAAGTGAATTCTTTTCACCCAACAGTCTCAGACACATGTACATTCTGTGTTTTTTGTGTATACATTCTGTATGTAGATTTTCCCCATTATTTAATGTATTTATGATTTTTAGGATTTTTCCCATTATTTAATATATACTACCGATTGGTAGTACCTTTTGGAGAATAGTTTACATTAGTGAACACGTTTTCTTTTTTTTTTTTCTTATCGCAACACAAACAAGAAAAAACGGTTGTAATTAACTCCTTTTTTAGAAAGGGAAAACTAGCTATCTACCCTAGCAGAGAATAGAAGGAGGTCAAAGACTTGATTCTTCATATTCAAAAATTCAGTGAAAGCACATGTAATGCTGAAGTATTACTCAAAAATGAAAGACATGGTCACTTTTAAAAATATTTGGTTCATTGAAGGTGCTCTTATCTTTTAATGATAATGATGAAATGTGTTTTTCTGATAAAATAACATGATGTGTTTGCAGTTATTAAGTAGGGCATTCACCAGTGTACTGTAATAAATATACACAAGTCTCCTAAAAACTCAAAACTCTCTCTCTCTCTCTTTCTGTTGACACAGGAATCCAGTTGGGAATATGTGCATCCTCGATCATCACCGCTACTTCTTTACCCACGATTCATACATAGTGACATAATCATAGAGCATATGAATCATTGACAGTGGAATAGCTGTGTTTGTATGAGTCTCTGTGTGTTGCCTTTTCTTTAGTGTGTGAATGAATACTGTAATCACACTCCCTGTACTATGGTGGTAAAAACCTCCCCGCGACATCTGGCAGTGATCCTGACATCTGGCTTTCTATCATGGATTGTTCTGGTGTCAGACATTAGTGGTTTACAGTCCATGTTAGGTATGTTTTCTTTCTGTTTTGTTTGCACAATTTTTGCACACAATGACTTTTATGGGGTGCTACAATGTTTTCAGTTTGATGAGGTAAATGAGGTAAAAAGTCTTGATCATATTCAAGCTTTGTTGTGTATATAGTGAAAAGAGAAACCTGGACTCAGTTGAATGTACCACTCTCAGCTGGACATGGCTAATCACCAGAAATGAAAGTGATGAGACACCTGGATAAGGTGCCACATGCCACAGTATCCTGGTTTCTAGGGGACTACTTTGACTAGCATACTTGGGTTTCTCAAAACCAGGATAATGGCTTTGGCTAACTGGCTCTGATATACACTGTGTTGAGATAAGTACTGTGAGAAAACAATTATTAAAACAACGGTATTACACCTTTAGACTGAGGCATTTCTGTTTGCAACTCATGCACGTTGTGACAAACTGTCCAAGAAATGCCATTCACATTTGTTTCACATGACCAGATGAACCTGTTAGGGAACCCTGGGACAAAAAAAAAACCCAAAACCCATGGGCCTCTACTGACTACTGTTGGCTTCTCAACTAGAAAAACCCTTATAGTTTCATTTGATTGCAGTGCATTTTGTCAAATACATTTATAAAATGAATAGGTTAAATAAACTATTTGAACCAAACTGACACACACTGAAGCTTTCTGGTCTCCTGGGTCTTTGGGGCTAATTCAGCCTTTCCTATTTAGAGTCCATCAGATCCAAATAATGCATCTGTATTTGCCTTCTGCCTCCTGCCTGTTCTGTTCTTTCAGTAATAAACTGATTTCAATAGTCTGTTGCTGTTTCTTGTGTTCACACTCCACCACGCATCAGCAGATCTTTCATCAGTCTTTCAGCAGCTGACCAAATCAATCACAACTCAATTTCTTAGTCTTTTCTTCATTACAACAGACTTTCTCTCCAGACTCTCTAATCACAAATACAAATTGAAGCTGCAAGCAGTGATGAACAGGCCTTTTCATCAGAGGGAGCAGCAGCTGTGCAATCACTACTGGAGGTCGGTTGACATGCAGCAATAAATTTACCAGAGGGTAACTGACATTCATATACATTTTCACGAATATTGGATATTGCATGTAGGAGATAACTATCACTTCCTGTGTCCACTATGTGGTGCTAGAAAACGCGCACTATGTCATGGAAATCATGGACTGAGTGAAAATGCAGTAATCGTGAGACATTATACAAGGAGGTGAGATCCATCATGGCAGTGCCCGGTCACTGAGAAAAACAAACAGATCTTCTTGGTTGAAACCATCTTGGTTCTCGAACTAACAAATCACCCTGACTCATCATAACCGAACTGGAACATTTCAAACACAACAAACTCATTAAAAGCAAAGGAAGAGAACTCAGAGGCACAAAATATGGACTCAATGGTCAATTTCCATGTGAAATAAATGAATGACATAAATGGTAAATGGACTGTACTTGTATCACGCCTTTGTAGTCATCTGACCACTCAAATCGCTTTTAACACTGCGAGTCAATTCACCCATTCACACACTGAATGGGTACAGGCTGTCATGCAAGGTCCCAACCGGCCCATTAGAGGAAACCATTCACACACCGATGGCGGCAAGCTACCACGGGTAGGGTGCTGGCACAGCCATCGGGAGCAATTTGGGGTTCAGTATCTTGCCCAAGGACACTTCGACACGTGGACTGGAGGAGCCGGGAATTGAACCCACTCTACCTCTTGAGCCACAGCCACCCCCAAAAGCTCTTTAACCCATCCTGAAACAACAGAGACAAAACAATAAACATGCCAACCTGGTTGTGGACAACCTATACATAGGACAGCTCTACTGCGATTCCAACACCACTCCATGGCTTTTCTGATTCACTACTATGTCCCATCTTACATTCAGTGACTGTTAGATCCCTTATTAAAATCTGAACCTCTTCCATCACTCTCCCCTATATCTTGTTGTGGTCTATTATGTTTGTTTACATGTGTATACATGTGTTTTGTGTTGTTTTTGTTGCTATTATTTCCCCTTCCCCCTCTAAATGCATGTATGACACCTAGTGACAGCAGAGGCAAATACACACACACACATACACACACGCTCACAACTCAAAGCAAGCATTTACCAGGATGCATTTCACCAGTTATCCTGAATCATGGCTCCAAATTCCTAAACTGGAATATACATGGGATTAGCTCCCAAACTAAAATCTCACAAATCTTCACATCATTATGCAATTTCACAGACTCCAAGATTATCATTGGAGGTGATTTTAACACAGTTGTCAACCCAGCAACAGACCGAACAGGAACAGCAAACAGGAAATAGAAAGAATTTTCATATTTCTCACCACTATATGATTCATTCTCCTGTATAGACTTCTTCTTAACTATTAAATTGATCATACAGGACATAACTGACTCAATCCACTCAATTATAAAAAATGATTACATATACACGGTAAACAATTCCATAAACAACCCTCCAGATGGCGCTTCAATATCTCTTTCCTTAAAGACCCAGACTTTGACAGGTTTCTAAGGAAAGAGTGGGCATCTTTCATGGACATAAATGACTCTCCAAATAACTCACCAACAATAATCTGGGAAACCACAAAAATAGTAATCTGGGGAAAAATAATTTCATATTCATCTTAGAAAAAGAAAATAGAGACAGCACATGAAAATCATTTAGAAATAAAAATCAAAGAATTAGAAAATATTTATGCCAAAACAGAAGAAAACCTCAATAAATTTAGGAAATATAACTTAGATATGTCTGACATAACAAATAATTAAAAAAACAGTTTAAACACTAGCATTTTGAATATAATAATAAATCAGGGAAATTTCTTGCAAATCAACTCCAACAAAAGAAGGAAAAAAAACATTCAATCATTCCAGTTATAAAAACTCAGTGGGGAAGACCCTGATCTCACCAGAAGAAATAAAAAACACATTTCAAACATTCTACCATCAGTTATACACATCAGATAATGAACCAGATTCTAAAGATATAAATAATTCCTCCATAACATAGACCTACCCACACTAACAGAAGCCCAAGCTAAAACACTAGATAAACCATTTACACTGGAAGAATACCACAAAGCACTCATACAAATAGCCTTTAATAAAGCACCAGGCCCCGATGACTTCCCTGCTGAGTTTTTTAGACATTTTTGGCAAACCATTTCACCCGTTTTTCAGAATTACACAATAATTAGTAGAAACCGGTAAAATCCCACCACATATGAACACTGCTAACATTTCAGTGATTTTAAAGCCAGATAAAGATCCCACCCTTCCCTCCAGCTATCGCTCTCTCTCTAATCAACACAGACATAAAATCATCAGCAAAGCATTATCCACTAGAATTGAAACTGTCACTTCATCTATAATCCATATTGATCAAACAGTACAATACAAATCATACAATAACACATGCAGACTGTTCAACCTAATGCATCAAGTAACACAGAACAACGAGGAACCAATAATAGCTTCATTAGATGCAGAAAAAGCCTTTGATCAAGTCAATTGGACATTTTTATTCACTACTCTACACAAATTCGGATTCGGAAAGGTATTTATCAGCTAGGTTGAAGCACTGTACAACTAACGTCATCAAGTTTTACACTGTACAGGGATATGAGACAAGGATGCCCACTCTCTCCTTCCCTCTTCGCCATCTACGTCGAACCACTTGCTGCAGCAGTCCACCAAAACAATTGCATTAAAGGTATACAATCCACCACAATAAACCATAAAATAAGTTTATACACAGATGACATCCTACTCTACCTATAGAACCTACTAGTCTCACTACAAGAAATCACGAACCTATTCAGTAAATTCTCTAAAATTTCAAACTACTCAATTAACTGGTCAAAATCAACACTGCTACCACTTTCTATAAAGAGATGGAATCCGGCAGCCCTACCACCACCTATCCCTTCCTCCACAGACACCATAAGATACCTAGATATTAATATTTCCCCAAAGCTGTCAGAACTTGTACACTTAAATTTCAATCCACTTATCAAAACAATTGAAGATGACACAAACAAATGGATGAATCTGCCCTTCTCATTAATCAGAAGAATAGCAATCACCAAGGTGACAAGGTTTCTCAATGATCCCAGTACACAGGGTCGTGGTTCAATTCTCTAGATTCAACAATAACAAAATTTTACTGGAAATCAAAAAACCTAGAATTAAACTGACCACACCACCCATAATGGAGGTATTGATGCACCAAACTTTTTCAACTACTTCCTGGCCAGTCAATTACAAATTATAACCAAATGGATCCATCCCACAGAACAATGCTCTCCCTGGCTAGACATTGAACAACAACATCGCAAAGAACTAGATATATCAACCCTGCCATTTATCAGCACCTCTATAAAACACCACAACTGCTTTAAGAACACCACTATTGCTACAGCTCTGACATCTTGGTGGAAACCTCACAAAATCATGCACTTAACAACACATACCTTGTAAATACACACCAATATGGAAAATCTGGATTTTCTTCTAGATAAAAAAGCACTGCATTTCAACGCTTGGAAAGACAAAGGTATCACATAACTTAACACATAATCCAAAGCTCAGCTTTCATTCCTTTCGAAGAACTGACTCACAAGTACAGAATAGACCACAAATCTCTTTTTCTGTATCTACAACTCCAATCGGTCATAACGCATATGATCAACTTAAAACAAGGCAACATTCAATCATCCTCACTAGCAGAAGAAATAATAAAGCTCACAACACCTCATAAAACCCTCTTTAAATTGTTCAAACTTCTCAACACTGACCTGACAATATCTCTTCCTACCACTAAATGGGAAAAAGACTTATCTATATCACTAGACAACGATGCCTGGACCAAAATCTGCACAAACACATTCTCAGTGACAAACCCAACCTCCAACTCATACAGTACAAGATCAACCATAGAATACATATCAAACTCAAAAAAACGAATCAAATGAGGCCTCTCAGATTCAGGTAACTGCTCACTCTACCCCTCTAACACCTTAGACGACATCCACGCAATCTGGCACTGCCCACCCTTACAACACTTCTGGAAAGAAATCACTGATAAACTGTCCTTCCCATTGAACTGCCGGATTCCACTCTCCCCATCATTCTGCTTGTTAGGTGAATTATGATCAGCTACACTCCCCAACTACAGCATAAAAACAGTACTCATCGCTCTCACTATTGCCAAGAAGACCATCTTCCTCAACTGGAAAAGCAGAAAAAAAACTAAATATCTCAATATGGATAAACCTCTTTATAGAACACATAACCATGGAAAAGCTAACTGCTTCTATTAACCATAAAATACATCAGTTCCAGAAAGCATGGGAGCCAATCCTCACTGCAATACTTTTACTATTACTCGAATGACATACACAGCACAACACCCATCTACACCTCCGGTATCTACCTATTAATAAGGTTTCCCTTTTTTTCTCACTCTTTGCTTTTTCCTTCTTTCTTATTGTTATTAGGGCCCGAGCACTGAGTGGTGCGAAGGCCCTTTTGTTCCTGAAGGAATTATTATTTATTCTTATTAATTATTTGCGATTTCTGCACATTTTTTGCCATTTCCACGTGTTGTATTTTAACAAACTCCTCCTAGAGATTTAACCCCACTGACTTCAAATTTGGTCATTGTCATCACAGACCTTTGTGATTATCAAAATCTTGAGTTTTCACTGAACGCCCTTGACGTAGCGATGCGTCAAATTTCGATGTTTCGCCATGAAACAGGAAGTTGTTGTAACTCAACAGTATGTTGCCCAATCTGCACCAAATTTCTCATGCTTGATGAGGGTCCTCACCCAAACAAATCTACATGTCAATATTAAGTCGTACTCATAGCGCCACCTACTGGCAACAGGAAGTTTCAGGTGCTGTACTTTTATGACCCCTGCATAGCAGGTTGAACTGATCAACGTTAAATTTGGTCAGAAAAGCCTTAGCACCTTGATGATGCTATATTGTGAAGATTTTGTGCAAATTTTGATGTTTCGCCATTGCAAAACAAACTGTTGTAACTCGACTCCACATGATCAGAGTCGCGGTCTGAAGACATGTACAGGCCCAGATTGATCATAGTAATAGCGCCACCTACTGGCAACAGGAACTCATAAACCCCATTCTTTTAATAGCTACTCCTATCAGCTAAACCAGATCCAACTAAAATTTGTTCAGCTAAGTTGTAAGATATTGATGATGCTAAATGGTGAAGCTATTGAGTTTTCATCAAAAGCTGTTGCCATGGTGATGCATGAAACAGGAAGCTGTTTTTAAAGGGTTAGTGATGCTTGAAAACTCACAAAAGTTGGCACACGTGTCAGATGGATTGTGTTTAGTTGATATGGGTCTTGGGCTTGAGTAGGGCAAAATTACTTGAGGGCGCCCCTTAGAAAATTTCAAACTAAAAGCCCCCACCTTTAAATTTGATGTAGATGAACAAAATTTGGTAGGCACATGCACCATGTCCAGCCACATAAAAAATCTTCATGGAGCCATACCCTAAGTCCAACAGGAAGTTGGCAATTTTCGATTTCTTTTGCGATTTCTGCACACTTTTTGCCATTTGCAGGTGTTGTATTTTCACAAACTCCTCCTAGAGATTTGACCCGACCCAGGTCAAATTTGGTCAGTGTCATCTAAAGACTCTTGTGATGAAAAGTTCAAAATTCATCAAAATCTTGAGTATTCATTAAACACCATTGCTGTGGCGAGGCGGCAAACCTTAATGTTTCGCCATGAAACAGGAAGTTGTTGTAACAACTTCCACTGTCCAACCTGCACTAAATTTGTCATGCTTGATAAAAGTCCTGGCCTAAACACATCTACATTTCAATATTGAGTCATAGCCATAGAGCCACCTACCGACAACAGGAAGTCAGCCTTATATGACAAACATTATCTGATTTACATGGATTTTACATAGTGTGGTCTACACATGATATGCAGCAACATGACGTATAATTATTGGGTGTTCTCTAGCGCCACATAGTGGACACAGAAAGTGATATTTAACTCCATCATGCAATATCCAATAATCATGAAAATGCATATGCACCTACAACACCTGCAAATGGCAAAGACTGTGCGAAAAAATTGCACAGTAAGTAAAATGGCCGACTTCCTGTTGGAGTAAGGGTGTGGCTCCTAGAGGCTTTTTTGTGCATCTGGATATTATACATAAGCCTTGCAAATTTCATTCACCTACGTTAAATTTAACAGTGGGGGCTTTGACTTTGAAATTTTCCGGGGTGTGCCCTTGAGCCATTTTGCCACACCCGAACCAAAGACCTATATCAGATATCATGTTTTGCTACTTCTGATGCATGTGCCAAGTTTCGTGAGTTTACAAGCATCGCTACCCCCCTAAAAAGCTTTGTGTTTGTTTGTGAACAATGCATTGCTGTGACAGCAGCTTTTGATGAAAACTCAAAAGCTTCAGTATTTAACATCATCAAGGTGTTACAACTTAGCCGACCAAATTTTAGATGGATCTGGTTAAGTTGATAGGAGTAAAAGAATGGGGCTTATGACTTCCTCTGGCCAGTAGGTGGCGCTATGATTATGATTCAATATTGACATGCACGTCTTCAGACCAGAACTCTCATCAAACGTGGAATTTGACAATGTGGAGTCGAGTTACAACAGTTTATATTTTCATGTCGACACACTGGAATTTGCTGTGTTGCCACAACAATTGTGTTCCATGAAAACTCACAAGATTCATAATATAGCATCATTGAGGTATTAAGGCTTTTCTGAGCAAATTTGTCATGGATCTGGTCAACCTCCTGGGCAGAGCTCATGAAAATGCAGAAACTGTAACTTCCTGTTGCCAGAAGGTGGCACTATGACTATAACTCAATATTGACATGTAGATGTGTTCAGGCTGGGACTCTTATCAAGCATGAGTAATTTGGGGCAGATCAGATGATATATGTTTAAGTCATAACAACTGCCTGTTTCATGGAGAAACTTCAAGGTTGGCCACATCCCCATGGCGATGGCATTTAATGACAACTCAAGATTTTGATAACTTTTGATAAAATCATAAAGGTGCGCAAAAATCGCAAATTGAATTCAAAATGGCTGACTTCATGTTGGATTTAGGGTATGGCTCCAAGAGGCTTTTTTGTGCGTTTGGACATGTTACATGTGCCTACCAAATTAATTTGTTAATCTAGATCAATTCTAAAGGAGAGGCTTTGAATTTGAAATTTTATAGGGGGTGCTATTGAGCCATTTTGCCATGCCCATGCCCAAGGTCCATCATCACTTCCTGTATCTACTATGTGGCGCTAGAGAACACCCACTAACTATATGTCATTTTGCTGCATATCATGTGTAGACATAAATCAGATGATGTTTATCATAAAAGGCTGACTTCCTGTGGTCAGTAGGTGGCACTATGACTATGACTCAATATTGACATGTAGATGTGTTCAGGCTGGGACTCTTACTAAGCACGAGAAATTTGGTGTAGGTTGAACAATACACATTCAAGTTACAACAACTTCCTGTTTCATGGCAAAACATCAAAGTTTGCCACGTCACCATGGCAAGGACGTTCACTGAAAACTCAAGATTTTGATAACTTTTATTAATAAAGGTCTTTAGATGACACTGAACAAATTTGTAGTTGGTAGGGTTAAATCTCTAGGAGGAGTTCATTAAAATACAATGTGTAGAAATGACAAAAAATGTGAAAAAATTGCAAATTGAATTCAAAATGACTGACTTCATGTTGGATTTAGGGTATGGCTCCAAGAGGCTTTTTTGTGCATCTGGACATGTTACATGTGCCTACCAAATTAATCCGTTAATCTACATCAATTCTGAAAGAAGTGCTTTGAATTTGAAAATTTATAGGGGGTGCTGTTGAGCACATCATCACTTCCTGTATCTACTATGTGGCGCTAGAGAACACCCACTAACTATGTCATTTTGCTGCATATCATGTGTAACCACATAAATCAGATGATGTTTATCATCTAAGGCTGACTTCCTGTGGTCAGTAGGTGGTGCTATCCAGTAACTTCTATCGATACACACACCTGGTTACAACGGATCTATTGTCACCTTAGTAACGTCTGCCATTACATGCACCAGGTTGCAATTTCAATACAACTAATCTAATGTCACTTTGGTAATGTCCACCGTCACTTGCATCAGGTTGCAAGTTACTACTACAAATAATGTAACATCACCTTAGTAACATCTATTGTTACTTGCACCGGGTTGCAAGTTACTATACAACTAAATCTGACATCACATCAGTAACATTTATTGTGATGGGCGCCAGGTCACAGGTTAATAATACAACTAATCAACCATAGTTTCAGTAACGTCTGCCGTTACATGCAAGTTCCGAACAAAACTAACCTAACTTCAGTATTTTCCATTGTTACATGCACCTGGTTGCCATAGAAATAATCTAACGTAACTTCAGTATTTCCAGTTTTTCGGTAATGCACACTGGGATGTCTGCCCCCCGTCATCCAGCTGCAGCAATCTCAACAGTCAGCAGGGGAACCTGGCACCGGGATGCCAGCGCCCCCTGCTGCCCCCTTCCTTCAACCACAGCAGATGGCCGTAGCGGGGGCTGCACCGGGATGCCAGCGCTCCCTGCTGCGTCCTTCCTTCAACCGCAGCAGATGGCCGTAGCGGGGGCTTCTGGCACCGGGATGCCAGCGCCCCCTGCTGCCTCCTCCCTTCAACCACAGCAGATGGTTGTAGCAGGGGCTTCTGGCACCAGGATGCCGGCGCTCCCTGCTGCCTCTTTCCTTCAACCGCAGCAGATGGTTGTAGCAGGGGCTTCCGGCACCGGGATGCCGGCGCTCCCTGCTGCCTCCTTCCTTCAACTGCAGCATATGGCTGTACGGCGCCCCCACCATCCAGCTCCAGCAATCACAAAAGCCAGCCTTAGCAGGGGAACCTGGCACCAGGATGCCAGCGCCCCTGCTGCCCACTTCCAGCAGCCACAGCAGCTTGTTCTAGCAGGGCATTTGGCACCGGGATGCCAGGATCCCTCATCTCCTAGCTTCACCAATCCTTGCAGCTCATTATGCCAGTGCCCCCTGCTGCCTACTCCCAGCAACAACACCAGACACAGACCCAGACAACATCAGCTCTACATACATGCCGGTTTTTGGGGGTTTCCATGGTGGATGATGGTTCCCCGCCAAATAGCCAACCGAGATCACGCAGTTCTTGCTTGTAGAAAAATTCTTCACACATCTGCAGCTGTTCATGAGATCAGTCGTCATTGCTTTTACAATGATCTCATCACCATGACACATACCATCCATGTTTACCTTAGTGGTATCTGCTTCTTCTCTAAACTCCTAACTCCTTCTTCTCTAAACTCCTAAATTTGGTCCAGGTTGGCCGATGTACGTTGAAATTATAACTTCCTGTTTCAAGTAGTTTGTAGGAGTTCAACACCTACAAATGGCAAAAACTGCACAAAAATTGTAATTCAAAATGGCTGACTTCCTGTGGGACTTAGGGTATGGTTTCAAGAGTCTTTTTTGTATGTCTGGACATGGAACATGTGCCTACCAAATTTCGTTCACCTATGTGATATTTGAAATTTTCTAGTGAGCGCTATTTAGCCATTTTACCACGCCCATGCCTAAGACCCATAAAATATTACATTTTTCACCACTTCTGACAAATGTGCAAAGTGTGATAAGTTTTCGAGCATGTTTAGCCCCTCAAAAATTAATAATTCATTCAGATACAATAGGGCCTTTGCACTGCTAGGTGCTCGGGCCCTTATAATTCCTTTAATTACAAGCGGGCCTTCACAGCATTCGGTGTTTGGGCCCTAATAATTCCTTCAATTACAAAAGGTCTTCACACCATTCAGTGCTTGGGCCTCATAATAATAATAATAATTCCTTCAGTTACAAGAGGGCCTTTGCACTGTTCAGTGCTCAGCCCCTAATAATAATAATTCCTTCAGATCCAATAAGGCCTTTGCACCTCTAGGTGCTCGGGCCCTAATAATTCTTTCAAATACAAAAGGGCATTCGCACTGTTTGGTACTCGGGCCCTAATAATAGAGAAGAATAATAATTAATTCCTATCTCATATCAACAATAAAATTATTAAAGACAGAAGCAATCTTCATTTCATAATCTTCAATTATACAAGTAGTTCTGACCAAGCAATTTGATTGGTCAAATAGACATTTAGAATGTGATCAAATCAGCATGACAGCATACCTAGAAATGCTCAAATGAAAAATGCCTCATCTCTATAAACAACAACAACAGTCAGTTCTGGATAAACAACTGGTGGTTGATTTGAATTGCGGAGATATGTGAACTATTAACTATTATTTCTTTTGTCATTTTCAGCCATAACTGTAACGTTTGAAGATGTATAGTTAACAGGTGGTCCAACCTGTCTGATGTTTTTGTTGTGCTTATTTTATGTACTTCTGATGTTTCTGCTGTGTTTATTTAAAGTACTTCTGTTGCTTTGCTAGTGTCTTTGGTTTGTTTTGTTTTGTGGGGATCAGTGGTAAAACCTGGAGCGGACTTTTGAGTGTTTTTTTTATGTTTGTGAAACTGGATTGAACTGAACTGATTTAGGGTTGTGGGGAAAACAAAATGAACCCTTTACCGAGTGCATTGAACTCTGAGACTGTGGGACAAGTTACATATGCACACACTCACACACACTGAAAAACCCGAACTCTTCTCCACTCTTTATTGTTTATTGTCACTGAGTTGATTCTGTGAGTAAAGGAATCACAGCCATAGTCCAGATCAACAGAGGACAGTACATCATCCCAGTTCAAGCTGTTAATTTCACTGATAAATTCTTCTTGCCTAGCTCTGGGTATGCACTAAAGGATCATTGTCTTAGTTGCTGTGGTCCTAAATCTATTTTTAGTCAGTTTTCTCACACATAGGGCTTGGTTATGATCTGATAAGCCAGTAATTAAATTATAACTTGAAGTTATTCTTTCTGGTTTGTTAGTAAAGATCAGATCAGTTTGTGTCCTGGAGCATTTTGCAATTGTAGTTGGGCCTTTTACGAGTTGTTCTAGGTGGAATTTCTCTGTGACTATTTTTTAGTTTTTTTCTTAGATTTATCCTCCCAGTTCACATTAAAATCACCCATAAACAACAATTCTTTGTTGAGATTGCACTCTTTCAAGACCTCTGTGAGTTGATCATAGAAAGTGTCATCTGCAGTGCCAGGGCTCTGCATTTTCATGCTCAGGTCCTAATGAGGATGCAGCTCAGTGCCAATCTGGTAAAAACACCACAAATGCCATTTTTTTTTACAATGAATTCCCCAACATACAGTATCGTCCAAATGTGCAGTATTAAAAATCTCTTATGTGCTTTGGTTAAAGCAAAAAAAACTTTTAAGACATATTTATACATTGGCTGATAACAATTTTACAGTGTTTAAACTGATTTCCAGTAAAAGCATGTGTCTGTCTGATCTGAGATGAAACTTTGAATGTTACACTTCAGTGCTACTTTCAAGGACGTGGCACCACAATGAGTGCCTGTCATAGCCTGTATATAAAGATAGACATAATGAGGTGTGACTACGCCCATTATTTTGCATTGGAGCTGGTTTGAAGCCCAGAGCTGCTGCTTATGGTTGGTGCCAACTTTTCTGTTTGGAGCCAGGACCTTCCAAATAAGGAGTGCAGGGTGTTACCTTTCATGCTCTGGAAATATGCCCCGCTACTGCTAGCTTACTGGGAACACTGAGCACTGCACACTTGGGCTAACGTAAGCTACTTTAGCTAAATTGTGCTAACAGGACAGGTATTGTAATCAAGGAACATTAAACTTAGTGAAATATTGCGACAATAGTCTGACTGGGGGAGAGTAGCAGGTGAGCCGTCAATCACAGCTGTCAATCAACGCCAACATGGCAGACTTCAAAGCTACTATAAGTTTTCAAATTTTATTAACAGAGCAATAATTTCCAAAATGACCACCAGCACACTTATTAGAGGGCCTGAATTTAGAGATTGAGACCATAATGATTAATTGAAAAAAATGATTGAATTAGTATTTAGAGAAAAGTTGACACTTTTTGAATGGGGGCCAGTTGAAGCATTTAGTGGCCATCAGTGACATTGCACTGTAAGGTACTTTAGCATTGGCTTCAGCCTTCACCTGTGGTAGCTGCTGCTTGGTGCCTGTGTAGTTACTCAGGTAGGCTGATTTTGGGCTGTTGGAATAAATTTTGGGAGTGAATGTTAAAATATATTTTAAAAATATTTAAAAAATCAATCCTAATTGAATACTGAAATTACTATTTGAATGTGTATTTTTTTATTTTTTTAAATGTGTTCTCGTCATTCTCGCATTGGCCTACCTGCATGTGAAAGCAAAGTGCTTTTGTCACGTTTGGTGAACAATAACATTTTCTGAGTCTGACTGAATCACAATCTCACGTTCAATGTGCTAACGTAACATCACAATATCAGAAATAGCAGAAAGCGATGCACCCATGGCAATCACCACTCCTGATCATTTAAGAAGCGATGTATGGAAAGTTTTTGGATTTCCATGAACAAATGAAAAAAAAAGCAGGGCCACAGTAAAAAACTTGAGACCGAGTGATCAGTGCTGCAGCCTGCTGTATGGGGTTTGGACATAGATCTCCTACTCATGCTATCATGTGGGCTTGTAGTGCATCCTGACCCAAATACCACATCACATAACAAGTGCATACTGACATGGATTTATTTATGTTTCAGTTAAGTGAGTACTTTAATTACTATGATTCAGTATAATGAGATGAAATTTAAATTGGAACATTGACAGCACTAGGCTGATTATATGTACATAATGATTTATGTCCACTGTTAAAATTCAACATCAACTCTGGCAATATAGGAAAACTTAATAGTTGATGTAAAGGCAAATGGCATGTAATGGCATGAATTACAAAGAAACTGAAATTATGTTTTATTGTTTCTCTTTCTTTCAGTTGTCAGCAGATGTCATTGTGTGATTGTTTCCATGGGAACATTTGGAAATTGTGTTCTGAAATAGCCTGGTGGGAGGGTGGGTCAAACTTCCTCAGCTAACATATCATTGTGTAACCAGCCATGGTCCTGAAAGCTGTCAGACAGATAATGTGGTATATTGCAGTGTTCAGTATGTGATATTACTAGCAAGTTTACCAGATCCATATTGATCCTACACATACTGTAAGTGTGTGATGTATTTTCAAACTGTTACAGGTGTAAACAGGGCTGTGTCTCCACACTCAGTAGGTGTTATGTGCAACATTACGTATAAAGTTGATAGTTGCTAACTTTGTGGATAAGGTCCAAGTTAAGGTCACTGCCTGTGCTGCTGTTTAGTTTTAGCTCATGAACAAACTGCTTATAAGTCACAAGCTACTGATTTGCATACAGTGGTGTGAAGGGATTTTCCCTGGACATTCCCAGGAAGTACTCTGCAGTTTTTTTTTAACACGTCACTGAAATCTGCCAAGATTGTTATCATAGGCATACACAGCAAGAGCATACTGTAGGTCTCAGCTCTGTGGGTGCTCTGGGGCTTGAGGCAACTATTTTTTACCCCCACTAATGAAGATAAAAATAAATGTAAATTTGACCAGATGGGTGGAGGTGCCTGACATGAATTAGACCTGGACAAAGAACATTTGGGTTTTTTTTTTTACTATCAGACAAAATGAATTGATAAAGTAGATGAAGTCCGTGCAAAGCTGTACTATTCATTCTCTGAAAACTCTGTCTCTCTCCAAACTGACATGCTGGTCCTCTGTTGGTCCTGTGTGCTCTACGACTACTACTAACTATTAGTAGTTAGCAATTAGTATTAGTTTTAGCAATAAAGAAAGGATAACACAAAATACATTTTCTCACTTAAATAGAAAGAAGGGGGTATTCATTTTATGGTTCTCATAGCACTGAAACATCACATCCTCAATATCAACATTCCAGACACAATGGACTATTATTATTCTGGATAATCAGAGGAGGGTTGTCCCCTCATCATCATGGGTGACCCTTACATCAAGCTGCTGAGTTCCTGTCCCTCCTATCCTCATTCAACCTAGAGCTTCTCGCACCCCAGCCATTCACAAGGCAGGCTACCACCTCCTCCTCATTGACCTCATCTTGTGCTAATGAACCCTAGAGGAGTGCTTGTTATTAACATCTGTTAAACATCTCTCACATGAAACCAGAATCTGGCGACACTTGCCAAGAGATCAGTCTCAGTTTTCACACCTGGGTCTGTGGTGATACCGGCTTCTTTCAGGTTTCTCAGGCATTAACAAGATCTTCCTCCTCCCTTTAATTCTCGTAATCTTACCTCCCTCAGAGAGTCTGGTGGGAACCAAGGAGAGGAAAGACGAGACCTATTCCCAAAATGCTGGGCCAAAATCTAAACCTGCTGCCACTGAAAACAAACCAACAACAATAGTGTTACTCCAGCAATTGTCTGGTGCTTTCCACAAACGAGAGGGCAGCCATAGTTTCCAGTTCTGGGAATTTGTTACATAATACACTCAGTTATGAGGAAACTAAGTATAGGGTTAATGTGTGTGTAGGTGAGTGCATTCTCTCTCTCTCTCTCTCTCTCTCTCTCTCTCTCTGAATTAAAGTGGCGTCTGTTGAGACAGACAGCAGTCAGCTAAGTGGTGAGCTGAGCTTGTCCTACTATTGTTCACATCCAGTAAACTGACAATCACCTTTTGTCTTCTTGTAACAGATTCCATTGTGTTTAGGTGACTGGTTCAGTTGCTTTGGAAGGGATTTAGAAGACTTTGCTAGCAACATTATGATGTAATGGTGAGATGTTTTCATTTTAGAAAAGAATGCCTATATACTATAGTATATACTGAAATCATCTAGAAAAGTTCAGGCTCTGCTCAGTGAATGTTTCAGTAAACTGACACTGAATGTCAGCATACACTTGTGTCCACATGCATCAAATAAACATTTCAAGTAGACTAAACTGGTGCTAGGATTGCAGACCTATGCTGTTGTGTGATGAATGGATTACTGAACCTATTCTTTAAGGTTGACTAAACATTAGAAACAACCATTTTGTATAATAATTACAGGGAGCAGAGTCAGTGGCAATAAACTTAAGAAAACAATCTCTTTGTTTCCAGCAAGGACAAAATACTGAAGTCCAAGTGCAGTTTTCAACCAACAGCAGAGATTAACAATTATGGTTTTTGTAAAAATATATGATAAATAAAATAAAAATCAGTAAATTCCAACAATACAGTGCCTTTTACATCAATTTTTATTCTTGCCAGTGTGCAAAAGTCTATAAACATGCTTTCATGTGTACTTCTTGTACATGGACATACATGTACAGTTGTCAGGAACACATAAAAAGCTTTATGTTATAAATTGATGAGGTTATTACTAACTATGACTACTAGCACTATTCCTGCTGCTATATAATTACTGTGATCTAATCAAAGTATTTCAGCATCAATTCATGTGGGTGGTGTTCCAATTTCACAATAAAAACTTTATACAGTCTGTATTGTCCCAGATGGAGATCTGTTTACCCAGCCTGTACATATTCCACTCAGAAACATACTGACATACACAATACATGAAATAACTTGGTCATATCTACACATACATTGATGCCCCTGTGTGTATCCCAGCCCATACTTATGTACACCTGTATGCACTCAAGCAGATAAGTCTAGATCTGTACTAGAGTGTCAATGAGCCAGCTTGTTCAGGCCTGCTGTGGCAGAAGGGACAAAACTTCTGCCATAGTGTGCTCGCTCTTCTGTGTGACTGTCACTCAATGTCTGAGGTATTGGATGTAGGGAGCAATAATAGGAAGTGGGGGGCAACAGTAAGTGCTCTGAGTTTGCTGATGATGTGGGGTCTCTGCTGAATTTACTTTCTATATTGACTGCAAGATATTTGAAGTTGTTGACTATTGTCTTGCCGTGGATGTAGATAAGGTTAGGTCCAGTACAGTGCATGTTTGATGTGCTAATGACCATTTCTTTTGTTTTGTCCACGTTCAGTTGGAGGTTGTGCATTATTGTGTGAAATTAGAAATGTAGAGTTGACAGGTTGTAACAGTTACTGTCAATGATTAGTGAGGGTATGACAGTGTCATCAAAGTATTTGAAGTATGTGGTGAAGGGCTGATACAGTTGTTTGTACAGAGGGTGTAAAAGAATGGACTGAGGGGGCAGCCCTGAGGGGCACCAGTGTTGGTGATGATGGTTGATAATATTACTGTGTCTATTCTTACAGCATGTGGTCTGTTGCTAAAGCCAGTGAATGAGGAGTGGAGGGATGTTGAGGTGGTGGAGTTTCTTGATCATCTGGTGGCATTGAATTGTATTGGCTGAGTAGACAAAGAGGATTGAAGTGAAGTTGCCAGATATTGGAGGAGGGAGTGGAGGAAACAGCTTCCTCTGTCCCTCGTTTGGCCCTTATAGGCATACTGATGGGGATCCAGCTGTGGTCTGACAGTTAGCAAGATGGTGTTCACTTTTTCCAGGCATTTCATGGCTGTTGTAGAATTCTGCTTATTAATGGTCAACTCATGAGTGTAGAAAGTGTCCTGGAGCCTTTGATGTCTTATACTGTAATGTCTATTGAAACTTGGCCAAGGAGAGTGGAGACATTATCAATACAGCTGTCTGTGCATGAAGCTGCCTCAACTCTGAAGTTTCCTTACCATGTGGTCAGTCTTTAAACCCATACAGATAACACCACAAATACTATACGCCCAGAAATGGTCAAACTGAATGCATCTATAGTATGTGAAATTAGTCTATTGGTTCCTTTCTAAACAAGGAAATGCATTTACCTGTGTTAGTTCAGATGACGATGACCTGGATCTTCAGGTCATCGTCACCATGACCTCACCAGAATGTGATGAATGAATGTGAATCTACGCAGACCATTATGCCAATGGAATCTATGCAGTCACCTATCTGTTGCATCTAGGAAGGCAAGCAGTCATCTCCTCTGACCTTGGTCACCACGGCTACGCCAATTTACCCTTTATCAGAATGGCTCTTGCCTTCTCCAAACACCACAGACAGCTGCTTTGTGTCGCAAGAAAAGAGAGACAGTGTCATCTCTGCTGAGATTTAGTGCTATTTCTCTCTGTGATCTCAAGGCCCATGCTTGACCCTGTGTAACCCAAATGCACACCCTAAAGACAGAAAATTCCATAACAATGGCTATTGGAGTGAGTGTGAATGGTTGGTAGTGTTTGGCTTCTGAATGATGGGGTTTCTTGGGTACTGGTATGACGGTGGATGTTTGACAGAGGGTGGTATTGATGCTGTGGTGTAAGATTCCCAGAAGATGGAGCGGAGGATGGGAGAGAGCTCCATGGCTCGAGCACCATCAAATTTCATATTACAAATTAGTTCTTTGTTTTTTTTGTAGTTTTGGCCATCATTCTTATTGTTAAAAATAACTTTGCAATCACAATGTTAGTAGCATCAGACAGGTTGGATAACAAACTCCAGGTTGGTCAAACTTGATGGTAAAAAAAAAAAAAGTCAAAAATGAAATGGTAAAATTATTACCCAGAGTCACCTCCTGCATCAGCTTTGACCTACTGTACTTTGTTGTGTGCCCATAGTCTTCCTGTTCAATGAGAGATTTTTTGTGACATTCAGGTGCACTCACTTTTAGTTTGCCTCTCAAATTTTTGGTTTAGATAATCTGGATAAAGTATTGACTTGTTTTCAACATGTCTGATCGTCTGTCTGCTTGTGTTTATTGTCCCATTAAGATTTCTTTTTGCCCTTGTCACCGTGTTCCCATACTTTAGCAATTACTTTGGTGAGTACAATGTTGAAACAATCATAACCCATAGAAAAGATGGACAAAACTATGGAAATAAGACCCAATACTTGGGTCCACTTACAATACTTATACTTAATAAGAAATAAGAAAATAAAAATCATAAACATATGGATTGTCCTGTCTTGTACGAAGTTTAAGTGTAAAACTAGAAAGGGCAGTTTATTTCTTACTGAAAATTTGAACCAGACATCAGGTACCACCAGTAAGCTCAGTATGTCAAAATGTATCAGTCTCCAGTCTGGCGTTGAAGGGTGCTTGTAGGCAACCTGTTTATATATGTGTCACACAGACAGACCTGTCTAAAGATGCATCACCAGACTGTCAGATGTAGAGCCATTAGCTATTACTGATTCACTGATTAACTTTATCTCTCTCTTATTATGGTATACACATTACACTACAAACTGACAGAACAACTTGCTGGGATGTCTTGGAGCAAAGCCGAAATGGAAAACTGGATCACCACATGAGAGCCAGGAAACACAAAACACATGGAGAACCATGAGACATGGAAACAGATCCTGAAGCACACAGCCTCCACCAACTGTACACCCGGAGAACAAGTTCCAATAGATGGAAAATGTGCATGATTGTGAAGCTGTGGCAACCGCTGACTGGAGGGGACCAAAGACCTCTGGCAGCGATGAGTGACCCAGGAAAGCCTGCAGGGCGAACACAAGGAGAAGCGAAACCCTGACAGCAAAGGACAGGGCCTGTGATTTCATTAGTGGGAGACTCTATCATCAAGTATGTGGGTGATCAGGACCTGCTGTTTCCCAGAAGCTGTGGTCAGTGACATGAGTGACAACTATTAGTGTGTGAGTACCCCAATATCACCCAGATTATTGTACTTGCGGGGTCCAATGACATCTGTAGAGAGTGGTCTGAACTACTCAAGCATGCCGGTCCTGGAAGGATGGCAGGTTGCAGCCGATCACCTTCTCAGAACAGTGGATGATACACTGTAGTCTGCTCTTGTCCTTGGCAGTTGCAGCAGTGTACCAGATGGTGATGGAGGAGGTGAAGATGGACTCAATGATGGCAGTGTAGAAGTGCACCATTATTGGCAGGTTCCTTCTTCAGCTGCCACAAGAAGTACATCCACTACACATTATTACATTACATGTCAACTGCAGCCAACAGCAGCAGCAGTAGAGTCGGTGAGGAATGAACGTTGGTGAATCTGAAGTGGTTAGTATTTATAGTTTAAACGTTTCAAACGTCACAGAATTGAAAATATCTTGTTTGGACAAAACTAATATCAATTGATATTATATATGAATTTCAGGCATTTGGTGTTGTTAGCTAATTCGTCATAGTTGCTCAGACATGTTGTTTAGTTAAAGAACTTTATTACTGAAAATTCCTCCCAAAGTGAATTAAGACTTAAGGTCCCTTTTTAACTCTTTAAAACAGTACAGTACAGGACAGTAACAGCTGAGTTTAGCTAATAAGAATGTCCTGTAATAAATCCAAACATTTATCTCTTTTGAAACTAGTGGGAGAAATATTTACTATTTAATGCCATCTCTTCCCTTTTTCATGAGTGGGTCAAGAGCAGATTATTATTGTATATCATAAATGACACTCACATTATCCTGTGATCCAAGATGACGCAGCTAAATCTAGATGCTGTTGTGTCATCTCTGATCTGACAGTGCTTAATTTTTGCTATTTTTGTAGTTTTAATTAACCCTTTCACTTCTCATATGGCGGCTTTGACCTCCTACAGCTGCAGGACTCTTTTGGACCTTAACTAGACTTAACTAACAGAGTTTATGACCAGATAACTGTTACCTCGTTATGGCTGGAGGAGAGAATGTTAATTTTAACACGATTTTGACTACCTTATATAGGCCAAATGCTGGGTAGTTTAATCTGTCTAATAATGATGCATCATATTTTATGAATTCATATATTTTGTATCAAAATTCTTAATCTGCAAATGTAGTGGAGAATATAAAGTAGCATAAGTAGTATAATATTCAGTAGCCTAAAGTAGAAGTAGCCTACCTCACTTGAGTAAATATATTGAGTTACTTTTCACTGGCTGGTTCAGTGAGCAGTTCATGTCAGAGAAGCAGAGGAAAAATCTGGTAAATGAGTGCACTTATAGAAATCATCAACCTTCTTAATATGATATGTTGAAAAGTAACCAAGTACATTTACTCAAGTATTATGCTTACAGTTATGAGGTACATGTACTTTACTTGTTATGTTACCATTTTAGGCAACTTCTACTCCACATCAACAACGAGGGATTCAGTTCCTTCTATTTCAGACAGAAACACTGCACTTGTCATTCTACTACATTTATCTGACAGCTTCTTACTGGTTACTTTGCAAATTAACTTTACACGCAAAATATATGATCAGCATTATATATAGTCTCAGAGCCTGGCCCTAACAAACATACAATGTAAGATCATTGGCAGGCAAATAAATTTTAATTACTGATTTTGTTAGCGATTTTAAGCTGGATATTATGTTTTCAAAGGAAACCTGGCTGAACCAAAGCAATAGTGACTGATGGAGTCAGATCCACCTAGCTTTAAGTCTGTGGATGTAGTCAGAGCAGGAAGGAAAGGAGGTGGAGTAGCAGTTTTATTTAAAGATGTGTTCACATAAGGAATATATAATTCTTTTTGAATATGTTTCTGTTATATTGAAAAGTATATCTATAACTGTCCTCATAACTATCTACAGGCCACTTAGCAACATTTTTGATGACTTTGCAGAATTACTCTCCATTGTGTGTATTGATTTTGACTGTGCAACCATCACCAGGAATTTTAATATTCATATTGATAATCCAAATGAGTCTAATTCTAAAGAACTGCCTCTCATTCTGGAATTTTCTTTACTTTCTCAGCGTGTAAACAGGCCCACCCTTAACAAAGGTCATGCATTGGATTTAGTTATATTCAAAGGTCTTAACGAACTCCTCCTAGAGATTTAACCCAAGCGACTTCAAATTTGGTAGGTGATATCTAAACACCTTTGCAATGCTAAATTACAAAGCCTTTTAGTTTTCCTGGAACACCCTTGACAATTTTGCCCAAAGCATGTTTGGGGCATTAAACAGGAAGTTGTTGTAACTCCACTTTACATTGTCCAATCTGCCCCAAATTTCTCATGCTTGATAAGAGGCCTGAACACATCTACATGTCAATATTATAGTCATAGCCATAGCGCCACCCACTGGCAACAGGAAATCAGCATTATGTGACAAACATCATCTGATTTACATGAAAGTTACATGTGGTCTACACATGATATACAGCAAAATGATGTATAATTAGTGTACAAAAAAGTCTCTTGAAGCCATAACTTACCTATAGGAAGTCAGCCATTTCGAATTTACTGTGCAATTTTTGCTCAGTTTTGCCATTTAAAAAGGCACTTTACTTTACTGAACTCCTCCTACAGAATTAAGCTGAGTGACATCTTCCAATCTGCCCCAAATTTGTCATGCCTGATAAGATTCCTGGCCTGAGCCCATCTACATGTCAATATTGAATTGGCAACAGGAAGTTACAGGTGCTGTACTTTTTTACGATCTCTGCCTATTAACCAGATTCACCTCAGATTTGGTCAGAAAAGCCTCAAGACCTTGATGATGCTATATTGTGAAGTTTGTGAGTTTTCATTGAACGCCACTGCTGTGGCAACGTGGTGAATTTCAGTGTTTCGACATGAAAAAAGAAACTGTTGTAACTCGACTCCACATCGTCCAATCTTTCCAAAAGTTTGCACATTTGATAACAGTCCTGGTCTGAAGACATTTACAGGCCAAACTGAATCATAGTCATAGTGCCACCTACTGGCAACAGGATGTTATAAGCCCTATACTTTTACAAAATGCTCCTAGCAGGTTAACTAGATCCACCTAAAATTTGGTCAGTTAAGTTGTAAGACTTTGATGATGCCAAATAGTGAAGCTTTTTTTAGTTTTCATCAAACGCTGTTACCATGGCGATGCATTATTTGCCATGAAACAGGAAGCTGTTTTTGAGGTACTAGCTGTGCTCAAAAACTTACGAAACTTGGCACACACATCAGAACCTGTAAACATTGCAAGTATATACAGCAACTGCGTTCATATGAATTTAGCAGCCTCCATAGCGCCTCCTAATGCATGGAAGGCTGCAGTCAGGATAAAGCTGCTCCAATATTCCTGAAATTTGGTGTGCACAACGCTCTCATCATTTCAGGCATATTTCTCATTGGCTTTCATTAGCTGCGCCCAACTGGAAGTCGGCCATTTTGAATTTTGTGCATTTTTCTTGTATTTTATATAAACTTTTTTCAAATGATGATGTCATAGGTCATGTGACAACATGCCAATTTAGGCACTTTTTGAAACATCTCCTAGAGGCTTCAATAGTTCCACCTCAAATTTGATCAGTGAAAAAAATTTGCATGTTTTGCCATGAAAGAGGAAGTTGCCCCAAATTTCACAGGCAGGATAAGAGTCCAGGCCTGAAAACATCTACACGCTCATATTGAGTCATAGTCATAGTGCCACTCACTGACAACAGGAAGTCAGCCTTATGTGACAAACATCATCTGATTTACATGAAATTTACATGGTGTGGTCTACACATGATATAAAGCAACATGACATATAATTAGTGAGTGTTCTCTAGTGCTACATAGTGGACACAGGAAGTGATAATTAACTCCTTGGTGATACATCCAATATGCATGAAAATGCAAGTAATGCGACCTACACTAAATGTATTGCTGCATTAATGACCCACTTGTGTAGCACCACTTACTGGCAACAGAAAGTCAGTCTTTTATGACAAACATCATCCGATTTACTTTAAATTTACACAGTGTGGTCTGCACATGATATACTGCAATATGACGTATAATTAGTGGGTGTTCTCTAACACTACATAGTGGACACAGGGGGCCCAATTTTAACTGCACAAGTGCAATGACAAGCGCAAGGTGGTAGGTCTTAGTTGCAGGGACTATATGGGCGTCTCCATGTGCACCTGCTATTTTGTTTCATGTATGTAATGTGCAAAAGGATGGGTGAAGGTGACTATAGATCAGTGGGTGTGGTGATTAAATATATGTAAAATATTCTCTTAGCCAATCACATCACTGGTCTCATAGCTCTGAAACAGTTGTGCCAATCACACTTAAACGTGATAATGACATCTTGCTAACCTGACATCTCCTTCATAAAAAACACTAAACATGGTGACACTGCTTTTAGCTTCTATGCTGCTCACTTCTGGAATAACCTACATGAAGATCTCAGACTAGAGACAATGCTAAATTATTTTAAATCTAAATTTAAGACACATCTGTTTGCCATGGCTTTTAATTACATTTTAAAGCTGCACCTCATACTGTTTATATTTCATGCTGCCTTTTTAATGACCCTTTACTTTTTATCTAATTTTATGCATTTTACTGTTCTATTAATTTTACTTTGCCTCTTAGAATACACATGGAAAATTCAGATGTGTTATGTCATAACACTAGTCCAGCAAAATAAATATTCATCAGGAACTCCTAAATGTGGAGAAAGTTGAGCTCATCTTAGCCATATTCCCTGGTCCTGCCCAGAGTTAAAGTCCTTTAGGTAAGATATACACAAAGAAATGGAGCATGTTATTGAGCTCTCATTTTGTATTCACCATCATCTCCTACGTCTAGGGGAAATGCCAAGAAAAATTGTGGACAAAAGAAAGAGATGAATATCTATTGAGAATATTAACTGCTTTGAAATTAATTACTAATAGGTGGCTGCATGATCATGCCCATACATGTCAAAATGGATGCAAATTCAACATATGGACTTAATAAAAAATAAACCAGGAGGTAACATGTTTGAGGTTTTCTAAAAAAAATTGTTTTTTGTCTTCTCTTCTCTCTTCTACAACTCGGACTCAGCCAAGTGCTCACTCTTTCATTTGCTCATTCATTTCATTCATTAATTAAAATTTTATTCTTCTACACTATTATACCCCAGACTCATTCCCATACCTAGTTATGTTTATTAAAGTTTCAAGCAATGATCCCACCAGTGCTAGAGAGGAGGCTGTGCCTCTGGCTTTGTAAACCCTTTTTTTCTTTCTACTCCCTCTTCTCCATCCATTTCTGTGTATTTTACTTCTCTACCTCTGTCTGTCATACTGTCACCACCACCAGTGATTATGAAATAAAAAGGAATAAACATTGTCAATAGAGTCACATGAAAGAAATTACCTCAGGTAGCACAATAAAACAACAAAAGGGCTGACTAAAACCATAAAATGAAACACCTACACCCTTTGTTTTTTATACAGAAGGCCACCACCAGTGCCTTTTTATCAAATTCACTCCTTGTTTTCCATTGCTCCTTGTCCCAGTCATGCTTGGATCTCTGTCAGGGACAAGATAGTTTGTTTGTTTATCCCGCTGGATCCTTGCTGCAGAAATCCTGGGTGACAAACTCCATCTGAATTATTTTGGACATGGCCATCTTACCATCTACTGTTCAATTCTGAAATTTAGATCTTTATATACTTTGCGAACAACTCAAACCGCACCAAAATGGTGGTTCTACTAGTGGGAGACATACAGCTTAACCCAGGTCCAGGCTTGACAGGTACACCTGCTGATGAAGCGACAGATCACCCTCAACTTCAACAGACAGGACTCAGCTTGTCCAGCTGACTGTATCAGTCATCAGTGTGGTCCAGGTGACCAGTGACTGCAGCGCTTGCAGACAACCTAATGGTTGCTCGCTGTGTGGAGGGGGTGACAGAGGTGAGGCTGGTATGTGACTGCAAACCATGCTGCAAACCAGTGTGTGGATTGAGGCGGTGGATGCCAAGGCAGCCTGCCAGAACACTGCGGTCCTTATAGCTGATGCCTGCCATAAGCTGCTAAAGAAAGCCTCCACATAGGCATTCCACAGTCAGCTACTATTTGAAAATATAAAACAGTCACTTGATAAATGACATTTGTCATTCAATTTGTCAAAATGGTCACTGTCATGGTTTGACTCACATATAAAGGGTTGTCAACAGTGTGTAATAACATCAAGTCTGTTTTTTGCTAAATTGAAACAGGAATCCCACAGGGAACTGTCAATAACTTGCCAGAAATATGCCCTGGTATGGGTCTGCAGATGTACGCTGACGATACAGATACCTGTGATGCTGTTGCAGATAAGCCAACCAAGAACTTAGAAAAAGTATCAGCTTGGCTTGATGCCTCCTGTTTGACACTGAACACTAAGAAAACAAAGTCTGTCTTCCAATAAAAAGCTACCTGCAACAGAATCTTTGAATGTTAGAATTAAAGGTGAGCTCACTGAACAAGTAACAGAGGTGAAGTATTTAGGGATCATTTTAGATTCTCAGTTAAATTTGAAAAGTCAAAATTGATTAAGGCTACCTTTAACCTTTCAAGATAATAAGAAATTGCTTGACATTTGACTGTGCCTTGCTGTTCCTAAATTCAATGATATTCTCACATTTTTCCTGTGGTTTAACTACCTGGTCCCAGGCCAACCAGTCAGTAATGAAATCCGAGTGTCTTTACAATCGGATTTTATTTGAAAATCTTGGACAAAAAGCAAATAAGGTACCATCATTGCCACATTTTAAGTAAATTTTGGAAACTTTATTGATTTTCATTATGTAAAGCTTGTGTTTAAATATTTAAATGGACTTGCTTCTCAGCCTTTCTGCAAATACATCACTACAGAGCTGCAGCTGATCTGCCAGAGCAGCAGCTGATCTGCCAGAGCAGCTTCAAGTGGTAACTGTAAAGATTCTCCTGGGTGCTGTTATAAGAATTTCTTTTTATCACCTTAAATAACGAAGACTGGATCCGAAGAGTCAAAGTAAAAGTTCAATTTATTCACTTGTACAAGGAGGAGCGTTTAACAATGCAACATCAAGTGAGGTTACAAAGAAAAGGCTCCCATATGGAGCATCTACAATCAACCTTATATGCTGTTAAACTGGGCGGTTCAGTTACCATGGAATAATTACTGACACATAACTCTACTCATGTCATGGCACTCTCTAACTCCTCTAAATGTGGATCCTTAAATCAAGATAACCGTCTTCTAACCCTCGTCCCTCCTAACTCCTTCAAACACACATATATTTTGCTGACACTTCTCTATGTTTTCCCTGCTATCTACATTATTAATGCAGTAAAGCAAAAGAGAACAGAGACATTCCTCATGACAAGTCTGTGCAGAAACATTCACATGGTAAAACCTTTAATCACAGTATGAACCTAATTTTTATAACATTTCCCCCCTGTTTGTACTTTCAAAAATACAAAAACTATAATCATGAATATAAAAATTTGTCAATTGATGATTAGCTGATTTGAATGATTAGAATTAGTTATCTTACCACATAATGGGTTAACAATCATTATAATCACATTTGTATGCTTAGATACATATTTCGATGTAAAATATATTGATTCTGACAATAGTGGTTGTATAGGTAAATGTATAAATCTAAAAATAAAATAACTTGTTCTCAGTCAGGCTGATCGTCTCATTGGACCTGATTATGAGAACCTTCCCCTGCCTAAAGGCACTTTCCCTGATCCGTGAAAAGAATAAAAATCCTATAAATGTATGTACAACATACTGTCAGTCCTTTTCTCTTAAGCATACATTACATCAGAACACTATAACTTCTTTTCAGATTTTCTATAGGTTCATCATTGTGCTGTGGAATAAAGACTCAGCAGGTCCTAATCTTCAGTAGATGTTTCGCCTCGAAAGTGTTCGTAGATGGACTCTTCGATCACCTCGAGCTGAATATACTCTCCGTAGATCTCCCCATGTCTGTGTCCAACCTCGACATGGCCTCTGAGCACGTCATGTCTCTCATAGTCGTTCTCTGTGGGGACAGACTGGTAGAGCAACTGTTGTCGTGTTAGAGTGGTATTAATCAATCTCAGGATTAATTCTCTCATACATGGAATGCAACAACAACCACAAGTGACTAGGATAGCGAACATGATTCCTACAGACAATATTATGGCCTTCAGAGTATTTCCCCATTTTCCAAACATGTCTTCCAGCCACTTTGTGAGTGGATCTGTTATACCTGAATTCTCTGCCAGCTCCTCTGACAGTGAAGTCAGTCCTTCCAGTGCCTTTGTAATACTCCCATCAGGGGCAGTGTTATTGGGTATGAAGGTGCAACAAAGGTCTCCAAAAATCTTGCATACTCCGCCTTCTTTAGCCAACAACATGTCTAAAGCCATTCTATTCTGCCAGGCCATCAGACTAGTTTTATCCAATTGCTCGTGGATACCTTTAAATCCATCCCGAGTGTAGTTGATGAAGCGCTGTTGATTGTAATAAATATAATTTATCCAATCTACATCTTTATTTATTGTCACCCACCATGTAAAGAATGATTCAAATCCTGCCGCCACCTGATTTCTGGCTTTAAATTCATCTGGAACGCCTCGGGGAACGCCAATTGAGTCTATATAGACTCTAGAATCAAATGATGTGGGTATTATCTTATTGCGCTTAATTCTGTGCATTTCTTCAGATGACAATTTAGGAAATTGTGGGTTCATGGGAAGCAAATATGTAGGCATCATTAAATGGATTAGAGAACAGGTACCATACCAGAGTTTAGGCAACTTAGGTCTCAGCTTATCTCCTCCACAGTACCACCACGTATCTGATCGTGCATATTCATGGGAAGTCACCAGCTCATCAGTGATGCCAAAGGGATTCTCCCTTACTGCAATCGTGGTGCCACAACCTGTCAGGTGTCCCATAGCTTGTCCTCCATTCAATCCTGATGTCCTAGACAGGCAGGTATAATTCCCCTCATATGGCATGAACCATGGAGGAATAACCTTAGTGGAAACAGCTGGGAAAAGATACTTGAGAGTGGTACAGTTATTTCGAGGAGAATCAGTCTTATACAATGCAAGCATGCACTTAAATCCTTGAAGATCATTGTAAGGATTAAGTGGAAAAGGTATTGTTCCCAGCGACGGTCTTGCAGCTGCACAAGCTATGCAATCAGTCGCCAGTCCAGAACCTTTAGTGGTGAAAGAAATCCACTGTAACCATGCATTGTTATCATTGTATCCTGTCTCTAATCCTGATACATCCTGTAGGCTGTCAATCTCTATGTACTGCACTGGATTATTTCTATTAGCTGTAATAGGTGGCGGTGTAGTCATAGTTACACTCAAGTCATAGGAGTAGTTATTTGGTATCGCCGGCAAAGGCGGAGGAGTTGTATGTGAAGACTTAACATTACTGCTGGCAAACAGGTTATCCATCCTTTTCCTGTCTCTTGCATAGCTTTCCTTAATTTAGCCTTGATTGTACCATTTGCTCTTTCCACTAATCCTGCTGACTGTGGATGATAAGAGCAATGATATTTTATTTTAATGGAAAATAGTTCACTCAGTTTAGCCATTACTTCATTTCTGAAATGAGGTCCATTATCACTATATATGATCTCTGGAAACCCAAACCTTGGTGCAATATGTGTTGCTAGAGCTTTAGCTACTGTTATTGCATCATTTCTTGTAGTTGGAATGACTTCAACCCATTTTGAGTATAAGTCTATAATCACTAGACAGTATTTTTTGTTTTCACACTTATTTAATTCAATGAAATCCATGCATATTGTATGAAATGGATATTGAGTGTTAGGCATTTTGCCTGGTCTTGGTCTCAATCTACCTTGGACATTCTGTTTTCCACACACTAGACATGACACACAAAAAAGTTTTTTGAGTAATTTTGGAATCCATATGTTGTATATATTTTGTTTATTAGTTCACACATCCCTCCTGTTGACGTATGGGTTATCCCATGCGTCAATACTGCTGCAAAAACGAAATAAACTTTTTGGAAGTATGTACTTGCCCTCTGGTCATTTCCATAACTCATTCTCAGATAATGTCGCCCCCCTGTTTATCCAAGACTGTTTTTCTGATTCAGGGGAGTTGTGTTGCATATCTTTTAAAATGTCATGGTCAATATGTGTGATGTGCTCAGTTATGTAAATATCTTGATATTCTTGTCTAGCTGCAGCTGCTTTTGCTTCCTCATCTGCCTTCCAGTTTCCTCATGAAATTAAATCGTCTCCAGAACTGTGCGCTGCACACTTACATACTGCTATCTGTAGTGGCAATTGTACAGCCTCCAATAAGGCTAAAATCAGTTTTGTGTGCAGAATTGACTTTCCTGTGGACGTGATCATACCTCTATTTTTCCACTGTTGTGCAAAAACATGTAGGGTGTTAAAAGCGTATGCGCTATCAGTATAGACAGTTATCTTCTTTTTTGCTCCTAATTTGCATGCTTCAGTTAATGCAATCACTTCTGCTGCTTGAGCTGAAAAGTGGGGTGCGAGTGCCTTAGACCGTAAAACTTTGTCCACAGTTACTACTGCATACCCACTACTGTTTGTTCCATCAGGATTCTTTTTACATGATCCATCTACAAACATCACCACATCTGGGTCTTGTAACGCCACATCAGTTAGGTCTGCTCTAGGCAATACCTTTTCCGTTGCTTCAGCCACACAATCATGTTAGGTGCCTTCTGTTTCATTTGGTAATAGTGTTGACGGATTTAGAGTTGTGCACCTTTCAATGGTTAAATGAGGTTGAGAGAGTAGAATGGTCATGCAATTAAGGTGTCTAGCTGGGGACATGAAGGCTATTTTGGTTTGTGTTAATAAAGCATCTACAGCATGTGATACTTTCAGTGTTAATGGATGAAATAGAACAATTGTGGCTGAGCTCTGTATTGCTAAGGCTGCAGCTTGTACAGCTTGCAGACACTGTGGCATTGCTCTAGCTATCAGATCTAATTTAGACGAGTAGTAAGCTACAGGTCTAAGTTTTCCTCCGAAAGGCTGTGTCAACACACTAGTCATAAATCCACCCCTAGCATCACATGTTTGTACAAAGGGCTTTTTATAGTCCGGGAGTGCTAGTACTTCTGAACTTACTAGCAGATGTTTTATTTGTACAAATGTATATTCTCCCTGCTGTTGATAATAAAATTTCAGCTGTTTGTAGTGATAAGATTTCATCTACCTCTGTCTCTTCCTCTGTTGGTGTGTGTGTGTGTGCATGACCTGCTTCTGTAGTTAGTCATGCAGATTGATTGCTTTCCTTTTCTTTCTGCCTGGGCTCCGCTCCTCCGCTCCTTCCTCCCCCTCCTGTCCGTCCTCCTGTCCGTCCTCCTCCTCTCCATCTCCTCATTTTCTTTGGGGCCCTGCGGTCCCATAGAGGCCAAATTTGCCACAATTGTAGCACACATCTCTTCTGTCGCCCGCTCCTCCGCCTCCGCCGTTTCCCCCTCCTCTCCATCCTCCGTAGTCACCTCGGAAGAAAATTTCATCAGTGTCACCATCATCACACAAAAATGTATTTGCAACTCTTCTCTTTTGTTTCTTTGATTCAATTGTTTCTTCTGCATGAACTGCATAATCAATAGTTCTCTGCAATCCTTCATTCTTCCAAATTTAGCTTTTCTTGACTCAGTGTGTCATTTGCATGTGTGGTGCATGGAAGGCCGTATACTGTACCGTGTCGTGTTTTCAGGGGAGACTGTGGGTCTGGTGGAGGCACTTCTTTTCTCCGTGGGGTGACGTTAACTCTCACGAAGGGGTTGTGAGGTGAGTGGGCTAGAGGCATTGGAGCGGTCGGTAGTGGAGGAGAAGGAGGAGGAGGTTGAGGTTCGGGGTAGGGTGGAGGATACGGACGGAGCCCACATGGCACATAATTGTCATCAATCTGTCGATCTCGGTCAGAATACAAAACAGGATATATATTATTACATTTCTCTCTATTCTGTTGAGCTTCCTGCTGTTCACTTGCTTTTTCTTGCCTTTTAGCAACCCTTTCTTCTTCTTCCCTTTTCCTTCTCTGAATGCCAGCTTGTCTGGCCCTTGCTTCTATCAGCCACGATTTGGCTTGTAACAGACCTTCTTTCTTTATTCTACCCTTCTTCGTCTTCGTCTCTTCACAAGCCTTTACATCTAACTTTACCTCAAAGTCATACCTCTCCTGCCATCTTCTAAGATATTTAACATTATCAGGATGTAGTATTTTCATACGCTTGGCATCCCCACTATATTGCTCTGCTTGTGTTTTGCAACTATAGCAATTACCCATTATGTGTAGTTTTTTTTAATTTTTTTTTATCTTTCCCTTAACAGCCAACCAGTTTGTATGGAGTTCACCCGAGCAACTGGTTCATTCAGTGAAATGTATAGACTTTCGTTGACACCGTTAGGTTTCAGTCCCCAGACAATTTGTTGACACCGTGAGGTTACCCTTGTCTGGTTTTCATATTTCACTGAGACACTGTTAATAACTACCATATACAGTAAACCCTTTAATCCCACTTCACTTATTATATATATATTTTTTTATATGTATATGTGTATGGATTATACTTTAGGCCTTATATTCTAACACATAACAAACAAACACTGAAAAACAAACACTAATCATGATTTATCAGAGTCCCAGACTCCCGTTGTTATTTGTCGAGCCCCAGACCCACAAACAACAACATACTACGAGGTCCCGGACCTCTGTGGACGTCTTTTTGGTTTCTCAGGCCTGAGGGATTAGTTTTTCCAATTGTCCTTCCAAAGACATTGGTTCCCAAGTCCCCGACTTCAGGATCACCCCATCTAAGTCCCCGACTTAGGATAACTTCATCTAGGTCCCTGACCTAGGATAACCTCATCTAGGTCCCTGACCTAGGATAACCTCAGCTGATCAGTAATCGAAATGTAGGCCTACCCTTTTTCTTTGAGTTCCTCGGTCCGTCTTTTTCTTTGATCCGGCCCCGTCACCGTCTCCTCTCTCAGCTGGTCCTGGCCTCTTTGGCCAAAACGAGATTTTAAGAACCTCGCGGCAGAGGTCTTTTGGTTGTTTTCCTGCAGGATTTTCAGTCCCGTTGCTTCTAGAGGAGAACGGATGTTGGAGCCCCACGTTGGGCGCCAAATGTTATAAGAATTTCTTTTTATCACCTTAAATAACGAAGACTGGATCCGAAGAGTCAAAGTAAAAGTTCAATTTATTCACTTGTACAAGGAGGAGCGTTTAACAATGCAACATCAAGTGAGGTTACAAAGAAAAGGCTCCCATATGGAGCATCTACAATCAACCTTATATGCTGTTAAACTGGGCGGTTCAGTTACCATGGAATAATTACTGACACATAACTCTACTCATGTCATGGCACTCTCTAACTCCTCTAAATGTGGATCCTTAAATCAAGATAACCGTCTTCTAACCCTCGTCCCTCCTAACTCCTTCAAACACACATATATTTTGCTGACACTTCTCTATGTTTTCCCTGCTATCTACATTATTAATGCAGTAAAGCAAAAGAGAACAGAGACATTCCTCATGACAAGTCTGTGCAGAAACATTCACATGGTAAAACCTTTAATCACAGTATGAACCTAATTTTTATAACAGGTGCGTGTGCGCCACGTTCTGGCTCCAACACGGTTTTGCTCCATACACGTGCCTGGTGGTGATCCCACCAGGCATAAAGTTTAATTCTGCAAAACATCATTTTGTCATCAGACAGCTTTTTCTGTGAAAGGCGCAAAGTCCTGGAAATCGTTACCTCATCACTTGAAATTTGCTGCAAACCTCACCACTTTTAAGAGTGCTAGCAAATCCTGGTTAATTCAGTAACAAACCTGTACTCATGTCTTGTTTTGTGTGTTTTATTGTATCTTGTTGTACTAACTTTTGCACTTCTTTTTACCTCAATGTTTTTAATTTCTTATTTTCACAAAAGCCATTCTATAGCCATTCTATAGTTTCAAATTAGCATCTGCTATAAACACTATGATACTTGCATCAGATAGCTGTTCTCAGTTTGTCTATGTACGTTGTATCTGTCTCTATCAAATAAACCATAAATCAATAAATCAGCACATCCTGTCTACTGCACCTGATGGCTATTTTTTGTGTGGTGTGTGCTATAGGTGTCAAATGAGGCTAGGTTATGTAACCAGTGTGTGTTGCACTTAAAACATCTAGATAATAGAAACTCATTTTTACAATAAAGCAAGGGGACTGGGGGTGTCATCATTTCACTTACACATCACTTCATTTAATTTGAAGGTTTTATTACACGTCAGCCGTTATAGACATATTATGGTAAATACACTGTAAAATTAGTACCTTCGACTCTTTGGAATATCATATATCATGCTCTTCACTGACTCCACCAAATGTTCTTTTATGTGACCATCCCCTCCTCCCTCCAGCTTTCTCCATTGCTTCCAGTCAGAGAGTCATCACTGTACTGATAACACCTGATAGTGGAGGGTCACGTGTGCTATGACAGAGCCCACTCCTTGGCTATGACCCTCACTATCTCTGGCTCCTGCCAGGAAGTGTTCACTGCTTGCTTTTTATGACCTTTACTGCCAACAGTAAATGGTGATGCTGACTTTATGAGTGTTTGATTCATGTAAGCTGGAAGCTGTTAGGATGGCATATGATGGTTAGGGCTGACCTTGACAGGGCGAGATTATCAACTGGGCAAAGGTGGCAAAGCGGGAACAGCTGGGATCTGCCCCAGGGTCCCAGATGCTGAGAGGCCCCAGGTTTACTGTGTGTCATTTGGTTTGTTGCAGTGTGATTAACTGCAAATTTGTTAGGGAATATACACCACCAAAGCACAATGTCAGCTAAAAAGCAAAGCACCTGCATCTGCATCCTGTACCTACTCTATATTGAGACCTTTATCAAAGATGGGGTGGGGGGTATGTATTTGTAGTAATAGTAATAGTCATTAGTGCAGGTTTAAACCTTTATATTGTGGAATGTCCCTGGTTCTATTTACTCTGACACTGAGGACCATTTTTTTGTGCCAGCGCAGGGTGTAAAATGTAGTGGTGCACCAGGAAAATGCTATTTTCTGTGGCGCACTGCTGACTGCAGCAGTTTAGTATCTGGGTAACTCACTGTGTGCCACAGTGGGTGGAGAGGTGTAGTAGAGGGTGTGGTGATCTCAATCCAGTAGGGTCCTGCAATCTTGGTGCCAAGAATGAGTGCTCCTTGTGCCACTCACCTGCTCAGAGCAGGTTGAAAGCTTGGTGCACTATTCCACTATATTTTGTCACTCTAGTTGGTGATCGGTGCCTAACCCTCCCTGAAATCAAACAAATTCGTGCTTTGCTTGTCTTTCCTTTTTTTTTCTGGTTATGACATCAATGCCCACGAGACTAATTATTATTAATAATGATTAGCAAGTGATTCTTACCAGCATCTGCCATCCACAACAGCTAGATTCCTCTTTACAGCCATCTGAAGGCAGGCACATGCACAGATAGACCTCAATTGGGGCTTGAGCACCTGTCCATTTGGCCTATTGGAGAGAAAGTGCCCCTTTACTGGAGTGTTTTTTTAAATAAATATATACATTCCATTAATCCTGCTACATCCAGCGGGGCACAACAATATACACAGTACATCATCTTGTTTCTGAGTGTAGCTGACAGAGAATTTATATTAGTGTATGTTAGTGTTAATAGTTTACCGCAAGGTGAAGTGACTGTAGGTGACGGAACTCAGTAGCATGGAGCTAACGTTCGGGGGGACTATTATTTTCATCGCACATCCCATGCAAAGCAGGTATTGATACTGTCCATGCAACACGTTTCTCCAAGTTGTTTAAGTTAGTTATAAAGTTGTGAAAAATGCATCTTTATCCTCCACAAGCTGCAAGATAACGACAATATAATGCACTTAAGAAATACATTTTCCTCCCTTCTGTAACAAGCAGCCAATGAGGTGCGTTAAGTGTTAGCTAAATTAATCTGAGATTCAAACGTCAGATTTGATCTGCAAGTTAACTATAGTCAGCAGTGATGTTGTCATTGTGTTTGTTATTAATGTCAAGCATTAAAGTAATACATATTTCCTTTCTTTGTATTTAAATATGTTATGTTTGCTCAACAGGTGAATATGTGTATAAGGACAGTGAATGCAGCTACATTTGCATGACTGTTGAATGATAACTGTTTACTAAATGTCATTATATATTTAGGCAAATAGTTAAGTTCAAGCACTTTTTTCAGTATTTTTGGAGAGAGGGAGGGAGGGAAGAGATGAAAAAATATTAAAGTCTTTTATAAATCAGTGTCTAATAAACCAATCTAAAGCTGATGTGTTGCTTTTTAGAATCATGACTTAAATTATATCTTCCAAGCCTCAGTATTATGATATGATATGTGAATTATATTAAACTAATTTGTTGGCAAATAGTAATAGTATTTCAGCCATACAATATCAGCTTCTTCTTATTGCCTGTTATTACTGAAGTAATTATGTGTTATAAAAATTAGGTTTATACTGTGATTAAAGGTTTTACCATGTGAATGTTTCTGCACAGATTTGTCATGAGGAATGTCTCTGTTCTCTTTTGTTTTACTGCATTAATAATGTAGATAGCAGGGAAAACATAGAGAAGTGTCAGCAAAATATATGTGTGTTTGGAGAAGTTAGAAGGGACGAGGACATGGATTTGTTTTAAATACTTGCATTTTAATATCCCTTTAACAGTGTTGCAAAAGTAGTCATTCCAGGCATATATTTATTTCATTATTTGCAAAAATAGCCTTTTATGAATTTTGGCCCCTGTCCCTCTAACATCCTCTTCAAGTCCCTGTCTGAAGACATCATCTGCAGGCTCTATTGAAATGATGTTGTGCACTGTCACGGCACAGTTACGCATGCCAGATCTGCTGGTTAAATGAAAGTCTAAAAAGCCTCTAACGCCTACCTATAATGTAAGATAATGTATTCTCTCTGATCCCAACCTTCATTAGATAGAGAATTGTTTTCATTGGCTTCACATGAGCTCCACAGTACCCCATATGAATAGAATTCCCCTTTAAGTTAGGAAAAAGTCTACCAAGATCTACCAGATAAACAATCAATTATATGACCATACTAATCTATACAGTGTATCATAAAGATAAATGTTCAGGGAAACAAAGCACATGTACATATAAGCAAGGGTCTCAGGTACTTTTATTCAGTGACTGAAAGAGTAACAAGACATTGAGACATCATCAGCGCTTGACGATAACTCCTCTTGCCTATAGGTATGATGGTGGTGGCGGATTCCTGTTGTGGCAGCTGAAAGCTCAACATGCCACTGACAGGAATTCAGGAATCTCCATTGTTTGGATTGCAAAGTGTTTCCCTCCATTTCACAGCACTAATGTTGGGACTTCCAGAAAACAGGTGAAGACAAACATTCACAGTCACATTCACATTTATGGTAATCCAGTTCACCTAACCTGCATGTCTTCAGACATTACATCTGAGGAGCATGCCAATTAATACCTGAATAATTAAACTAACTAAATTATGTGAGAAGTTAATTTTCAATCAATTATAACAGTACATTAAAGACTTTAATATTTTATCACTATCTCAGTCTGGCTTTCGTTCACATTTTTCTACTACTACTGCTCTTGTAAAATTTACCAATGATGTAACTCTGATATAACTCAAATTCAAAGCTCTCTACAATCCAAATTTTCTTTTGTTCAAAAATGTTTTTATAAACAATAATCTAATTAAATAAGCAGAGGTATTACAGTATGCTGTTTGGCACTTGATATAATCTCACTCATTCATCTTCTGAAGTGACTATTTATTTTGCTGATGGGTCTCCACCAGAAAGTTGATACATATTAACTTCTGTATTTTCCTTTCAATCTCATATTGATTATATCATAAATAAAGTAAAGGTCAGCCTCAGAATACTGTTAGGATTATCCAAAAGATAATATTGAGATATTATATAAATATAAATATTACTGACTAGTAGTAATTATCATCCTACAAAACTAACAACTACTGAATGTTTACTTGGAATCCTTAATTAGTTCGTTAATGACAAACCAGAGACACTGGGACCCTCTGTGTGACCCACTGGGACCCACTGTGTGGAAACACCAAACACAAACTGATTGGTGAGTGTATTGAGTATTGGCATATTTGCAAAACATTTAATAGTTAAAAACAGATTGGGACTTGTAGAGAAACAGAGAAAAATCAATGAGTGGTCATTGGACTGGCCATCATGATGACATTGAAATTTACCCTCATCAATCCAATAATAAAATATTCTCTTCATATTAACTTACACTTCATTTCTGAAAAACCAGCCCGTGTATGTTGATGAAATGTGTGTATTATTGGGCACAACTGTACAGTACACAAACTAGGAGAGATTGGCAGAGAAAGGGCATAATCATACAATCTAGCCTTTTCCTTTCTCTCTTGTTTTCCTTCCAGTCCATAGAGGTTCACCAGTGTTGTTAAGGTAAACAGACAGAAGGATCAACTTTCTTGTATCTTATCAATGTGAATATTTAATGAAAAGAGGGAAAATATAATATATAAAAATATAATATAATATAAAATATAACTCACTAGTGCAGGCAGTGGAATAGAAGTGTAACAATGCTGATGCCAGCTGTGGACAGGCATACTATTTAACCACACAAGCAGAAAAATCTCTGGGATTTTGATACTGTAGTGAAAAAAATCAATTCCTAAAATAAATATTAGTGTTAATATAAGTGTCACTTTTAAAGTTGACTCTCCTTTCTCCCACTCAAGCACAGATAGTAATTGTTTGTGTTAGAGCTGAGTAACAGAACAGAAATAAACTGTACCATTGCTCCACTTCTGCTCCATGATTAATGATTTATGGCTTTGAAAACAACACTTGCTTACGTCAGATTTTGGTAAACATGTCTTCAATAAGATAAGCTATCTACACCAGATTGTAATCAACACTTCTGCCAACTACTGTCAATGACTGTCACTTAGCTGATCAGAGGGAAGAATTTTGCTGTCAAGATAATATTTAACACAAACTGTAGACAGGATAGCAGTATGTGTTAGTTCCAATGAAGGAACATCTTAATGCTACAGCATGGTTTCCCCAGTTTGGTGTGAAGAACTTGAAGAACTTGAAGCAAATTATTGCAAATTATTGTTAAAAATCAGCAACACTTTTTCATCAGAATTGTCAGTGATCAGAACGTCACCATCTGAATGTCTCTTTCTCTCTTCTTACTCTTTTTTTCCGTGTGTATGTGTTCCTTCCTCATAGGCAAATGCTTATTTCTAACACTGATTTAAAATACTAGGATACTGGCTTTAGATTCCAATTGTATTGTTATACTGTGTGTGTACACCTGTTTCCCATTGCTTAGTGATTGAGGGCAGCCTGGAATTTCACTCAGAATGCAAGAAATCTATTCCAGAAGATAAATATTGCAATTAAATCATTCTAATTATATAATAATACAGGTTAGTATTAGTATTAGTATTAAGCTTATGTTTCCTAGTGGAAACTGACAAGTGCTGCATTGCATGATTGTTATTATTGTTATTATTATGGCTTTATTCACTGCTCTGGTATTTCTGGCTGATGGTAGAATCAGGTGTGGGAACTTGCATATTGTATTGTGTATTTGTGTACTTGTGATTTCATCTAGTGGGATGGATGACTGTGTGGTGCACAAAACGAAAGTGTAAGAGGTTAGTTTAATGAGTAACTGTGGGGAAGGACATAATGACTCTTTCTGTTTATCCAGTGACAATGCACTGAGATCACAGCAGTAAAAATCCACCCCTACCTCCCTCTCCTGTATTTTTTCTGGCACAGATCATGAGGTTTCCAGTAAGCTACGTGCTACATTCACATTCTACCTGCTAGACAGGTATGTTGACCTAGTAGGAGGAGAGCAGAGTCGGTCTCACCACACTAAGGAGTGTGTGTGTGTTTTGGGAGTGCTCTGCTCAGCTAGTTAATTAACAGGTCTAACAATGGAAGAGAGTGAGAATTAAATCTGGTTTAATGCAGTTGACAGGACTCTTAATTAAGTTAGATCAGCAGTTAGTGGAAGATTAATAAAATGTTGGATCATCAACATGTGCAACAAAGAGACACAATGTTTCAGTAAATTGCATAATGTTCTGCTAGCAAACAGAGAGTTGAATCTGATGAAAGTGTTTACTGCCTGCAGCTGTGGTTGTTCTCAGTGTAGTTAGAGGCCAACTGTGAAATAGAGGGCTACAAGTTTGAGGGAGTGTTGGATCAATGTTTCTCTGGTCGCTTTCACACTTATAGGTCAAATTCCAGTGAATGACAACAAGTCATGCAGCACTTTCTTTAAATGGGCCAACACACCAAACAGGTTAGATTTCACAGCACCCAGAGGATGTGACAAACTTGAAAGTGACCTGATACAACAGTGAAACCTAAATTCAATCTTTTTTGAAAGTGACCTGAACTTGAAAGTGACCTGATAACAAGAGTGAAACCTAAATTCAGGATTACAAGAAAGCATTCTAAAGGCCCTGGTAGACTCTCAAACAGACACAGATGTAGACAGTGGATGTGCAAGAGGTTCTGTTTATACTACACAGAGTGTACAGGTGGCACTGCACTATGAGGCATAGTGGTTCAGTGGTTGTGGTCTCGCTGCAAGAACATCCCAGATTTGATTTTCAACTCTGATACAGAAATGTTCCACAATGACTCCATATTGACTTTTCATGGTGAGGGCTACAATGCTAGTGGGCAAAAGCCATTTTTTTAGTTCTTTTCTTAGTGTTGTCACTCTATTCGCTCAAAGACTGCACCACTAACATTATGTGTTCTTTGTTATTAATACTGTAGCACTTTGAGTTTCACTATGAATGAAAAGTGGGGTACAAATTAAACTTATTATTATTATTTATTATTAATGGATTGTATGTTAATAATAATAGTAATATAGTATAGTAATAATAATATTTAGTTTGGACCACTTGCAAGAGACTTATTAATAATAATACAGCTCAACAGAATCTTTCCTTAGACCGATGCTCCATGCCTGGTACCTGGTCTCAAAGCTCAAGCTGAGATAGCCTTGATGACATCACTAGGACATAATCAGGGTTATTTTCTCAGACTTGCCAACGCTCCTGCAGAGCCACAGTAGACATTACACAACAGTTTTCACAGGATGAGAAGTAACCATAATGAGTAAAGTGACCTTTAAGTGTAAAATCAGTGGAGTGCCCCTTTAGTTAGGGGATAGAGGGACTTTAAGGGTTTTTTTATTTTCTTCTAAAGGTACTTTATTTGTCACACATACAGTTGTACAGTAAAATTTGATCTATGCATTTAACCCATCCTGAGTATTAGGAGCAGTAGGCAGCCACTGTGCAGCACCCAGGGACCAACTATGCCAGTTCATGGTCAAAGGCACTGGAAGGGAAATTAACCTAACATACATGTTTTTGATGGTGAGAGGAAACCCACGGGGAAAACACGCAAACTCTACACAGGAAGCCCCAGCCAAGAATCAAACCCAGGACCTTTTTTGCTGTGAGACAACAGTGCTAGCCACTGAACCACCATGCACATATGGAAAGGATTATTAAATTATACACTTAACAGTGTAGTATTAAAATCTCTTTAAGTTGTATTTGACCTTGTGCGTGTTTTGGGTTCTTTTCAGACATGATGCTGGCATGTCAATTATCAGTTTTTTGTAGAGCAATATTTTAATGAGTGGGCCCAAATTTTGTTTGTATCTCAAGTTATACTAGCACTTGTACAGTATATATGCATGCATGTACAACACTCAGATGATGTGAGATAGTGTACCTAGCAATGTGCCAGCAAAGGAAGAGAAAAACAAGACTGCCACATATAGCAAACATGTAATGGTAAAAAGTCAACAAGTCAAAAGTGCCATGAACCCTGGACAATAGTATTAAGACCCAGTCCACACCAGCATTCATAACAATGAAAATTTGGACTGAAATCATTTTGTGTCAATGAAATCTAAATTCATATTACCCTGCTCTGCTCTGCAGTACAAAGTGCTTCACATGTGTTAACATAATGTCCAGTTGGTAAAAGTGCAAATAATCACTATGTCACCAAGCTTCAAGCACCACCACAAATAAATTACTTTTTCACTTTCTGGTGTGAGATGATTCCACTCTTATTCCTTTTCTGCCCACCCTCCACCTGGATCCCCCACTTTTTTGAACATGACACTAGTTCCTGCATCACTGCAGTATCAGATAAAAATGTAATTCACTGGAGAGAGAACTGAATGGTGGCAGTCACTGGCACTAAAGGAAGTTTTCATACAACAGGATAGCTATCTAGATGTTATCATGTCATCTCCAACAGGCCGGACCTGTTGTAAACTAAACTGAAACCAGAAACCACAGTCTGCCAGTGTAAACATAGAAGATTGGAAGAAGCAGACAGAGGTGTGTAAACCACAAAGCTCCATTTTGCTGCTAAATATTAGAAATCTAACAGTGGTGGATCTGTGTGTTTGAGGTATCAAAAGACCATTTAGTAATGTCATAATGTCATTTCACGCACACACACACACACACACACACACACACACACACACACAGAGTGCACCTGCAGTGCACCTGCACAGAATCACAAATTGTCTGCTTTTACTCATACATGTTTGACTCTCACACAAAAGTTATATGGTTCATTTGAAAGCTTAAATGCAAGTGTTGGATTACATTGTCAGGTATGCAGGTACCAATTACACCAGTTAAAAGGCGACTTGCATAAGAGTGTGTGACACTGGTATTTTATGAAACCATTCCAGTAAACAGGTCTTACAGGTCTTCATGGCACCACACTGGTAAGTTGACATTATGGATCAGTATGAGGCTCTGTTTTAATGATGGCCCTTTGTAGCATCGAATTTGTGCCATACACAGAGCAGGTAATAAAGCAAGTCAAATGCAGTCTGTCCTCATTTATGTCTGTCCACTTCAGTTCAATTATTAGTTCAGTCAGGACAGATTCAATAAAGGAGAGGTTTAAAGAGTAATTCAATTCAATATATTTGAAGGTAGGCATCATTTTAAAGGGGAGATCATGCCATGAGCTGTACAGGAATACAGGAATACATGGAGTCTAGACACTGGTGGTGGTGGTGGTGGTGGTGAAGGGCTGAGAGCTGTGGCTGAAGATCTGGATAGATGTAATCTGGAGTGAAACTCTTATGAGCTCAGTGGAAGTACCCATGGATGCTTGATCTGATGAACACTAGAGGTGAATGGGGTGGAGGAGTGTTGCATCAATCACTGGCATGACAGTTAACAGCAGCAGAAAGAGGAACAGTTTTAAAAGTCTGACAGCAGTGAGATGATTAAGTCACAAAGATTGTGGCAAAATCTGATTGGTTTAAATGAAAGTGTGAACATCCTCAGTCAGCTGATTGAGTTGAAAGCAGTCTCTTACAAACTGCATTCATGTACAACTTTTCTGTGTTAGCAACTTATGTTCAATTACAGCTTTCAGTGCAAAAGGTAGTGGTCAGTAGTGTGAGATTCATGTACAGTAGTGCAGTATAGAGTAAGGCTGTGGAGGCGGGGCTGGTGGATGAGATCATAAAGCAGTAGCAGATTCACAGGAAATTATGCACTAGATAAAAACCTATACATGCACACACAATGCAGAAGAACATTCGATCGATAAGTTCAGTATTACTGTTAACAGACATTACTCAATACAGAGTCTACTTTTTCAAAACTCTTCCCACAGAAGCATGATGATGCTGTGTGCAGTAAACTGTCTTTAACTTTTCATTGCTTTGACTCAGAATGTATTCAATGACCACATCTTTCAAAATTCATGAACTGTTCTTTCACTCAAACTAAACCAGCTCTGTGTATTTACACTCCATTTTACACGTTTACATACTATTGTAAAAACTAAAACTAAATTTATGTTAAAAAAACTAACATTGTACAAAATATCTACTATTTCTGATACATCTACATCTAAAAAGAAACAGAAAAATAAAAATACATAAACGAATTGGGTCATACAACACTGAATGCCTCATTTCATTCCTTGATGACCTCTGTGAAAGACTTGTGCCAGGTGAGGAAAGAGGGCAGGTGAAGTGAACCGAGAACATTTTCTAAATGTTTGTGCCAATGTGGCATTCCACCTTACTCTCCATTCCTCAACCCCATAGAGGAATTCTTTTTTCCTCATGGAAGTGGAAGGTTACTGTGACTACCAGCCACATCAGATGTCCCTCTTGGACACACTGAATGCCCCTGGCACTTTCATGCTCAGGCCCTAATTAAAGCTGCAAGCATTGATGAATGGGCCCTTGCACCTCGCACACATTGGAAGGAGCGGCGCTGGAGATGATATAGTGTAAATTGAGTATATATTTGCTGAACTATGTGTCATTTAGGCCTCACTTCCAGTTGCATGTAGGCAATACTACATAAGTGAAATATTAATGCAGCAATACATTTACCAGAAGGCAAATGACAGGAATTTTCAAGACTATTGGACATTGCATGTAGGTGATATCTATCACTTCTTGTGTCCACGATGTGGAGCGAGAGAACACTCACTAATTATATGTCATGTTGCCGTATATCATGAGTAGACCACACCATGTGAATTTCATGTAAAACTGATGATGTTTATCACATAAGGCTGACTTCCAGTTGCCAGTACTTTTTTACTTTGAAATTTTACTTTGAACCATTTTGCCACACCCATGCCCAAGACTTAACACCATGAAAATTTCATGTAAATTGGATGATGTTTGTCACCTAACGCTGACTTTGTGTTGTCACTAGATGGCGCTATGACTATGACTCAATGTGGGCATGTATATGTCTTCAGGTCTGGACTCTTATCAAGCATGTGAAATTTGGGGCAGATTGGACAATGTAAAGTCAAGTTACAACAGTTTCCTCTTTCATGTCAAAACATGCAAATTTTACGCATTGCCACGGTTTCATAAATGGTCAAAAGTTTTTCAATTTGGCATTGTGAATGTCTTGAGATTTTGCTGATCAAATTTGAGTTGAAACTGTTGAATCCTCTAGGAGGGGTTTCAAAAAGTTCCATACCTGTAAATTGCCTAAAATGGTGTGTTGTCAGGTGACATCATCGTTTGAGGTATCAACTATTTGTTTGCACTTTAGTATCACATTAATGTGAGAGTTACACCAACCAAATTTCAAATATTTCCAATAAACCCTCTAGGGGGAGTTCGAAAAAGTTTGCATAAAATACAGGAAAAACACACAAAATTCAAAATGGCAGACATCCGTTTGGGCGAAGCTAATGAAAGCCAATGTCAAATATGTCCGAAATGATGACAGCAATGTGCGTATTCAATTTAGTGAATATCAGAGCAACTTTATCCCAACTACAGCCTGCCATGCATTAGGGGGCGCTATGGAGCCCACTGAACACACATGATATATGTATATTTTTGCAATGTTCATGGGTTCTGATGCATGCACTCAGTTCCATGAGCTTTCAAGCACCAGCAGCTTCCTGTTTCATGGTGAATGATGTGTCGCCATGGCAACAGCATTTGATGAAAAGTCAAAAGCTTCACGATTTAGCATCATCAAGGTCAAAAATTGGCTAACCAAATTTTCAATGGATCTGGTTAAACCAGCCAGGGTAGGTTTGTCAAAGTATAGGACCTATAACTTCCTGTTGCCAGAAGGTGGCGCTGTGACTATGCTTTAATTTTGGTGTGTACATGTCTTCAGCCCATGACTCTTATCAAACATGTGAAGTTTGGCAAAGATCTAACGATGTGGAGTCGAGTTCCTTTTTCATATTGAAACATCGAAATTCGCCGCATTGCCATGGCAATGACATTCAATGAAAACTCACAAGCTTTCATCAAGATCTTTTCTGACCAAATGTGATGTGGATCTTTTCAACCTGCTAGGCAGAGATCGTAAAAGTACAGCATCTGTAACTTTCTGTTGCCAGTAAGTGGCACTATGACAATGACTCAATATTGCTTCACAATTTAGCATCACAAAGGTCTTAAGATGACACTGACCAAATTTGAAGTCACTCTGGTTAATTCTCTAGGAGGAAACTGTTAAAGTACAACACCTGTAAATTGCAAAAACTGAGCATTAGACTGAGCATTGGACAATAAGGCTCGGATTATTGTCCGGATTATTATCGGACACTGTGTAAATGGGTAAAATATTACTGGAGATGAAATATTAGGAATTGTGCATACATTAGATGAACTAAGTGTCATTAAAGCATCACTTTCTGTTGCATGTAGGCAATATTATGTAAGTCAAATATTAATGCAGTAATTCATTTAACAGAGGGCAACTGGCATGGATATACATTTTCATGAATATTGGACATTACATGTAGGAGATAGCTGGAGCTAGAGAACACCCACTAATTATACATCATGTTGCTGTATATCATGTGTAAACCACACCATGTGAATTTCATGTAAATAGAATAATGTTTGTCACATAAGGTTGACTTCCTGTTGTCAGTAGGTGGTGCTATGACTATGACTAAATAGTGACATGTAGATGTCTTCAGGCCTGGACTCTTATCAAACATTAGAAATTGGGGCTGATTGGACAATGTAAAGTGGAGTTACAACAACTTCCTATTTTATGCCCCAAACATGGTTTGGGCAAAATTCACCGGAACACCACGCCCGGGGGCATTCCATGAAATTTGAAAAGATTCAATTTAGCAACGCAAAGGTCTTTAGAGACACCGACCAAATTTGAAGTTGCTCAGGTTAAATCTCTAGAAGGAGTTTGTTAAAATACAACGCCTGTCAATGGCTTCACTTTGCGAAAAAAATGCACAATTTATTCAAAATGGCTAACTTCCTGTTGGACTTAGGGTATGGCTCCAAGAACTTGGCTTTTAAGTCTGGAGATGGTACATCTGCCTACCAAATTTAATAAATCTACATCAAAATGACTTTAATTTTCTAGGGCTGCCCTTGAGCCATTTTGCCACACCCATGCCCAAGATCCATATCCAATATCAAGTTACACCACTTCTCATACATGCAAAGTTTCGTGTATTTTCAAGCCCCCCAGCACCTCAAAAATGCTAAAAGTAATTAGGAGGCACTAAAGAGCCGAAATGCCATGCCCAAGCCCAATCTTAATACTAATTGAAGCATTTATTAGTTCAAACACATATGCAAAGTTTTTGTGTTTGTAAAATGAAAATTGACGCACAAAATCCAAAATGGCTGACTTCCTGTTGGGCAAAAAAAATGGAAAAAAATGTCTTGAATAATGAGAGCAATTAAACCACCAAATTTCATGCACATCAAAAGAAACTTTGTTCCAAAATGGCCTTGCGTTTGGGGCGCTATGCCCGCTAGCCCACTGGCCATACCCCAGCCCAGTCACTACAGAACACTACAGAAGCAATTTTCACTAGTTCTGACGTGTGTGCTAATTTTTGTGAGTTTTCAAGCATCCTAAGCACCTCAAAAATGCAATGGCGTACTATAATAATAATAATAACAATAATAATAATAATAATCTCTCCAAAAACAATAGGTTCCTTGCACTACTTTTGTGCTCAGGCCCTGATAATCTTTACAAAAACAATAGGTTCCTCGCTTGGGCCCTAATAAGATAAATACTGTATCTCTTTCTATCACTTGTGGAGAATTTCATGTGTAAGGTTTGGGAGACTCATGGGAGAAAGAGCCCAAAGTTCATTAGCTATCCCAAGTTGATATAAATATAGTTGCAGCACCTGTTTATCCATAGTATATGGACAGAAAGTCCAGTAACATGTTTCAGCTCTTCAAAGAGAAACCTTTAAGCAGAAATAGAAGCAACAGAGATAATGACCTGGCATTTAGTCACCATCTTTATCACTTGTACTTGTACTTGTACTACTACTGTTTTTTCCCCATGTTTTCCTGTGGTGATAATGTAGACTGTGAACCATCTGCTGAATTATTTCTGTTTCTTGTAGACACAGATTCAGCGCTTTTAAATCTCTCAAGTTGAATACCATTGAATGCAGATCATGTGATTTAGGGATTAACCCCCCACATCTGTGTTTCTCATGGTGTAAGTTTCATTAAATCACCTCCAAAAAATTAGTCACTTGTGCCAATAAGGTATGCAGTCTGTTTAGGGATTTAAGAATTATTTCAGGGCATTTTGCACCTTTGTTAAAGGTATTTATTCATGTGTTATGATGTCAGATATCTATGTTAAACATAGTCGAAGTTCCAAAACTTGAGGTGGACTTCAACATGTACGGATGTATTTGTTTACGTAGCTTCCAGAGCCAGCGGAAGTCTGCTGAAGGGAAGCTGGCCAATCAGAACAGAGTGGTTTTAATTCGAAAGGGAGTTCTAAACAGTAACTACACGTTAAATTGTTTTTGCAACACTGTACACATAATCACATAGGTCTATTTTTGCAGATGATGTTATTACAGGTGATTTTCCCAACAATGCACATGTATTATATGGGTTATATATCTTACATATTGTGTGTAGAAACTACTTTTTCTGTTCAACATTAGTTTATTTCTGTCTGCTTGTGATTTGAAAATTCAGTTCAGCCGAATTTTCTGCCCCTCCCTAATTGTGACATATTAGGCAAGGTATATTTCATATATCAGCTGCTGCACCAAGTATAAATATCAGAACACTGGCTAAGTGTATCCTTAGTTTGTGCCTCTCACACACAGCTGCTGGTAGCATTAGCAAACTTGATAAGAGACAGCAGAGAGGCAATGTCATGCTACTCAGAGAACCGTGGTTATGCAAATAACCAAAAGACTGATAACTGTGCTATATTCAGAGCTTAACAAGATATCTAGGACGCTAGCACAGCTACAAAACGGGTACCACAAAGAAACTTTTACAGTCCTCTGTTGCATTTTTTAAATATGCTGGGATGGAGGCAGCTAGTAGAATTTCAGTGTGTAGTTACTTTTTAAAGAGACAGGAGATTCAGACAGAGGCTGAACTGTGGGGCTGCATAAGGAGCCAGTATAAGATAAATAAGGAGTTTATTGAACTGTAAAGCATGCAAAGATATTCCAGTTTAGCCCCAGAATAAAAATATGGAGTTGGAAATGTGAATATGTCCCCTTTAAATAGCAACTGTCAAGAGGTGACAGTAAATGAGGACAAAGGACAAAGGATACTAAATACAATTCTGGAATGATTTGGGATCAAGTTTGGAAATGTTTTTCAGCATTGCATATTTGCAATTAATACAGACTAGTACTGAGCAGCCCTATTTGAGATTATTTTGAAACCTGGTTCCCCCTGTACAGGTCAAGCAGACAATATAATAATAAAATAAATAATTAATTGTGCGACACTGTACTGTATACCCCCCTCCACCCTGCCTTCTATGTCATGTGTTGTTTGTATAGTGTGTCAGTATACCTTTTGTGTTTTTTGTTTGTTTGATTGTTTGTTCCCCCCTTTGTATGTCTATCTTAAATAAATGTAAAAGTGTAAATAAAAAACAACAAAAAAAGCAAAGGTTCATAGTCAGCATCCTAACCCCTAAGCCACAGGAGTACCTGCAACCTGTTATATTTAACATGGCTTACCAAATGCTTTGCATGTCACTGTCTTGTTTTCTTTGATTTTGCACTTTTGATAGATTCTGTCTCTCAATAAGTCTTCTGAACATTCTTTCTGCACCCAAAGTACTGTTATTGATAACTACAGTGCAAAAAACAGAGGCTGCTTATTTAAAAAAAAAATTAACTTGCTGAATCATACAAGATTTGTATTAACAGATAGTTGTTGATTTGCAGTGGAATATTAACAGACCATGAATATGGCAGATCTGCATGGGACTAAGAACCCACACAACATCATTACTGCCTTTAATAATTATAAATCTCAGAAGCAGCCCAGCTAATAATGTAATGTGAGCAGGCCTCATTTAGAGAGGGAGCCTGGATTATTGTAATATGGCATGTGGTAATCAGTGATATTAATGGGTGTGTTTTTTTCTTTCTCTGCCCAGAGCTTCAATTGGGCCATACTCACAGTTAGGAAGTAGGTTAGATTTCTGTCCAACTGAATACTTTCACCTAAATGTAGGTACACATGATATTGTGTTGTAGGTTTTGGGCTAAATAGGCACATTTCTCAACAACCCTGTCTCAAAATTACGTTTATATGACACTAATTTGCATCAGCCAATACATTTAGAAAGAAATGTCCCAAAATCGTCATGCCTAATGCATATGCAAAATGTTCACTGATAATGTACTGTATTTCATTTGTTTCTTATAATATGAGCTCATGTTGACTAAAGCATAATTTTAAAGTGCATGGGATGATTTTATGGTTAAGACTTGACAAAACTTGACAAAGTTGAAGTTAGTGAAAGATGGTGGCCTTGGTCAAATACTGAAAAAGTTCTATTCAATGCTTTCTGTCTCTACTTTGGTCAATCCAATAAAGGCAAAAATTACAAAAATGAATCTTTTGACTTGAAGCATAAGAAAAGATACCATGTGGTTTTTAGTGCACTGTCTATAAACAGTCTGTAGCAAGCCTAAAGTTTCCGATTAATCATGTGCATGAATTACTTAGTATTACAGTATATTACATATTAGTCATCTGTACCCTAAAATGAGAGATTATAGTACAGAGACCTTTTTCATTCTAATTCAAAGATGATTTTCTTGCTGAATATTCTTACAAACTGCCTCCTGTAATTTGACATTGGCTAAATGTTAGCTAAATTAGTCACCTGAACAAAGAATTTTGGTTTTGGAGGAGCTACAAACAATTATTAATTGTGAGTTTAACACTCACAATTAAACTCAATTTTTACATCTGTCTTCCTTCATGACAGTTACAGAAACACCAATAAGATGGCAGAGTACATACTTAAAAATCAATCCCAAAACGGTATGTTAATAAGAATGTATTTCTATAAAAACACTTTACAAAAAACAATATGCTGTACACTAAAAGATATCATAATTATTATTGAGATTTATTAGTTACTTCTCAACTACGTTTGACTCAAACATTGTGTAAAAACACTTCATAATAAGTGATACCAATAGACATGTAGTGCACATCATTACTATTAATGTGAAGTAGCATCACTTACATTTATTTCCCTCTGTTCTGTCTTTGTCCTTTACATTTAGCATTAGTAGTAGGAGACTTTTCCAAACGTGGTCCTACAGTCAGATCCACAAATTATTTTATACAAAATACTCAAAGTTTCACCATTATTTAGAATAACAACAAATAACAGTAATGAAATAAAAATAAACAAGTACAAGATCACTAAGAGTAATATTTCCAGTGTCATAATACACTAATACACTAATGCCCATTTACCAAAACAAACTCCATAGTGACAGATGAGGATGAGTTAGTCCTGCATCAGTAAAGGAACTTAAATACAAAACCAGAGTGAGTTCAGTACAACTGTAAAAAGATTTCTCTTTCAGTCTCTAGGTGCTTACGGAAACTCACAAGCATCCAAAACAATGTTCAATTTAGATACTGCACACACAATAAAGTTTCTGTAGTGACAAAAAAGACAAACAAACAAAAAAACCACAGGTACAACATTAATATTGGTTCATAAAACCTACTAGAGCCAAAAACACTGGCTTACATTTTCTGCAACACCTTCCTTCAAAGCGGAAGTTAGTGTCTTAACATTTGGGGCAGTGAGTTTTAGTTTTTTTTTTTTCAGACAGGCAACACGGGTATTTCCAGTTCTTGAACTACTGCTCTGATTGGCTTTTTGGTTTCTACCCGCATGGTGACTGAATCCTCACATGCCAATGCCAATCTCCTCGATTTTCCAGCCGCTGGAGTTCTTTCCAAATTTGTATACGAGCCTCCGGCCATCAACTCGTTCCAGGATCTCTCTCTTATAGTAATACCTGAGAGAGGAAGAGGTCAGTCCAGGTTTAAGACACAGAGTATGCAGTCCCCTGCAGCACATGCTGCACTTTTACTTCACTTCTTAGTAAATAAAAATGTTAAAAGTGGCTTCTCATCTCTTCTATAATATTCACGCACTGGTGAACAGAGCAGAATTAAAGCAGTACTTCACAAATTTCACATGTCAAGGTCAATCTGTTCGTCATTTGGAGTATAACTGATATTATGGTGGCAGGGTTAACTCTTATTGGGCTTGGAGACTTCAAATTTAGAACAAAAAGCCTGTTATAAACTTGGGGTGTGGAATTTGAACGCTGTGGGTGTGCACCAGGCAGTTAGGGTCTAATTAAAGGCACTGTCTAGTCACATCATGGGAGATGTTGGAACCAGTTTTTGTAGCTTGACTAAAAGTCAGGATATCCTGAAGTGGAATACTAAATCACTGGATGGGCCCTTTAAATTTGTCCAAAGAAAATAAAGCTTCTCTGTCTACATGAACTCACCTCATGGCACGGCTGAGTTTCTCATATGTCATGCTGCTGTTCTTCTTCTTCTGGCCCCACATCTGAGCCACAGCCTCAGACTTGAGGAACTTAAAGACACCCTCGCGGCGGTCCTCCCACTTCATCAGGCCTTGGTTCCGCTCTGGGTGGATCAGAATGTCCCGGATGAATTCCCATAGGTGAGTGCCACGAGGCGCTGCAGACAAACAGTGGGTCACAGTAAGCTAAATGTGTTTGTGTGTGCATGGATATATAAGCATAAGCATGCAAGTCAAACAGATATGAATGCAGCCTGATAAAGATGCAAAATGGATGCAAGCCAGATCAGCAGCGTTCAGGTACAGATGTCTTTTGAACAGTGTATTTCATGATGAATGATATACTGATTTTCCAAACATGGCCTCACCATGTTTGTTTTTCTTTGGATTGTCATATAGGCTGCTGCTGTGTTCTCTGCTGACTTTAGGAGGTCGCCCCCGTGGTCGCTTCAGTCGAGACTCTCCTTTCTCTGTTTTGATATGCACCTCTGTCAACACAACAGTTAATTATCAGACGTTTACTTAAACTCACTGACAGTGCTGAGAGTGAGGAATGCAAAGAATCTAACAAACAATGAATTTTTCTGCTTCTCACTTGAAATCAGAGGATAGGAGAACTCCGGGTCTGATTCACCACTGCCAGACTCTGGTGAGCCGAGGCTTGAGAAGCCAAACATGCCACCTGATGAGACAAATGAAAGACAACTTTATATGCAGAATCCTTAATAGTCCCATATGTATGAAGGTAATGGTTTAAGAGAGTGACAGGTAGATACTGAGAGGTAGGAATGTAGAGGAGGGAGGATAATAGAAGACATGAGAAACATGAGGATGAGATACTGACTGTTGGAAGAGGAGCTGTACTCGCTGTCAGACTGATTATCAGACAGGTACTCAGTGTCTCCCAGAGGTGCCATGGGCTCCATGGTCAGGCTGGTCAGATCATAATCATCCCCGTAGTCAAGTTCCCTCTTGCTGACAGCTCCTTCAGCTGTTGGTAGTAAGAGGCAGCATTAGTCCTATAATTTTCACACATCATCTATTTTATGCTAGTATGTACCATCTCTATACAATATGTACCTTGCCCAATTCTAATGGTGCTGAGCAAAGGGAAGTTTAGGTTGTCCAGGAAGTTGTCCAGGAGCAGGCAGGTCTCATTCAGCTCTGGTACTGACAGGCTCTGCAGCTCTGGAAAGAAAAAAGACATGAGGAGAGAAAATAATATTTTAGACATAAACTTTATTCATCTAGGAGAAGAATTTTTTTTTTTACAACAATGCATATTCTTGGAACTACATTGTTAAATCTCAATTTTTTCGACTGTATAATGTATAGGTTTATTCATATGTAGAACTCAAAGATAGGCCAGTTTTACTCCTGTATGAATTATGGTGCATGATCCCTTTGAACCCTTGACTTGGTTACTAAAATCTTTACTCAAATAACACTAGCATCCAAATAACATGTACAATACACTGATATAATTCAGCTCTGAAATGATGAAATTCAGCTCACGACAGATGAGCCATATGATGATTTACCATATTTGGTCTTCTGTTCCTGCAGACTCTGGTGGAGGTGTGGGCCAAGCTGTAGGCCAAAGACCCCGATCATCTGGTCCTGGTTCATCTGGCACAAGGTGGGGCCGTCCATGGCACAGCAGGCCAGACTAAGGGTACTTGCATCAAACTTGGTACTCTCTACGTGGTCGCTGATCCACTCCAGAACATTCTCTGCTGTCCAGCAGTTAGGGCTGATCTGTCTGTACCACTGACCTGCAGAGAGAGAGGCAGGAATGATTTCATATATATCATTGTATGGATGGCGTGTTTATGGAATGATCCCTGATCTCTGCACTTGATGCACTAGTCAGCATTGAGCTTTAATTATAAATGGCAGTGAGACAAGGCTTTAGAGAAGGTATATTTTCTTATAAAATCATAGTTCATACATCTAATTATTTTTAGTAGATTTACTGTTATCTTTTTCCAAACCACACAAACAATATGTCAACATTTGCTTCTCAGTTTACTGCAACATCTACCTGCTCAGCTATCTGTCATGTAGACTGATACCAGTCTGCATCATCACCAAGTCTGGATGTGTCAGACAAACAAAGACTGAGCTGTTTCAACTATGAGGTGGCAGCATTCTTCTGTTTGACAGTTATGCCAAGTTAAACATTGGCTGCCTGGTTAATGTTTGAGCCAACAGTGTCTAAATGAGGTCAAAGCAAAGTTCAGTGAGATAATGCTGCCCCTGCCCGAAGTTTGAAAATAAAGGATCATGTTTACTGTGAGTTAGGCCTCAGCTGAAAGTACCCATGAAACTATAATGGTTAACAAGGTTTCACAGCCCATGGACTAAGCAATTTTAGTTTCTTTTGTGTCACACAGCTCACACATACAACTGCATCCTACAGCAATAATAAGACACAAGTGACTGTCACAGCAATGGTTGGTGTTCCTCTTACCGCTCGCAGAACTGTATGCTGGGTTGCTGATCTGCAGGGTGTTGATGCTGGGCAGCACACTGGGCTGCTGCGACAGAACATCAGAGACACCAGTCTGGTACATGGTGAGGTTTGCGTGAGTCAGGACGCTACTGAGGCACGGTGATGACATGGAGACACTGAGAAACATAGAAGATACTTGTTTACACACCAGTTAAAAAAAAACAAAAAAAAAAAAGTTCAAATTCAAATGATCTGCACAACACATTTGCCTCTTGTCATTCAACTTGAACATAATCAAAGTCTGTAACATTTCTACATATGACTACTCTGACATTTCAGTTAAACAGTTGGTGCCTAATGTCTCTTACCTGATTACGGCCACGATATGATGCAAAGGAATGATGCTCCGAGACAATCCGCAGTGTGAGCGTGTGTTGTATGATTTTATGAGTATGCTCTGTCTCTGAGGCAAAAGTGCACCTGCTGCTGCATTTAACCACCTTTATACTGCTTTATACTCCTGTAAAGGAGTGGGGGTTGGACTCAGGTGAGTTCAGGGGAATTCCACCTGAAGCTGGCCACACCCACATCCCTCCTCACTTTCCTGAGAACTTGATCAACAAAACAAACCTGCCCTGCTATTCTCCCTCTGTTTTTCACTACCACTCTTTCACACCATCAAGGGGTTAGATATGTTCGCATTTATATAGACTGGTTAGCTTTTATAGGTTTGCTTTCTTTACTCTGCACAACATACATAAAAGCAGTCTGTCAAACCTACAGTGGGGTTTTATTTGCCTATTTGTTATTTTTGCAGACTGGAATCCATACATCCGTATTTGCACCTTTCTCACCCAAAATATACACATAAATAGAAATATAGGTTATATATAAAGTTTTCTGTTTTTTTCTATTTCTTTTATCTCACATATATCTTCTAGTTTTAACCCAATATTTTTGTGCTGTCAATTAAAGCAAAGTAAGAATTTCATCGAACAATGAAACTGTTTTCTCTGTGCATATGACAACAAAGCTTTTGAACTGACTTGACTTTCCATGACACAGCCACTTTTCACTCCAACAAGGAAGGGGGAGGAGAGGTTGTGGATGACAGAAGTTTGCAAATGGTGACAATTTCTAAAAATAGCAGCACACAGTCATGTGTGATGATGCCAAACAGCAGACGGTGTGGACAGACGGTTTCATCAGTCAACAGCCGAGCCTGACCAAGAGATTGCCATTCATTCCACTGCACTCAGTTACCTCCTGATATTTAACAACCTGCTCCATGTTTGTGTTATTACTCTACACATAACACTGAATCATACGGGAGGATCATATTTACAAGACTAATCGCGGAAAAGTATATTATCTTAAGATGCATGCGCACACACACACACACACACACACACACATATGTATATATGTATATATGTATGTATGTATGTATGTGTATATATATATATATATATTGATTGCTACACAGACCTCCATCTCCACATGCTAACAAAAATGAGCCCTTTGTGTTTATTGAATGAGGTCAGCCTGTGTGTTTAGTGCTGTAATGTTGACCCTGGAACTGTGACTTACACATTTTCTAATTTACTTTATCTCTGATTTCAATGTGCTGGTTAGATAAGAAGTCACCAGCTCATTTCAGGTCACCCAACAAAGCCAGCAGCTCAGCCAACTCGCTCACTGACTTTAGAGGTGTTGTTTTTAATATTCGACTTGGCAGCCATCACGTGCTGCATATCAAGGAAGTTATTTTCTATAAAGTGAACTTTGAGACCTTGCTAGTGAGAGCAGGCAGCAGTCATTAGATGGCTGTGTTTGTATGCAGATTGTTTTTCCTTCCATGGAAACATAAAAATTAGCTGGCAGTATAAACACACCAAAAGCTGGGAGAATGCATTGCTGCAATGCAAACAGTGTTGAAATATTAACTCTATACCTATACTACATATCATGATAAAGCATTAAGAACAGAATTTTTAAAATGTGCAGGTGGTCTGTATAGACTGCTGATTGGTCGCACACTCAGCATTCGGCACTTACATGCTCAGATGAACCTGAGGGGAGGCCAAATTGAGAAGCACAGAGACAAAACTCAGGTCAAAGGTGAATGAATGGAATGTTGATACTCAGGGCCAAATCCACAAAAGGATTGTGTGGCTTTTGATGCAAAACAAGGGCAAATTGCACTCAGCTGCAAAACTTTATGAGCGTGCAAATGCTGCGTAATTCTCGGTGCTATTAGCGTAGTGTATCCTAACAGTAAGGCAGACAGTATACTGCAGGACAAACACACATCAAGTCAAGTCAGTTTTATTTATATAGCGCCAAATCACAACAGAAGTTAGCTCAGGGCAGGGCTTTCCACATAGAGCAGGTCTAGACTGTACTCTTTAATTTACAGTGACCCAACATTCACACACTGAGTTTAAGAGGTGTGTTCAGGTGTCATATTGCACATGGAAAGCTGCAGAAAGTGCAGTAAACCTCTGAGGCTTGATGCAGCCCATTGCTGCTACCTGATATGTGTAGTGTATTGATCATGTAGTGTACTACTCAGGTAGTGCACTACATGATCAAAAGTGTGTAGACACCCAAAAAATTACAGCCATATGTAATCTCCTGGTAAAACCTGGCTGCAGAGGTTTGCTTCCATTAAGCAACTAGACCATTAGAGAGGACGACTACTGATTTTGGGCGATAAGGTCTGGCTCACAGTTGGTGTTCCATTTCATCCCAAAGGTGTTGGATGGGGTTGAGGTCACAGTTCTGTGCAGGGCAGTCAAGAACTTGTCCATCCAAAAGAAAAAAAGACAAATTGAACATCAACAATTCCATGACAACTGGACAAAATCCATGTTCTGATGAAGATCACACAAAATGATCAAAAGTCCAGAACAGCTACTAAATCGAACATGTGGTGTGAATGCTTTGTCAAAAATTTCTCAACAACCCCAAAACACCCATACAAGACAAGACAAACATGAGTACAAAAGCACTCCAAATCAAGATATGCTGCTAATTCTTTGTGTGCACTTGTCAACACACATTCATTCAAAACTACCACTCATCAACGCAAATTTCAGCAACAGCAAACTTTTTAGCTTGCTTTAAACAAGTATTGTAGCATGTTTTAGACCATTAATACACTGACCTCACACTCACAAGTACACTGTACTATTTTGGCTATTATTTAATAACTTCTTGACAGCTGTTGGTGTCAGTTTGTGTCAGTACAAAAATCCACTTGCAGAATATTGAAATTAGGTTGAGACAGGCAAGCCATCACATTGTCAATCAGTCACTGTTAATGTTGTATTCAGTTCTATTTAAATCTATTTAAAACAAGAAAGAAAAAAAAAATTATGTTATCCTTTTCACAACACCTCTATTTGCATGTGAATTTCTGAAATCATCTTTCCTACAATCATTTGTGGGTTTGTTTGTTTTTTTCAGTCTTCTTTCCGCTATTTTCCCTGTGTGGGCCTTGGAGGCAGTGACAGTATTATCACATTCTTTTAAGCAATGAGTGCTGATTAGCCACATTATATTATGTAGCCATGTGGTGTAACTACAGTATTTTGTCGCTTTCAGTTATAGTTCTGAATTATGTAAGGCTCACATTTCACTATTGTCAATATTTACTGACAAATACCTGGATTTTTAAAAAGGAGCAGATCAATTTGAACTGATATCCACTTGGATTTTATATCCTCACCCAAAAGTTGTTGTTTTCAGCTGCAAGAAAACACTGACCATCATAGTTTACAGTATACAAGGTCCTCTTTCCATGAATACTAGTTATTTTTGCTGACCAGCAGGAGTAATTTCACAGACAGAAAGTACTACAATATAAAGGAAAAAAACATCATTACTAAGGCACTCTGAGCATCATGTAAAGTTTTACATTTGTTTGTCAGTTATTACTGTGCTACTGTGATGTGTTGCCAAATGCAAGAAGCTTCTCACTGCAAAAAGTATGATTGTGCTCAGAGATGAAGGGAAAAGGCATCAAGGCAGTGACCAGCTCACTGTTTAGACATCCAGTGAGACATCTGACAAATGGTTAAACCATAGTGTTTAAGAAAAACTAAAAAATGCACTGCTGAAACTCTAAAACTACTGTTGAATAAAGTCATCAGATGTCCAACGCATCTCCAGTTATATTATGTACTGCCACAGATGATATAGGGACAATAGTTATTACAAACTAGATAGCAGCTATTGCTGCAATAGTATTACATTGACCCGAGTAAAGGTTTCTGTAGTTCTTCCACTGCTGCTGTCTTCAGGAGGAAGATAAAACAGTAGGCTTGGGCAGGTAATGATGTCAGCTCACATTTTTCCTATAATCCCACTCAGCGTTGGCCTTCGGGATGTTTTTCAGCCTGGCTAACATCTGCATGTTTTCTCCCAAATTTCACAACATCACTCACACCCTGTTTCCACAGTGTGTTGGAGTAAAAGCTTAGCGTGGAATGCAGCCCTGCAGGTTTTTGCTTTCTGACGAGGCACCAGCTTTCATGGCCTGGGGACCAACAGGCAAATTATTTCATCACTTACAATTCATGCTGTCTTTTGTCTCCACCCTTCATTTTTGTTCTACACCTGGGCTGTTCTAAATGGCAGGGCTTTCCACAGTTACTGTTAGTGTGCATTTAAAAAGATGAGTGAGGCTATATAGCAGCATCACAACATAGGAGGTGTGTTAACCATTAATGAGTGTTGAGTCATAGGTCACAACTGGTGTTAATGTATCTGTTATGTGACTGTTTCTTCTGCTGAGACTAATAAACACTAGACAATAGACAGTAAAAAGTGACAGCACTCCACAGAAATAGCAAGAAAAAAATGTATTATAGGAATAACCAAAAATACGCTTCTTTACAATATACTGTACCTTTTAGCACAAAGTCAGGAGGTTGTGATATGTGGCAAAACACGCTAGTGAACCACTGTAAAAGTAGTGAACCATGTTCCTGCACATGTTGAGGGGCATCTGCCTTACACAGAACTACTCCCCGGAGACTGAAAACATGATCGCTGTTATTACTCTTTGGAACCATTTCTAAACAAACTACCGTGACCATAATCTCAGCGTGGCGAAGGAATATGTCATCCAGTGCAGCAGTGTGGCTCATTGATGTGTTTTTAATAGTTTTTGGACAACAGAGGTCTACGGCACAGAGGAATAAGATATATCAGGCTTTGGATACACACACAATACATGTTAGTAGATCAGTTCATTGTTTAGCTCTGCACATAAGATTTGTTGACAATGAGAGAATATCCTTTTTTTTGTCAAACTACTGTTTCAAAGTATAACTTTAATGCACAGATTTTTAATAATAATATAAATTAAATAATATAATTATAATAACATAATTCTGTTTTAAATATATGCACATAAAAAAGAAAATTCCAAATTTTGGGACATTTGTTAGAGTCACCTCACGGCAATAGAGGTCCTGGGTTCAAAACCACTGGTTGGCTGGCTGGCTGGATGTTTTACTAATGTTAGGTATAATATATACATCATATATCATATACTGTATACAGCATTGTGTGTTTTTGATATTGGTGAGAGACATACATTGATATATATGGCCATATATTTTTGTATACAGGTGAAGGAAGAAAACATTTGTGTTATCTGGAAGAACTTTTGTGTTATCCAGAGCAATATTTAGATTTTGTTCTGTTGTGATCAGCAATTATAATAAAGAGCTACGTTCAGACTGTGACATTCCTGTGTGAAAAAATGCAGCCCTCTAATTCATTTGAAGTTCTGACATGAGTTTTAGATGAAATTATCAATTGATTAACAGAACAGAAAACGGAGAATTACAAAAACATGATGTGTCCCCTTTAAGACGCATACCACATAACCATAAATGCAGTGTCTGCTGTTTGATTGGACCTTTGTTGCATGTTATACTTCTCTCTCTACCCGTTTCCTGTCTCTGCACTTTCAAACTGTCAAATAAAGGCAAGAATCCCACCAAAAATCTTTTTTAAAAAAGTGTGGGCACACACCAGTCTCTACCATAGTCTCCACCATGGTTACTGATACACTCCATGCTTATTCAGCTATGTTTCCCATAGTATTCACCCAAACAATAATTTACTATAAAATACATGTAGATGACGTTTTCTTTTTTATGCTTGTACATGGATTTAAGTCAAAGTGATGGTTCCATTGCTGTTTTTCCAAGTGACCTGGAAGTACAGAGACAACACAATAAGATTTTCCTCCATATCCCCTCTTAAGAGTGGGACAGTATAAATTCAAGACAAACTTTGCTCAAGGAAAACTATGTCTGCTGACATAACCTCCTCAGTGCTTATAGAGAGCCTATCTCATAGTGCTGACATGTACCAGTATGTGTTTATGTGTGAGACTTTGTTAGTGAAATCAATTTTCTGGCTGTTGATATGCCTGTCAACAGAAGGCACACATTTTAGAATCACATTCAGCCAGATACATGTTATAATTACTTTTTGTGAAAAAGAATCAGCTGGTGATACGAAGAGCATCAAAATATCATCCATGTACCTGTATTTGTGCAAATAGGTATGCCTGTACCAATATTTGACATGCTTTATGCAATAAAAATGGTTCAGGTTGCATGTTTGTGTGGGGCGTAGGAGAAACTGACTCTTTATCCTACTGTAACTTCTCACTCTTAGTGGCTGTATGAGGTACTTTTAGCAATCACAACAGTGAAACGTCACTTTTAGTTTTGAACAGCTTTCTGAAAAGCTAAATTCTGATGGCTGACTGAGTTGCATTGACAATAGCAAGTTCAGTCCACATCCTCAAAATGCTTCACACAGTCAACTTTACCAACACCGTGCTGGGCACAGCAGCTCATTTTACATGCAAAAGCAAATCCTTCCAGCAGACACGAACACAACAACTTGTGTCAATCAGAACACACTGAAATGAACACTAACAACAGGCAAACTCTTTTTATGGCAGTCCGTGAAGTTAAATCACTTTTTTTATTGTGTATATGTTGTTTTTTAATGGTTGATAGTGCCAGAAATGTGTATATTGTGTATATACAGTAAAAATGTACCTCTCTATAGAATGTACTACAGTGTATTCTACAGGAACAAGTCATAGAAATGCAGCAGGAAAGATTTCAGTGGGCTTTATTTTTGCCAATTTTTCTTTTCTTGTCATAAAGTAAATAAAAATACAATACTTTATAAAACTGTAATACAATATCAATACAGGACATGAGAATAATGCTGTAATGAAAACAAAAAAGTACTGTTAATTCTCTAATGCATTGAAAATTCACTATGTACAAAAAAGCTAACAAAAAACACACCCATCCTGTCTGCCGCATTTGGCCACAAGTTCTCATCAACATCACACCTAAGTGGCCTGTTGATGGCCACAAGTTCTCATCAACATCACACCTAAAGTTGTCTTTCGCCAAACACAGAGGAAAAAATCTGTTGGCATGCCGGATCCAAGCCTGACAAGCTTCTGATATGTCCCGACATCCATCATTGAGTACTAACATTTGATTATGCGGTTTGTGGTCATAAACTTTCCACCTCCATACAGAAAAAAATTCCTCACTGGGATTGAGAAATGGTGAGTAAGGTGGCAGGAACAGTGACAGCATGCTAGGATAGGCTGCAAACCATTCTGTGACTAAATGAGAGTGGTGAAATGTTACATTGTCCCATACAATGACAGAGATTTATGAGGGGCCGTTAGGGACATTATTCAGAATTACCACGCATATATATGTACTTTTCCTCTCAAACACATGAAACCAAACTCATTCACATACTATACTGAAAACCACACACATACAAGTGAAATGCTTTTGCATACACAACTAAAACACTCTCAATAAAACTACTGAAAAATGATACGCTTACATACACAACTGAAATGTTCTCATTAAAACTACTGAAAAGCTTTCACACATACTAGTAAAATGTGCTTATATACACAACTGAAAAGCTTGCATATAGTATTGTGAAATCCTTCTACATAAACTATTGAAAAGCTTTCACACATACTAGTAAAATGTACTCATATACATAGTTACAATGCTCTCATATCGTATTGTGAAATCCTTTTACATAAACTATTGAAAAGAGTTTTGAAAAACCATGCATGTAACCAATCGTGAAAAAATCTACTATCTACAATACTATGTATTGAAAGGCTTTTCAGTAAAACTGTGTTTGCTGATGGGGTGGTGTGTTTGCGCACTCTAGTGGCTTAACACAGTAACCGCTAGACTTCTGAGTTTTTCACACCACAGAAATTTGTATTATTAACCACCCAGCCAAATTTGAATGATTGAAAAAATCGCTAAGTATATAAAGTTAGGTTTCAAAACCATGGAAAAACAAGCAGTATTCTGAGCTCTGAAACGCTGGGGGCATGTCCACTATTTATGCTTTAGATTTAACAGAAAGGAGAGAAAAGAGAGGAATGTGCAGAATAGCCATTTAAAAATGTAGATGAGATAAATGAGAAATACCCAAGAAGTTGTCTTTGTTGGACCTACACTGTTATAATAATAATACTAATAGCAACGGTAATAGCGTGGAGTTTGAAAAATCACCAGGAATATGAAAATCATCATTGTGGTGTATCATTAGATGGGTTTTTGTGGTCCAGTCTGAGTCAACAGTCCTGAGCAGATTTTTATTTCCAGTCTACCTTCAGAAGGCTGCTATTGGCTGATTCAGTCATGATTGTATTCCTTATATTACAACACTCAGTATAGAAACATACAGAAAGTGGTGATGCCGCAGGAACCATCAACATCTCTTGCACTCTACATAACTATTGTTGCTGTTTTGGTTAACAATGAAACAGATAATGCAGGGACTGTGTCTATTATTTATTTATTTATTTTTACCACAAAGCATTACAGTTTGTCGAGATGATTCTTTTATTCAGAAGGATATGGAGCAGAACTGTTATTATTGTTGCTCCCTGCCACCACAGCTGCTAGATTGAAGGAAAGGCAGAAGCAGTGAGGAGGACATGGCTTCAGACAAGATGGCGGATCTCAACCATGAAGGACACATGTTCTCCAAGGCAGATGTGTAGCTTTTTTGTGGTTTTCATGAAACATTGGTGACTCCAGCAGGTGGTGATAATACACCTTGTGCTGGTTACAGCCATCTTTGAATTGGAAAGAAGAAGATAAATTGGAAGATTTTAAGATGTAATTTATTAAGAAAAGGTGGTCAGATGTTGTGACTGGCTTCATTCTCAAGAAATAAATGTGGAACATTTTACATTGAACAATATTCATTATGGGATAATGGCGGAGAACAAAAAAATTACATTTGTTGTAAATAATCTAATTTTATTGATGAAGAATTTCATAAATAAAAGCCAAATGTACTAATCATCCCCCTTGTGGTATTTGTAATTGAATTTTCATCATATACCAAAGCCCTAGAAGGAGGAAAGTACATTTTATTTTCATGTATTTTTTGTGTTATTGTTGTTTGAATATGTTCTCAATGAATGGTGAACTCAAATAACTTGAATAAATCACATAAAACTGAGTAGACACTTGTAAAAATGTATACTTTATTTATTTAATGTATATTTTTAGAAGGAGCATCAAGGAGTATATAGTATCAACCAATGCCACATACTACAGGATTTATAGCCTAAGTTATTAATGAAACAAAACAAAAAAACATATTCACAAATGTAAATTTATAAATTCAAAATCTTTCATTACTCAATAGAAAAAACTAAACTGTAGATCTACATCATTACATTACAAACCTGTTAAAATGGCTGAAATGTGTAATGTTTTCAATGTTTAAAAAATGGTTATTAATGAATATTTAAATAAAAGTAATAAGAAAGAGTAATAAGAAAGGTAAAAGAAAACTTTTTGTTGTCAAAAAGGTTAAAGAATGAACTAAATGACTTGTCTGTTTAAATAAATTTTAATTTTTTTTTTTTTTTTTTTTTAAAAAGGTTGGGGAATGGGAAAAATGCTACCACCTCATTTGCCAACCACCAAAAAAAGATCACAAAGGAGAAGAAGAACAGTGGATAGGGCACTTTAATAGAAAAGTTTAAGTCCATTCTTAAATTTAAAGGACCAGTATCAGTCAAGTTAAGTCAATTTTATTTATATAGCTCTAAATCACAACATCTCAGGGTACTTTTCACATAGCGCAGAGGCCTGTACTACAAAGCAAGTTCAAATACCCTGGATATCTTTTCGTTACCTGGCTTCACTGAGCCTAACATTGTCCGTCCAGATAAACAGTACTACGAAGCTGATTATCAACTAGCTCAGTCAACCCTGGGTATTCCTATCCAGCTATGAGCGCGTTCATGTGAAAGAGGCGGGGTTGTTAATTATGAACAACATCATTAGAACCATGAATGAAGTACTTCATAGGATATGAGACGAAACGGTGAGAACAAATACCTGCGGAAAACTTCTGTCTTAGGAACAGCAAAAAGTCATATTCAGTGAAGTGAAATGTAAACAAGCCTGTAATCATACAACAGAATAAGAAGATGCAGAAACACTAGAAATAATGTCCACATATTAAAAGTAGGCTAAAGCATGTAGGAATTATTATATGTGACTTAACTATAGGGTGAGTTTTTTTTGCTATTTAGTTGGATGATGAGGTAACCATTCTCAATATGTCACATAAAAAAAGAAACTGTAAGTAATACCAGACTGTTTCTGCTACCGAAGCAAAGAGTGGAAAAGTAGTTAATGACTGATGAGGTCTATCTGACCCAAATGTTGCATTTATAATCATGGGAGCCAATTAACAGTGTGTGGATTATTTTTCTAATAAAAGACAATCTTTGGTTTTTATTTCCAGTTATCATCACAGTTGTCTCATGTTATTCTCAGCTGCAGTGATGGAATCAGAGTGTAAAATCATCCTCACTGTCAGCTATCAATCCGGGGATAAAATAAACTTTGCACAATTCAAGTCAAGTCAAGTCAAGTGTACTTTATTGTCAAAAATCTATGTAACAGGGTTAGCACAGAAGTTTGAAATTGCGTTTGACCAGCCTCCAATGTGCAGTTTAAAATAAAATAAAATACACACACACACTCACACACACACAATATTTACCAAAAATCTCCTGGACAATAAAATACACACACACTCTCTCTCTCACATACATACACACACACACACATACACACACACACACATAAGCAGCAGCAGAGAGTACAATCAGTGGTCATATAGGTTGAGACCTGTAGTACAGATGCAGTATAAGGTGCAAAGGGTAAAGTGCAACGGCATGGTGAATAAATAATTATAATTGTTCATGGAATGATAAATATTCAAGGAATGTTTTCTTGAGATGATCATGTACTTTTCATCTGTGAGTTCAGGAGTCTGACAGCTTGTGGAAAGAAGCTGTTTCCCAGTCTACTTGTGCGGCACCGCACACTGCGGTAGCGCTTCCCTGACTGTAGTAAGGAGAAAAGTTTGTGCGCTGGGTGAGTGGGGTCTTTGATAATGTTCATCGCTCTCTTGGAACAGTGTGAAGTGTACAGGTCCTGAATGGCTGGTAGTGGTGATCTGATGATCTTTTCTGCTGTCCTCACCACCCTCTGCAGCGCCTTCTTGTCTGCAGCTAGACAGCTGCCATGCCAGACAGAGACACTGCTGGTCAAGATGCTCTCAATGGCACCCCTGTAGAATGTGGTGAGTGCAGATGTGGGGAGGTCGGCTCTTCTCATCCTCCGCAGGAAGTGGAGTCGTGTGTGCGCTTTCTTGACCAGGGCGGTGGTGTTGGTAGACCATGAGAGATCATCTGTGATGTGCACTCCCAGGAACTTTGTGCTTTTCACAGACTCCACTGCACTGCCGTTGATGATCAGTGGGATGTGTGTTGGTTGTTTTTTCCTGAAGTCCACAGTAATCTCTTTTGTTTTGTTGACATTGAGAAGCAGATTGTTCTTCTCACACCAGTTGATGAGTTGCTGTACCTCCTCTCTGTATGCTGAGTCATCGTTGTCTTTGATGAAGCCAACCACTGTTGTGTCATCTGCAAATTTGATGATGTGATTCGTTTCAAATCTGGCATAGCAGTCGTGGGTCATCAGCGTGAACAGCAGGGGGGACAGCACACATCCTTGCGGGACCCCGGTGTTTATGATGGTGGTCGCTGAGGAGTTGTTTCCGACTCTGACTGTCTGCGGTCTGCCTGTTAGAAAGTCCAGCAGCCAGTTGCACAGTGAAGTGCTGATGCCTATTATACTCAGCTTGTTCACCAGATGTTGGGGGATAACAGTGTTGAACGCAGAGCTGAAGTCAATGAACAGCATCCGCGCGTGACTGTTTTTGTTCTCCAAATGAGCCAGGCAGAGGTGGAGTGCTGTTGCTATGGCGTCATCAGTGGAGTGCTTGGGGCGGTAGGCAAATTGGTATGAATGAAGTGTTGTGCTGTCAGGGCTGACGGGGGTCTTTGTAGGTGTTGTGGTGTTATTTTCTTCAAACCGGCTGAAGAAAGTGTTCAGAGTTGAGGAAGTCTGTGTTGTCCTCGCACGGTGGGGGGGATGGTTTGTAGTCTGTGACTGACTGGATGCCTTGCCACAGGCGTCTTGAGTCCTTGGTGTCAGTGAAGTGCGAATTGATTTTTTGTCCATATGCACGCTTGGCTGCTCTCACGCCGCGGTGCAAGTTGGCCCTGGCAGACTTTAGGGCCTCCTTGTCCCCAGACTTGAAAGCAACGTTGCGTGCCCTCAAGAGCTCACGTACCTCCCTGGTGAACCAGGGTTTTTCGTTCGCTCTCACTGTAATGTCCTTGGTAACGGTTACAGTCAGAGTCTGTGTATTCGGTAAGGTTGACGTCCTGGTTGGTGGTGGCCGCCTCCCTGAAAACAGACCAGTCTGTGCGTTCAAAACAGTACTGTAGAGCTGCAGTGGAGCCCTCTGGCCAGGCCCTGATCTGTTTAACAGTTGGCTTGCTTCTCGTCAACAGGGGTCTGTAGGCTGGGATTAGCATAACAGTGGTATGGTCTGATGAACCCAGTTGGGGGTGGGGAACAGCTCTGAAGGCCTGTCTGATGTTGGTGTAGACCTGGTCAAGTGTGTTCTCTCCCCTTGTTGCAAAGTTCACACACTTGTGATAGTGTGGCATTACTGTTTTCAGTTTAGCCTGATTAAAATCACCAGCAATTATGCAGACCGAGTCCGGATGTGTGTTTTGTACTGTATTCACAGACTTGTACAGAATGGAGAGTGCCTCTTTTGTGTTGGCGCTGGGGGGTATGTAAACAGCTGTGATGTTGATGGTATTGAATTCTCGCAGCAGGTAGAATGGACGGCAGTTGAGGGTTAAGAACTCGATGTTCTCTGAACAGTGACATGTAATAACTGCAGCGTTTGTACACCAGTTGTTATTGATGTAAATGCACACACCACCTCCTCGAGATTTACCCGTGCTGGCGTGGCTTCTGTCTGCGCGGAATGTTGTAAATCCATCCAGTTTATTGGCGCTGTCCGGGATTTTGTTGTGAAGCCACGTCTCGGTAAGGATGATCGCGTTGCATTCTCTCACGTGTCTTTGAGTGGTTAGATCCAGCTTGAGATAGTCCATTTTATTTTCCAAAGAGTGGACGTTTGATAGTAGAATAGATGGTAGTGCTATAGTAGAATAGATGGTAGTGCTATAGTAGAATAGATGGTAGTGCTAACTAAGGGTAAGACTTCCTTAAGCAGCCTAGTCGGGATGGGGTCTAAGGTTCATGGTTTAGATGAAGAAGTCATTTAAGTTAGTTTAGGAAGGAGAAAGAAAAAGGCAGTCTACATATATATCAGGTTTTACAGCTATTTCTAAGGTTCCTGTGTTTAGGGATACATGGGTGCCTGTTGAGGGCAAAAGGTGATGAATTTTGTCTCTAATAGTTAGAATTTTATCATTAAAGAAGCTCATGAAGTTGTTATGGATCACTACAGTTATGACTCTTTGTCAGCCTGGCCAAGTGCTGAAAAGGAACCTAGGGCTGTTTTTATTCTCCTCTATTAATGATGAGTAATAGGCAGCTCTGTCATTACAGAAGGCCTTTGTCATGGAAAAATTGTCAGATGGGCCAATGAATCTTCACAACATAATTGTTTCAAAAATCATGATGATCCAAACTCAAAGAAATACACTGAAACTGGCAGAGTACAATGCAATAAGATTTACTTTGTATCAAGTGCAATACAAGTAAACCAAGGCTTGATCCATGGAACAATAACCAGAAATTTAGGCCACAAACTCTGTCTTATATACTCTTCACAACTCCTATTGAGGAGCCTGATTTCTAGGGCTCTACCTCTTTTTACCAAATCCTGGAATTTCCTACCACATTGCTTCCAAGAGACATTGTTGTAAGCTCCTCCCCTACTGACGTCACTTCCAGTAAAACTCCCACCATGACATCATTTGTGACCTTGACATATTGGCAATGATTCGAATATTCAAATTCAAAAGTTATTAAAGAAATGGTCTGATAAAATAGGATTTTGATGCCATATGTCAGAACAAGGTCGAACACTGTCACAAATAGAATTGGCTGTAAAGTGTTCCAGGTTGGTTGTGAAAGACTAAGAACAAGTCTTTCGAATGAGTTATAATTAATTTAGGTCTAGGATTGATTTTTAGGCTTTTTAGTTGAAAATGGCTGCAACTCCATGTTCTCAGCTGGTATCTCGAAGGAATGTGAGTATTAACGACTGTGGGGAGTAGATTCATTTAGGCTAACATATTCTTCATGACACAACCAGGTTTCAGTATGACACAATAAATCAGTATGATAATCTAATATTAAATTGTTTATTAATATGGCTTTAGATGACAGAGATCTAATGTTTAAGAGTCTACATTTAATTCTCGTATTTTGTTATACTATTGCAGTGGTGGTGTAAATTTTTATTAGATTTTTATGTATAAATCCTCTTCTGTTTACTTTAGATTTAAGTGGTTGGGGCAGATACAGTTTCATGTGGTTTTGGGTGGGTCTGCTCTACTGGAAGCGCAGTGAAGTATGTAGGACTGCAGCTCTGCCTCCTGGTCTCAACTCTGGGTTGTCATGGTTTTGGTCTACTAATAAACTCAGCCATATTTCTAGATATGAGAGCAGCTCCATCCAAAGTGGGATGTGTGCTGTCTCTTCTAATAAGACCAGGTCTTCCCCATAAAAGTCCGCCAGTTGTCTATGAAGCCCATGTCGTTTGCTGGACACCACCTTGACAGCCAGCGGTTGAATGATGACATATGGCTATACATGTCATTACTGGTAAGATTTGACAGAGCCTAGAAAAAACTACGGAGTCCGACATTGTCTTTGCATATGTACATACCAACTCAACATTAATTTTAGTGACTTCCGATTGGCGTGAATAATAATTTTATCATAATTACCTTAGACAGCAGTTGATTCTATGTCGCCCACTCTGGCCCCAGGACTATGGGTGCCAGTGTTCCTAACTTCATGTTTCTCACTATGGAGCTTCCAATAATCAGAGTTGGTTTCTCAGCAGGTGAGTCACTGAGTGAGGAGAACCTGTTAAAAATGTGAAGTGGTTGGTGTGAACCGTGGGCTTCTGCTTACAACTGTGCTTCCTTCGGACAGTCACCCAGCCACCCTGGCTTCCTGGCTGCTTGGGAACTACCAATGGAGTAGGAGCTATGCTAGGTCGGCCCACACTGGCTACTGGGGTCTGGCTAACTACAGTAGCTAACGATTGGTTTTCCATGGTGCGGGCACATTTCTTTTCAAATTAATTAGTTCTTCTGATGAAGTGTAAGTCGAGTCACATTGGGATGTTCCCAGGTGAATGTTTCCTTTACCTTTAAGACACTATTTTAATATCTTTGGAAACATTGTGAGGGTGAGAGGGTTAAGAGTGTTGCAGGATTAACAGTTGGCAAGTTGTTAACAGTTAACAAGGTAACAGCAACAGTTAACAAGTTAATGGGAGTATAAATGTCTAGTTTGTGATGGATTGGGACAGCACAGTGTTCATAAGTGGAGTTAAAGTGTAGTATGTGACAGTGTCACAGGAAGTAATGGGCAAGGCAATCAATGGGAGTCCTTCTGTTGTGCTGTGTGGGATGAATCCACGCACATAACAGTCCTTGGGGTTTGGGCTATTGAGCTACCATTTTTGCCAATTGGAGATATGTGTTTGTTGAGGGCTGTGGTTCATATGTACTAGGTGTCTTTCTCTTTAGGTATACCAAAAGATCCAGTTTGTGATGTCTGTAGATTTCTCTGTTCTGCTACTCTCATGGCTGTGGGTGTCCCGGAGGGTGTCGTGCATCATCTTCTGGGTCTCCAGTGCCTGCGCTGCTCCTCTGGCAGCTGTGGGCATTCTGGAGGGTGTCGTGCATCTTCTTCTGGGTCTCCAGTGCCTGCGCTGCTCCTCTGACAGCTGTGGGTATTCTGGAGTGTGTTGTGCATCTTCTTCTGTGTCTCCAGTACTGCGCTGTCCTTCAGGGGAGGAGGTCATTTCTGGTGCATGGTTAAGGAATGCATAGGCCCAAATGGGACAATCCTCACTCTTGACTGTTGCTGTGTTGGTGGTGAGCTGGACGAGTTGCAGTCTGGACCAGCAGGGTTTCAGGGCGTTTGTTGGTGGAGCTGTCTGATGCAGATACAGTCTACTGGTTGGATGTTGTGGCATAGTCTGTCCCTTGGAGGAAATTGGACGGTCTCTTCCTTAGAATGGGTTGGCTGAACAGTTGAAGTTAGGTCACAATAGAATGAGAAACAGATGGAGACAGATGGAGGCTGAGATAGCTATTTTTGCAAGTTCATACTTCTGGCCAATTGTAGAATCTGTTTACATCAACACACATATAGAAAACATTTACATTCACAAATTTTCACACTTAAGCTTTTAAGAGTCCACGTGGGGAAGGATGTGTCACCTTTTTTTTTGTTTTGACGGGTGCTAAAACATCTCAAACTTTAAAAATTTATCTGACACATCCTCCTTTTGCTCGTATGTAAAGAGTCAGGTGACATGAGTTAACCACGGGCACAGAGGTGTGGGTGCCACAACACTGCCATCATTGTGGACCCACAGTCATTTACATGTTTATATCCATTAGAAAGTCACAATCTCTGCTTCTCCACATCAGTGTTCTCTTGTATGAGGACTACATCACTAGCAGAAGCAAGATTGTTAGCAGGTATGGGAGGACAGGGTTTTACATGGACGGGAATGCTAATTTAACTGCTTTGGCTGCATGGCCAGCCAAATCATTGCATCATGAAACAAGATCATCAGCAATAGATGGGTACTTGGCATGCAACTAACAATTCACCAAACAATTTGCAATGTTGAACAGGTGTCCCCGAGGAGGTAATGAGTCCTCGGTTTGCCCACAGTATAACAAAGTCATACAAACATTCAAAAGCATATGTAGTCTGTGTAAATGGTAACAGTTTTACCTTTTGCTTGGTGACAAGCTCTTATCAATGCATATAACTCAGCTACTTGGGCAGAACTTGAGATTGGCAGAGCAGCACTTTCAATAATTGAAAAATTATCATCAAAAATGATATGCATCAGTGTAGAAAGAAAGATCTAAATCCTGTTGGAGAGGGGAGTTTCTGAAAGGTCAGGACACGGTTTAGAAGAACATAAGATGACATCCATTCAGTTATGGGGATCACCATCATCTTCTGTAGGCAATACTGTAGCAGGGTTGAGAATAGAACATCTTTTGAGTGTAATGTGTGAAGCAGTGAGTGTTAGTACATATTTTGACTCTCTGGTCCCTGTTACATGTCTGTGTGCCTCTTGGGTGATTAGGGTGAGTGCATCATGTGGGACCATGACTGTGAGTGGGGAACCTAGGACAATATCGGCAGATTTGTTAATTGCAAGTGCAGCTGCAGCTATGGCTTTTAGACAGCTACCAGCTCCAGTCTGGAGGAAAAATAAGCAACAGGTCTATAAGGAGTTATGGCACTGAGTGAGGACAGATTGTGCAAACCCACATTTCTCGTGTACAAAGAGAATGAAGGATTGGTTGTAGTCAGGAAGCCCTAGTGCAGGAGCTGACAGTAGTGCCTGCTTCAGCTTGTTAAATGACTCATCGGCCTTTTGTGACCAGGTAAGGGGCTCAGAACAGGCTGAGGGTTTAGATATATTTTGGAGTGGTGCTGCAAGTGATGCATTATCAATTATCCATTTTCTACAATAACCTGTCATCCCTAAAAATGTCTTCATCTGTGACATATTTGTGGGTTTTGGCACTTTTAATATGGCTTTTATTCTGGAGGGAGTAAGGACCTTGTAGAACCCGTGATAGTAATGTGTGTCCCAAATACTGGACCACATCTTGGCACAACTGAGCCTTTTTTAGTGAAGTTTTGTGACCCTTTACGGCCAAAGCCTTGAGAAGGACAACAGTGTCAGTCTTACAAGCAGAAGCAGGGAGAGGCTAGAAGTAAAGCATCTACATATTGTATCAGAGTGGAACCTCCTGGAAATGAAAGATCTTTGAGATCATTGTGCAAGGCACAAGAAAAAATTGTAGGTGACTCAGTATACCCTTGAAGTAATCTTGTGAATGTATATTGCTGTCCATCATGGGTAAATGCAAACAAATACTGACTGTCTGTATGTAGGGGGACAGAAAAGAATGCACTGCAGAGGTCAAGTACAGTATAGCGACTTGAGTTGGCAGGTATTGAAGACAATACAATGCCAGGATTTGGAACTAAAAGGAACCGGGGGAGCACCACTTCATTGATAGGTTGTAGGTCTTGTACAAATCTGTATTCTGGTTTGCCTGATTTTTTTACAGGAAGTATAGGAGTGTTGCATGGACTGTTGCATGATACTATTATTCCTTGGTTTAGCAGAGATTGAATTACAGGACAAATGCCTTCTCTCTTTTCCCGAGAAAGAGTATACTGTGAAATCCTTAGCAGGGAGGCATTCTGTTTTAGTAATATCTGTACTGGCTCAGAAGATCAAACCAACGTCATTAGAGGAAGAGGCCCATACTGACGGGGGCACACTGGATACTATTCTATCATGGACTTTCCCTTTTTCTTCACTCATGGGTTGATTTTGATCTATCAGGGCTGCTAGCACAGCTATTGTGTTATGTTGGTTAGTCTCTAAAAAGATGCTGTCTGGTGTGCAATAGATGGTACAGTTTAGTTTATACAACAAATCTTGCCCTAATAGATTCACAGGTGTGGTGTTTGACAGGAGAAAGAAGTGGGAAGTTGTGAAACTTTTCAGTAAAAGTAGGCTCAGATACAGGTCTTTTCTGCTGGAGGTGCCATAGACGGGGTTGATTTGGATTGGGTTGCTGCAAATGTAGTGAGATACTTAGAAAACCATTACAATTTGATCCATAAACAATTTTGTGTTTTTTTTCTTTTTCTGTAGTCTCAGATCACCATATCATTCTTACAACAGTAACTCTGTTTGGAAAGAAAAAAAATATAAAACATAAAACACATTCTACAACAGTAACAAAGTCACACATGAAGTGACAAACATCAACAAAAACCCAGTAATATAAGATTAAATCTTTCAATTTAATCATTCATGTTTGTTTTGGTGCTTCCAGAAGACTTACCCAAATAGGTTTTTTTGCGCTCTGCGTTGTGTTGTGTTGTTCTAGTTGTTGCACTAGTGTTGTTTTTTTTTCATATTTGTGAAATTAACTGGACTTTTAGCTGTGTGGGATTTTACATTTGTAACTCATTTCTTACTAGTTTATCACATTTTTTTCTTATTTGTTGTAAATGTTCCTTCAACATTTGTTTTCCTGTAAATTTATTTTGTTTTTGTGTTTATCACATTTTCCTATTTTTTTCATTTTTGTGTTGCAACAAATTTTATGCTCTTGATACCAACTATCATACATGTATCTCTACTTCTTCCTACCAATCCTGCATAGGCCTATAGTCCATATAGCCTATATTCTATAGCCACTAGTCCCCCACTGGACTATTTTCTCAGTGTTCCTTAAACTGTGGACCAGTGGCCCTATCCTATGATCTATCTCTCATTGGCCTTTTTCTCTTTTTCTATGTTACCTGAGATGTTAAACCTTTAGAAGAGCGAGTCAGATTCTAAGGCTAGAAAAAAGGAAGCAACCTCACAACAAAGTCAAATTCCTAGGTTATGAAATACAAGCATTCCTAAACATATCACAGAGTAACCTTTTCGTTAACCCCCATTCACAACCACACAGCAGACTTTTTTAAATTTCGGATGGCATCACCCTTCTTTGGGACTGTAGTTCCACACACCTCCAACCATACACCAATAACTACATACAAACATCAACAATAATTAGATTTTGAAAAGGACCCTTACCTCTGAAATTGCGTGTTTATGGTCTGGAAAGAGGATTCTCCATGGAAGGTCTGTTGCCATTCGGGTTGTGGCACCATTTGTTGAAGAAAATCACTCAAGTCTTTGGTCAAAGTTTGCTGTAGTGGTTGTGGTTTATTAGGATTCCAGAATATGATGAGCTTACTGACACAGAGTGAGTCTAAGACAGTAGACTGACCCAGGGCATTAGGCAGAGGAACAGTTATACAGTGGGCTGAAGGGTGGTGATCAGACCGTATACAAATATAATTGTGGGTAAAGGAATTGTGATCAGATCAAAAGGAAGGAAAGAAGGCAGCGTTTGCATTCAGACCTTACAGTGTGACATGACAAGATCAGTGGGTGACTTAGTAAGGGGGGATAGGGGTGGGGGGGCTCCCAGACAGATGAAATCAAGAGGCAGAAACAGGAGGGGCTACTGCATTCAGACAGGATCAAAAAGGTCAAAGGTGCCAGGGATTGGCTGAGTGGACAGACTGGCAGACTGAGTACTTGGTGGGGTTCAGAAGTGAAACTGGCCAAACATTAACTTTTTGACATACGACCAGGTGCGGCTGGCAACTGGATGCCTTGGTATCCTGCTAAAACAAGGCTGCATTCACTTTCATTATGGAGAAAATTACACGTCTTCAGATCAACAGGATTCTCTGCCCAGCGGCCAGACTGTTGTTGCCTGGTAGAGCCCATTTTCATCAGTCTGTGAGTGTGTGTGTCACAAGAGTCCAAAAAAACAAGGCAATTATGCAATGACAAGATGGACATTGATTCTCAGGGACTATGGTAAAATGAGGAAGCTAGTCCTGGGTAACAGAGCAGTGATGCAGAGCACTACCTGGCAGTTTGATGTCAATCAAACAACACTCATTCAGTGACATAACAAACTGATGATTTTGCCCTTGATATCATTCAATATCAATTCAATATCATTCAAGCTTCATAAGCTTGAAGATTTGAAGAGAGAGACAGAGAGAGAAGTGAGTGAGGAGTGAGTGTGCGTGCAGTTACCACCAACTATCTGAAGACACTAATAACTCCAACCTAATTGCATGTGGCAATTTGTGCTGATCTTTATGAATTAGACTATTTTTGCAACAAGGCTTATTTGCATATTAAGGGGCCAATTTTGTGCTGAATGTATGAATATTACCTAATTTACATACATGCAAATGGCACAGAAGCACCATGATGCAATGATGCAATGGGCCAGTGGCAGGGTGGGTTGAAGACAATAGGTAGAGATGCAGAAGTAGGTGGGGGTGACTGCCTGAGAACAACTTCCTCTGAGCTGGCAGTCTCAGGCAGACTATGAGCATGGAGGTGTGGTGGAGGTGCAGACCGGTCCAGGCTGTGGGTGTGTAGTGGTGGGGCGTACCTGTAAAGGTGGGAGTAGGACAGGAGTCACAGGAATAGAGGCACTACACTACAGAACACTACAGTCCTGCCTCTTCAGTTACACACAGATTCCAGGTTTTAGGAGCTGTCAGGACATGTTTATTTTTAAGTAGCTGAAAGTCCAAGATAAGCCTACCACCCCATACCCACTTGCCCTTGATGGTGGGGATAATGAGAGTTGTTGGGCCTCAACCATGGGGTCAGACAAAGGCAGGCCTACATGTAAAACCTGAAGCCTGACCATGAGGCTTCTTTTGTCCTTTGTCCCCTGAAACAAAGGGAGCAGCACCAAAATGCTGCTCACAGACTCCACCTCCCATAATGCTCTCACGAGTTCGCACCTAAGAAGCGGCTGCACAAATTCAACATCGCCTTTCCACAGTAACAGCGCTGGAGGAAGCGTTGCTTTCTCCATGAGCCAGCTTGCTAAAGGAGGTAACCCCATGCACGTGGACTTTTTCCCCCTGGAAGATTCAACCCTCGCTGCACGAGCTGAACTTCTCCCTGTGTTCAACCGAATACATTCACTGGATCCGAGAGAGAGACTGCTGCTGTTGCAACCCAGTGCTCTCACTGCCTGCAGAAGGAAGAAAAGGATTTTCTTCATGAAGACGTGGATTACTTCTCTGTCCCGCTCTTCTTCTTCACACAGCCAGGGATCAGCTGCCGTCAAAACCCCGCCGACAGAGCGCCGACGGCCCTGTCAGCATCCGAACCGGATCAAGATGGAAGAAACACACACCGTATCGCTTTATGAAGCAAGCACATAAGAGGCTATGTCTGGACAGAGACAGAATTAAATGTGTGTTTGTTAGCTTTTAGCTTTAAGCCTAATTGCTATGTGTTGTTGATTTAACGGACTGCTGAGTCCCTTCTTGCCTGCTATACTCTTAGGAGTATTTAAAGTTTGCTGCCTGTTTAGTTGTGTTAACCACGCTAGACTGTTTTTGTGTTTTGTCCCACTCGGGACTGCTGCTGTGTTTGTGCCATCGTGAGTGAGAAAGTAAGTTGTTTGTTGATCAAAATCAGACAACGTGCGTCACAGGCTGCCGTCTGCACGCACGCTCTCTGTGGACAGACAACCGCTGCTCTCCCCTCACGATCGCAGGATTTCGCCGTGAGCCGGCGTTTCTTCTCCTCTTCTCTTTTTTATTTGGTTATTGGTCCCGGTTTCCGGGTGGTGCCCCGTATTATTAATTCATATTAATAATTTAATTTTTATTAATTAATAATTATCTGATAATTGTTAATGGCAGCTAATAACCATCTTGCACAATAATCCATCATTAATAATCTTGAATTATTGAAAATTTTTCTAAAAAATTCAATTTTTGAAATTTTGGACTTCTCTAGTGCTCTGCCAAACATATACAGCGTGGTGGTGTATTGTGTACAGTGTGCGCTAGTAGTAGTGTTAGCCAAGAGTGTTTAGCATTTTGCATGCTAATTGTTTAATCCTCTAACACAATAGACAGCCACCTCATTAACATCCTAGTAGGATAGGTTGTAGAGTAATTAAAACACTAACCGGTTGTTACTCACCAAGGTGCTATAGTCACCATTGGGGTCCTGTCAGGACAAGATAGGTTGCAGTTTGAGTAATCTCCATCAGCCTCCATCAGCCCACTCGATGGACGTAGGTGCCCCACCCTCCGATGGTGCACCCCCCTAAATCCTCAGCCACACGACCTTGTGTCCTGATCGAAGGTGGGAAGACCACTCCCAAGCTGAGAGTGGCATGGGTGCCTCCGGGCCCCCTTAATCAGCGAGCTGCATGCACTGCAGAGCTTGCACCCCTGTCCTGACGAGACTCCATCCCCACCACGAAGGAGAAAAAGTCGTCCTCCTCGCCATGACAACCTGAGTGACTCTGGAGTCTCTGTGTCAGACAGCCCGCCGCCACATTGATGCCGAGGCTTGCCGAGATGGAGCAGCCTCCACACCGAAGGGGGGTGGACCCACCATGGTAGTGTCCCCTGCAGTTAAGCTTAGTGTGCTGTTTCCACAACCGCAGCATGCAATAATGCTTAACACCGCTACATCCGGTACCATAGCTCCTGTTCAGTTACATCCTGTCCAAACCTGTAAGCCATTCTCACCCCCTCAAAGAGTGGAGCAGACTCCACTCAAAAGGGTAGAAGACGCACCACAGTAGCGTCATAGGGATAGCTGCATGCTTCAACTCACCCATAAACATGCACTAACTCCTAATACCTTTCCATCCAGAGATGTAACATCCTCCTCTAACACCGTGCATGCTTTAGTCACTGTGTCAGATGTGTGAGGTCAGAAATAACTTGGTGAGTATGTGGTTTAGACTAAATCCTTAGATCTGCTACTACCACTGTTATGCAACCTTCACAAACACATCTGGTATATGGTCTTGGCAATGCACTCCAAATCCTGTTAGGACTAGGATTCACACATCACCTACAGGTACACTCCAAACACACACAGGCCAGACTGGACTCCCTCCTTCCAATTCAGCACACCAGTCTGCGCCATTCCACTGGCTAACTCCAACCACTTTTAATAATTATCTGATAATTATTAATGACTGCTAATTACCAGCTTACAATCAATGCACCTCCCAACAAGTGGTGCTCCGCAGTACAGCTACGAGTGAAGACTTGTTGGAGACAACTTGAAACTACTCTTTCAGTTGGACAGCTATGCCAATGTGGTCATCAGATCAAATGTATGTTGTGTTTCTGGACATTTTATTCTTTTACTGAAGTCCTGTCAAGTTTTCAGAGATATCAAACAGGATACTTACACAAGTTTAATGGAAACTGATCAAAATTCAAGTGCTATTATTTTTCATTATTTTAAGTAATCAAGATCATCACTGTTCCATCATTATTCCTTTAGACTGTGACAATTGGGTACCATGATATCACCATATCAGGAGCAGGAGCAGATGTAAGCAGTAGTAAGGTGGAACAGAAAAAATATTAAGTGAGAACAGCAAGATACTCAAGAGAAGTGAAATTTTTACAATTGTTATTAAATACAAGTTTTATTAGCACACGAGTATATTAGCTTTTGAGCAGTTTGGTGTCTATAATTGACTGTAAAATGATAATTGTCTTGGATAGTGTAAATGGGTAGTAGTAGGCATTGCACAAGGGAGGTGCACTTAAGTTTAAAGTCTAAGCAGTGGATAATTCCATACAACCCTCTATTCATGCATGCAGGAACTGTTTTCAGAGGTTTAGGTTTAGCCCAGCATACTATATGTGTATATGCACAACCATATGTGCAAGCCTTCAACAATGTACATGTGTGACTGGTAGAGCTGTACCTGTGTAGTAGGGGAACACTGCTACTATCTCCAAATGTCCAAGGATCTAGTCCTCCCAACATGATTCAACTATGACACTAGGTTAGGACAGGGTTAGGGAGAATAGAACTTCAGTCACAGGGTTTACCTGACAGGGGTTGTGGTCTAGTGTGTTAGCTCTACACCTGTACTCATATGCAATAACACCTAACTGCTTCTCTTAATCCCTTACCAGATAGTCGCAGGAATAAGTCACCCCCTACTCTGGAGAATCACCTCTATGAAGTCATCAATAAACAGCTGCAAGTTTGAATAAAGCCAATAGAGGATTTATTCTATTAGAGGAACTAAAAAATAAATAATATCACTGTGATTAACAGTCTTACCCCTCTCAGTCTAACTCTCACCAGTGAGGTACAAATAATCTATTACCCCTATGGTAATATGTACCTTAAATGTGGTGTTGGGGATTTATAGTGAGAGAGCCTCATACAGGAGCACCACTTGTTAGGGTGGTGATTGTAAGCTGGTTGGTTATTAGCAGTAATTAATAATTATCAGATAATTATTAATTAATATGAATTAATAATACAGGGCACCACCCGGAAACCGGGACCAATAACCAAACAATAAGGTAGTCTCATTAACAAGGTTCACTTGGGATGCTAATATCTGAGGGATATCAGCATCCACAAGTGAACAGTGAAGGTATGAATTCGAGCTCTGACCCTCTTTCTCAATCAGCCACCTTTTACAATAATTAAGCACAATAATGACAGAAGACTTCTCTTTAAAGATATAATAGTGTTTATTAAACAATAGCAAAGTTAACAAGTTAGCAAATGCTTTGATCAATAAGACACTCCTAAAATCTAATACTACCTAAGCAATAACAGCTATGTACAATGGAAACACATGCAAGCTGGAGCGTGCATATGTGTGTGAGTGTAGATGGGTGTGTGTGTGTGTGTGTCTCTGTGGGTGTGAACAAAATGGCGACTGTCATCTGTCAGATGACGTCGCACGAGAATTGGGGTGACTGGCGTGATCTCGTGAGATGACGTCACGCAATCTAGTAGCAAGAGGAGAAGAAACGACGGCTCACAGCGAAATCCTACGATCGTGAGCAGAGAGCAGCGGTTGTTTGTCCACACAGAGCGGGCATGCAGACGGCAGTCTGTGACGCACAGTGTCTGATTTTTGATCGACAAACAACTTACTTTCTCACTCACGATGGCACAAACACAGCAGCAGTCCCGAGTGGGACAAAACACAAAAACAGTCTAGCGTGGTTAACACAACTAAACAGGCAGCAAACTTTAAATACTCCTCAGAGTATAGCAGGCAAGAAGGGACTCGGCGGTCCGTTAAATCAAACAACACAATAGCAATTAGGCTTAAAGTTAAAAGCTAACAAACACACAAGTCATTCTGTCTCTGTCCAGACATAGCCTCTTACGTGGTCGCTTCATAAAGCGATACGGTGTGTGTTTCTTCCATCTTGATCTGGTTCGGATGCTGACAGGGCCGTCGGTGCTCTGTCGGCGGGGTTTTGACGGCAGCTGATCCCTGGCTGTGTGAAGAAGAAGAGCGGGACAGAGAAGTAATCCACGTCTTCGTGACGTGACGTCTTCCTTCTGCAGGCAGTGAGAGCGCTGGGTTGCAACAGCAGCGGTCTCTCTCTCGGATCCGGTGAATGTGTTTGGTTGAACACAGGGAGAAGTTCAGCTCGTCCAGTGAGGGTTGAATCTTCCATCGATGGGGGAAAAAGTCCACGTGCACGGGGTTACCTCCTTTAGTAAGCTGGCTCACGGAGAAAGCAACGCTTTCTCCAGCGCTGTTACTGTGGAAAGGTAATGTTGAATTCGCGCAGCCACTTCTTAAAGGGGCGGTGACGTCACGGCTGTGTTGCCGTTGACTCCCGGTGGTGTTTGTGGGTCTCTGCCAATCAGAGACCAGGGTTTGAGCTCCCTGCCGAGTTCTCACCTAGGTGCGAACTCGAGCATTATGGGAAGTGGAGTCTGTGAGCAGCATTTTGGTGCTGCCCCCCTTTTGTTTCAGGGGACAAAGGACAAAGGAAGCCTCATGGTCAGGCTTCAGGTTTTACATGTAGGCCTGCCTTTGTCTGACCCCATGGTTGAGGCCCAACAGTGGGGACTACAAACCCCAAACAGAAAATAAAAATAATAAGTATTCAATAAGGAAAATGCCAATCAGTACTATATGTTACAACTGAAAATGGCAGCTACTTCTTAACAGCTGTCCGAATAACAGCCTAAAAGAAACACCACCTTTACCATATAACAGTGTATAACACTAATGCACATCGCAATTACAATCCCATGGTCAGACAACCAAGAAACCAGGCACTGTCTCACAGGTAGAGTCAGATCAAGTGTCTGTGCGTGAAACCACAAGTGTAATAAACAGCTTGCAGCGCTATTATTGTCCGTTGCACTTTCTTCATGCCCAGTGTTTGTGATAGAATCTTGAGTGGCAGGGAAACAATAGGTTACTTACAGTCTGTGCTGAAGAAAGTCCGTAGCTGCAGTCCACGTGGGTGCATGGGGAGAGAGAGAGAAAACATGCACATCAAAGGCACTGCCATCCACGCTGTCACTGTCCTTGTCCGGCAGCCAGAGCACAAACCGACAAACTTAAACTGCTCACTTTTTTCTATCTAGGAGTCGTTTGCCTTGTCTAAGCAAGTATAAATCAAACAAAAGTATTACTTCTTTTAATTAATACAGTTGATGTGAGGTGTGAATGAAACATGAAAAGATATAACATTCTATTATACACAGATGTATAAGTACAAGTACAAGTAGCCTAAAATAGCCTAAAGTAGCCTAAAATAAGGGCTGCATTTAAAATAAAATAATGTGTATCTTAAAATAAAGTGGATCGATCATATTGGGCTCTTAGATCGTTCCTGTTTTCTGTGCCTTCAGTTCGAATTTGAGTGGGTATGTTTGCTCTAAAGATTTGTGCTGTCTGTAGTGGCACTTCACAATCGCCATGGACTTGGAGCATATCAGACAAACTGGTTTTGAACTGCCCATGGAATGTATTTCCTTTGTTTTATATGCGTAACTACAGTCATGAGTGCTCTGAGTGCTTCCAAAACATAGGTGACCTACACTCAACCATGTACCTCAACACCTTCTGTGTAGACACAATGGTTCACTCGCTGCTGCTGATCTGCTAAACATACTGCTCATGCTATGTTTGATTAAAAGAGTACATACAGGAACATATGAAACAAACTAGTTTTGAACTGCCCATGGAAGTATTTGCTCCATTTTATGCATGTAACTGCAGTCTTGACCTACACTCAACAATGTACTTGAACATCTCCTGTGCTGATCTGCTAAACGTGCTGCTAACGCTATGCTTTCTGTCTAGACACAGGGTAAGAGTGTCCATTCTTGATTAAAAGCTCTCTTTTTGCTGTCTACTTTTCTCTTTTTAGAGCACTTTTCTCTGCCTCGTGTCACACCTCGTCTCTGGTCTCTCCCTGACATGCTGAAGTCAGTCAGGGGCCCTGCACAGAGTGGAGCAGCTCACTGATCGCTGGTTTATTCAGAGTTTATTAATATTAAATGTATTGCGTGTCCAAATTGCACCAAATTCGACACTGCTCTCTCTTTGGCTACACGTCAAGTGTGGAGTTGATCGGATTAAATGTTTCAGGAGATATGCAAAAGACATACATAAATACAGAGATTCCTACTACATCCTGAGGACTACAGATGAAAACTAGCACCGTAACTAACTCTGGCACATTTAGCCAAAGGCATTAATTTATCTGTAACATCTTGTTAAACTTCCACTGACAACAGTGTCATATTATGTTTTTCTACTGCATGAACATGACCGCAACATCTGGTTCACCCCAAGACTAAAGAACTAGAACGAGCAACTGCAATGTTGAGGAAAGAGGCTGGATAGAAAATTTAAGTGTTTCACAACATTGACCTCCATCTCTTTCAAATTAAATTAACAATAACAAAGTTGAGTAATGTAGTGAGTGAGCTACAGAAATAGACTGATTGTGTAAAATAATACAAAAAGCCAACCTGCCACAGTGGTGGGTAATTTGACCAGCATTTGACGGATAGCGTGTTAATTTCAGACCGATTACTGTGCGATTTTACTGTTATAAAAATTACAAGATGTTTTTTGTGTTTTGTGTCTTTGTCTTTCAGATCAGGCAATAGATGAAGAAAGTTTTGTGCTTTTAGATGAGGGGACGATCAACTGTGTAATCCCAAAAATTAGTCCCATAGCTAAATTAAGATTGCTGCAGATGTAAGGGGCTTTTTTCATTCATTTTTTTCATTCCACATCATATTGATACCTATAAAATTGTCTTCCTACAGATGCCAAGGGGTAACTTCCACTGAGACTGCTACCCACAATGCTTCCACCTAGTGTTTACAGAGTTGGCCGAAAAGTGTTCTGGCACAGCATTGAGAAGTCCAGGTTTGCTTTCATTGACTATAAGCCTGTAAGCACAATTTTGGATAGTTAAAGGGAAATGTTATTCATTTTAGGAATTTACATGTTATTTCTGGGCTCCACAATAGTCCATTAAAATTATCGTGGTGGTTCTCCCCCAAGACAATTTGAATTTTATTTGACTAAAAACTATGCATTTGCGTGTAATAACCTCATAAATATCAGTTATATTTATTTTTTTCTCTCCTTTAAAAGGTGTAATTATGACAAGTTATTAATAAGATCACCTGGAACTGAGGATGTGGTTCAGGGATAACAACAGTCTAGTGTTCCCCACTTGTACACCAACTCAGCCCCCCTCCTCTTTCACCGTTCCAGAAACAGAGTGGTCCACATCACATTGAACAGTGCAAACACCACACAGCAGATGTCATGGCCTCATCTGAAACACCCAAAACACATACTTGCAGACACTTTGAACTGGAGTGGATATTAATCGAGGGTGTATGTTACAGAGTTGATACTCACTGACTATTTGATCATACATTTTTTAAATTTCTTAAACTTTGATCACTTCTTAGTAGGGTATTTGATTGTTCTTTTGGTAATTAAAGTTGTTTTAGGCTATGACAGCTTCTCTCCTCACCTGATGTGACTTGGTGAGCATCCACAACACAGCAGGATATAAGGTTGAAGTGTTTTTTAGATACCCAGCTAGGCAAAATACATGGCAATCTTCACCCCAAAGTAGTCACAGATCCAGTGAACATTGTCTAAAAAAGATGTGAAGTATGTGATTCAAACAGTGTCAAAAGTACTTTATTGTACTAGTATAACCAATTAGTTGAAAAGTTTTCACTTTAACACGAAAGAGTGCACTTTCTGTTAATCATTATGAAAAATACGTTCTCCCCAAAAGGCAGGAGGCCTTATTCTGTTTATAGGCCTACACATTGTTAATGTTGATATGGTGATTCTTTTATGTTACGCCTACTTTAAAGTAGGCGTACAGTTAAATTCAATGCTTCATAAGTTTATAATAACTTTCTTCCACTGAAAAATCTTATGTATAATGTTTTCTTATGGTGATGTTTTTAAATTGATATTACACTCTGTATATAACTCAGTAGGAATTTGATAGGTATGCAGAGTTACTTTGGTAAGTAACTCATTAATATTGGTAGTTATCAAGTATGTAGTTAATATGAGAAGTACAATTATTAGGTTACTATAGTATGTGTAATTAAGCTGAATGTTGATTGTTAACTTTTGTGATAGATGTGTGCCTCTGAACATGTGAGAAACATATACATATGCAATTCAGGCTTAAATGTGGATGATAATGGTGAAATGTTCTAGTTGAAATTTTATCAACTCAAAGAAGATCACGCGCTTATCTTAGACAAAGGATTTTCCGTCTTGCGCGGGAGAACATCTATCTCCACCCACACACGCCCGCCGTGGCACAAGTTGGAATAAAAACAGCTACTGGCTACGCTCGCTCTCTTCTTCCTTTTTGTTTTTCCTTCGTGCTTTTGGCCTTTTTACTGTTTTCAATTTTCCTCTCCGTTTGCTTCTACGTACTTTTCTTTTTATATCACGTGATCGCCTAAGTTAACTTTCTTTTACATACAGTTTTATAACTTCAGTAAAACGAGCTTTATTAAAATCCTTTCACACTTAGTATCTTGAAGTATGATTTTGTCCGGCCGGCAAGATTATTTCTTTGAGTTATTTAGTAAGAAAGTAAGTCAGTCAGAGACTTCAATTTAAAACGACCCGAATCAAGACCAGCTTCATTCCTCCTTGTGACGGTTAATCCTGTGATGATTCTTGAATTCATCTGAAGAAATCGTCACCAAATAAAACTGTGGCTCAAAATTCCCCACAATGCTCAGGAAGTCCCGTCAGGGAATCCCGGAAAACCCGCTGCTGAACAGCTGATTGTCCGATCTGAATCCCCCACTACAGACAACTGCTGAGTCATCTCAGGACAATCGGGGAACCTGCTGCGTCATCTCAGGGCAATGCTGCACACAGCTCCCACAGCGCTCATGAGTAGAAACCTCCGCTGGGATACGACGCCAGAGTTGAAAAAGCTGATTTCTCATCGCCCTGACGCAGCAGACAGCCCGTTGAGTCACTAGTTCATCTCAGGACAACGCACAGTAAGCTGAACAACGCTACTCCTGTTCTCCATCTATCTCATGATTAAGAGTTGGTGTTGTTTAAATTAAACTCTCTAGTCAATTTCTTAGAGAAGTTATCAGTTAAATTATCTCAACCTTAACGAATACTCCGTCATTACGTTATCATTGACATTTCACCATCATTCATTCATAACTCCTAATACGCCACTTAGAACACTCATTCTGGTTGACTATTCATGTCTTGTTTACACTAACATCTCATTTATTCACTGTTCAATATTTAGTTCAATAAATATATCTTTATCAGCATGTCGTTGTCTGTGGCATCAAGTTAAAGCAGAAAATTAGATCACTGCATCGTAACACATTACTTCAGATTTGAGATTGATAAAGTAGTTTCTGTGTTTCTTCCCGGCACAGTTAAACTAGACTAATAATGTGAAGTGGTGCCCCTAATCAAACGAGGATTTCATATTAATAAAGGTGATGTTCCTACAAATGATTTCCGGCAGGACAACACAGACAATAACTCCTACACGACAGTTAATGCCAGATGCAGGCACATTCTTCAGGGTGCCTGTATGGCTTTGTCTAAATCTTATTTTGACTGGCACAAGGTGCCGAACATTGAATTTGATTGCGAAATCGCAGATGACTGTGGTGACCCAAGGAGGGAATTTTTAGGGAAGTTAAACTCCCATCTTACTTGAATAATGTAACACAGTGAAAGCTTTGTTGTAAGTTCTTGTAATAATTACCCAGAAATTAGTATTATGTAACTCAATGAAATTAGACAAAATATTTTCCCTTTACATTTTCTTGCAGATTACTGATGTTGGAGATTTAAAGTTCCCTTGGAGTGCTGTTTGCAAGTGAACACTTATTTGAGAGTAGTTAAGATGTAGTTTAACTTATTTTCATTATGGAAGAGCTAGTATTTTGGTAAACTACAGTTTTAAAGTAGTTTTCCCAATACTACAATTGCACATTACCTTGAGGGACATTAATTTCATTAGAAGAATAAGTCTGAATCTTAGATGAAAGCTTATTGCTCACTATTATAAGGTTAATGGAACTTGCATACATAAATCTTGTTTGGAAGCAACAAACTCTTTCCATATTTTTATTTAATTTAAAAGCCAGCAAAGCACAAACATACACCTGTACTGTGCATTGAATGTTAATGGTACAGTGCCTTGAACCCCCCCCCCCCCACCCCGAAAGTCACCCCGAAAGTCACCCCGAAAGTCATCACCATACAAAAGATACTGAAAAATATTTTTATAATCACTATTTTCATTGTGAACACTTATGCTGTAGTATATTTATAAAAGGCAAAATGAGTCTTTTCCTCACTTAAGCACTTAAATCAACTTGTCTCTTTAGTCTTCCTTCTCTCTGTTATTTCACAACCTGGCTAATGATCCTTAGACTGAGTGTTTTTTTATATCCATAAAGATATCTAAACTAACATTAATGGGTTTTCTTTATATTAGCTCTATTATATAAACAAATAATTATTATACATTACTATAGAAATAACCATATTACACTAATTTCACAAGATAAACAAAGCACCATGATATGGAATTCATAAAATTCACTGTTTATAATACTACTTCTATTTATGTCAATAGAGGACTTGATTAGCAATAAAGGGGTCACTGGGGTTTGGAAAGGTATAAAGGGTTGAATGTGTGGTCAGTACAGTGTTTCAATAGGATGTCTGCATTTAGTAGGGTAAGTAGTGCTGCAGGAAAGTTGCAGTTATGCCTTTTCTAATTGTTGTGGTCGTATGACTGCAAAAAATGAAAGGAGTTGTTTATAGTTATTTGAGAAAAGTCTATTTAAAACAGAATATGCATTTCTCATAGGTGGAAGAAGTATTAAGATTCTTTACATTGATAAAAGTACCAATTCAGTAATGTAAAAATACTCAATTATAAGTTAAAGTCCTGCATGAGAAATCATACTTAAGTAATACATAAGTATTTACAATAAAATGTCATTCAAGTATTAAAATAAAAGTAGTAATGTACTGATTTATTTAAATTAAACCATATGAGAAGTTTAAAAGGAAAAATCACTATTTGGCGGTGCTGTTAACTCTACACTCTACTACATACTGCTTTTTGTAAGACATATAAAGCCAAAAAAGTTGGAAACCACTGGTTCTATCTTTAACAATGTGTTGTATTTTAAAAGCTTTAAAAGTTATATTATTCATTGTGTCAAATCTTCATCTGAAAAGTAATTAAGCTGAGCTAAGCTGTCAAATAAATGTGGAGTACAATATTTCTGAGAGTATCAAGTATAAATATTCAAGTAAAGTACAAGTACCTCGAAATTATACTTATGTACAGTACTTCAGTAAATGTACTTAGTTACTTTCCACCACTGTCATTTCTGCAAGAAAGTGTGCATTGCAAGTGGCCAAGACACTCTCAAGTCATTCTTTGTTTTAATGAGTGGTAATGAATAAATCACTTGTTGGCAGGTAACAACTAATTTGCAAAATCTGTAGAGACTTGCGTTGTCCAATCACACTCCCCAAATTCGACCAGCATGTCTCCTGCCCCACTAGAGGAGACAAGACGTTGATTGATTGACTGATTTTATTCAACAGTTTTAGCTCCAAGTCATTGAGTGCATACATAAAAGAAAAAGTCAGGATTACACAATAAAGCCCAGATGATTATTTCCATTGTGGTCCCTTTCAGAATGGGGGGACATTGCAACATGTTTACACCTACATGGCTGAGGCATTCAAAGCCATTGCCCTCCCCCACCTCGGGCACTCTGACCACCTCTCATTGTAGTACACTCATAGACTTAAAAATGAAAAATGCTGCATTTATTACTTTTTATGAAGCCACACCATGGAAATTATGTAAATATAAATAAACTTAGCACAAAAAGTAAGGACATTTGCGTTTGGTAGATTATTTCTTTGTTGTAACAATGCTTCTTGGCAATAAATCTTATACCGTTCAAAAGCCTGTTTATTTCCCTTTTAAATGGTGCCACATTTGTAAGGAACATGCATTTGTGGGATGAGCAGCAGAGCTGAGTATGTGGGTTGCGCCCATGAAAAAATCCAAATCTTCTCAAAAAAGTTGTTACTCTATCAGTGCAGCAATCAGCATAGCATTCTCCGTGCCTACGATCCAACTGCCGTAAGGCAGAATCTGGACTCATCGCTGAACATAACGTTCCTCCACATGTTCAGGTTCCAGTGCACGTGTTGCTGACACGAGCGCAAATGGGACAGTTAAGGGCAGTCATGGCAGGCCTCCTGGCAGCCCTATGGGACTGGAGATTGGCTGCGTGCAGTCTGTTCCTGATTGTCTGGGCAGAGAGCCGTCGGCCATATCGTCCTGATAACCTTGACTGCAAATCTGTAGAAGACAGCCTACGGTACCTAAGTGCTGACAGGGTGAGAAAATGGTCTTCTTGGGGTGTTGTCTTTTTGGGACGCCCACTTCAGTTGCTAATCAGGCACCTGATTGGCAGCACCTGGGAGTACCAGAAGCTCAAAACAAGTGTCAATAGCAAAATAAGCTGTTTGCCAATGGCAGAGAAGATTTGGCAAACTTTTCATGGGTGCAACACACATACTCAGCCCTGCTGCTCATCCCACAAATGCATGTTCCTTACAAATGTGGCACCATTTAAAAGGAAAATAAACAGGCTTTCGAACGGTTTGAAGATTTATTGCCAAGAAGCATTGTTACAACAAAGAAATAATCTACCAAACGCAAATTTCCTTACTTTTTGTGCTAAGTTTATTTATATTTACATAATTTCCATGGTGTGGCTTCATAAAAAGTAATAAATGCAGCATATGGTCATTTTCGGAATTTCATTGACTATTTGAAGCACCAGTCATCGGCAGAATCTGTTCCTATTGGCTTGGTCTTTACACGAAAGAAGAGGGGCAGGCACCTCCTTTCACAGTGGACTCTCATTGGCTATTGTAGGCTGTGGACAGGACATGGAAGCTCCTATTGGGTCAAGTGAGATGTCAATCAGGTCAGAGTGCAGCTGCCATTTTGATACCAAGATATGGCTGATGTTTACATGCTAACGCGAGTTATGATGGAGAATACATTGGAAGATTAGGACATGTGCCGGCTAATTTGAAATGATGCAACAGCCATTTCTGGATATTTATTGATGTAATAATGTGTTTTGGACTAAATATTTTACTGGATTGGATCGACTGGACCTTTGCCAACAGTGTGACGGCCCTGGATGGGCTGTTGGAATGTTAAGGGGCTGTGTCCTCCAAAGCTTTTTTTCCCAGTTGAAAACGCCAGGTGCTCCCAGCTGGGAGTGCTTGGAAGCGCTTTGGAGATGCAGCATTTTTTTAGCTGAGACGCTTTGGTTGCTATGATACGGAATATCTGCAGAAGTATGGTTAATTTAATGTGTTGCACCTAATTTCGCAGATAGTTTGTGTTATCAAAAATGTCGACACAAGGTAGAGGGCTCTGGTCCATGCTCTGGATTAAGGAAAGGCTGAAGCATGTAAGGACAGAGGCAAACCTGCTGGTCTGTGTGGGTTCATGAGATTTTGTGGGCAAGGAAACATCTCGTTGAGTACCATCATTTGGTTCAAGAGCTGACGTTGGACAGAGCCCAATTCTTTCATATGAGCAGGACACACACGTTCAGCACTTGACATGATGATTGGTTTTTGTGGTATTTGTCCTGCCCCTCTCCCACTGTGATTTGACAGATGGGTGAAAACTGACAGTGACGAGCGGAGCGTTTTACCCAAAGTTGAACATCTTTCAACTCTCAGCAACCACAAAAACGCCAAACGCTCAACGCTTAGCACAGAACAGACGCTCAACACCTCGTCACGCTGCTGGCATTTGTAGCATAGTGTAAATACGCCGCGCTCCCATTGTGTACAATTAAAAAAATACACTGGCCTCAGAAAAAAAATGTTTTGGTGGACACAGGCCCTAAGGGGTTTTAAGAGGCACGGGATTATTTATACGATATTATCATATGTGTATTATTAACATGACATCAATATTGCATTTTTTAAATATCGTCAATACTGGTATATTGCGACACCCCTAGTGTCAATCAGTAGTTTCAAGTCTATTTCAAGTTTTCAAGTCTTCTTCAATGCAGCATGATGCATGTAAATTATGGCCCCATTTTGAGTAGCATAAAGGATAAAGTGGGTTATGCTTTATTGTGTGGCTACCATGGCAACAACGTAACTTACATACATTACATATCGTAACCCCAGAATGTAGTTTAAGCATGAGCAGTGGGATGGGATGGCAAGATTGCAGACCTACACTGAAGATAGACCCTTCTCCCTCTGGTTCCAAAAATCCAACATGGCGATGATTAAAATGCCAAACTCGAGGCTTCAAAACGGGACTCTACAATGTGTGACGTCATGGGTGACTACCTCCATTTTTCACAAGTGTATAAGTTCAGACCACTTATCAAATGTGTGAAACCTTCAGTGAGGACAGTAAAAGTGTGGCCAGAGAGAGTAAACTCTCTGCTACAGCAGCGGTTTGAAGGCACAGACTGGCGAGTTTTCGCCACTCAGGCCACCCTGGACTCTGGATCACATTTATATCCAACCTTTAATGTTCATTATTTTTTAATATTTATTTACCACTCTGCACTTTACTTCTATTTCCAGTTCTGGTAAGATGCCAAACTGCCTTTCATTGTCTTAGTAACTAACCTTGCAATGACAAGGTCCCCCTCAATACCGTATTACCAGAGAGCAACTCGCTTTTTTGAGGACCTGTGGTTTCACAGCACCACAGATGGCGCAGATACTAAATGTCTCTCTGCGTACAGTGAAACGATGTTTGAAGTATGAAGCAATCTTTTCAATATTGTCAGTACCATCTCATCTCTAATTATTTTAACCATCCTGGATGAGGATTTGTAGGTCATGTTACACTGTGTACGGTGGAAAGTAAATCTAAATACCGCAGGTCTAATATATTCACAGTGTGTTGATGTTTCAGGCGGTTCCACTTAATGCACTCTGGGACATACTCCACCATCTCAGATGCTGCATTAGATGATTAGATCAAGGAGAAAGTGGCTGGGAATGACAGAGAAGGCTGAGAATGCCCTCACACAATTGTCTTTGAGGGCACAGCTGTAGGCCCAGTAAATCTGTGTACAGAGATGCAGAGTGTGGGAAAACATGCTACAGGAAAACCCTGGGGCAGCTGCAGTAAGGGCGAAGTCACAGACACTGCACAGAAGAGCTTACCGGATTGCCGGACCAAACTTGTGGCACCCAGATGGGAACCACAAATTAATAAGGTAGATATTAACATAGCTTACCAGACTTTGGTGTATGTTATAAATTCAATTTATTTATATAGCACCAAATCATAACAAAAATCATCTCAGGGCACTTTTCACATAGAGCAGGCTAAGACTGTACTCTTTATCAGCGACCCAACATTCCCCCATGAGCAAGCACTTGTGAAACAGCGGCAAGGAAAAACTCCCCTTTAACAGGAAGAAAACCTAAAGCAGAACTGGGCTCTAGGTGGCGGCCATCTGTCTTGACCGGTTGGGTTGAGAGAGAACAAAGGAGGGAGGGGGAGAGGGGGGGAGAGAGACACAGAGAAGCATAATAAAAAAAAATAATAACAATAACAATGACAATGGTGGACCACAGGACCACGCCACCATCCTCGCACCATCCCAGCAGCCATGGCCCCTGACATCCACAACTTCTGGATTTCTTTATGAGACGAGAAAGCACAAAAACTCCAGGGAAGAAGTCAAGTTAGTAACATGCATTAATGGTACATGAATGTGTGCAGATAGAGAGGAGGTTAAAGGTGCGGTTAATTTTTATGAATAGGCTACAAAACCAAAAATCGTGCTTCAGTTAATGTATTGCACATCTTATCTTATACTTTTACTATTCATGTTTTAGGTGGAGGATTGTCATTCATAGGGATATAGACAGGTATAGCCGTCTAGTTATCTTCCTCCGGGCCTCCAACAACAACAGGAGCAGCACTGTGATGGACAGCTTCCTGAACGCAGTGTCCAAGTATGGTGTGCTCTCAAGGGTAAGAATGGACCATGGCATACACGTCAGAAGTGGTGAAAATTGGAAGGTTTTGTAGTGTAGTCCATAGTGCCCCCAAATGCAGGACCACTTTAGAACAAAGTTTCTTTGATGTCCATGAAATTCAGTGGATTCATTGCTCTCATCATTCTCAACGTAAAACATATTTTTTCGCCCAACAGGAAGTCAGCCATTTTGGATTTTTGTGCATCAATTTTCATTTTACAAACAGGCCTTAGGATGCGTGAAAACTAACGAAACTTTGCATATGTGCATATTGCATATATATATATATATATATATATATATATATAACTAATAAATGCTTAAATTAGTATCAAAATTGGGCTTGGGTGTGGCATTTGCACTCCCTAATTACTTTTAGCATTTTTGTAGAATTATGAAATTTGGTAGGGCAGATGTACCTTCTCCAGACTTTAAAAGAAGCCTCTTGGAGCCATACCTTAAGTCCAACAGGAAGTCAGCCATTTTGAATAAATCATGCATTTTTTCTCTGGTAAATGTATTGCTGCATTAATATTTCAGTTATGTAGTACTGCCTAAATGCAACGGGAATTGAGGACTAAATGACACATAGTTCACCAAACGTATATACATTTTCTAAAGTCATATCCAGCACCACGTACTGCACACCAGAAATAATATTACCACAGCTGCTGCTCCCTCCGATGTGTGCGATGTGCGAGGGCCCATTCATCATTGCTTGCAGCTTTAATGTTATTATTGATGTGTCATGTTTCATGTCAGATGCTTATCCTGTCAGTCCATCTGTCTGCTGTCAGAATCAGCAGAATCAGTGTATTGCACACTCTGTGCAGAGCACTTCACAAATCTGTTGTTTAAATTGTAATTGCTACAAAATCACTTGGACTTGACTGTCAAAGAATATGGCTGGCAATTTTCCATATTTTTCTTATTGTCAACAAATCTCATGTGCAGAGCCAAACCAACAATGAACTCATCCTACTTACACATATTCCTGCATTGTTGTCAAAAAACTATTAAAAATGTCAATCAGCCTCAGCGTTGCACTGGGTGACATGTTCTTGCATACCTGAAGAGAGTGATTACCGTAGTTTGTTTAGAAACGGTGACAAAGAGTAAAAACAGCCATAAGATAGTAACCCTCAGGAGACAGGTTTCTTTTATCTGAAGTAAAGCATGGTCCTGGAGTTTACTATCTATATTCTATTATCTAATGCTGCACCTCCTCTTGCTAGAATCGGAACCCCTCCCCCAGACTTTTAGTTACGTCCAGACAAGATGCGAAAACTCAACAGGCCTTATTCTGTCCAGCCAGTCAAGTTTAGTCAGTCATCGTGGTCTTGTGGGAAATGATGTAAAACTGAAATATATAAATATTCACCACTGCTGCAGACAAATGGAGTGAAGTGCAAAACATACATACAGCAAGTAATTGAAAAAGCCTTTAATATTTCATGGCTACTTAGTCAATGTTAAAAACATGCTTATGCGTTTCAGCCATGTTGCCTTCATCAGGGAAGTACTTTAAATATTAATTTTATTAAATTCTATTAAAACATTTTTACCCTCTTGAGTGCCTCAGGTCTTTTCAATAACTTTCAACTAGTAGGATCCCCAAACTGAACAGCACCAGAGGGATACCTTTCTACATCCAAGCAGCACTCCATACATGTGTTTTTTATACATACAGCAAGATTCTGTTCCAGGTACACATTTATAGTAATTAGTGAATGTCGATGTGATTTTGAAAGAGATTTTTTTCTGAAGTTCAATTCTCATTTCTAGTATCTGATGTTTAGTTAGTTTCAAAAAAACATCACGTTTCCAGAGTTTAAATTGGTTGTTTTTTCTACAACTCAATTTATATTCAATTTAGAATGAAAGGAAACAGAGAGAAGCACCAAATCCTTAAATCTGAAAAGCTGGTATAAACAAATGCTTGACATTCTTGCTTCATTAATTACTTACACAAATTACAATCATAGGTTAATACCATTTTTCTGTGTCAATTGTAGATACTGTAACTCCAGCATTTTCACACCAACAATGTTCCATGCTTTAGTTAAACACACAAGTTACACAAAAATACTAAAAAGGAAAGAAGCATAAAAGATGTGTTAAAGTGGGACTGTGTAACTTTTGAATGAAGAAATTAGACATTATTCCTCCTCCAAAGAAAAGCTGAATTTATAGCCTATCCCAGATCACCAGCCCATCACAGGGTTGACACATATGGACAACACACACACACAGTGAATAATGAAGGTTTTCATTTCTGTCCATTGTGAACTGCTCTCTGGACTATGAGCAGAAGGAAAAAAATTAAATGGTAACTTTTACACACCACTTTGTTCCTTCCATGACCCTTTGAAAGCACTGTTTGTTTTATTACTGCTTAATAATCCTGCCTGTCCAACAGCGCTGTAGTTTCACTTCCTGCAGCCACTCTGATCAACACACTCCTGGGTTTTGATCTGTGACTTCCGGATGAATCTTCTGTCACACACACTGCCAGTGAAAGGTTTCTCTCCCATGTGGAGCATCATGTGTTGTTTAAGAGCTGCGCGGTGGCTAAAACGTTCACCACAATCTGAGCACCTAAAGGGTTTCTCCTCTGTGTGACCTCTCACGTGTATCACCAAATCCAATTTACAGACAAAACATTTCTCACAAAATAAACAGCTGAAAGGTTTATGCATTTTACCGCCATTAATTCTGTTCAAATCATCCCTCTCTTCAGTCTTTGGTTCAGAACTGTCTAAATTGCTGTCAGCAGTAGCTGCTTGTACATCACAGGCTGGTTCTGATCCTCCACAGTCCTCTCCATCCACTTCTGCTTTCATCTGTTCATTTGGGCAGCTGGCTAGAGCCTCTGCTTCTCTGTGCTCCTCAATTTGGCTTCGAAGGAGCTGTGATAACTCAGGTTTCTCTTCATGATCTTCACGTTTCACAGAGATGAGAGTGATATCAGCCAGTCCTTGAAGCTGCTCTCCCTCTTGACTGCTCCAGACTTCCTCCTGCTCCTCTTTAATGCATGGGGGTTCTGGATCCTCCTGGCTCCACTCCTGCTGTTCAGGGGGAATCTCTGCACTGACAGTCAGCGAACGCACATCTGCAGAAAGTAACGATATACAGATACACAAACATATGTTTCGTTTGATATACATTGCCCTTTGAGGTTTTACTTCCTTCGGCCATTTAAGTGCACACCAGTTACCAAAAATAGGTATTTGGTAAAATTAAAAAAAACATTCAGATTCCTCCCTGTAATTATGACTTTGGTTACTCATAATACTTAATATTATGAGTAATTCCAACTTAATCACGAGGAAACTAGGCTCTTTTGCACCATAACATCTCAACATCACACCGAGTTGCTTTCATTCCTAGGTTTAGATGATGGATTTATAGCACTTCTCTCTGGTGCAGTTTCAGTGGTCTCAGTATCAGTAACATTGTCTTACAGATTATACTACTCAGTGATGCTGAACAGTTAGTATGTTATTCCCCTTTCAGATACAGTCCATCAGTAGACCAGGAGCACTCTCATCCACCTTGAGTAAAGATTCTACACATGCAGGAAGGAATACATTATTTTATGTCATTATTGTCATTAATAATATCCACAGGGAAATCAGCATTACATGGATAGAAACAGTCCAAAGGTAGAGCAGGGCTCCTCAGCACTTCCATCTCAGTCACATGTGCCAGTGTCTCCTACCATGCATTCTGTATTTTGGTTGAGGAAATTCTGTATTAGCACATTTTTTGAATGGACACATTCCAGCAATTTCTGTGATATGATACATCATTGATGTGAAAGGAGATGCTGATTTTCATGTCTGTCTTAAAACAGCAGTCAGGCGAAAGAGGTTTTCCTCACTGTAATCATTCCTACTGTTCATACAGACTATTAAAAGATCCCCTTCAAATGTGCTTTCAATGTAAGTGATGGGGGGCAAAATCCACAGTGTGTCCACACAGACATTTTGTGCAAAAATGCATTTAAAAGTTGATCTGAAGCTTATATGATGCTTCAGCAGTCAGATAAATGTGGCAAATAGCCACATTTACAGTCTTTTTAGCATCAGATTCCCTCTTTTGTTTCCTCGGACAGTGTTTCCCTGTTGAGCTGCGGTTGAAGTATAATAACAAAAAGAGGGACTTTGGCACCAAAAAGACTAATGTTGAAAGATATCTCCTTCATCAGATCGCTTCCGTTATCTGGAAAATTGTTGGATAGTATTTGATCAAAGAATGTAACGTAGCTGTTGTGTCTCTACAAATCTAACGCCACTTATTTAATTTTGGTTAGTCTAGTTAGTTACATATCGCTACATTTACAAAAAGTAATTTCACCAAAGCGTGCCCATTATAAAAAATAGTATTTTTAGCCATAACAATTAACCCCAGTCGTGCTCATTAGAAGCAGAAGCTAGATGTTAGCTGGCGCTAACTGGTTGTGTATGTATATATTAGCGAAGCGAAGCAGTACAGTTGCAATAAAAGGAAAACAAACCTGCTCTTCGAAGCCTAATTTCAGGTTGCAAAATAATATCCAGCAACTTGCAATAGCGGTCCAATTCCTCGTCATAGTCAGTTACTGTTTTTTCAAAATATTCAAATATCTCATCGACCGCCGCAGCTAGCCGCTGCTCGGCGAACTCCTTCAGACTCTCAAAAGCAGACATTTCCCACAGATGGTTGTGTCAGAATGAAGAGGAGAAAAAAATTATACTTTCTTTTTTCTTTCTTTTGATTCAGCGGACGCGTTGCACTCAGTTTCTTGCAGTCATTAGCCGCGTTTACATTAATATCGACTGGCGTGTACAACAGGAAACACCGGCTGCAATCTTCATCTTCATCCTCATCCTCATCCTCATCTTCATCATCATCATCATCTTCTTCTTCTTCTTCTTCTTCTTCTTCATATTCTTCTTCTTCTTCTGTATATTGGCAAAAAGCTTTTGGGTGCATTACCGCCACCTCCTGGATTGGAATGTGGATCCAAACAGTTACTCGGAAAGGTATTTTCTTTCGCTTCTCAATCTTTTCATTCAGCCTTTAAAATATTTATATGCACATCATTAAAATTCCACAGTATTTAGGTGTTGAAAATTGTGTTTCAATACTCTATTTTAAGGTGTGTCAAAAAAATTGACAATGTCTGTAAGGAAAAGGATTGTGAACCTCTTTAGAAATGGCATCCAATCCTCAAAAACCATATGTACTGGACAGCAGCTTCATCCAAGACGGCTTCCGAAATGGTAGCAAAATGGGCGTCAATACTCAACCACACCTAAGACAAACACACCCACGAGAACCCAGTTCAGTAAGTGCCTGCATGCAGACCGGGTTTCTAGAGATCAGAGCAAGTGGATGAAACTAGGTGCATACAACACAAGTCTCATATCTCTGTCCCCTTTTCAGATTTTTTTTCCTGTAATCCTGCCAAGTCTTTCTAAAACAATACCTCTAATGTTTCGTATACCTGTGCATTATGGATGACAAGGAAAAATAAATAAATTAAATAACATTATACAACATTATACACATGCAGTGTTGTAAGTAGCTTTTCATATTGTTTTAATATTGTGAAAATACATTTAAAATGTCTGTTTGTTAATTGCTGAATTTTACTGACACTTTGTTTCATACCTCAAGGATCAAAGCTGATCTACAAACTGGAAAAGATCCTCACAAACAAGTGGGTGCTAAAGGATGTGGCCAAAATGAGCCCTCACCAATAGACCTCATTGCTGGAATCCACACCAAAACCCTGAGGTTTACACCTATGAATATAGTCTTCCCTTTCATCTGAATACTTTGCAGGTAAATCACTTATTTTGTTGCATTTTTGTAAAAGGTGACTTTCAAAACACAAGCAGAAGTGGTCAAGATTTAAATTTAATTGTCATATGTTCCCTATATGTGTCACTTGGCCCTTTTTGGTATTTCTTGAAGATGAACTAAAAAACAAACAAACAAATATCATAAGCATGCTATGAAAATATCGATAAAATGCATTACATTAAAAACAGGAAAAATGGTTATCAATACATTTTACATAATTTTACATCTACATCATTTTGCATCTTATACTGGTAATACCTGTCGCTGCACTTTCACCCTCACTGTCCTCATCCTCATCCTCATTCTCAGGCTCATTCTCGCCCTCACTCTCACTTTCTCCCTGCAGGGTTGCTAGCAGCTCATTGTCTTCCTCACTACTAAACTCTAGATCATCTTCACTAACATTAACTGGGAGTGCTAATTCTACCTTACCTTTGAAGAGCCATAGAATGTTGCGTCCATTCTCTAAATGGAAGAAAAATGTGTGTAAAATATAAGCATATACTCTGCAGACAGGACTCACAAAGTGAACTGTTATAGTAGACTATACAGTGTAATAGCCTGAACTTTATTACAACTAACATTATCAAATTTATCTAGGTTAATTTGTAGAGATAAAAAGAAAATTATGATGACTGTTATGCTTTTGAACAGTCTATAAAACTACATACAAAATACCAAAAAGTTTCATGGTGGGAATTCATAATGGTATGGAGTTGCTTCAAGGCAACATTTGGATGTTAATAATTTTCCATAACTTAATTATCAAATAAAGTACATTAAACAATTGTTTGTAAATGTAAACTTTACTCACCTGTTATTGTGAATCAATTTTTTTCCAGATTGTAAAATGCCAATTTTGTGGAAAGAGATAATGGAGCTGAACAATGTAATGAAGACTGCAAAAAACGTATTCAACATGGCCTCCAGAGGGTCATGTGAAAATTAAAACACTGCTATTGGTTTCCTTACTGGCTTCTTTTTTTTTTTAAGTATTACGTCATAATTGAGGGTGTGTTGTGTGGGTGTAAAAGGCCAAAAATTGGTATGTTACTTTGAGGTAACACTGTACCATAAATAATTTAGTTGTGTTCAAAAGACACCCTAATCATATTCTGGGTTATTAAAATAATGAATTCACAATCAGAATATCAATAATTACATATGCAGCTCTGGCAGTGATAATGCGATAACTGTGCACCTTTATTAGTATTAGCATAGTGCACACATGTGCAGACACAAATTCCATCAAAAATCTTTATAGCTGTTAAAGCCGACTGACTGCTGCTCCAGCTGTGAAGAGAAACAGACATCACTTCAAATGAACGCTTAAGAGGAAAGGACCACTGTGTAATTCGGATACTTCCGTTTGTATACTTCCGTGTAGCACACTTTGTACACCAGTGGTTCTCAAAGTGGGGTCTTGAGGGGGTTCCAGGGGGTCCCCAGTAAAAGGGGGAATAATTTATTTTCATTATAATTCCATCCTTTCTGTAATAAAACATCTAAAAGCTAAAATCTTATCAGATGGGGAAGTCTGGGACAAAATCTTATCAAATGGGGTTCCGTGGTCTAATTTGTGTCAGTTTAGGGGTCCTTGGTGTACACTATGCACTTACTTGTATAGTGCATGAATTTCGACAAGGTAGTGTTGTCTCAAATCTAACACGGCTGTTGTGCAATTGCAACATTTGATTGTTCATCTTCTTCTTGTCTTTTTAATGGCAAATTGCAACCGGGAGGAGCTTTATAGGTCATTATATAACATTTGACCATGTTTGTCACCTGCCAAAATATTACTTGACTTCAATTCAATTGATTTTTATTAAAAATTAATAAATAAAATTAATTAAAAATGAATGAGCTTTTATGGCTTTTACACCATCATTCTGCATTTGGAACAGCAGCGTACTTGCTGACAGCAGCAGCTCAGCTACCTAACTGTATTGTGACAAAATAATCTCAACTCAAAGTTTCACTAACACTTTTTTTTACAAAAAATAACCTCATTGACAGAGAGATGCAATAAATTATGTTATTCAGTCTGCAATGTTGCTATAATAGAAATCCAGACTGTTATGTAGCTTAATAAAATAAAATGAAATTTAAAATAGACTGATCTGTTCATTTTAATACATTTATATGTATTGAAATGTGGTGATATCTGTATATATAGAGCCCCAGAGGCAGCATTGTTGTTCTGTCCTGTAAAAACATGAAGCTTCACTTTACATTGAGACAAACTAATGTGGCAACTACAATTGTTAGGTTTCATCGGTGAGACCAACATTTATCTGCCAAAAGGAATTATATTATATATTAAAATATGGAGACATTAGAGCCAGAGGTATGTCTCCAGAATGACGACGCATAAAATGCCATAAAATATAACAAGATCACCGAAAAGCAATTTTAAACAAGTGGGTTTTTAACAGTGATTTAAAAGATGAGACAGAGTTGGCAGCCCTGATCTCCTCAGGCATGTTATTCCAAAATCTAGGAGCCTGACTGCAAAGGCTTTATCCCCTTTATGTATCAATCTGGACTTTGGAACAAAAAGAAGCGATGCATCTGATGATCTCAGGGAGTGGGAAGGGACATAGGGCAATCTGATAGATAGCTTGGGGCAAGGCCTCTCAGGGCTTTGTAAGTGATCAATAAAATCTTAAAATCTATTATAAAAGCGACAAGTAGCCAGTGAAGGGAAGCCAGGATCTGTAAAATGTGATCATGTTTCCTAGACTGAGTTAAAATCCTGGCAGAGTTTTAGATGAGCTGGAGGTGGGAGAGGGATTTTTTGCGATGCCAGAGAGCAGGGAATTACAGTAGTCCAATCCACTGGTTATGAAAGTGTGAATGACGGTTTCCAGATTTTTTGCAGAAAGTAATGGTCTAATCCTTGAAATGTTTCCGAGATGATAAAAACAGGATTGAACCTTTGAATTAACATGTTTATCTAGGGTGAGGTTTTGATAAAAAATGACACCAACGTTTCTGCAATGCTGAGTTACTGAATAGAATAGTGAACCAAGACTGTTCAAAATTTGGTTGTTTGCACTATCTTGACCTATGATTAATATCTCTGTCTTATCAGTGTTTAGCTGCAGGAAATTTTGTGACATCAACGTGTGGATGTTATTCAGACACTTTAGCAGGTTGGTATTATTCTGATAGCTGTTTTCAGAGTCACATTTTATCAAAGATGGAGGAACACGTATTATTATTAAAATAATTTAACAGCTCACTTGCAGAATGAGGTGAGCCAGAAAAAAAAAGTGGGCATGTTGAAGACAGAAATAAATTTAGCAGCAGAGGATGACTTAAAAATTCTAGATCTAGTTTTGGGGACTATAATGCAGGTAGCACAAGGCAACACCATGTTAAACACAAGGCATTGGTGGCCAGAATTTCAGGCATCCACACATTCAACATCAGGAATCATTATACCATGTGATAGGACTAGATCCAGAGTGTGACCTTTTGAATGAGTAGGTCCAGTCAGAGCCTGTGATAAGTTAAAAGACTCAATAAGGTAATAGGTAATAGTAGTATACTATAGTAAATACTAAAATAAAAATAGTAAATAAAATGAGTGAGTAGTGAATTTTATAATAATATAATAGTATAAGTAGTATAATAATATAATATTATAATATATTAAAATAAAATAATAATATAATAATTTGGTGGCCTTGTGTACTAAGCTGTCCTGCGATTTTCTTTCAGTATTTCAGAGTGAATGAGCTGTGTTCTGAAATGGAGCACAAGAAAAGCTAAAATGATGGGGATGTAGACAGAAAAAGCCATTTCCACAATGTAAAAAACTTTCTGCACATTTCATGTATGAAATTATATTATATAGGGAATTGTATTTTTCCTATATCCAAAATGTAATTTTGGATATCTGAAATGGTTTTTAATTTTGGATACCCGAAATTAAAATTATGACTAGTAATAATTGGATTGTAGATATCTGAAATGGGAGTTTTTCCTTGTAAGAATTCCATTGGCTATCAAAAATGCAATTGTGGATATCTGAAATTGAGCCTAATACACATGATAGCAAAAGTGACGACATTTGTCCTAGGAACAATGTCATTGTGGATATGTGAAATGTTCATTTTGACTAGGAAGAACTGAATTATGGATATCTGCAATATATATCCAGTCTAGCTATTGAATGTTAACACCACAACCCTCCGGACTTGTGGACTAACTCACAGACGTGTTATTAATGATCCCACTGCTTTTCTTGGCAAGACATGCCCTGCATAGCATTCAAGGGCTAGGATTGGCCAGGTATCGATATTCACCCCGCTAGCCTACTATTTCCTAACATTATGTTCACTGAGTGTCTGGTGTTGAGTAATGGGAAACAGTAACAAGGTCAATAATGACTCTTTCTATTATGAATTTTTTATTGATGGAGATTTTATATTTAAGCGTTTTAATAATCTGTGACATCATCACAATGTAAAGTCTATGGGCCGAACGGGAACTTGTGGGCAGGGCCAGTGGGAGAAAAACTACTGCACATATTCAGTGGGCCACACAACATGGAAGCAAACCTGGAAGCTAGAAACTTTTTTGGTGTATGCGCCAGGCAAGAAATTCTTATTGGACTGAATAGACGCCATTTTCAGTCCAGTATCCAGCTCTTATAATATATCCATGGTTGTACGTACTGTAACGTGTTCACCATCATCATGTTAAGGGTGTGAAGGTGCTGGGCCGCAAGGGGATAAAAATGCGCTCTGAAACAGGACTTCAGAGTGCTTCCCAAAGTGCAAGTGCTTCCAAAGAGATAAATTGAAATTCCTGACCCTGCAACGCATATCAAGTGTTTTTCTGAACGGTTCTCAGTGAGCTTTTCCCTTTACATGAACTGCTAAACACTGCTAATATTGTACTCACATTAAATCCTCAACTGAGGACCTTCACATGTAGATGGACAAAAAACAACCTTTACCCATCTAGTTTAGCATATTATAATAAACAAATCCAAGTTATTAAGCCTATAGGCCTATTATTCTATGTACATTATACCTCACTAAAAAAGTCATCAAAAGTAAACATTATACACAGCCTATCGTTATTATTATTATTATTATTATTATTATTATAATAAAAATAATTAGTCTGGTGAAGTCTGCACCTCAAGCAGACTCTCTGGAAATCTGCAGAATGTCTGCTTGAGGACCCTTGTAGACTTGGTGAATTGGGGGTTTGGACAGCCATCAGAAGTTGCAGACTTCCAGGGAACGCGCCCGCAAAGTCTGCAAATCTGCAAGTGTGGTGAAGTCCAGACATTCCTAATGTCCACCCACCTAAGTCCGGCAGGATTTTGGGCTGTCCCACAGTCAGATCATGATGTGCATGAGGGCTCTCTTGCAGACTTCTTGAGCCCTTTATGCACACTTTATGTAAGTCTGCATCTTTGCAGACTTTGCCTGAGGGAATTACCCACAGTTCATGGACACAGCCAACATGGACAGCTAGGTACGACAACACCACTTGGGCAAACCACACACAAAACTGCAGTAAAACCTGTAGTAATAATATTAATGGTTATTTGTTAAGTGTATTTATAATTATGATTACATTTGCTAATGATTATTTCGGACAGTGGTGCATGGTTACCTGTCGTAACATAGCATTTTTTTTTTCCAATTCAATTCAAAGGGGCTTTATCAGCATGAAAGTTTCAAGAACAATATTGCCAAAGCATCAAAGTTATTTGAATTTGTCCAAATATGTGGACAGTACTCAATAACAGTAATATAAACATTAGCACATTAAGATTGATATATACATGCATAAGATATACTGTATATATATAATTAATATATATCATTCTTAATGTTGTGTTAAAGGACCAGTGTGTAAGATTTAGTGGCATCTAACAGTGAGGTTGCAGATTGCAACCAAATGAATACACCTCCCTTCACCCTCCCCTTCCAAGCATGTAGAGGAACCTATGGTGGTGTTTGGTTTGTCTGTTCTGGGCTACTGAAGAACATGGCGGTGCAACATGGCAGCTCCCATGGAAGAGGACCCGCTCCCTGTGTAGATATAAAGGCTCATTCTAAAATAACAATACACAACGATTCTTATTTTCATGGAATTATTCACTAATTAAAACATATGTATGAATATTATATTCCATTTCTGCCAAGTCTGTTCTGCTAGATGCAAATAAATTCTACACACTGGACCTTTAATGTTCATATTACTGTTATAATATGTACTGTGTACTGTCCAAATATATTTTGACAAATGCTTTGTCTTAATATTGGAGTATATTACTGTATTAATCTGAAAAGAAGCAACTTATGAAAGAAGTACTAACTCTAAGATGCCACACTATGTATTGTCAGTAAAACCTGCAATCGTTTTAGTAAGAAAGTAATAAGTTACACTCGGAGATGGACAAGTCAATATTGATTGCATAATAATGAAAATGTAATTGGCTTCTCTTATGTATTCTTATCCTGCTAGTCCTCTCACCTTACTTATATGCTGCCTTTTACACTTATTGGCATAAACTGTCACTCAGTTTGGTGGGGAAAAACAACTGAGGAAGTCCATCGGGTGGAAAGGCTTGGGTTAAAGCAAAGGGTTTGGAGAATGTGGAAGAGGAATGGAGAGGGAGAGGAAGAGCTGTGACAAAACTGACTAAAAAAGAGTGCACATAAAACATCACATAAAATATAAAAATCCTGGTCTCTTTTTTTGCTGCCAAATTTTGGTGGGAAATCCAAATCCAGCATCACCCTACTCGAGTTGGTCTTTCAAAGACAGGGCAATAGTTTTTAAAAATATATCATTTCCCAGAGGGGTGAAATGAACTGATGATAAGATGATAAGATCTGCAAAGTAATTACAGCCTGTGCGTTACTTCACAACATCTGCAAAGCAAGACAATTCCCAGAACCTCTCGAGAACAGTCAAGGTGACAGTGATGAAGACAAGGATGATAATGAAGAGAGTCACCCTCCACAGGGGAGGAACGTCCTGTGGGCTTCCTTACAGACTACTTTGCATTTTAGGCAAGTTACAGTCAATGTAATAAAAACTGGGTGGCTGTATTGAACCAACATACCATACAGTTTATTTTTATTGGGTGTACAAGCATGTTGTTATAAAGACACATGAATGCATAATTTCTATTTGTCATGTAATTTATTTTTTAGAAGCTCAATTTTCAGATTGTAGTACTGCTCCTGTAAACATAGGACTCTTTTGTGCTGTCTGTGGATGTCCATTAAACTTTAAATTAAACTAAACAGCACTCAACTCAACTACAAGCCAACCAAAGCCTGAATCCTCAACTTAACCTTTAATTTAACCCTTAAATTGAACAAGGGTTAGTGCTTCCTCCTGGCACTAACAAATCCTAACCAAAAAAGGAGGTGGTGCTCCCAATAACGAGTAATTAAATAATAAAGTATTAATACTCCAACAGAGTCGTTAAACTGCTGCGCTATATTCTCCCATGCCTACCTCTTGGCTTGCGCTGTAAAACTGGGGGCAAATTTTCCTCTTAAAATGGTTTTATGCTTTTCACTAATTGAGCCAATAGCAAACACTGTTCCTCTGTCCAGTTGGGTTTTGTGTTTCTTTTACTTGCTTCCATTGCTGTTTGCTTGTGTGTGGGAGAGAAGGTAATAGGACAAATGTCTTTTGTCATATTAATGTGCTTCTGTTTCCTTAGTTTTTTAAACAAAGACACTACTAGAGGAGCCAACCACTGTTTTTCCCAGGCTTTTTAGATTTTGGTGTGCTTTTAACTAATCAATTGAATGGGACATTTTCTGTTTTATTTTTCTTGTGGGGCTTTCTGCTGTGGTTAAAGGGGGTACTGAGTGGTAGAGTAACCATCTAGCATGTGTGCTTTATTGTGTGGTTTGAGTCACCTTAGCTTGCTGTGAGTAGGCAAATTTGAGTGTTGTAGAAGAGTTTAGATATGGTTTGAATTGGTTCATGTGTACTTTAGAAACCCACACAACACAATACAGCAATTCAAAATAAAAATCAGACTCTGTATTGAAACATTATATGGACTGAAGAATAGTAAACCAATTAAAACAGTAGAAATTTTGTAAAGATTTAAATATTTTCCTTTAACGACTTTGTCACTTGTTACATGGTAACACCTATGTATATAGTTTTGTTTTGTCATGTCTTTTTTTTTCGATTTGTATATTAATGTTTTATGTTTTGGTTGAAGATGATTGTATAGTTTTGAACATGATACATTTTTTAAAAAAAGTTTATGTTGTATTTTTAATTTATGTTATTTTACAATTGATATATTTTAATTTATTTTCTAATTTTTAATAGTTTTACTATATGATTTTTGTTTTGTTTTGTTTTGTTTGTTTGCTTGTTTGTTTGTTATCTCTCACTCAGACACATGCCCAGGTTTTGGTTGACTTGCCCTGTTATTTGTAAATAGTACTGTTCAATAAAGCATTTTAAAAAACCCCTCCTCACTAAGGTAAAAGTTTATGTCCCTTCCTTGCTCAGAGAAATTTCCTAAATCACTCCTAAGCTAGGACTCCTTGCCATAATTTTCTTTGGCTAAGGTAGGAGCTCTCTGAGAGTATTCTTAGAACATTTGCGACTACCGCCCCAGGTCACTAGGTGGCGATGATACCGCTGTAAAATGGACTGACAACCGCCAATAAGCCCAAAGAAAAAACAGTGGACCAAGCTGCTGTCGGTGTGGCGTGAATAGAAAACATCTCAAGAGAGAACCGATATCAGAGTGCGCAGTTTCCTGGAGGGAGATGCAAATACAACAGAGATGAGAGAGGGAAAGCAGCGACCCCACACCGCATGGGTTCAAGTGGACTCTGACTTTATTATTGCCTAGCAACACAGAGCCGCAACAGAGCCCCATCAGGAAGTGCAGCCCTCGGGTCTGGCCTCCTTCACGGTGATCGGATTTGTTTCCTTTTCTCCGGTTGGCTGTTTCCTCAAAATGTCTACAATCCAGTTACTGAGATCGTTCGTCAGCCAGCGACTGACGGTGGCTGTCGAGGAAATAATCGGAATGTTTGAAAGAACAATAACTGAGTACGAGGAGGAGATCGCCCGGCACCGCAGGCTGCTGGAATCGGAACAGCTGCCCGCCATCAAGATAGCGTTAAATACCGAAACAGGTTTGTCTTGTTAAAGTAATGATCATGTTTTTATTTTAAGGCTCACATTTGAACTAACGCCACCTGGTCAGTAGTGACAGATTCAATTTTGGGTTTCCATTGCTGTAAAAAAAAAAAAAAAAACTGTTAGCTATTGGCTGTCAGAAACGCACTTCCCCTGCACCAACAGAGCGTCAGTCATAGTAAATAATAGTGGCAACGTTGAAAAACTATCTGTGGAGTGACTTTAGCTGAATAGCACAAAAATTTAAGTCAGACAGTTCTTTTTAAACACATTATACATGTTAGAAAATAATTGCTGAAAACATGTGAAAAGCCTGTGAACTATGTAGTACTAGATTGTGGAGTTAGACCGTTAAACTTTTTAATCATTTCTGTGTTCAGGATGTTTTGGGCGAAATGGTGGCTCCTTGAAGTAACAGGCTCATACTAGAATGACCCCTCTCCTAACACTATATAAGAACTAGAGCACCTTAACATCAGCTGGGTGTGTTGTCTGTTGTTTGCTAGTAGCAGCATGCGATTCTTTTGTTACAAGCTTAGCATTAGCAGCCAGGGGGGGTGTATGCACAACAGTTGTTGTAAACTCTCTGGGCAGATAGAGAGATCTACACTTAATCATATTCTAGGTTAGCAGAGCAGTGCCTCTCGATAATGGCATTGTCTGTGCACCAAGCCTTGTTAACATAAATGCACAGTCCCCCACACCCCACCTCTGGTCTTACTAGAGTCATTAGCTTTTGTATCTTCCCCATGGATCTATAATAAAAGATGGATAGGCTCAGCCTTGCAGCCAACAATCTCCCAGTGGTCACTCGCGGTCTTGCAGCGAAAAATCCCCCAAATCACAATATTTATATAAAAAAAAAAAAACAGGTACACATTAGCAAGAAGAAAAGTGAAACAAATATGCTCACTGATGAAGTAAGCACTATGTCCAGAGGTAATCCTAATTCAGAACAGGATTAGAATTGATTTATATTTTAAATATAACTAAATATTGTTTCCAGAGCAGCAACAGTAATGTTTACAACAGCAAAGTCACATTATAAACTCAATAGTATCTCACTGGAAACAAATCTAACATGTCAGTAAAATAAATAATATTCCTGACATCAAAATACTGAGTGAAGTTTAGAAAGAATGAAGAACACAGACATCAGTCACTATCTGTCCTCCTCCCTCTGCTGCTGATGTGATTCATTGCCTGCAGGTACTGCTGTTAAAGAGGGGCGGGGCTGCTGTCTCAGCCAGTAGCTAAGTTTACAGGAATTTGACTAGTTTTAATATATGTGGCAAACTAAGCTAAACAGTTACAGCAGCTAAATACAGACAGCTTTCGTTTTAGCTTGTTCATAACATTGCTTTTAGTTTAAGGAGTGCACTGTGGTTGAACAGACTGGCGGTGGATGGGACACTGGGGACAAAGCAGTTAAAATATTGTTCATTTACTCTTATTGAACAGGTGGTTTAATAAATGACTCTTATTGGCTTTTTACTCGTGAAGGTTTGAGCGTAGTTGTCATCAACTCGAGTAAAACTTTTATCTTTCACTTCACCTGGTTCACTGTCTCCACTGTATAGACTGTATATATCATACATGTTACAAATGGTGTTCTTAAACTACTGTTTAGTGTTAGTTTGTTGTTCCACACCTGTTCCAAATACCTTCATGTTGTGTCTATTCTAAACTTAGTTCCTTGCTCTGCAAAATTGGACAGTTGATTGTTTAACAGTTAGTTTATGTTGTCTGAGCCAGTGGTAGGACAAATTATAGTTATGTAGATCTTTGTCTCTTTTAATGTGTTGATTTGACAAACTTTTAGAGGACAGTGTTGTTTGTTCTTAATTTAATGTGATAGCAATGATATTTTGTGATGCTGCTTTGGTCCACACCTGTGTGCTGTCATTCTGGCATATATGGTCGTGAAGAAATACTATTTGTAGGCTAGTTGAACTCTTGACCTTTGTTTCTATCTGAGGGTTGTTCACTAACCTGTAAGGTTAACTATAGAGATTTTCAGATCCTGTGCAAGAGTATTTAAGGTTGGCTGAGTGACAACTTGTTAGACAAAGAAAAGATAGCTAGGTGGTATGTATCTTTGTCTCTCTATGATGCATTGTACTTCTGACTGTATTATTTGATTACATTATTTCATAACCTGACAATGCTCTCTTTGTGTGTTATTGAGTGATCAAGCAATTTCCCACTACACGGCCTCTCTGCTGGTGTGTGTGTGTGTGTGTGTGTGTGTGTGTGTGTGTGTGTGTGTGTGTGTGTGTGTGTGTGTGTGTGTGTGTGTGTGTGTGTGTGTGTGTGTGTGTGTGTGTGTGTGTGTGTGTGTGTGTGTGTGTGTGTGTGTGTGTGTGTGTGTGTGTGTGTGTGTGTGTGTTGAGCCTCGCCCTCAGTGAAACAGAGCAGAGGAGAAGACAGAGAGCAGAGGCTGCTGTGCGACCATACATGATACCAGTTCCCATTCTCTTCCCACTAGCTCCAGTTGCTGGAAGCGGAGAAAGTGTGCATGATTTGCATTCCTTGTGATTATTATGTACAAAGTGAAATTTCAGCAGTGGTGTTCATCATTTAACAGCGGTTAAACCTATATGCTGTTGAAAGCATATAGGGGAAACACTGCTGTTTGACAAACACCTGCACATGAATGAAAACCTGCATTCTGTGTTTATACTGTGTACTGTGTCCTGCTCAGAGGCAGAGTGCCTTTATATTATTTATTCATTATTTGCATCTGTGTTTATTGATATTTCGATTGAGAATTCATTATTTGATAACTCAGAATATGATTAGGGTGTCTTTTGAACACTGGAAATTATTTATTAGGCTAAATGTTTCAGGGAAAAAGGAAATGATACAACTCAAACCCAAATTATATCAAACTTGATGCGCAGAAATTTTCAGACTGACGTGACTGAATGAAAATGACAATAAATTATGTAAAATATAAATGTGTGTAAAATGTGTTTCTTGCTGAGTGGCACTTAGGAAGAATTCCAAATGTTGGAGACATTTGGTCTGTAGTTTAATTCCCCTGTAAATTAAAAACTAATAATTTCAAACTGCATGATGTAAACGTACAGGTGCATGTTGGGTTAGATCTTAGACCTTAAGTAGTTAAGTGAGGCCTAACTTCATAGGACTAAAACCTGATAACAATCAAACCTTACAAACTCTATCTAGCTACATTTACGCTTCTGAAATTGTTGCCCACAGAGTTGCGGACTTGTGATTTGGACTCAAAATGACGACTTGCAATTTGACTTTCACTCTTCTGCTGGGAGACTTGACTTACTTGAGACTTGAAGGCAAAAAGCGGAGGAGACTTGACTTAGTGAACAATAAATATTGAAAAAAGCTGTGCAGTGAATACAGGCATAAATAATAACATAACAGGGATGCATGCAATGTCTACATAATCTAATATACACTTTCAGTTGCAGCTGCTGGCACCAGAATAAAATGGATGAAAAATTCAAATTTCATATAAGAGAAATTAGCCTTTAATAATAAAATTAATCTGTCTTTACAGCTAAAGTGCATTTTATTCTCCTCCTATTGGACGAGACCCGCTGGAACCCACGAGGGGTCCCGCCCCCCCAGCAGTGACGTCACCGACAGTATAAACGCCTAAGATGCCTCCAAAACCGTGCTTCCAGTCGTAACCACAGCCACCGATCGGTTATGCACCAATTACATTACATGCCCACCGTCGTTTTGCTTTTTTAAAAACAGAAATAGAACCTATTTAGTCCGTTTACATGTATCTGCACCCACATTCATCAACTAAAAAACTCTAATTTGTAAAATGCTAAGTGTGTTATCAATACTGCTACTAGAACTATAAACTGAAAGTGTGTGCTCTGTGAGTGTCCACAGCAGAGTCGCAGCATAGAGTAGCGGAGTGAGACGTCCTCCCTCCTGTTCTCTGGTGTCAACACACATACACTAGCTGTTAGCAAGCAGCTGCTCTCATGTCTCCCCAGGTCTCTGGTAAGCGCAGCCTCACCGTCACACAAATCACATACTTCTGTTAGTACACTTCCATGTAGGACATTGTGTACACTATGTACCTAATTACGTAGTGTGCGATTTTCGACGGTAGTGTTGTCTCAAATCAAATACGGCTGTTGTACACTTACCAGAAATGACGATAGCTAGTTAGCAAGCTAGCGTTAGCATTCACGTTATCATTCGTGGTACCAAATAATTACAGACTGTTGTTGGACCTCAACCATGTGGTTAGACAAAGGCAGGCCTACATGTAAGCTCTGAAGCCTGGCCTGGCCTTTTCCTTTGTTCCCTGAAACAAAGGAGCAGTGCCAAAATGCTGCTCACAGACTCCATCTCCCATGATGCTTTGTCATTTCGCACCTAAGTGAGAACTCTCGGCAGAAGCTCAAACTCTCGCCTCTGATTGGCAGAGATGCACCAACACCACCGGGAGTCATGGCAACACAGCCATGATGTTATCACCCCTTTAAGAAGTGGCTGCATGAATTCAACATCAGCTTTCCATTGTAACAGCTCTGGGAGAAGCTTTGCCTTTCAGTGAGCCAGTTTACTAAAGGAGGTAACCCTGTGCACATGGACTTTCCCCCACTGACTGGAAAATTCAACCCTTGCTGGGCGAGCTGGGTTCAACCGAACGCAATCACCAGATCCGAGAGAGAGACCACTGCTGCTGCAACCCAGCAGTTTCACTGCCTGCAGAAGGAAGAAAAGGATTTCTTCCTGAAGACATCTGATGGTCAGATAGCGTGGGACACAGCGGCACTCTGCCCCTCGTTATCTACCATCAGACACGTGTATTCAGACACCATCAGGCAGCACCATCTTGCTATTGTTCTAACTGACACCGTGGTCACTATTTGGTTCTCATATGACTTCATCTCCCAAGATCATGTCCACTGTCCTTAAGATCGCGTGATGTCATCTCACGAGATCACGTCAGTCACCCCAATTCTCGTGCGACGTCATCTTCCCAGATCACGATCGCCATCTTGCTCACACACACCCACAGAGTTCACACACATATCTATCTACACTCCCATACTCATACACACACACACGCATGCACACTCCCGCTTGCATGTGTTTTACTGTACATATGTATTATTGCTTAGGTAGGATTAGATTTTAGGAGTGATTTATTGATCAAAGCATTTGCTAACTTTGTTAACATTGCTATTGTTTTAATAAACACTTATATCTTTAAAGAGAAGTCTTCTGTAATTATTGTGAAAAGTAACTGATTGAGGGAGTCAGAGCTTGAATTCAAGCCTTCATTGTTCACTTGTGGATGCTGATATCCCCAGATATTAGCCTCCCAAGTGAACTTGGGTTTATGAGACTACATTATTGTTTGGTTATTGGTCCAGGTTTCTGGATGGTGCCCTGTATTATTAACTCATATTAATAATCACATTTCTATTAATTATCTCTGATAATTATTAATTATTGCTAGTAACCAACCTGCTCCCAATCAAAGACCCAACACTGCTAAATTTACACAATCAACATACTGATGGCTTATATCTGACAACAGTATAGTGATGCTCAGTGCAAAAAACACATATAACTTACATTTGTATAATGCAGCAATGTTACTACGTCCTTGCCGCCATTTCTAGTTTGAAAAGTGGTCCATCCCCTTCCGCTAAGTAGCCAAGATGGCAACCATTGAGAGCGAGAAGTGTCCATAGTTCCACACTGCACTTTTTGACTGTTTTGAGTGCACCATCTGGGTACTCATAGTGCACTGCATTTTTCCATACTCCTCAGTGTGAACGCACATATGCACTGAAAATATTAAGTGTAAATACAGAAGTATGTAATTTGAGACACAGCAACACTGTCGCCCTCACTCTCACTCTCTTGACACTGCACACTCAGTATGCACTGAACTATTCCTTAAAGGAGCTGCACTACTTGTTTAACCCATTTTAGTTTAGAAAACATCTTAAAATACTTTTTTATCTTGCTTTGTAGTAAAGATCACAAATTACACTCAGTGAGCACTTTATTAGGAACACCTGTCTAATGAAATCCAATACAACAGCTCTGCCATAAATTCTACTTTTACTAAGTTTTTGTTGACATTGTCAGAAAGGTGATAATTCTACTTTGTTTATTTTTGAGGTCATAGTGGTTGGTGGTGGTGCACTGGAGTGCATTATATTGAAAAGTGTTCCTAATATTTTGCACCCCTCATGACTTGTCATCATGACCAAACATGTAAAATGATTCATACTTCATACTGCTTGGGCTGCTTTGTCTGGTAGCTAAGCAACAACAGTGGCTGGTAGCTAGGCAACAGGAGCTTCTAAGTCAGTATCAGTTCAACCAGCGTAGTTGCTTTCATTTTCAGTAGTTTTCAGTCGTAAGATTTTTGTTCTTGCATTTTTTTAATGTTAGTCAAACAACTACAGTCAATGTTGTTGCTCAAGTATAAACGTTGTTTAATGTTGAATTTGCAATGTGTCATCAGATGAATCTGATTATCAAACATAATTGACCACACTTTGTTCTGTAGTGTGGTTTAAATAGAAATATAGAGGTTTAACATGTTTCACTCTAGGGTAGGCTGGTGTTAAGTTTTCAAAAAATGATTATTGTTGTCAAAATTATCACCTTAAGTTGTATTGTTATGATATCCATGTATGGAAGCATGAATGGATGCACTGAAATCTAAGAAATACAGACCCATAATTCCTGGTCCACTGTACTAAAAAATCCTTCTTGTATTTATTGTGTTTCTAAATGAAAAAAGGGTCCAGCAAAAGTTGCAAGATACAGGCCAATGTTCAGTGTTTGTCAGGTCTTAGTTAACTCAAGGGAAACATAATGTGCAGACATTTACTATATATGAGGCTGGGCGATATAGCCTGTAAATAATATCGCAATATTTTTAGGCTGTATTGCGATGCACAATATATATCTCAATATTTTGAAATCTCCTGTAACTACTAAAATACTAAACTACTAAATAAACTACTGTTACAATAAAGTTAAATAAAGTACTGCTATAATGAAGTTAAAGTAAAGTTAAATAAAGTACTGTTATAATAAAGTTAAATAAAGCAGTGTTACAATAAAGTTAAATGAAGTACTGTTATAATAAAGTTAAGGTAAAGTTAAATAAAGTACTGTTATAATTAGGGCTGGGTATTGTTTAAAAAATTACAATACCAGTGCCAATACCAGTACCCTTAAAGTGATACCGATACCAAAAGAGTACTTTATTCGATACCTTTTTTTTTTCCGTACTTCATTTGTCAAATATACCATGCTTGACTTCACCACTACAGACTGTATAGGTTGTAGCTGCTGTGGTAATGGGCCAATTACACGTCACATTAAATTGATGAACGCTTGCAGTGATTGGCTACAAGCAAAACCATAAAAATAGTCTCTTTTTTTTCTAGATCTGGGTATAAAGGATCGAATGCAGGTATCATTCTACTGGAGAAGTGTCAGTACTACTTGGTACTGGGTTATTTTGGTCAATACCTTAAAGGTATCAAGTACCGATACCCAGCCCTAGTTATAATAAAGTTGAATAAAGTACTGTTATATTGGAGTTAAGTAAAGTAACGTTATAATAGAATTAACAAAAGTACTGTTATAAAAGAGTTAAATAAATTGCTGTTATAATAGAGTTAAAGTACAGTTATAATAACATTAGTAATGTTATAATCTCTACTAAAGGAAGGAATCTCGGTATGTATGTATGCATGTCCCTTGTGTATCTCTTGAACTGTAAATCCAATCGACTCCACACTTGGTGGGTGTATGGCTGGGGAACAAAGGGAGTACACTGTTGGTGCAATTTGGACATGGGATACGTTTAATATTAATATACTTTGAATAAACCAGCGACCAGTGAGCTGCTCTGCTCTGTGTAGGGGCAGGGCGGAGCATGTCAGGGAGAGACCAGAGATGAAGTGTGACACAAGTCAGAGAAAAGTACTCTAAAAAGAGAAAAGTACACAGCGAAAACAGAGCTTTTAATCAAGAATGGACACTCTTACCCTGTGTCTAGACTGAAAGCATAGCATTAGCAGCACGTTTAGTAGATCAGCAGCGAGTGAATACACAGGAGACGTTCAAGGACATTGTTGAGCGTAGGTCACCCTTGTTTTGGAAGCACACAGAGCCCAATACACAAAGGCTGTAGTCACACGTTAAAACGGAGCAAATATTTCCACGGGCAGTTCAAAAGTAGTTGGTCTCATTTGCTCTGAGACCGAGGCGATTGTAAAGCACCACTACAGACAAAGCACAAATCTTTGGAGCAAATATACTCACTCAAATCTGAACTGAAGGCACACAAAATAGGAACAATCTAAGAGCCCAATATGATCGATCCACTTTATTTTAGGATGCACATTATTCTATTTTTAAATACAGCCCTTATTTTAGGCTACTTGAAATGAGAAAAGAACATTTATTTACTATTAGAATACTTATTTATAACATCTGTGTATAATAGACTGTTACTTTCTTTCATGTTGTTAGTGTATATACTCATTCACACCTCACATCAACTTTATTAATTTTTTCTTTTCGGCTTAAAAGAATATGTGACAATTTGTACTTGATGTTCGCGATATAGTAATTTACTACATCCCACGTAAAACAATCCGCAATACATCGAGTATATTCGATATATTGCCCATCCCTAAAGTTTGATGAATGTCCTGGTAATAACAGAAACTGTGAGGTTTTCACAATCATACAGTAAACATCTGATAGTGACACACCCCTAGTCAATGTATTTCAGACATACAGCAGTACTCCTGAACTTTCAGTTTTCTACATCTCTTTTTTTATTTTTGCATAATGTGTTTGTTTTGTATCTCAGGTTTGTCTCAGAACATCCAGCCGCTGATCGTCAGTGCAGAGATTCCCCCTGACCAGCAGGAGTGGAGCTCTAGTCTGGGCCAGGAGGATCCAGGGCCTCCATGCATTAAAGAGGAGCAGGAGGAAGTCTGGAGCAATCAGGAGGGAGAGCAGCTTCAAGGACTGCAGGAGGCTGACATCCCAGAGTTCCGGTTGCCTCCTGTCACTGTGAAGAGTGAAGACGATGAGGAGAATCCTCAGTCCTCACAGCTTCATCAAAGACAAGCTGAAAAACACAGAATGGCACATCCTCCTGCCGGCAGCTCAGCTCAAAAGATGGAAGCTGAAGCTGTTGGAGACGACTGTGGAGGATCAGAATCAGCCTTTGACTTGGATGTAGCTGGTTTTTTAAAAGCAGCCAGTGATGGACAGTTTTTCCTCTCAAAGTGTTTTAAAACTGAGACTGAGGATTTGGATGGTAACTGGAACCAGATGATTGTACCTCAGGCATTTTCAGATGCAGTGAAAGACAAGGAAGTTGTGTCTCATAACAGATTTCATAATCAGAAAAAACTCTATAGGTGTTCATCATGTAGCAAAACATTTAAGCACAACACAGCTCTGCAGAGACACATAACATGTCATACAGGGGAGAGGCCATTTGACTGTACTGAGTGTGGTAAGAAATTTAGGCAAAAGGGAAGTTTGCATATACATATGAGAAAACACACCGGAGAAAAGCCTTTTAGTTGCTTGGTTTGTGGTAAAAACTTTACCCAGAGTGGAACATTAGCTGCACACATGAGAATTCATACTGGGGAGAAGCCTTTCAGCTGCTCAATATGTAAGAAAAGGTACAATGAAAGGGGGACACTGGTCAGACACATGAGAGTCCACACAGGAGAGAAACCATTTACTTGCACACTTTGCGGTAAAAGATTTAGTGAAAAGGGAAATCTGAATAAACACAAGAGAATCCACACAGGAGAGAAACCATTCAGTTGCAGTGTATGTGAGAAAACATTTAGTTTGCTGTCACACCTCAAAAACCACAAGTGTCCTGGTAAGAAAATCACTGAGGCTGTAGAGCAGGACCTTCAGCTGAAATGTCCAAAAGTTACAGTGCAATTAACTAGACCGATATTATGAGTCCGTGTTAATTCACTTGTCAAATCAAGTCCGTTTAAATCCCTTATCCAATCTAATTACATATATATACATGGAACAAAGGTTAAAAATAAGTACAATTCACCTTTTGTTGTCTAATAAGACAGAAACACTACTGTTCTGAATGTCAGCCTAACTGAACCTGAAAATGATGTGAGCAGCAGAACATGAAATTTTTGCCCCATTTACACTGATTCACTTCATGTGTCTTGCTATCCAATCTCTAAAATGCTAAATGTAAATGCATCCAAGAAGTATTCAAGATGGATTGATCCAATTGCCCAAACCACCTCTGGAGGTTGTTAGAGATGCACTCTAGCCAGATGTTTAAAAGGTATAAATGCATCTGAGCTGTTTAAGCATTTATCTGATCCCTAATCAGTTCCACCGTTGGATGATCTATGGGTGAGAGAGCATTGATTAGTATGGGTGAGGGAGCAAAGATGCAAAGATGATAACATTTTCTTCTTGTTCTTAGTTATTATTATTTTTACCATTAATCCATGTGCTAAAGTTTATGTTTATGGATAATAGTGTACATGTTTTTCTTATTCTGGTGTTTTTGGATGGTACCAAACAGCTGTAGGGTGTTAATGTGGAAATGGGGCCTTTGATTAAAATGTACCCTGTTGAGTTTGAAACCTCTAGTAGAGCTATGGAGCAGTTTTTTTTATGAGTGGGTCCCTGTTTTGTTTGTCTCGTGCATTTACATGTAGATGATGTGATGCACAGTCCTGCCAATGGTTTCACTATTCTACAGGTGGCTGTAATACACAGAGAAACGCAGCAGTTCACCAACAAATGCAGAGAAGCTACAAGTTAGTAAACACGAATGTAAACCTTGCAGGATTTAAAATACTTAATCAGTTTGTAAATGTTTTACAAGGAAGGAAATTCATTCAACATGCTTGCTAGACCTCAAGGATACACAACAATGCATTTTGGTGAATAACACTCAATGTAAACATACTCCACAGGGAGGCTTTAAATATGAATCTGACACATTGAAATATCAGGTGTAGCTTTCTTTGCACACCTTATTTTTAATGAGATACCTGCTCCAAATATTGGAAGTCCTGATTACAGCTGCGACGATTGGTCGATTGAATCACTTAATAGATTAGTCAATCATCAACAAATTAAGCTACAACTATTTTGTTTATCAATTTATCATTTAAGTCATTTTTGAGCAGAAATGTCAACCATTTGATGGTTTCAGGTTCTCAAATGCTTTTCCCTTTCTTAAATTATAGTAAATTGATTTAACTTTTGGATGGTTTGGTCAGATAAAACAGACAACTAATGACATCAATTTGTGCTCTTGAGAATTGCAATGGGTATGGTGGTAAATGATAAATTAGTGAGATTGTTTCAGCAGAAGAAACTCACCACTCTGTATTATGGAACTGCAAAAACAAGTCCAGCAACAAACAGTCTTTGTCTGATTACAGATGCAGGTTTGCAGGGAAGCACATTACCCAAACTAGTCAAGTTTCATTTTAGCTGAGTTACTTGCAAATGAACGTAAATTTGCTACAGTTGTCTCCCATTTGTGAAAATTGTCATTTTAACCAGTGAAAATAATGGTCGGCTAAAACTAAGAAGCCTGCTATTTAAATGTTTTTTTTTACAGAGGGAGGAAAGATAAAAGGCTTGAACCATCAGCCAAGGATTATTTCAAGACAGATTGAACTATTTTCCCTGTGGATTGATGAAAACCACCAGTGTTATTTGGAAGTGTGAAGACATTGAGGACCATGAGAACACTTTCATGAGTTGAAGTGAAGATACTGTCACTGTTACTGTTTAATGTCACACTCTGTTATGTGACAAAAACAAGCTTTTTGTGAAACATGCATAAAATGACCATCCAAGCATTTATGGTCAGACAGTTAATCCTGTGCAGTCAGAGCTAATTATAGCTCATTATGTTTTTCTCCCATAATGCACAGTATCACTGTTTTTAGCTGTTGGTTTGGATGATCACTACAGCCTTCCATTGTTTAAGGCATTGGTTCCCAACCTGGGGGTCCCGACCCCTGCTAGGGGTCGCCAAAATTTCTACATTTTAGAACAATACTGAAGACATTACAACTATCTATGAAATAACACACTTAAACAAAGCAAAATATGTTTCATATTTTAGATTCCTCAAAGTAGTCACTGTTTACTTTGATAACAGCTTTGCACACTCTTGGCATTCTCTCAACCAACTTTGTGAGGTAGTCACCTGAAATGCTTATCCAACAGTCTTGAAGATGTTTCCACATACACTGAGCACTATATACAGACCCTTTCCAAAAAAATTAGAATATCATGGAAAAGTTTATTAATTTCCATAATTCCATTAATATTATTCCAAAAGTTAAACTTTCATAGATTATAGATTCAGGGCCCACAATTTAAACAATTTCAAGTATTTATTTGTTTATTTTTACATATTTTGGGCTTCCAGCTCAAAAAAACCCATGGAAACAGGAATTCAAAAAATTAGAATACTGTGAAGAAATCACCATTTACTTCTCAGTTTTTGCAGAAAAAAAGAAATTAGGATCACATCAAATCAATCAAAATGTGGTACTTTCTAAACGATGTCAATGTTCAATACTTAGTTGGGAATCCCTTTGCCTTAATCACTGCCTCGATGCGCCGTGGCATTGAGTGCGAGTTATGGAAGCCCAGATTTCCTTGATGCTTGCTGTCAGCTCTTCTTTGTTTTTGGGTCTGGTGCCCCTCATTTTCCTCTTGATAATACCCCATAGATTCTCAATGGGGTTTAGGTCTGGTGAGTCGGCTGGCCAGTCAAGCACTGTGATGGCATGGGCATTAAACCAGGTTTTGGTGCTTCTGGCGGTATGGGCAGGGGCCAGGTCCTGCTGGAAGATGAAATCTGCATCTCCATACAGATCCTCAGCAGAAGGAATCATGAAGTCCTCTAAAACATTCTGGTAGACTGTTGCGGTGAACTTGGATTTAAGAAAGCAGAGTTTACCAACACCTGCACCTGTACCATTGCACCCCAAATCATGACTGTTCCTCACCCGTCTTCCTCCAAACCCTTGGACCTTGATTCCCGAATGAAAGGCACACTTTACTTTCATCGGAAAAAAGGAAAAAAGTCCAGTCCTTCTTCTCCTTGGCCCAGTTGAGACGCTTCCTACATTGGCTCAGGCTTGACCCGAGGAACCCGACCGTTGTAGCCCATCTCCCGGATGCGTCTGAATGTGGTGGTTTTTAAAGCTGTGACTCCCGCCTCATTCCACTCTTTCTGGATCTCTGCCAGATTCTTGAATCTCCTCTGTTTGATAATCCACTGAAGCCCACGGTCATCTCTTATGCTGGTGCATCTTCTCCTGCCACATTTTGCCCTTCCACTAGACATTCCATTGATATGCTTGGACTCAGCACTCTGTGAACAGCCAGCCTCCTTAGCTATGAACATTTGTGGCTTACCCACCCTATGGAGGGTATCAATGATGGTCTTCTGGCCAATTGTCATGTCTGCAGTCTTCCCCATATTGAACCAAACTGAGACAATTGAACCAAACTAAAGCAATTTAATGACACCTGGGGAAACCTGTGCAGGTGCTTTGAGCTTAGTATATGATTAGTGTGTGACACTCAGTTTAAAACATTCATGCCCTGCAAAATTTGGGCTGATTTCTTCACAGTATTCTAATTTTTTGAATTCCTGTTTTTGTGGGTTTTATGAGCTGGAAGCCCAAATTATGTAAAAATAAACAAATAAATACTTGAAATCATTTGAATTGTGGGTCCTGAATCTATAATCTATGAAAGTTGAACCTTTTTAATGGAATTATGGAAATAAATTAACTTTTCCATGATATTCTAATTTTTGGAAAGGGTCTGTATATGTTGTTGGTTGCTTTTCCTTCATGCTGCGGTCCAATTCATCCCAAACCATCTCATTTGGGTTTAGTTCAGGTGATTGTGGAGGCCAGGCAATCTGATGCATCTAAAAACACTTTTTTGGATGCTACATAATTCCATATATATTATTTTATAGTATATTTATATACTATAGTATATTTTATAGTGGGTCATCCACTAATCACAGGGTTGGCAGTTCAATCCCCAGCTCCTCCTATCAGCATGTTGAAGTTACCTTGGCATGATACTGAACCCCAAATTGTTGCTGTTCAGGGAGCACCTTACATCGTAGCTCGCTGCCATTGGTTTGGTAATAAATGGGTGAATGAGGGGCAAAAAAACAACTGTAAAGTGCTTTGAAAAAAAGCACTATATAAATGAAACCATTTACCATTTATATAATGGCTATTTTTTTAAGAAAAGGAAATATAGCTGTATTCACAGAGCCTTCACTCTCTGCTAAGCTAGTGTAGCAAGCCAGCTAAATATCCTCATCCTCTGCATTACAAAAGCAGTTAAAACACCAACAAACAACCTAACCCTAATCCTATGGATCAATGGCCGAGTGTCAGGGAGAACACTGAACATGTCAAAAATTAGTCTATTACATATAGTTAATTTAAAAAATAATGTGTAAAAGTGTATAAAATGTTACTATAAATATATTTGTTTCTGATGCATTGCAATATCCACAGGAAAAATTTAATTCAAATCATTGTACTGTAAAAAATAAAACAAAATTTAGCTGCATCACTGTACACACAGCACTGCAGCATAAGAGCATAGCAGGCTTTACATTTTTACAAGCTTAGCCTTGACTAAAAGTCACCTAACTGCAAAATTAACTGTGATGGAAACAGAATGATGATGGAACGACACAGAGCAGCACAGCTTGTCTCCATTTGCTGCTCCAATACTCTCAGCTCTGAAGCTGAATGCTAACCAAGCTGACTAAACTAGCTGAACCAGACACTGGTAGTACTCCCTGCCATCCAGTGTGATCAGCATCCACACAGGAGAGATGATTTTATTACTGAACTATGACCAGAATACACTTTTTATTTCATTGACTTTGTGGAAATCTTGTCTTGTCGTCTTGTAAATAAAATGTCCAACTTGAGATGTTGACTGTTATATTAGTTTAGTTTGGGGCTGCTGTTCTGCAGGTGTGAATAGTAAGGTAAGGTGTACTGAAGAAAATATATCTGTAATAATGAGTATTTATTAAACTGAAAAATATCTATAGATGAGAAAAAGCAGGAAGCACAATCACATGACAGAATAAGATACAAAAACCCTGCCAACCTCCATCCCTCCCAGAAAAGTCAAATATGCAGCCAAACAGGCAACTCAGAGGAAATTCTGATCTGGGTACAGCCCTATTTTGGACAGAGCCAGACTAGCTGTTTCCAATATTTGTGCTAAGCCAGTGACGGACTGTGGCTTCATATTTTATCAAAATGAGAGTGTATTAGTCTTTTCATCTAACTTGGTAAGAAAGCAAATAATTGGTAAGAAAGCAAAATGTCCAACTATTCTTTTAATGTTTTTGGCAACTGCACTTTGATCAGGTAAACTGGGCAATATTATTTATGTTGGAAGATAAAGTTTGGCTTATTGTAACAGGTTTTAACAGGTTTCTTTTTGTGAGATAAAACTGTTGCAATCAAAACAGTTGTGTCTGTTTTTTTTAAAGGTCCAATAAATGACATTAAGCATCACTGGATGTCAGCGAACAACTATTTGCTATGTAAGGATATAGTGGAGTAATGTCAACCTGAGCAGTGAATGACGTCACACTCCTTGTGTGTGTGTTGTTATCCAAGCTTCTCTGTTCTTTGTTTTGGTAGTTGCACTGGCCATGCGTGCATGTTAGTGCATGTGCACATGCATGTGAGTCCCTCCATGTCTTCAACATCCGTTTCCAAGATGGCGGCCACATCATAAACTTTCTCAAATTACAGCTAAACAGTACACTAAAATATGTTTCTGAAAACATTTGAGGTGAAAAATAGGCAATGCACTAAGAGAATCTTGATCCATATTTGATCAGCACTGCCTAGTTTGGCAGTTTGAGCTGAGTTTCGTGAGTTGTCTGCTTTTTTTTTTCAACTTTATTGAGTAAACAGCACACATACGTTTGTTTTAGTCTATATGTTGGTGCTATAGAGCATCTATAAGGTCTGGTTAGGTTTAGGTATAAAAACCCTTTGGTTAGAGTTAGGAAAAGATCATGGGTTGGGTTAAAATGATCACTTGAAACATGGTTAAACGTGGCAACTGTTGATTATGAATGCAGTAAAATGTGGCGAAAATGTCCCAACAGAGGCGAACAGTGGTCTCTTGCTTACAACTTCACGTGTTGCCAGCTAACTATCCATCCACCTAATCCACCACTTAAGATGTGAAAAAATCATCTTATCAAGTCATCTTATATCATCATCTGAACTACAGTACTGTGCAAAGGTTTTAGGCACGAAAAGTGAAGTGAGGATGCTTTAAAAAATGATGCTATAAATAGTTTTTATTTATCAATTAACTTCAAACAAAGTGGAATAAACAGAAGAAACCTAAATGAAATAGCATCTGTTGCAGGACTCCTTGTTCTTCTTGTCACTGAAGACAGTTCTTAATGGCTGGCTGTATGTTTGGGGTCACTGTGAGAATTCTGCAGAATTCATTTGAAGCTGATCAGATGCTTCCCTGATGGTATGCATTATGGATAGAAATCTAAAAAATCTAAAGTGCCTAAAACATTTGCACAATACTGTACATCACTTCCCCGGGTCATAAATATTACAGCCACTAGATGGCGCCTGTAAGTCAAAGGTGACCACCTTACCAATGGATAATAACGCCGTTCTCAACCTACTAGCAGGTGTAGCAGGCCCCTTCTAACCCATATCTATGAGGCTGATAACCACTGATAATGCCCATTCAATCAAGTGATAATGTCTGAATCGGGTGGACGGTAAAAGCATTACCACTGCTTACTCGGTTATAGTACAAATCTAGCCATCTTATCTTGCCTGGTGAGATTTATTGCTTCCTCACATCTGTTCTGCTCCTTCAGTAATGAACATATTTTAATTTTTTATTTGTGTTATTTCTATCAGTAACATCATTCTGTGACTGATGTTGCAATAGATCCATCATCAGCATTGGAACAGCAGTTACCAGGCGCCAGGTGTTTTTCTTTTAAACTGTTACTGTTACACCCACTTTCAGGCTCTGTCTCACGCTGCCCTAGTGTGGCCAGGCCGTAGTAAGACCTAGATTTAGCTACTGACACTTTGCTGCAGTGGCCCTTTAATGACAGTTCCCAGGCAATTCCTAGACTGGCCAAACTCCACAGATTTAATAAAATATACACTGGGCAGTAAATGAAGAAGAGAAACAAGGACTGCTCACTGGACTAGCTGACTGCAGCACCAAGTGATGTTCCTGAAAAACAGGTTCTAAAAGTAAGAAGAGAATGATAATTCTTATCAGTGGAAACACTATGAAATGAAAAATACAATTTGTATGGAAATATTGTGTGTATTCTCCATTTGTCTGCCTTATTATGTTAGTATAATCTGTTTCTGATGGCCATGGAGTAATTTTCATTTGATTTTTCTGCTTGCCTGACAAGAACTGCTGACTGGACCAACATGTTGCTACTTCTCTTTTTTCTCTCTCTCTCCCTCTCTCCTGAATGTAGTTTTCTTCTGCTGTATTGCCTCTCTCCCTCCCCCCCTCTCTCTCTCTCTCTCTCTCTCTCTCTCTCTCTCTCTCTCTCAATTCAATTCAATTTAATTCAATAAGCTTTATTGGCATGAATGTCAGACGAACAATATTGCCAAAGCATTAAGGATAATACAATTCATTAAATAAAATAAATTTTAAAAAATATCAAGAAAATGGCAGAGAACATTAAACACATGTTTTGTGTGTGTGTGTCTGTGTGTGTGTGTGTGTGTGTGTGTGTGTAACTCTACTATATAACCACATTAACTGTACAGTGCTTGCATTGGCAGGACTATGTAAAGTCACAGTGTTGCCAAAGCATAGAAACAGTGTTACATTAAGGCAGACAGTCACAATAGTAAATAATGGAACGGATAAAAATAACCATATGTACAATAGACTATTTCAAAATAATTCTTTGTCACATTCCGTGATGTTTTAATTATGAGTCCCTCAGTTTGTGACATGCAGTCACATATTGTGCAGCTCAGTTTGCTGCATGTCCCTCTCCTAATAGAATCTGTTGCTTTTTACTGTCATCTAGCTTTGTAAAGTTTGGAATTAACATATCAAATTTCTTAAAGTATTCCACTCTAATATTATTATATTTGTCACATTTTAAGAGGAAATGCATCTCTGTCTCTACCTCACCTGTCGCGCAGTGACCACAGACTCTTTTCTCTGTTGGCAGCTCTTGACTTCTTGTGTCATCCTGTCTCTATGGCTGACTGTGGTCACTCAGTCTGTATTTGGTCAGGATCTGTCTCTGCTTTGTATCTCTGACAGTAAAGAGATACTCTGCCAATTTATATTCATGGTTTAGGGCCAGAAAGCAATGGAGATTGTTTTGAGTTTTGGTTTGATTGGTCCAATGTTCCAGATAGGCATCTTTTGTTAGTTTAATAATTTGGTTGACTCTGATTGATGGTTGGAGAGCAGTGCTGATCTGAGGTTGAGCAGTATTGGGTGTTATTTGATCAGTAAGTCTCAGGACCAGCTGACAGAAGGGACTCTTTTGGGGGTTCAGTTCCTGGGTTTGTAGTGCCTGAAATCTCAGTGTTTCTCGGGGGCTCAAACTTGAGATGTAACCAAAACTTAAGTGTCCTTTTTTAATGTTAATAATCAATGGGTAACAGCCTAATCCTGCCCTGCATGCACTGGTTGGTGTTTTTCTTTGGATGTTTAATATGGACCTACAGAATTCTGCATGCAGGGTCTCTATGGGATGCTTATCCCATCTAGTGTAGTCCTGATGACTGAGTGGACCCCAAACTTCACTACCATAAAGGGTGATTGGTTGGATTATACTATCAAATATTTTTGTCCAAATTCTAATCGGTATGTATATTGGTATCTAATAGGTATCTTTCTCTCTCTCTCTCTTTCTCTCTCTCTCTCCTGAATGTAGTTTTCTCCTGTTGTGCAAGTTCTTCTTCTCTCCCTCTCTCCTGAATATGAAGCAACGCCTGCGAGCTAGTTCAGGCAGCCCAACTTGAGTTGCTGCTCCACTTACATGCCATACTCCCCTCACTGTAACCTATCTGACACACCATTAATGGCATGTTCAGACAGGACGCTGAAGCTTTAAGCGCCACTGAGTGTCCATTCTTGCACAAGCAGGAGCCTGGCTGTTCACACCAGAAGTGCATTTTTCCACGCTGGTCAACAAGCAATTCTGCTCCTCTGCTCTTTTCTAATCACATGTAGAGCTGATCATGGGTAAGTAATAACCTCATCAATTTATAACATAAAGCTTTTTATGTGTTCCTGACAACTGTACATATATGTCCACTTCTGGAGTGCCAGTAGTAAAGAGTAAAGAGTTATTGGGGTAAAAGCTGAATGAATGGCCACAATATAGACAAAGTTTGTTACCAGCGTTGTGCAGTTTGGTCTGTAGCTTCAATGACATACAATTGTCATATTAAAACCTTAATAATGTGCTTGTTTTCCAGTTTTGATGTTTTTTTAATCTGGTATTTTCTCTTCCCATTTCCCAGTGCGAGTTGTAGATAGGAGGAGAGCCCTTTTTCTTTACTTGCTACTCCAAAGGCCCTGAAGGCTCTGACGATGGAGAAGAATGTGGGTCTACCCAATTAATCAAAGAAGGAAAAAATATGGTGTTTTTCATCAACTTGTGGCTGAATTGCATCTTGACAGAGATTGCCATCTTAAGTATTTCAGAATGGACACCGTAAAGATGGATCATCTAATTTCTTTGATTAGACTGGATCTGACCATGCAGACAACAAACTACCGTGAAGCAATCCAACCAAAATAACAATTATTACTGATACTCACACACAAAACCAGGATAACAAAGAAAAGTTTTTAGTATAGTGTGTTGTATCAAACATTTATTAACAATGGAGTAATGAACAAAACTTGTAAAACTAAACAGTAAAATCTTATACCTACAATATGTTGAAAATTTTAATTTTTAAATTATAAAGCTGTAGCATCTTAATATTAACATGCAACAAAATAAACAAAATAGACTGTTTGTTTCAAGTAAATAAAGACAACAGAAAAGGTTTATTTATTCAAAATGGTGGAATGTTTTTGGAGATGAGGGGTCTTCAAGCTCTTCCAGCATGTACATGGACCTCTTCACACTTCCATGTTGGCCCAGGTGTTGCATACCATGGTATTGTGGCACTGGGGAGATGTGCTTGTCTTTGGTGGTGGTGGGACTGAAATGGAAACTTATACCCTTATGTTATTGTATTAAGATATACTGCCTTATTGCCAAAAGCACGTTGTAAGACTTTGTGCTCTCTGCTTCCCACGTGAAAATGTTCCCAACAGATATCATCAAAGGTGAGCTGTGGGACTCGGTCTCTGTAACTTTATTGCTCATTAGACAGAGGCAGAGAGGGAAGGTTCTTAGAAAGGAAAGGCAGATAAGGATTCGGCCTCAGTCAGGTTGAAAGGGGAAGTGTAAAACTTTGATAATCTGTTCAACAGGAAAATATTAGCACCTAATAAACATGTAAATGCTTAATCTGATCATTTCTCTCTGGTTGGAATAAATATATTCTTTCTGCACATGTTTGCCCCATGTAGGGGTAACATTAGGTGACATGATGGTAGAGAGAGAGAGTGTGTGTGTGACAGAGTATAACGTTAGCAGCTGTGAACGTATTTCTGAGAGCTGGTGGATAGGGATGGCAGGCCTCTGTCCAACTTCTGTGGGATGTGGAGAGGAAGATGTGGACCTCAGTGTGGTAGTGGTGTGCCAGGCCTTGAAGCCAGTTGAGATGGTCCTGCCACCACCTCATCTTCCCCACAGCTGAGGTCCATGGGTATGTCTTCCCCCAGATCTTTGTTATAAATTAAAAATGGATACAACAAAATTGTGAATAACAGCATTAGTACAAATGTTATTACAAGGGAATTGTTATTGTGCAAAACATATATGTTGTATGGATAATCTTAACTACAGTTATATTTTTAAAAAAAGGCAAGAAAAAGGTACTCTGTCATTTAGAAAAACAACCACCTTTATTTGTAACAGCGGGTTTTTTTTGTTTTTTTGTTTGTTTTTAATCATTATCTTGTATTGACACATTAACAACATTCATTGGGTCGGGTCTTTCGAGTTATATAGATATTGTGACTTTCCATTACCTTCTTTTTTTAAGTAACCTGGCAGACAGATGTATTAATGTGGCTTATATGAAGACAATGAACAAACCTTGTACAGTACTTGCAACATTATTATATTAGGCTACTTTATGTTAACAACTTAAATTAGTTTTAAAAATAGTGACAGAAGTTATGGTTTCATAATATGTAATAATATAACCTCTTTTTGCTCTTATGAGCATACAGTAAAAATGGCACTAAAGGTTTTTCTTCTGAATTTGTCTGGAGTGTGTTTTTAGGTGAGGACAGTTTTCCTGGGGAACTGGTAATGGCGCTAGGGGAGGGAGAAAAGATGGCTGAAGACCCCTGGTGGGCCCTGTCCTGTAAATTTGATCACACAGTATCAATTCTGTTATTGAATCTATGCTACAGAGGCCATATATTTAGCCAATATATACTACCAGCAATCTGTCTTTCATAATATGTAATAATATGACCTCTTTTTGCTCTTATGAGCATACAGTAAAAATGGCACTAAAGGTTTTTCTTCTGAATTTGTCTGGAGTGTGTTTTTAGGTGAGGACAGTTTTCCTGGGGAACTGGTAATGGCGCTAGGGGAGGGAGAAAAGATGGCTGAAGACCCCTGGTGGGCCCTGTCCTGTAAATTTGATCACACAGTATCAATTCTGTTATTGAATCTATGCTACAGAGGCCATATATTTAGCCAATATATACTACCAGCAATCTGTCTTCTGTTTGGGCTACTTTTGGACAATAGAAAACGCACTGAACTTGTGGGAGACCTGTTGACCCAGTAAACATAGCCTATAATTACTTGTTGCTCCAACAGCCATTGCAACAGCATCCCAAGATTTATCTTTTTTGCTGTTGTCTTTGTAGACATACAACTCATACAACTCCCTGTACTTCTCCACTTCAAGGATCAACATTCTGACTTACTAGTAGCTATTATGCTGCCATCCCAAATTACTATAGTAAAGTGTGCAGGACACACAAAAATTGACTCCGATGTGGCTAGAGGAAATAATCTAGCAGATAGGTATGCTAAAGAGGCTGCGATGCATGCTTCTTTTCCACCTTGGATGAATATTGCTTTGCCTACTATACCATCCTCTGATCCTTCGTTTACTATTGATGATTTAATCTCTAGTAAGATTGTAGAAGAAGAAGGGATGTAATAAGGATGGTGATAGTTTATGGAAGTTTAGGGATGATCGAATAGCCTAACAAAACTAGCTTATGGCTAAAGATACACCAGTCCAAACAAATGAACTGGGCAATGCCCAAAAGGACTACTGGTTTGTCACCACATGAAATACTAATGGGTCATCCTTTCCCTTTAGGTGTCCTGATGAAAGAGAAACCAGTACCAGATTAAACACAGTTGCAAGAAATGCAGCAAGATCATGTTCAACATTTGTTCTCTTTTGTCTGTAAGTATTCTCAGCAGGTGATAGATTCTCTTCCTTCCCCAGCTGAGAAGCCTATGCACACTTTCCAACCAGGGGACTATGTGCTGGTTCGCAGTCTAAAACCCACAGAAGGAGAGAGAGCCATGTTACGGACCACTGACATAGGTTCTCCTAATGACCCAAACTGCCATCAAGGTCAAAGAGCAACCACAATGGATTCATGTGTCCAGAATCAAGATTGCACCACCAACACCCACATCAAGTGCAGAGTAGCTCGATGGAAAGAACACCAAAATGGGATGCACAGAAAGAGGGATGGAGAAATCTCTTCTATCTGTATCACCTTGTTAACCTTATACCAATGCTTGTTGCATGTCGTGTTATAGTATTGTCCTCAGCTCTCATACTTTCTATCAACAAGGACAGGATTATTGTATCTAGAAATGATGATACTAATCTTATGGCTCAGGAGAAGGTTGAAATAAGAAATGAGATTTTGAAGCAGACGCAGGGATCAACGGTTTCAAGCATGAACAAACACATGAAGAGAATAAGTAGAAGAATCCCAGGAAATTCTCTAACCCTGTGTTTGTCATACCAGTCTGCATGCACTGATAATACCCGTCAATCCAAACCACGTTCATCCTGCAGTACTCAACCTCAGTTAGAGGTTGGAACGTTAGATCTTATTCCCGTGAGTGTGGATGATTTGTCAGTGTTTGTATTATCCACTAACAGTTAATGGTACTAAACTGTTTTACATTCACAGGGTTACATTTCATAAGATAGAGAGTACCTATGTGTCGCTAAGTACAGAATATCAGTCTTTAGAAGGAGAAGAAATTGAGCTGATGATTCTGGTATTACAATTCCAAAACAAGCGGGAAACCATAGAATACTGGAAGAATTTGACTCCAAATTTTTTGGTGCAGTTAGACATGAAGGCCTATTCAGAATTTCGATCTGTAGTCATTAAGGCAAGACAATAAAGACCTCCCCTAGTGTGTATTCAACCTATAACAGGAATCACAACCCACAATATGGGCTTTTAAAAAAAGGCTGTCCAGAAGAAGTGTACGTAAACATTATGCTTTCAATTCCTGCAGTAGATTACTTGATTTGGCTTTGTAGGCAAAATATCTATACATACATTCCAAAAATTGGCAAGAAACTTGCGTACCTTATTGGATTTCAAATGCACCTAATTACGTTAATGCACAAGTAACATTCAAGGAAAATGATGATGACCTTTTATATAAAGACTTAGAGTTATCCCTAGAATCTAACAATCCTTTTGCATCTAATTTGTGGTACAAAATAAGGTTAAAAAATGGACTCAAAACTCCTGTTATGCATGTTCCTTACTTCCCCAGTCAGCTCAAGAATTATTTCCTCATATAGCTACACCCCTTAAGGCGGTGTAGCTATATGCCGCTTTGATTTTTGTGTGATTTTTGTGGCCAACCCAAGGAATCACAAATAATTTTAAAATATGGGATCTACATCCCACTCAATGTCTATCTACTAGTGATCACCCAGGAGACCACACCCAAATCTCCAAATTTGGAACTACTTCAACTCCGGGTTTTTACTGGTGTTGTGGAAAGAACATATGGTCTTCCTCCACTATTTAGAGGAATTTGTGGAGTATGTACGTTAAATGACATTCTGTACGTGGTTCAACCTGTTGAATGTCTTCCTATGCATGTTGGTTCATCGTGGTCTAAGAGTGACCTGTCAGAAGTTATGGGTTACATGCATCTTAAGAATAGAGACCCAGAGGATCTGGCTAGAAGATATTATAATTTGAGATCTGAGTATCAGATCTTCACACACACCCGATTAGTCTTTAAGACCATATTTTGGACTACAGAGTTACAATATGCTAATCATTATCTTATAGAACTCACTCGGCATGATATCACCTTAATGGCCAATGCCACTCTTATGGTTCTCCAAGCTCTTGGTAGCAAACTTGCCTTAATGTATTGATGATCATTATTAACCTGATACATATTAGTAGCTTAGTTTGTGGTTATTACATAGTAATGATGGATTTTCACACGCAAATCAGTTAATGGCATCATATCTCATGCTTGAATGTTGTTTACTCTATGTAAATCCACATACGGGAACATGTACACTACTATAATAGGAAGGAAGTATTACTGATGATATTGTAGAAGCGAAAACAGGATGTCTTAGGGGAAAAAAGGGAGACATTAAAAAAGGGGGAAGTGATATTGTGTTTTCCTTACTATGTATGATTCAGCATATTCCTTTTAGATGATGTACCAAGTACATGGTAGTGGGGCACAATGGTCTAAGTGTCATGCTGTATTCATTCATTCATTCATTGATTCATCAATCAAATTGATGAGTTACACAGTCGTCTGAAAAATGTAACACGAAGAAAGGACAAATACAAGAAACAAGTTCAAAGGTTGAAAAGAAAAAATGAGTCTGAATGAGTTTCAATCTTACCAATAGCAACAATGTATTTTAATATGATGTTCGGACTGAGCTACATGCAGGTCACACACATTCACATACTTTCACTCTCTTTTCCACTCATTCACTCACACTCACTCACTCACTCACACACACACACACACACACAGTTAGTTAGTGGGGCTTTCCTCTTTTTACTCCCACTATACTGCCTCTAACAGTTTTTTGAAATGTTGATGTATTTTAATAATTTTGTATATGTTCTGTCTTTTAATCTTACCAATACTATCAACAATGAATTTTAATATGATGTTCTTCATGTAGCACAGTAGTGCAATGGGTTTGACACAATTAACAGATCATACACACTCACATAACGCACTCACATACTCATTCCTGTTACCGATTTTCATTCCTGTTACCAAATGTTTTTTTCTGATTATTCAATTGTTTCTTCAAAAATAAGGAAAATAAACTGTATTTTTACATTTATATTGGTTCCAACAGTTGTCTGATTGCTTAATGAAATACATGCTCAATCTTTGGATTAAATTTGTTTTTTTTAATGTCCTATAAAGGAAAAGGTTTGATTTGCATTCTTAGAGAAATACAACTCTGGACAAAATATAGTCATTTTTTTGTCATAAATATTAGTATTTTCATCATGTAACCAACCATTTCTTCTACATTAACTCTTTTTCTAAGGGAAAACAATGTATGTGGTCGATATTCTTTTTAAACATGGTTTTAAAATGGCATTTGAGTTTTGGTAACAGCAGAGAAAAAAATGCAATGATAATAAACTTTCGAAAGTTGCAATAAATTAAATAAAGTAGCCTGAGATTGACGAGTACTCATTTTGAATGAGTAAATGTGTATATTACTAAATTCTATATAGAAATGGAATGAAAAATGAAGTTTATTTTTGAAGAGTTACAACGAGCAAATTTCACTCTTTTGGCGGAATGACCCTTAGCTGTTTTTAATTAACATTAATTCTGTGAGTGCCTTGCTTGACAGAATGCTCAGTGAAACTAGTCTGTTGTCTGGTTAAAGTGCACTGTGTGAGCTGCTGCCTGTATTCAACCAAAGATCATTTCTGGAGAATGTTGGCTGTGGTGCTGCGGTAAGTGTATTGTGTCATTTCCGGTTGCTGACTGTGTTTACTGACAGCGTTTTTGCTGCTCTCAACTCAGTTAATTTTGCTATATTCTTCATAACTATGGATAATTACCTGCTGTACATTTAGTTGTACACTAATTCTGCTCAAGCACTCTTAGCTCTCTCCTTTTTTTTAGCAACTTTTCTCGCTAATCCCACAGTTGATAGTTATTTTAGCTCAGCAGTTTGCTTAGCAGTAAATTTAGATTAGCAGTTAGCAATGGCTTCTCTCTCTCCCTCTCGCTCTCCTGCTCTCTCTGGCTTGGTGTGTCATATGTTTAACTATTCCTCTGCCTCCTTTAGTGGTATGTGTAATAAATGTACTTTATTTGCAGTGTTGGAGGCGAGGGTCAGTGAATTGGAAGCACCATGTCAAACCAATCATTAGCTAATGTAGTTAGCTAGCCCCCAGTAGCCGGTGCGGACTGACCTAGCGTAACTCCAGCGCACGGACAGACAAGACAGAGCAGCACAGCGCAACAGCAGCACCGTACACAAATCTATATTGTAATGTATTCCAATGCATGCTGCTCAGAGTAATCTCTGTCAGCGGCTCTTCTGGCAGCAGCACAGCATCTCTCCCTCTTCTGCACTGTGTGCATGCATGTAGGAGTGAGAGTGAGTTACTATGGTTATGGGGACGTTCTGTATAGAGGGTTTTAAGAGCCGAAACTAAATATAAAAATACACAAATAATTATATAATTAAATGCTTAAATAAATGAATAAATAAATAATTATATAATTATATGCTTAGTAAATATATAATTATATAATAAAATGCTTAAATAATTGAATAAATAAAAAGTTATATAGATTAATGCTTAATTTTCACCATAAATAAATAAATCACAAATTAAATGAGACATTAAATATATAAATATTAGATTTCTTTCTTTTTTCATTCATTTATATATACATTTATATATTTACACATTTGTATATTTATTTATTTACTTATTCATTCATTTGCACATTTATTTATCTATTTAAAATTATTTATTTATGTATACTTTTATTTATCCATGGTCAGGGGTTAGACTCTGCCCTGCGATTGATGGTTGAACTTGAATCTACTGCTTTTGCCCAGTTCAACATGGCAGCACCCGGTGCAGATTTTAATGAAATTTTGCGTGCTGTATGTTGGCTGTAGCTGAATAGATGGAGGCAGATGCAAATTCCTATGCTTTTGTAGATCAGGTTAAGGGCTTTGCTCAATGAATTGGAATATCGGCCCTGACCAACACAGAAATTAATGAAGCTGTATTCATGATCCTCGCAGAGATAGTACAGCAACTCAGGCTGCAGGGTAGTATGATGGAGGGCTGCAACAGCAACGCTGGTCGACCTGGCTGTCCTTTTGATTTATCATCTGACGAAATTGAACATTACATGCTGTGTGGCCTGAAAATCCATGATCTAGCAAAGCTGTTTGGAGTGGCCGAGCGTACCATAAATAGGCAAATGGAGGAGAGTGGCATCTGGTAAGGTTAAGCTGGATAACCATTTGCTGGTAGCCAGTGGTGGAAGAAGTACTCAAATTCTTTACTTAAAAAAGTCCAAACAGAGCAATGTCAAAATACTCCATTACAAGTTAAAGTCCTGCATGAAAAATACTACTTAAGTAAAAGTATTAGCAGCAAAATGTACTTAAAGTATTAAAGTAAAAGTACTTGTTTCGTCCCTCTGACTGATATATTATTATATATGACATCATTAGATTATTAATACTGAAGCATCAGTGTGTAAGCAGCATGTTACTTGTGGCTAGTTAATGTTGTGGTCAGTGAATGAGAAAACAATGAGCATTTCAACATTTCTGGGACTTTATGCTGCTAATTTAGCTGCTAATTTGCTAGTTAGTTTTTTCATAGGAAGCATATTGGCTGCTAATTTAGCCACTAATGTAAGCCGAAGTAACATAGCTGAAATGCTAACCTTAGCCGCTAACGTTAGATGTCATCCTAAAAGCCTTATCAGTTTTACTTTAATCTATACTCATCTGTGTTTATTATCTGTGCTAACCATTTATGTAGTTTAAATTGTGCTCCACAAGAAGCATTCACCTTATGAGTTAACATTTCAGGGCAGGAATTATACCACGGCCAAACGGCCAGTTCTGTGGATACCCAGGAGTGTGGCTGTAATGCCCCTTCTTAAATTAACTACCCACACGGCCAGTTTGGCATGCCCTGTTTTGAACTGGCCATTGTGCCCTTAAAAGAAAGTTGCAGATTTCCTCATTTAAAACTGCATGCAACGCAGCAAATAAACAGGCTCAACATTTCCCAGTGTCTCCGTCATCACGCTTCTGCAAACATATGTGTAATGTTAACGTAAACATTAACAGCTAACCTGCTAGCTAATATTAGCTAACAATTAACGTTATGTGGTAAGGACAAGCAGCTAAATACTGTAACTCACAGTGTAAGTATTAATACACGTTGTGTTTTAAAGTTTACCAATCACACAGTCAAAAAAAATTTCTCCGGCATTTAGCATTTAAACAACTGCCTGTTTGTCTTTTTGAGCTGCTTCATCACAGTGGTATTTTGCAGCTTGACATTGACATTCAGTTTCTGCAACAGAGATGTCAGAAGACACTTTGGACTCGTTTTCACTTGTCAGGAATTTATTTCCTCTGTGGCGGAAAAACATGTTACACGAGCCTTCAGAAACTCCTGCAAGTTAAACTGGACTAACGAAACACTTTTAGTGCTGACTGACTCGCTCACTATAAACAGACTTGACGACACTCGCTAGCCTAGCAACATTAAGGCTACAAACAACCTATAATACAACACTCCATGTAGGAGTCGGTTTTATACATCTGATGATGTGAAGATGTAATTGTCTAGCCGTTAGCAGAGTGTGTATGCAAATTTACCTATAGACCGACATGTGTAACCAGTCAAAAAAATTCTCGGTGGTTAACCATTGACATCCCTAACTGACCATACGGTATGGCCCAAAGTGAGAGTCAGGAGACTCACATAATCCCGGGAGGTTAGAGTACCCACCACCCCCCTTGTCCGACGCTTTGGGGGATGATGTGAGGGATGCAGCTATGTCTCTGTTAATATTAGGGCCCCCTGTGCACTCCACCCTGCCCCACCCCCCAGGAGGGGCAAGATAGGCGGACCCATTCCAGCTCTCCCTGCCACTCATGGACAGGACTCTGCAGAAATGCTACACACTCAGGAGGCTTGAACAGGTTTCTTCTCCCCATATTTCCTGGTGCCCAAGAAATCAGGGGGCATGAGATACTAGACCTGCATGTCCTGAATAACTACATCGTGCAAAGGCCGTTTTGCATGCTCACAGTCAAACAGCTGATGGAGTCCAGCCAGGTGACTGGATGACATCCACAGACCTGACCGATGCTTACTTCCACGTCCCCATCCTACCACATCACAGGAAGTTTCTGTGCTTTGTGGTGGGGGGACAGTGCTATCAGTACTGATGCCTCCTGTTCGGATACTCCCTAGCCCCGTACACATTCTCCTAGTGTGTGGAGACAGTGCTAGTGCCATTCAGAGAGAGGGGTGTGAGGATCCTGACCTACATAGACGACTGGCTGATTCTCGCCGCATCCAAGCAAGAGGTCGAGGCTCACACTGCACTGTTCATCCACCACATCATGCAGCTAGGCTTCACCATCAACCCCAACAAGAATGCTTTGCAGCTAAGCCAACAGATGCCCTACCTCAGACTGCTCTTGGACTCCCACACCATGACTGTACGGCTCTCAGAGGAGCGTGTGGAGGCCATATTACAGATGACCAGAAGCATGATTTCTACGACCAATCTAGTGATGAGTGTCACTTCTGGGGATGATGTCAGTGGCCTACCCAGTAGTGCTGCTGCACATGAGAAATCTCCAATGTTGGTTCACTCGTCTTCAGCTGCACCCGAGTAGAGATAAGTGGTGCATGTTCCATGTCCACGCACTGGCATGGAGGGATGTGGTGTTCTGGGACTCACCCAGCCGCCTCTGTGAGGGGGTGTTGATGGGGTGTGTCTCTTATTACATCTGACGCCTCCCTGGCTGCTTGGGACAGGACCCTCAACAAGGCCAGTACAGGGGGCTCGTATTCGGGTTCCCCTCGCCACATCAACCTATTGGAGCTCACAGCAATTTAGAAGGTGCTGCTCCACTTTGCCCCCCTTAGTGGTTGAGCAGAAAGCAAATCATGGTGATTTCAGACAACACCACCGTGGTGGCCTACCTCAACAAACAGGGGGGTGTGAGATCCCCAGGCGTGCACAAGATGGTTGTGTCCATATTGACCTGGGCGGATCACCACCTCTGGTGATGTCCAGAGGGGGTCCACTCGGGGAGGAGTGTGCCTCTCCTGCACACAGATTTGGCAACAGTTCAGACGACGGGTCACTTGTGAGCAAGGAGAATGCCCAATGTCCTCTCTGGTTCTCCCTAAGGTCAACTGATGCCTTCACCCCCACTGAGGTTGGATGCGTTGGCCCACCTGGTTTGGCCATCCGGCCTGCTGTATGCCTTTGCGACCCTTCGTCTGATGATACAGCTGCTCCATAGGGTCCGGATGCAGCACCTGTCAGTGATAGTTGTGGCACCAGAGAGCCTGGGTGCCAGATGGTTCTCAGACCTGGTTCGTCTGACAGTGGCCGGTCCTTGGCTGGTGTGGGATCTTCCCACGGCACTACATCAGGCAGGGGCTGCCATTCTCTCGTTCCCAGTTCTGGGACACGTCCTCATGGTCTGGAAGTTGAGAGGGTAAGACTGAGCAGCTCAGGCCTCCTGGCTGCAGTTGTCTCCACCTCCATGCGTTGGCAAACATTTGTGGATTGGTTCAGCCAGTAGCCACCCACTAGTGAAGCGTTTCCTCTGGGGGGCCCGCAGGCTGAGGCCCCCTGTTCAGTGCTCTGTCTAGTGAGACCTCCAGACAGTGCTAGATAGCCTAACAGATCACCTTTTGAACCTCTGGACCAGACAGACCTGGAGGTTCTGTTGTTCAAGACAGCGCTCCCCTTTAGCCCTGGCAACAGCCAAGAGAGCAGGAGATTTGTGCACTCCCTCTTGTTTGTCAGTCAATGACTGCAAGGGGTTGATGGAGCTGTGTCTGAATCCATCATTTTGGCCCGAGGTCATCATCTCTGCATTCAGGTCGAGAGTCATTCCCCTTAACACTGTGGTTAATGTTGTTGAGAACAGTTGCTTTGGTTGCTGTATGATGTACTATTTTTACCTTTGTCAGTTAGAGCTGTTGCTTGTTGAAATAGGACCCTTGCTAAGTAGGTCATGTGGTTTGTGCATGCACGTTTCATGCATTGTTAGTATAGCCTTATTTGGTACTATCCTTTGCTATTATTAATGTATTCTTTTATCCTTTTTTGAATTATCCGCATACATATAACCAATGAAATGCTTTGAATTTATAATGTATGCATGTTCCATATAACCAATGAAATGCTTTGAATGTATAATGTATGCATGTTCCATATAACCAATGAAATGTTTTGAACTTAAAATGTGTATTGTGTAGATTTCTGATAGAACAAAAATTTTTGGCTTAGAAAATTATACTCTTTTGAGATATTGCAGTTTGCTTGTTTTGTTGAATAAAACTAAGTAGATCATTTTGATTTATTGAAAGACAGAAACTACATTTTTGGTAAGGCCTCTTGCTTTCTAATAATTCTCTAATATGTTAGAAATGCTAATCTGTGCCCCTCAAGAGAGGGACCAGCGGTAGAATTATTAGGGCAGGAGCCACTGCATCGGGGGAAAGCCTAGAACGAGGGGCATACCTTCCATGGTGCTGGGGCTGTCTGTCAGGTACTAACAAATTTATAGGAGAAGAAGAGACCTCTTTAAACACATACTGATTCCACTGATAATTATCATATCAACCATTATCATGGTTAGATACACCCCAGTGTACTACTACATTGCATAAATCCTTGACAAACCTGACAACCTAACTGATAGGCAGGAGGTAACATAGTAGTCCCAGTAACTCAAGCAGCACGGCAGTACTTGTGAGTGGTGAATAGAACTAAACCAATAGGAATGGGACTTCATTGGACTGTGGCCTAGGTTCCTAAGCAGTGCCCAGATTGGCACTTGCGTTACATTCTGCAGTCCATCAGAACCAATACCAAACCAATAGCGAAGCCTGTTTGAGGGCTCTGCACATACTCATAGAACTGGAGTTACATCCAGGTAACTACTATTTTTTATCTTTGTTTCTTGACACAGGTAGAGTTGTGAATTCATCCCTTTGGGGGCTTCGATTAGCAGACGGTCTGGTGGAAGTGGGAGCCATGGACAGGAGCTTCTAGCAGGTGTGGGGTGTTGATCCTGGTGCTAAGGATATTGGTCAGGTAGTAAATGATGTGTAGAATACGTAGCTACATTAATATCTTTCTTTTCATTTTTTTAAGAATTTGTCTTTGTACGTTTATAGACATAAACAATTCCAATTGCACCCAATGTCATAGTTAGTTTTATTTGAATAGTTTTGGATGTCTAAAAATACTTTTAATAAATGTTTTTATTATATGTTCCCAACTAGGAAATCATCATCTGAATTTGCTGCAGATACTGCAAATTTTGAAGCAGACACATGACCCCAGCCTGATGTTTGACGTCATCAGCCAGTTGCTACCTGATACTCCTCCACCTGTACATCTTGTCCCAGGGCAACTCTCTTGTGTGTCTTGGTGTGTAGGTCAGAGATGTGGGAAAATACCAACGATTGTGTGTGAGGAAGCGCTGCAACCCACAGCCAGAGACATGAATTTCAACCCATTACAGGGCAGTCTTAAGCTTTGCACAGAGGTTAGGGATGACACACAGGAAGTATCAGACAGTACAGTTCCACCCATAGTAGCTTCTGCTTTCATTTATTAATTGTAAATTGTTTGGTGTGCAGTATACTGTAAAGAGAGTTGTGTTTATTAGCCAGTTACTATTCTAAGTATACACAATACTATTCTTACTATTGTGTTTTGTAGAAACAATTCCAGTGTAGTTGTAGAATAGAATCTCGTGGGTCTGTTCATTGAGAGACCACAACAGAAGAATTTTGGTTATTTGCTTTATATTTCATTAGTTGATACATTTATGGAAACATTGTGAAGTGCTGCTATACCTACTGAGTCACAATCCGCAGCACCAGCTGCACAATATTTTCTAGGTTGTGTGTTCTTGCTGAACCATTTTCTCATGCCAATAATTAAGGGGAAACCCAGGATGGCATGGTGACTTTTAGGCCAGCTGGTCAGACCTTGAGGGGAACTGGATTTAAAAAAAAACAACACTCCTCAAAAAATAGATGCGTCTCATTCACATCACTCAAAATCTCACTGTCACAGTGGTGAGCCACTAGAGGGTGCACATACCCTGTAAGTAAGCACAGCGTCACTGAACAAGACTCTCATATATATATAGACAGTGTTGTGTTGTTATGTAAATGATGCATGGCAGCATTTTTCTCTTGTTGTTTCTTTCTTCCAGCATTTGTATAAAGTGCTTGACTCAGAGTATCCCACAGTTTCAACAATGCAACAATGTAGCAGGTGCTGCATTCTGGAGCTTCAGTACAGAAGCCCAGTCCAGCCCTCACTCTGAGGATAAGAATCAATCTGCCCATGGTGAACAGTACAGAACTCGTCCAGTGGCAAACCTTTTCCTAGCGTCTTCCCTGCTGCACAGATCCCTGCTGGCCTGAATACAAGATACAAAGCAGTTGCTCTGTTTAACAATAGCTGGGGGGTGTTGTTTCTGGGTCCATGGAACAACCAGGCAGCTGATTTCTGTAGATCTGACTTAGACATAATTTATAATTACACCACTCAAAGAGAAACACTTAAAACCAGCATAAGTGAATATGAACCCTTTTAATTTGACTTAAAACAATTAACAACAAGAGAACTTAATTTGCATTCAACTGAAAGAATGTAAATTAGACATCAAATTTCAATCCTTCAATGATCAGTTATAAATATTAACTACTCAGTTAATATTTCAATTATATATCTAAACAGTGTTTTATTATTGAAGTGAAGTGTGTGAATGAATCACACTTCCATTTTTCTCATCATGAATTGCACTAGTCTTACAAGAAAGACATAGTAAGACTAATGCAAGACTTTCAAATAAGATTAAAGTTTGTGAAACATCTGTTAACTTTTGATTTTATTGCTTGTGAAGGACCACAGATCTCATCACCTGATGACTCTCTGGAGACAATATCAATTTCACCAATGGAAGTGTTTAATTCAACAAATATACTGTACATCATTGGTCTATGTACTCCACAACGACACACAGAGGTGTTCTCTGATTTGACGGCCCTATCAGCAGGATGACATAATTTGTCTGTGACAATAAATGTTTTATGATGTGACAATACTATGGTTAAAGTCTGGTTCGGTTTAAGCACAATAACCGCTTGGTTAGGTTTAGGAAAAGATCATGGTTTAGATTAAAAGTACTTTCTTAGGTCAACTTTGTGGTTTGGGTTAAAATTACTACCTCCTTTAGGTTAGGGGACACCCCATGGTTAGAGGACTAGGCAGACTTTGTGGCTCTATAATGACGTCACCTGATTTCCTGCTTTGCTCCCATTATAATTACTACAGCCACTAGAGGGCTTCTGTCAGCTTCTGTTAAAATTTAGAGTTCAACCCAGGACTACTCTAAAAAACGTAGTCAAGATAAAGTTTTAATTTAGGTATTGCCTATTGTAAGGTTCCCATCATTTCAGTTTAGAATGTTTTGTTGTGCATACATACACATTTGAATTGCAATAAATTTATTTGACCACAAACTGACATTGCCATATGGTGAACCTGGGGCCCCAGGTCAGGATAGTTTATCAACTTTGTCCGGTTGTAATCTAACTCTGTCAGCAAACTAATCACCCAGACAAGAGAGCCAGAAAATAAGTCAAACAGTCATACAGTGACACAAACAGTGTAATTGACTGTTAGCTCGTCTGACAGTCAGCGGCAGACAAAGAGGCAGTCTGACAGGGATGTTATTATGACATTCATGTGAGCAAAAAAAGAATATTAGAAAATAAGACTAAAACATCAAACAGCAAAAAAAAAAAAAAAAAAAAAAAATATATATATATATATATATATATATAAAGGAAAATATGCACAAGTTAGATTTTCAATTCTGACTTTTATTTTAAGTTTTACATTTTATTGGACTGAGGAAAACCCTACTGGGCTTTCAACATGACAAAGGACAGAATATATATAGATGAATCTGGCAGCTGATTTATGTGTTGCGCTCTCAAGTGCCGCCGCCAATACTGCGGTGGGTTCATTACAGTTGGCAGTCGTCCCCTCCGATAGATGAAGGTAGTCTGTGTGAATGTGGAAGTTGTTCAGTCTCTAAACACTAGTATGAAATGAATTATGACAAAGACCTTGTGAAAAAAATAATGTAGCACTTCTGTCTGACCTCAGGATGTGAAAGTAGGGAGTAGCTAGCATGAAAATTTAATGGAGATATATGAAAGCTGTGGGGAGTACTTGCTATTAAATCACCTAAATCATCAAATTCCATAATTTCCTGCATTTTAGTCAAAATAAAAGCACAATTTAAACGAATAAAATATAAGGTGATACACATGATACAGAAAAGTAGAATTTTGGCTAGGAAAAGTACTAAGCTAGCAAGAGATCAGTGGGGTGGCAGCTCACCATCAGCCCCGTGTAGACAGATCGCTCAGGTACCTGGTTGGTCAGAATGCGATCGAAACATGAAGATTTAATGGAGATATATGAAAGCTGGATAGGCTTGTGACTTTTATTTGCTATTTTTTTCCAGAGTTTCAGTTTCTTTGTAGAGCAGCTGATAATAACAGCACAGTAAAGAGCAGTCTGTAAAACTGGATAAAATTTAGCTTAAAAGTAAAAATTTAATAGATTATAACCTGTATAACCCAGATTCATCTTTAGGCGCAAAAATGATGGTGGATAGTCATTTCTTCCTGAATTAAATGTGTTATTCTCCACCTGTCATAAATATAGAATGCGATGTGTATACATCTACCTCTCTGCATCTAGATTTTCGATTCCTCCATACAGATTCTTATGATTAAGACTGTTTACTAGCCATGTGGCATATTTCTGGCAAGAGAGCTTTGACTCTTTGTGTAGTGTAGTAAAAGATAAATATCAGCCAGTAACTTCATGAGATTTTCCTCCTTTTTATATCCTTTCAGTTTTTATTTTCACACATTGTCCTTGTAAATTTGACCTGGTTAAATATTAATTTAATGCCTGTAGATGGGATTTCTTTTCTCTCTCTGGGCTTTTCTTTTGTCTCCATCTCCATGTTTGTCTCTGTTGGTGTGGCTTTTCAGCTCAGGGAGGGGTTCAAACCGGCAGACAGTTCTCATGTCTTATTGGCTCATGCCTCCTCTCTGTGCCTCTGTCACTGTAACGAAAAGGGGGATTGAGCAGCATTGTGACATAGCCCCCCTCCACCCATTTGCTCTAGTGCTCTCTCTTCCTCTTTCTCTCCTTGCTTTCATCTCCTCCACTTGCCCTGTGATTGACAGTGGAGATGGGTGGCCATGTGATGTTTTAATACCCAGGGATTTTCTGCCGGGCATGCTCTGTAGCCTCCATCCATCCCTATCTGAGGAGAGGTTGCCTATTATTGTCCTGCATCCAGCGCTCGCTCATCTCTCCTTCCCGGAGGATCTATTGTTAGCTGATAGTGACGTTTACCATGGGTCTACCTGAGAGCTGGATGGTGTGTTAGAACACTATCCTTTCACGCACTCATTAATACACACACGTCGGAATACATGTGCAGTCGTAACAGGCGGTGGCAGGAACGTGGCAGCATTTGTACAGATGGCTTGTAAGTGACATGCTTTATGTTTGTGTATGTGTGTGTGAGTGCGTGTGTTAGGGTTGGTGTGAATCATGTAATTTACCAGGGTTCTTGTCTGTTAGAACTGAAGGTTATTATATTGTGTTTGTGACTGAGCATGTGCACCACTGATAACAATACAGTCAATAGTGATATAAACACAGACAAATTAGTCCAGTGTGTGTGTGCCTGTGTGTGTGTGTGTGCGTGTGTGTGTGTGTGTGTGTGTTCTAGAAATGAAAGTATCTATATTAACTGATTTATCCTCTACTCATTAAATTATACAGCCTTCCTGTTAGTATGCTTTGACATTATTTATGCAAATACTTCATTAGTTATTGATTAAATGATTATTGATGTGTTGGCTAAAATTGATGTATTGATTGTGATTTTTTATGTAGTGCATGTAGTTCAAGTGCGTGTGTTAGGGTTGGCGTGAATCATGTAATTTACCAGGGTTCTTGTCTGTTAGAACTGAAGGTTATTATATTGTGTTTGTGACTGAGCATGTGCACCACTGATAACAATACAGTCAATTGTGATATAAACACAGACAAATTAGTCCAGTGTGTGTGTGCCTGTGTGTGTGTGTGTGCATGTGTGTGTGTGTGTGTGTGTTCTAGAAATGAAAGTATCTATATTAACTGATTTATCCTCTACTCATTAAATTATACAGCCTTCCTGTTAGTATGCTTTGACATTATTTATGCAAATAATTGATTAAACGATTATTGATGTGTTGGCTAAAATTATAGTATTGATTGTGATTTTTTATGTAGTGCATGTAGTTCAAGCAGGTGGGGTGATGGCCTCCTGTTTGTATAGTTTATATTCAGTATTTGCTATGGTTATTCATATTTTGTGCATGTCTCCCTCACTGGGCAGAAGACACTCAGATCAGACTCATATCATTTACTTTAAGGTGCACCTGTACTGTCTCTATCATAAACACAGCAGCAGCAGTGAGGACAGGCTGAGTGGGTGTTTGCTGCTGCCCACCGCGAAAACTGTAGAAGAGTTTGTTTTTACTGTGCCTTATATGACAATACTGAGAAATGATTCGTAAACAAGATTAGTATTGTATAGTATAGTATTGACCAATGTACTGGACAAGTTAAAAATTTGACCTGATGAGGGCGCTATATGAAAAGTCAGTGGATCACCAAAGTCATTAAGGATTCATCCCCTGGGGACAATGAATATCTATACCAAATTTGCAGTTGCAATCCATACCGCCAGCTGGCTAAAACAGCATGGACAGCATGTTCTTCAATCCAATATGGGCTGATAACCTTTCTATCATTAATCATGTTGCTAACTAATACCATAAAGGATTAATTTACTTAATTACAACTTGCTTCTTATTTTTGTAGTTTTGACCATCATTCCTCTTCAATTCCTACCATTCCTTTACTTAAATGACGGGTTCACAATATTTGTCTGTCTTAAAACAGAAGTCAGGCACCCATATAAACATTGAAATTGTTTTTTGCTCTACTCATTCCTTTTGTTCATATGTTGTTCATATTGTTCATAATGAGCTTCTAATGTAAGTGATGGGGGACAAAATCAGAACTCCTTGATCTGTACAGAAATGCATGCCAAAGTTGATCTGAATTCAATATGAGGCTTCCACAGTCTGAGTTAATCAAATAAAGGGGCAATCTTCCAAAATTAGTATTTTTAGTAAAAAAAACTTCTTTGTGTTATTATCCCTCCACTGCAGCTCAGCATGGAAACACTTTCCGGGAAAACACAAAGAGGGAATTTTGTACAAAAAAATACTAATTTTAGAAGATACCCACTTGATTTGATTAACTGCCTCATATTAACTTTGGAAATGTATTTTTGACAAGACAAGTATGAAGAGGATGAATGATTACAGCAAGTAATAACATACTGTGAATGTCAAGATATCATTTAATAGTTGAGCCCAAAACAATATATCTTTGGTTTAAAGTGACACAGCCTAATTATGACAACAAGTCAGGTGAAGTTATTATTGGGCAACAAAATGTGTATAGGGAGGAGGTCAGGGTGGATGGATGAGTCAACCAAACGTTAGACTTTAACATGGAAGATCGCTGTTCGTTTCCAACCATATGTCAACATTGATTTCTTTTAAGCAGGACCACGATAGCTCCCTAACCTGAACCACATGGTTTTAAGACCACGATTGCTCCCTACCACATGGTTTTTATTGTAACCAGGATGACATAGGCCCCCAACCATAACAAAGTAATTTCAACCAAAATCATTTCCCAAACCCTAACCAAGTCATTTTTGTGCCTAAAGCTAACCAAATCTTAGTGTCACATCAAAAAATAGATTTATTTTCTTTGGAAGGCACAGATGTCTTTCAGCTGACAGGGGCCTTAGATCCACTTGTTAGATTGATTAGATTGTTAGATTGTTATATAGACTGCAGTGCTAAAAAGTGCATTAAAGTCCCCAAAAGGGAGAAATTTATATTTTAAATTCTTTGGTTTCATGGTCCTGCCACCAAACAAACATTTAATGGGGAAAAGTGCACCGCTAACATCAGTTAGCAGACTAGGTAGCTGCGCACATTAAACAGCACGTAAACGTACCTAAAATGTTACTTGTGACCCATTAGACGCTGGTGTGGTTCTTGCTCTTTAACCCTGCTAACAACACACTGTCCACACTAATCTGTACAAGAATTTTTGTTTACTTTGTCTCTGTTCTGTACGGTGTAACACCAGCACTATGACAACCTGCAAGCTGCTGTCAATCAAACACAGACACCGCCCTTCCAGCCACTCAAGACAAAGAGGAGCATTTCTGATATTTCCTCAAAGACCCTTTTTTCTTCATTTTAGTAATACAAAACTATTACAAATTTATGTATTGAAAAAACTATTTTAAACCACCAGTCAACCTGAGGCAAAGCAGCAACACTAGGGACACACATGGCCCCAACTCCTCCTGTTTAAAGACAATAAGAGACGTAATAAACTACGTAATTTACAAGGACATGCATCCATAAAGCCATGACAAAAATGCTAGATTTACATGGATAATAATGGTCCTGAGGTACACAATGCCCAGTACATCCTGTATCCTGTGTACTATGCCATCATTCATCTCATATAATCACATAATGTGGGATGAATGGTAGAGGTGCATTGTGCATTGACACCAATACCCATTTAATTTGAATTTATTTACCTTGAATGATGGATTGATATGAGGCATCCATATATGATTTTTCAGGCATTTCCATGTTATCAAGAACTGAGGTACATCGATTCTTTTATCGAATGCATATTTACAGAAACAAACTGCTCCAACATGTCAAGAAGGCATTACTAGCCATTGTTTCATTGCTGGTGTGACAGTTTTGGGATACATTTGATACTTAGCTTTTTGTTGTCTCCTGCCAGTCAAAAGACTATAAATCATGTACAGATAAAATATGGAATTGTATCAACTATGATCAGAGAGCATGAATGTGAGCTAAACTAAATCATATGAAATCAGCTTTAAATTGCAGTGAATTGATTTGGTTTGGAATTCTGGTCATACAAATATATCAACTGAAATTCTGAATACAGTAAATTTATAGTATACAGACTTGGACAAGGAAATAGCCCTGACAAAAGAAAGGCGAGCAGACCAAGAGATGGAAGCTTCCATTCAGTTACAGACTGCCTTCCAAACATACTGAAGGGACTCTCCTCTCTCCTCTTCTATTAACCCTTTGTGGAGCAGCTACAGTGATTCTGTGTGACCAGCAGGAAGGAGTCCTTCTGCAAACAACTGGCTGCCTTTTTTCTTATTAAGATGTAACAGAGTGACACTAAAACAATTCTCTCACATTTTTTTCAAGATTAGGATAGTAACATAAGATTGAATGTAGGTACAGAAACATACACAGTAGTTTAAAACAGACTGAGAGGTTATCCAATGGGTGTGTCCACATGTCATTTGGCAGGGTGCCGAGCTGAACGCCACATGGCAGCGTTAAACTAATCCCAGCCAATTCGACTCCAATCCACCTGGCAGAGCTGATCAGAGGCAAAGTAGGATGAGAAGGCTTTGATTCAAGCCTTCAGTCACACTGTCATCAGTGTGTGTCTGTGCAGACATACAGTGTGTGTGTGGGGGGGGTGGGGTGGGGGGGGGGTCTTATTACTATTACTATTCTGTCTGGCGCTCATTCACCTCAGATTGAGTACACACTTAATCCATATATTGCATGAGTTTGTGTGGCACTTTCAGTCACAGGCCACAAAGTTAGAAAATAACACAGATTATGTAGAACACCTTGTCTAATTGGTGGAAAATGTCAGAGTCAAAATACTTTTCTTAAAGTGCAGGTGATAAGGTATATTTTGTTTCTTAACTTACTAATGGCTGCCATGTGGTTAGGATTAAAAGGTTAAGTACCCGACTACACGCGTGCGCGCACACACACACACACACACACACGCACACAAACACACACACACACCCTTTGCAACCATGGCAACAGCCATAATCATGGGGCAGCCCTTTTGTAGAAAAAGGAAATAGGGAAAAAAGAAGGTGTGGAGGAGGGGATGGAAGAATAGAAATTAGGCAGAGGTTATTAGGGCAAACAGGGAAGGAGACATATAGGAAGGAGAGAGAGAGAGAGAGTAGAAAAGGCAAAAAGAGTGAGACGGCAGAATGTGGTAGGTGATAACACTCTTTATATAAAGTACACTGCCTTGTTCAGCCTCAGGCTTTCAGTGTATCATCATCATAATCTATGTTTGGACACAATAGTCCAATCAATAGTTGTGTTGTACATGGGTCAGGCTGTATTGTGCTTTATTATATTCCCTGTAGTAAATAAGTTTTTCATCATTCTTTCATTCACTTTATAATATAGAGCAGCAACAGAAGTGTTTGTCTGGTCTCATACTGCGTTTATGTTATTATTCAATGTGACGATCATGCTGAGCAGAACGCTGCAGTGGAAATGACTTTGCTAGATATGTGTGGCTGTAAAGGAGAGTATACTGAGCTGTTCTTTCTTGCTTGATGTTGCCCTCAATATTAACAAAGTCAACAATCTCCAATCAGTTTGTGTCCAAACTGGACACCAATAATCGTGATGTGTTTTCAGCAGCAGGCAAGCATTTGGTTTGGAAATCAACAGTTGAATCTTATATGCATTTATAAATTAATTAAATTAAATAATTCAACACAATAAAGCAGAATTAAAATAGTGAGCTTAACATATTCAGTCATTTTCTACATTGGATATCCACACTTTGTCTAACTGATGTGAGTGCAGGAGGCATTCAGCTGTGACAGACGGCCATTAATGACACTGGAAGGAATCACACACACAGACAAAGACCATTAACAAGTCCCTAAGGAGATGAGAGAGGGAGCAGGAGGAGGAAGAGAAGGGAGGAGGGTTTTCTCATTAATTATTCCTTCAATATCCCCTCATAACAACTGAAGTCTGGTTAAAGTCTGCTTAAGGTTAGGGGGGATCATGGCTATTATTTATGAGACCTAAAAATGACTGCATGTCTGTGTCAATATACAAACTCCAGTCTCTGTGTTAGATCGGTGTTAGCCACCACACTACCACCCTTCACTGGCACCCTTCACCGCTGGTTCCTATGGATCAGGGTCGTGGGCCCCCTAGTTATGGATCATGGGCTTCCATGGACCGTGGCTGCAGGGACCCTGTGCTGCTGTGGTCCTGCTTGACACCCATGCCTGCTATTATTATTATTAGTCAGATTTCTATTATTATTATCATTTTTATTGTTATTATTGTTGTTATTGTGCTTCTCTGTATCTCTTTCTCCCCTCTCCCCCTCCCTCTTTCTCTCTCAACCCAACCGGTCAAAGCAGATGGCTACCCACCTAGAGCCTGTTTCTGCTTGAGGTTTCTTCCTGTTAAAGGGGAGCTTTTCCTTGCCACTGTTGCCAAGTGCTTGCTCATGGGGGGATGTTGGGTGTCTGTAAATAAAAGAGTATGGTCTAGACCTGCTCTATATGAAAATTACCCTGAGATAACTTCTGTTATGTGATAACTTGTGTTATGTTTCTGTGATTTGACACTATATAAATAAAATTGAATTGAATTGAATAAAGAAAACACTACTTCCTGAATGAATGATGATTTTAGGAATGCCCAAAATGAGACTGTCCTCACCAGAAAAACAGCAGCATTGGATTTGTTCAAATGCCTAAAACAACCAATGTTTATGTTTTCCTCTTGTGGTCTTTTGCATTCCCGTATAGTACCAACTTTGGTTGACTATCTTTCTCTAACCAAACCAAGCACTTTTAGCTACCTAACCTTGAAGATATAACCCTTTTATTAGATTTATATCAGTATCATCAGTATTCATGCTGAACATTTTTCTGCATTAACCATTTGATGTATTTAGATTCTGTAATCACCTGCTATTGTCAGTGGTGGAGTCCACCATTCCTGCATGGGATATGACACATTCAGGTGAAAATGCATGTATGTACTTAAATTTATGATTTTGGAAGCCTCCATGAATATTGATCACCCTCTCCAGCCCTGTCAGAATTGTGTTATGTAGCTGCAGATGCAAATTAACATTTTCTACTGCAAAAGGGTTCAACTGGTGAACCACAGGGTGGCTTTTATTGTGGAGCAGCCCCGGGAAATGCAGTGGGGTTAGCAATTACCGCCTATGCATTTAAAAAACAAGACACTCATGTCATTTTCAGCTTCTTTTATCAGTGGATCAATTTTAAATATTTCAAGCAAGTAATGGAGCTGCCTCACTGAGCTCATAGATTACCAGCTGCAGGCAACAGGCTTTTAGTCAGGTGTGTGTGAGGGGTGTAAGGGACCAACACCCCTGCAACATGTCATCAAACAACTCTTTTACTGTGCTGTGCTGTTGTGTACTACTCGTGCTGTGTGCAGCATTGGATCAGTTTGTGGTTGTTCATGGCATGATGGAAAAAAGCTGATTTTTGTGAGCCCACTAACTGCTTAAGGCATATTTACTGCCCCTAGTGATTGATACATGTCATTTCAAATGGAACTCTTGGACATGTAGTAGTAAAAAACACTTTCCATTACCACCAGTCGACCATCTGAAGGATTATAATCAAACCTTAACCACAGAGGTGGCAGATCAGAAAGCTCTCATATGAATAGCCTTTATAATAGTCATATGTGATGTTTTGGAAGGCACTGACCAAAACGGTATAAAGACTTGTTACCCAAAACAGCATTTTTTTCATAATATCTGAACCTGCACCACAAGAACTTGTCAGTTTGTAAATATTATGGTCCTCCTGCTCTCTTTGTCTTTCTGTGTGAAGAAACTCTTAACATGTCCCAAACTGAGACAGTGTCAGGTTTTACCACTGCAACTGATGCAAGATGGCGCCCGCTGTGGCAGACGTCTTCTCCCAACACCAACACTATTTAATATTTATTTTAGCTACAGTATGTATCTTAAATGCACAGTTCATTTACGCAACAGTAAGATACAGTAGAGATACACTTCTGGATATTGGTAAAGCTTACTATGAGCTTACATTTAGCCTGTTTGACTTTGACTTTCTTCTGCATCTGGACCCCAGTAATTCCAACCGACAAGACCCAACAGCACCTTCATTCAGTGAGAAGCACAGCTGACAGACAGTGCAGCCAAAGCGGAAACATGGCAAGAGAGATGGGCTACATGCTAGGCTAAAGGCTAGGGCTACACGACCTCTGCTACCTAGCCTGCTGCTAGCTAACGTCTGCTCCCTCAAAAACAAGATGGATGAGTTGAGAACTAGGATACAACCCAGCGTGAGATCAGAGAATGCTGTGCTCTTACTCTCACGGAAACCTGGTTCTTGGACAGCACACCAGACTCTGCCAGCCAGCTTCAAACACACTCCGTCCACCACAGGGACCACACATCAGTCTCAGCGAAGATCAGAGGCGGCAGCATCTGTGTCTATGTGAACAAAAGTTGGTGCTCGGATGTGCTGGTTGTTGAAAAACACTGTTCAGCTGATATAGATCCAATAATGGTGAAGTGCAGACACTTTCACCTACCAAGGGAGTTCAGCGCAGTGTTTATACTAGCTGTTTACATCCCGCTACGAGTGGACTCCGTGATGGCACTGGGGCTGCTGCATGACATGATCAGCAAACAACTGCACTCCTGGACGCTGTGTTCATTGTAGCTAGTGATTTCAACCACTGCTATCTTCGGAATGTCTTCCCAAAGTACAACCAGCACATGAGGTTTCTGACAAGGAAGAGTAACACTCTTGACCAAGTCTACAGCAACATGAGAGGCGCCTACAAGGCTGTGCCCTGGTCGCACTTCAGACAGTCCGACCACATCTCAGTGTTCCTCTATCCGGCCTACAGACAGCTCCTGAAGCAAGCTACCCCAGTAAGTAAAACTGTTAAAGTGTGGAATGAAGAAACTGAACTGGTGCTTCAGGATTGCTTTGAGAGTACAAACTGGGAGTTTAAAACTGCTGCTTTGAGGGAAGACTCTACTGTTGATTTAGAGGAATATGCTTTTGGGGTAACTGGCTACATTAGCACATGCATTGAGACCATTGTTCCCACAACCATTGGTCTATGCTACGCATTCGCTCCACTGCATTTGTCTCAGGCAACGGTGAGGACTACAAAAGGGCCAGATATGACCTGCGTAGATCTATCAAATAGGCCAAGAGACAGTACAGATTGAAGCTGGAGGGATACTATTCCACTGCAGATTCCCAGTAGCAAGGCAACACATTACAGGTTACCAGCAGAGGGGGGCCACAACCAGCCAAGCCACACTGCCAAATGAGCTGAATGAGTTCTACACTCGCTTCGAGGCCCTCAATACCAACTGACAGAGAGGGATTTTGGCCACGGAATGCACACGGAACACATTGCTCACTGTGTCATCAGCAGATGTGCATAAGGCTCTGAGGAGAACAAACCCATGGAAGGCAGCTGGCCCAGACAACATCCCCGGAAGTGCACACTCAGGGTTTGCTCATCAGAGCTGGCTGATGTGTTTTCAGACATGTATAATCTGTCACTCACACAAGCGTCTGTGCCCACCTGCTTCAAATCCACCAGTATTGTGACCTGCTTAAATGACTAACGTCCCGTTGCACTCACCCCAATCGTGATGAAGTGTTTTGAGATAGTCATGACCCACATCAAGAAGACCATCCCAGACACCTTGGACCCTCTGCAGTTTGCATATCGTCAGAATCGGTCCTCTGACGATGCAGTCAGCACCGTCATCGACACAGCCCTCACACATTTAGAGGGCAAGGACACATATTTTAGAATGCTAATTATAGACTACAGCTCAGCAGCAACAGCAGCGACTATACTTTCTAAGAAGGCTGAGGAAATTTGGCAGACCAACCAAAATTCTCAGCAACTTCTTCAGGTGTACGGTTGAGAGTGTTCTTACCAGTTCCATCACAGTCTAGTATGGAAACTGCACCGCCCAGGACAGGAAGACTCTCCAGTGTGTGATCAAAACTGCACAGTCCATCTCAGGAACAGCCTTCCCATCACTTCAGGACATTTACAACACCAGGGTCATCAGGAGGGTACACAACATCATCAGGGACAGTACACACCCCCAACACAGCCTCTTCACACTTCTGCGATCAGGCGGACACTACAGGAGTGTGAAATCCAGGAGAACAAACAGCTTCTATCCACAGGCCATCAGGCTTGTGAATAACTCCCTCACACACTGCCCCCCTTGTCTCACTCTGGTTGAACTTTAAACAGACTGGTTGAACGTTGAACACTACACTATTTGCAATATTTGCAATAATGCATATTGCATTTTATGACCAGTATCCACACTGTTATTTGCAATATTTGCAATAATGCATAGTATATTTTATGACCTGCTGTTTGGTCAGGTCTGGATCGCTGCTTTTTTGCACAATCCTGTGCTTATATGTAATTTATATACTTTGTGATTCTAATTTTAAAATTTAAAATTTTAATTAAATTTTTTGTGTGAAAGGGTGGACTAGCAAAGTAAGAATTTCATTGTACAGTGTAACCGTCTGTGTTTACTGTGCATGTGGTAATAAACTTCTTGAATCTTGAATCTTGAATCTTGATCATACAGCTGACTATAATCATACTGTACTGCAGTTCTGGGACATTTTTAGACTCTGCCTAAAGCAAACAATCTGAGACACTTCTGAGACAAACTGGGGTTTAAGCTAGGCTACCCAGTGTGTATGTGTGTGTGTGTGTGTGTGTTCTTGTGTGTTCTTGTGTCAGAGAACAAGGCAGCAGTAGCAGAGCGAGCACAACAGATATACAGTCAACAATCGGACTTGCGTATGTGCCTGTTTGCAGCTGCTCAACAAATCTGCAGTGTCATTAGGTCTACAGACTGAGTGTATGCTCCCCCACCCTCAAATATCACCCACCCACCACCCTGGTTATATAACCCTCACACCACCCTCTGGGCTGTTTCATCCCTCAGTCTGCTTAAGAATGCAGATGTTTCTATCTCATCAAATGGGAGAGGTCTAATCCACTGCAGCAGCTATTAGCCCATCCCTGTTGTACAGCAGGCCATGTGCCAGAGACAGGCTGCACAGGGATTATGCTGCAAAATCTTGTTTCTTTAAACCCATAAGTTGGATAGAAATAGAAATATTCTAATGTTGATGCTGTCATTATCATTAAAATCTTTGAGGTTTGAATTAGTTTTTGTAATATACCAAATCAAATATTTACCTTTACTTACAAATTTATACTAGAGACAGGCTGTTTTGTCACAATAAGAAGCCTCCCTATTTTCTGATCTGCTCCTGTTTAAATTTGCTGTAAATTTAACTCAACACATCCTCCATGTTTACCTGCTGTGCTGATAAATTGAACATATACTCACTACTGAGTTCTTTTTTTAATACAAATACTGTTCTTACTAAGTAATTCCAATCAATTCCATGTTGATGTTTGTTTTGGTTGCAGTTACACTACCATCAGTGAAACTCAGGTAAGCATGGATGAAGTTTCACCAGCATCAACTGAAAATTAAAACAGGAACAGACCAGAAAACAGGGAGGCTAAAATATGATAAATATACTTATTTCAAATGAAAGCCTGTCTCTAAAATACAGTAAGCATGGTTCTTTCTGCAGTTGAGGCAAATAAAGGTCCCAACCGCTATCTCAGATTTTACAGTAACTGATAGAAACAATGCCACAACTACCCAAAATTCAAACTAAAATAGTTATAAACAAGGAATGATCCTTTAAACTCTGTAGCAGTGATGATGAAATTGACCTTTTTCATTGTTAAGCTACTGCCAAGACTTCCTCCACAGATATCAAATATGAAATTAAAAGCCTTCCAGTGGTTTTTTGTGGGTTTTTATGTGAAATATCCGCAGAAGTTTCATTGACAGCACTGAGCAAAAACATTTCCCTCAGAGTTTCTACATTCATTCTGCATCACAGTCACACAGTCCTCTTGACTGTTGAACTCAGGCAAGGTCAAAGGTCATCTAATTTTTATCCCAGAGCATGCACTCTGCAGCCAAGCCACATAATTACATTTTGCTGGAAGTGTAATGACAGTGAAAAGAATCCATTGTGTGCTAAGCACATAGACTGTAAAAAATAACCCATTAGTTTGTGGACTCCCATTTTGAAGCCTTGAGCCTTGAGTCATCTTTTGGAGCCAGAAGTGCTAGCTCGGTTACCATGGTGCATTTACAGTCTATGCTTAACTGTGATAATGCTAATGCTAATGTTATTTTTATTAGTGAAAAACAGGTTTAAAACCATTAAAGCAAAATGTACTTATTGGAAAAACTGAACATCTGACTCTTTAGAGTCTCCAGAGGGAGCTGTGTGAAATCTGATAAATTGCCTCAAGTGATGTCACTTCAGTCAGTTCGTTGGGGCTGAAGACTACAAGTTTGAAAATGAAAAAAATCTGGGGGTGTGGAGTTAGAAATAAGTGAGGTTACCAGACCTCTGTAGCTCCTCATCTCTCCTGGAGGCTAGCAGCTCCACGCTACTTAGCTGCTACTATATATGTGTATATATGTGTATATATATATATATATATATATATATATACACATATATATAACAAAAAAAAGGTGAAATAACTGAAACCCATGTTTTATATTCTAGTTTCTTCAAAATAGCCACCCCTTGCTCTGATTTGCACACTCTTGGCATTCTCTTGGCATTCTCTCGATGAGCTTCAAGAGGTAGTCACCTGAAATGGTTTTCCAACAGTCTTGAAGGAGTTCCCAGAGGTGTTTAGCACTTGTTGGCCCCTTTGCCTTCACTCTGCGGTCCAGCTCACCCCAAATTTTTTGTTAAGTACATAACTCCACATGTGTTCATTCATAGTTTTGATGCCTTCAGTGAGAATCTACAATGTAAATAGTCATGAAAATAAAGAAAACGCATTGAATGAGAAGGTGTGTCCAAACTTTTGGCCTGTACTGTATATGCTACATCAGTTTTGATACTGTCCATTGTGAGTTCAACAGTGTTAACAGTGCAGTGCTAAATTGAGTATTATTTTAATTAGTGTTGTCAGATTATAAAAAAATTTTACTTTTGAAATGGTGATGTCATGGGGATAAAAATGTAAAACATGTCCTGAGTGCAGTGCTACAGAAAAGTTAATGGATTTTTTTTTTTTAATGGATTTTGGTTCATGTGTACAAGTCGAAACATGAAAGAAAATGGTGAGGTGCTAAAGAAAGTGTCAGGAGGTCACCAAAATGATCAGGAATCACCCCTTTGGGGACATGAATATTCATTAATTAATTAAAATTTAACAGCAGTCTGACCAGTGGTTGTCAAGATATTTTACTTTGGACTAAAGCACTGGATAGACAGGTGACCTAACAACTTTTTAAAACTCCACAACAAGAGAATTGATAAAGAGCCACATTGTTTGAAAAATTTAAAGCAAAGCAAAAAACAAAATAAAACAAATACTTTGATATACATCACATTCTAACATCCTCCTTGAATATCTTAAGCATATAGTATTGAACCCCCAGTCTCATAGTACAAGCATGTCTGCAGTTGGTTTCTACATCGTGTGAGTGATTTCTGGTGACATATATTTAGACTGAATGGTTGTGCCCATGGAGCCATGCAGAGAGATGAGTGAGCAGCCAGTCTCACAGCAAATTATGATGGGAACACATTGATTATAGAGTGGATGTACATGCAGGAGTTATTTCTGGGACTGCACTGGCATCAACACACGCTCACACCACACACACACATACACACACATGCACATACAGAAGAAGATTACTATCATTATTTTGAGGCTATCAAAAGAAAACAAAAAAGCCCCAAAAAATATGGGTTGGTAACAGCATCTCTTAAATAAACTCATGCATGACTCAATTAGTGCTCCTTATTATGTTTCTATGATAAATGTGCATGTCTGTGTGTATTTTTACATATGGTGCTCTTTAAAGCTGTATTATTCAATCGTTTATATATATATATATATATATATATATGTGTGTGTGTGCGTGTGTGTGTGTGTGTATAATGTAAAAGATGTTGCTTATAGTGACAAACCCACAGAGAATTATCACCAAATTTGCAGTTCCACTCACCTCTACTAAGTGTTTTAGCCTCTTACAGCTCATTGTTTTGGATTTACAATCTGCAACATCACTGTTTTGGTTCATTTTCACTGGTCTTGCTCAGCATTGTTTCTAGCAGCAGCAGGCAGCAGTTTCATACTGACACATACCTTACCTCACATACACTACCTGTCCAGCACCAAACAGCAGACAGACACAGTTAGATACTAGCTGGTGAACAAAGTGGAGCATTTAGCAAGTAAAAAGCCAAATATTTCCCTCAGGAGTTTTACAACATTTTGATTTTTTTTCACTCGCTGCTCTAACGAGTTTGGTTCACACATAAATGCATGCACATGAAGACTATTTTTTTTTCTACCACATTTTAAAAGTTGACCTGACATCACCTAACTTACAATAACATAAAAAATACCATAACTCTCGAATGCATTTTGATAACGCCACTTAACTGCAATATGTGCACAAATAGTCTCTGGGTGATCCTGAGTTTGATGGCATTTAGCCTGTAGGTGGCACTACAATGTGATAATAACTCAGTGGTCATTAGTCTGATTCACCTGAGATTCTGCAGAATTCATCCTTGTGTCATCAATCAACCATAATTAATCTTTGAATTATTATCATCCTTATATATGCACAATTTTTTACTAATACTCCGAGAAAGGCTGCTGTTACCTTACCCTCACTGATGAACACTTATCTTACCCTAAACAGCACCTTACTCCCAACCCCAAGGGAACACATCATGGTTTTCCAGCAAAGTAATATGCCCTCAGACTTAAAGGTGCTGATTCTCATCCTGGCTAAAATATTCCTGAAAGTAACAAATTTAGTGGATTTTGCTAGCTTGGCAAACAGTATGTGCTCACTGAATGCTTTCTAGTTGTTGTTTAAGTAAAAACATGGTATGGTCCTTTAATGCTTCCTCTCAGCAGTGTTAAACACAACTTGAGTTTCTCAAGGAGCCTGGATGAAATGATTAGACTTCAATGGTGTGTGTGTGTGTGTGTGTGTGTGTGTGTGTGTGTGTGTGTGTGTGGCAGGGGCTTGTGTGGACATGTGAGCGAGACAAAATGTGAGCAGGGTGGAGGATGAGTTGCAGCCCTCCGGTCATGTGCTTCATCCAGTCCTCTAAACCTCCTTCAAGCCACACCTCCGCCCCTGCATCCCTCCTCCACCTCCTCCCTCTCTTCAGCCAGGAGCCCCTCCCTACACACCTGTGTTTTGCTAAAAAGCCCTGTGACTAATGCTGAGTAACAATCACACCCATAATCATAATGACCCAAACATACTCACTCAGACACAAAGGAGACGGTAGATGTGTGTTTGATCCAGAGTTGGCCCGTGGCTAAACAGCTGATTTAACTTAATTTGAGATATTTCATTCTTTGTCATATTTTATTTAGGGAGAACTGTAACATAGTCTAGGATTTGTGGGTGCTATAAAATGTAGGTAGTGTACCTAGTTATATCTGTTTTTAAAAGTACTTCTGATGATAAACATTTGGGAATGGGGTATTAAATCCTGTTTAAGGTCCTAAAAAGACTTTAGACTGAAACACACACATCTGCAAATATATCTTTAAATTTTAAGGAAAATCTTATTAAGGTGTATCTTTGTGTTGGATTACAGAATAAAGCAAGATTCAGTAGCCAGTGAAGTGAGTAATTTAGTTTAGGGGCAATCTGTTTCATAAATTTGGTTGGAAACATATGGTCCCTTTCTCCAAGCTGCTTGCTGAGCTTTCAACCTCAGGCTTAACCAATGTTACAATCTGCTCCTCCCCAGCAGACCCTCAGCACTGATGTACCAAGAACACAAGTCTGAGTCAAATGTCAGATTAATCACAGTCTTACATTAGCTGCAGTTACAAGTACTCCAAATGAAACATCAAAATAAGGAGTTGGTCCATGCACTCCAGAACAACACTTACGAGTGTTTTCTGATCTGAGGCCCCTATTGACAGTGTGAAAAATCCTGCCTAGCTGTAACAAGCGGGTTAACGAGCGCTGACGTCATCACAGGCAGTGTCTGCATGCACAGTAGAGCAGAGCAGGCAGAGCAGCGGAGCAAATTCTGGACACTTCTGAGTTTTCCCACTTTTGTGCGTAAATGACCAGAATGTAAGTTATTTCCATGTTCCCTTAGGGACTGTTCGTTATTTATGAGAGGGAGGAGGATGGTGCAAAACGGGGGAGGCACGTCAGATACTTTTTTAAACAATGGGGAGGGACTTATGTTTTTTAATATGGCTTAGGGAAGGGACATACACCTTTAAATTGTTGTATTTTGTATTTATTTTAAATACATTTTTTCTGTTCAGAATACGTGTTTTACCGTTGAATGGTGACGGGACTCACAAAACATTTCTGAGGAAATAAACCATCCAAACCTTCCTATTCAGTTTGTGTTGGAATGTGAAGGGTTAAATGAAAGAAGCCCTCTTTTGTCAGCCTATCAGAATTTTGCGCCTCCACAGTTGCTGGGAGGAAAATGCTGCTTTCAGCTCTGTGATTGGTGGTCCAGCTATAATTTTACAGAGGGCCGAGTAATTCAAATGACAGTAAAATTGACCAATCAAACCCTATCTTCCCTCTAAATGGGTGGGCTTTGTTGTCGCTACTTACACAAGTTCAGCCTGCTGTGCGCTGTAAATGGGTCACATAAAATCATATTGTGAAAATTACTGTCCATGCTGGCAATTATTTGTCAGCCAGGAAAGCTACCATGGGTTTTGACCTGTAGGCCGACATTGTTGTTTGTTTTGTCAGTTGACAATTACGTGGTTGCTGCCGCTGGTTGACAGATTATGCTCTATTTAAACAGTTTTCCCGGCCTTCACCGTTACGTGGTAAACGGTGCACTGGCGCACTGAAATGGAGCGGACCCAATCACAAGGTAGCAGGAAAAAACATAAACAAACCGCGTGTAACCATGGCGAGAGAGGATTATCCAAGCCTTTTTCAAGATTAACTTTTAATGAAAAGTTGGAGTTAATCTGCAAAGGAAGAACGACACCAGAGCTAATTTGGTGCAGAAAACCAAGGGTTTTTTCAACTCCAGGATTTCGTTTTCAACTAACTTTCCTTAATACGATCATCAAAGGGTAAATTTTAAAAATCTAATAAAGTGCCAGCTCATTCTGGCCGCTGCTGCCACTGTTGTGTATGTTACGGTTTATTTGGGAAAACGGTCATTAATATGAATATGTCGCTAATGTTGTGTGTGTGTGTGTGTGTGTGTGTGTGTGTGTGTGTGTGTGTGTGTGTAGGCTTATTAAATGTTGGTTTTGTGTGGTAGGAAGGGTGGTTGTCATGTACCTTTATTCTGCTGAACTGCACACAGCTTGTGTGATGATGTGCATTTGTAAGGAGGATTTGCATTTTGCTTAAGAAATGTTTTGGTGATAACTCTCACTCCCTCCGTGCTGTTTGCTCGTTTCATTGGCTGGACTAAGTTAGCATCTTATTTTTGTTTCAGAGCTGGAATTGTCATATGTAACTTTTGCAGTACTATAGGAGAGAGTAAGTTGGGCTGGTAGTTTGCTTTTTTCCCGACGAGCGAATAGGGGTTAGAGGGCCAAGGTCTAAGAGTCACGGTTCGCTATTAAACGTAATGGTTGGAAAAGGTCAGCATTTGCTTTTTATTTTCTCCAATACTACCTATATTTGGTGTGAATATAATAAAATATGGTTATTTTACGGTGGAGTGAGGGTCATGTATTTTCCCCCAGTCACTCAGAGAGACTGAAGGAAAAATATTTGTGGCTCCGGGTAGGGTCAAGATAAAAAAAAAAAAAAAAATCAAAGTCACACCCCAGCCCCCCTCTCCCTCTGATAAATAACAGTCCCTCAGTATTGTCATGCAGCATTTATTTAGTGGGTTTGGAGGGCACCGCATGGTTGCTAATTTGTGTTAGTTTATGAATGTGCTACAGTGGTGTCTTTAAATATGTTCAGAAATTTGAATGCTCTTAATCTAGTCCTGCCATAGGGGGTTTCCTACATTTAGGAGTTATCTGCTTAGTTGCTAAGAGATATATCTGCCTTTGATTTAGATTTAACGGGCTACAGTAAATAGCTTTATTGCTACATATCTCCATATCGGCTGGCCCAAACCAATTAACTTTCCAAAGGCCCAGCCTTTAATATAAACAGTAATCGGTAGGACAACATCATTTGTCTGTGCATTCCAAAACGTTACGTAAATATAAATTCTAAATTTTAAATAAATTAAAATTTTTATGACAATTCTATGGTTAAAGTCTGGTTAGGTTTAGGCACAAAAGCGACTTAATTAGGTTTAGAAAAAGGCCACGGTTTGGGTCAAAATAAGTACTTTGTTAAGATTAGAGAAACATGGTTTTTCTCTGGAAGTTTCAGAAATCTTCATTCTGACTTAATGTGATCTGTGCTTGATGTATCAGTGTAGCCTTGAATTAGTCTGATCAGGTGGCTCAGTGTTATGGAAAAGGATAAGACTGGTCATATTCTATGATTTCCTATTCTCAACAAATTCCAAACCAACAATGAATTAATAATTGTTGCCCCAAAAACTATTAAAAACACACAATTGAGCCACACTGGCAGTTGGGCACTTGGTAAAATGTTCCCTCATTGCCATGAACACACAAAGTTTTATTTTGACTAATTCCCACACACACCAGAAATAGAGCACCAAATGTAGATTAGTTTGCCGCTGAAAATAGTCCCCAATAAATTGGTAAAAACTGCAGTGACCAGCTGGAAAATTACTGAGCCCTTTTAAAAAATTATATTTGTGAGCTGTTTTCATCCATGCTAGCAGCATGGCTTTAGTTGGTTGCTTGGTCCAGACTGAAATATCTCAACAGACACGCAGACATTGTGCAGACATTCTTGGTTCCCAGATTATGTATCCTAATGCATGGTGATCCCGGACTTTTCCATGTTAGCATGCTGATGTAAGTAACATGCAGTTAACACAGTTTGCTGTACTTAGGCACAGTGGTAATTTGAGCTAAATGCTAACAGATTTATGTCTTCCATATCCTGCAACCAACATATTGGTTTCAGTCTTTTCATGGCGTTGGCTGACAATAAGAAACATATTGAATAATTTCAATAATTTCTGTTAATCAGTTTCAGTTTGTTCACATTCACTCACACCAGGCTTGTCATAGCAAGCCCCGCGTTTCTTTATAAAACCCCTCTCTTTCAGAATGAACACATTGTTCTTCATAACTTTACTATACAACAAATACAATAATCTGATGAATATGTACCATGTTTGAGTGATTTGTATTTTGCAGCTTGAGGTTGTTTTAGGTATGCTGGGACTACTGACTAAGGTGAAAATATGGAACAGAAGATAGTTTTGCCCTTTTTACACTCAACCCATTCTACTTTCAACCTCAACTGTTTCAGAAAAGAGGAAAGTTAAAAAATAAAGACAGACAGAGATTGAGGTCTGAGGAAGAATGGAGAAAAAAAGAATGAGTGGAAGTGACAAGAAAAGGTGACATGATGAAGGGATCAATGGTTTGACTTGCATACTGAATTAATGAGTAGGAGATGAGGCAGAGGGGAGGAAAGGGAGGGAAGCAGGGAGGGAGGTGGAGGTAGACAGGAGTGAGGAGGAGGAAGGGAGGGGGGTGATTGTTTCTGGAGCTTTGGAGGTTTCAAATTTCTCTTTTCTTTCGATTCTCTGCTCACATGCAAGATTGAATCTCTACTCCTTTCTTTTCTCTCTGTTATTTTCTCCAGACCAGTGGGGTTTTCTGCAGACCGGCCCATTCCAGCCAAGCCCCAGCATGTTGTAGGCGGCTGCTACCGGCAGCAGACTGGAGTGGAGATAGTGACAAAAAACAGAAGAGAAGAAAGTGAAGGAAGGGAAGACAGTGGAAGGTAAGCACTGCTGCACGTGTTCTTTATTTAAAACAGTGAAGGAGGAGCAGGAGGGGGCAGAAAATATGGAGGCATCTTTAGTTTTTTTTCGCTTTGCATTCAGTTTCTGTTGGGGGAGGCATTTGTGTGTGTGTGTGTGTGTGTGTGTGGTCCAGGTATTCCTCATGTTTTGGGGACATAAATCTGTTTACACAGTCACATGTGTTGGACTCGCCTTCCTTATGGGGACAAAAAGCAAGTCCCCTTAACGTAAATCATTAATTTTAGGGTGAAGACTTGGTTTAAAGTTAAGGTAAGTTTAGATGTGTGCATGTATGTGTCCACTTTTTCATGTAAACAACATAAATATTTTACGTCTGTAAAGATTCTCAGTCCTTCAGGTCATGGTTATCCAAGCCCTCGATCAACCTTGCTTGGATAAATATTTTATATTTTCTTTGTTTACAAAGTTGTGCATAGAGGAAAGATTTTAGACTCCAGAGGCAAACCTTACCTGTATAACCTTTTACAAGATCCCAAACAGTTAGGGTTTGAGGTCACACTGTTTACAACCAGATTTCAGTGCAGTGGGTTGGTGACAAAGCTCTTGCCCTCTTAATTGATTGACAACACTAAAACTACAGAGACTTCAAGTAACTATAGTGTTTAACTATGAAGTCCTCAAAGTCCTGAGAGATGATATTTTTTAATTTGTGTGCAAAAATTATTTTCTAAATAACTGAAACATCTTTTGTGCACAATGTAATAATGTGTGATGACAAGATAATAACTTGTAATAATTTAATATACCATCTTTTAGAGCCCCATACTCATGCATTCCTGCATTCTTTTTGAATTTTCCAGCCTAATGTTTATTTAATTCTTTTATTATTCTTTCTAACATTTTCTTTTTAAAAATGTTCCTAGTTTAACAACGATTATTTACCAAAATAATGTAAGCATACTTGTGTCAGTTTTTCTGTTTTTTGATGTAACAACACCTCTTAATGATCAGTCCAGTAAGAACAATACAACACCTGCTTCAGTACAAATCCTGTCTCTGTCTTAGCTCTAACACACCAGCCAAAAGCTGTGTTTGTGAGTGTGTTTGTTCTTTTTGGGTCTCCTCTTGTTGATGAATATGGGATGTTTTTACCTTAAAAAGATACAAAACATCAGAAGCTGTGTGAATCTGACTGACTGAGAGACTGTTTTCTCTCACTTTGTCTCTATTTCCCTATATGTGGTGCTCAGGTTTGTGTTCTAAAGTAAATATGTAACTTTCTGGTGTTTATCATCTCTGAAAAGATTTTACGAATTTTTGCCTCCTGACTTCTCACCATTGCTGTTTTTCTTCTTGTTTGCTCCCTGATTGTTTTAAATGGGTCTCGCTTAAAGGTCCAGTTCACCCAAATAAAAAACAAAACAAAACCCCTCCCTTTCCTCAGTAGTTCCAATGTAAACAGAGACACTGTTACTGCAGGCATGTTGCTGTTGATTTTTTAAAAATTAATTAATTGTCTAATTATTTAACCACGGCAAACTAAATTGAATTCACCGACACTGTATTGTGGTGGAGCATAAGTATCTGAAAGTAGTCTGGGTAAACTGGCCCTTTAAAAAGGTACATGGACTTCATTTGGCATGTTTCTAGTTGGATCCCTGTTGTGTTAAGCTTCTGTATTTTATTACTATAAAAATGTTGTGTTGACTGTGTAGCTAGAGGAGTGAAGGTTGAAGGCTTGAGAGAACAGTTGGGAGCAGTATGTGGGACTAGGACTGAGCTGTGTTTCCCTGGCAGCTGGCAGGCTGCAGTTTGGCATCAGTCCTCCAAAGGACTGATGCCAAACTGAGACTAGACTGATATATTGGTTAGCTGTTGATATATTACAGATGTATCAGTATATATAATTAAGGTAATAAAACTGTTAGTGTTAGTTTAGTTTTAGTTAGTTTTATAAGATCTGTCAATCAATTTTAAAGTGGTAGCAGCTTAAATCCCCGTAATTAGAACTCTGGTGGTGGGCGGGGCTGCACTTTGAGTTATATTTGCATCAAGGACTGTGCTTTACATGAAAAATTAACTATTTTCTCTCTGTGGTCCATCTCTAATATGACCACAAGCAGTTATTATGTTACCATTATTATCACTACAGGAAAAAAGTGTCAGTGTCCTAATGTCTAGAACATACACCTGGTGCCACCAGCCACTCTTTTCACTTGCCAACAAGAAGATTGCCAATATTCACTTATCCCCCTGAGGTCCTGTTCCGACCACCACCCCCTCGCCGTGCAGCGGCAAAGACAAGATCCCTTACCAGCTTCCCAACCACAATCACTGACTGTTCCCAGTGAGCAAAAAGTCATCCAAAAGACGTCAAAAATATGTAATTAGCACCTGGCTAAAATCCTTTTAGCCAGGTGCTCAATCATCACCGATCAGTGGTTCTCATATTTTCATGTCATGGACCCGCAGACACACATATTACTAATCTCCAAATTACTATATCAGTATAAAAAACATACTTTTTATATAGGAATATATACCATTATACATAGTTTTTTGTGTGTGAAGTGGATATAATGTTATGCTAAACTATGCTTTCTTTATGTTTTTTAATAAGATTCTTATATGTCAGGCAATGAAAATTACCATAGCAGTATAAAAATATATACTTTTATGGGTGAATTTATACCATTTCATATGAGTTTCTATAGTCAAAAACATATGAATCACATATTAATGTGACATGACTTCATTTGACCTTACACTGATACTGTGAAATTGGATCAACAAACTAGCAAGGCATGGTTTGCCTGGTCAGTGCCCAGAACAACTAATTTCCACCATACATGACATAAATGCAGTCTGTATAGATCTGTAATATTGAAAACATGGCTGTTAGGTCATGTTTAATTCAGTAGTCTTTATTAAGAGTGAAACATTGCTGGAACTACAATGCCCACAGCAGTAAACAAACAGCAGTAAACCCTAATTTTAGAGAAGAAGATTGTGTTTTCAAAGATAACATTTGAATGAACTAGTGACAAGATAGGAATATCTTTCACAATTTGTTTTGATATTTTCACACACGTGCCATGCCTGGATACAGACATGAAGAGCACATGCTTATTCTATTCCTATTCTGATATAGGAACAGTGTCACCAACAACTAATTATTGTCATTACAAGCAGGTGTACACATCTAATTGATTTGCCCCTTCATATCCAAAGAAACAAGGAACAGGGTTTAAAGGGAAATTTTGCAGATTTTCAACCTATATAGCTATCTATCTGAGTTAGGGAAATAGTGTGAAAAATGCCTGCACTTGTTGCCGATGTTCTCTGTGTCTCTAGGCCGAAGCTGCAAAATCTGTTGTTCTTCCTGCCACCTGTGACGTCAAATGATGGCCACAACAGCTGTGCCCCAGAGACATGGAGAACACCGGCAACCCTCTGCAGCTCCTCATCTACCAGCTCAAGGTGGCTGTTTCCTCTTTTACCAATCCTCCTTTGCAATATATAAAACTGATCTGCTGACCAAACAGCACAAAACATTTTGCTGTGGAGACCAATATTTACTGAAATATGTAAAAAGCTTGTTTAAATCTGTAGCCACAGTTAAACAAAATCCTCATGAAAAAAAATACTGACATAATTTCTTAAGCCTACTACAAGTGAAAAAAAAATCGAATCACTGAACTTGACAATATACTAGACAACACTAATACTTCCATGGTATTCTCAGCAGCAACAACTGGGCTCAACAGCAATAAAGCTTAAAATAACACACACTTTAGTAACCTATCTCTGCCCAGACTTAAGCCTCTTACTTGTAGCCAGACCTGTCTTTCGGGTCCGGCTCGGTTCCTCGGGCTCGGATGGTGATGGGGCCATCTTCTCACTCGGGTTTCACGGCAGCTGATCCGCGGCGGTGTTGCAGAGAAAGCAGCAGAGTCGACTCAGTTGAAGAAAAGCGGGGTTATCCTCATTTCTGCAGGAAACGGTGAGAGCGCTGGGTTGCACAGCGGTCTTCTTCTTAGGATCCAGTAATGTGCACGGTTGAACACAGGGAGAAAATCTCTACTCGTCCAGCAAGGTGGAGATTGTGCAGCCTAGTTAGAGTTAACGTACATATGGGGGGTACTTCCTTATGTAGCCGTAGGAACTGCTGGAAGCACAGTTTTGAGAGCATCTTAGGTGTTTATACTCTCAGTTATGTCACGGCTGGAGAATGGGAATCCCATGTGGGTTCTGGTGGGTCTTGTCCAATGGGAGCTGAGAGTTTGACTCTGCTTGATTTCGCACCTGGGTGTGAGTTGAGTATGTCATCGGGGGAACTGAAGTCCAGTTTGGACTCCTTTTGATCAATTTGGCACTGTTTCTTTGTTATCAGGCTTCAGTCAGGCTTTATGACTGTGCGCAGGCCTGCCTTTGTCTCATACATGGAGCATATGAGGCCCAACGTGTGTGTGTCTGTGTCTGAGTCTCATACATCATCTAGCTGCAGAGAGAAGGGAATGTAATCCATATGTGTGGTCAGTGAAAGCTGCCCCAAAGGAAAAAGAACAGATCCTTTCTGCAAAGACACAATTGTTTCTACCTCTCCCTCTTGCTTAAAATCCTCTCATTCTAGCCTCACGGACCCTGGCAACTAGTCAAGTGTCTGTAGGAGAGGGAGGGAGGGCTGTGTAGTGGGAGAGCAGTGGGAAGGTGAGAGTTAAATGTGAAAGTGATGAGGGCAGGGGGGTTTCAGATAGAGAGGAGAGAGGAGGGGCTGAGTGTAGGAGCTGCAGGGAGAGAAGAAATTTGGAGGGAAAAGGAGAGAGGAGAGTGCACACAGGTAGGTCTATTTGTGTGTTTCTGCTGCTTTGCATGGAAGAGTTACACACACAAACATATCACACTCCTACTGTACAGACATGTGTGCAGGGGACACAGATGTGCAGGCAGACTTGTATACTGCAGAGTTGTGTGTTGGTCTGAGAACAGCCTGTGTGTGTTTGTATGTTGGTCACAGAAGCTCAGTCCAGTGCTCACTCTAAGGTGGATAAGAATTAGCCTGCCCATGGCGAACAGCACAGGAATCTAATCAAAATAAGGTTGAGGTTTGAAGAGACTCGTCCAGTGGCTAACTGTCTACCTCCTTCCATAAAATTGATAGGCACAGACAAATGTTGTCCTGCCAGTAACTGCTGATGGAGGTCAGATCAGAAAACTTAATGTTGTTCTGAAGTGCATGGACTATAATGTAAACATATTTTGTGATTTAATTTGAAGGACTTGTGTCAATCAACAGGCGTTTTTGGACACTGACACATTGAAAACACACAGCTCCATGAAAAATCCTAGATCAATTAAACCTCTCCTGGTGTCTCTGTCCAAAACACCAGATCATCAGAAGTGTTGCCTGGAGCTCCACATTTTTAATTGCAATACATTTAGACTTGTGGCTGTGATGAGCAACATGTTGTCAGCAGTGTTTTTGCATAAAAACAGTACAATGTAAACTTCAAAAACATGCTAAATCCTAGAACATTTAAAATTTCATTTTATATATGGTACTAAGGTGGTATTTAACTGCAGATGGTTATTTTGATGCCAAGTAAAATCATGCGCTATTACGCACAGAAAACATGGTGATTACTGGATCATCACTGTGTCTAGAAAAGTGTATTTAACTTAAAAAGAGTCATGCTGCTCTTGGCAGCATATTTGAGCTGCTGTACCCATGTTTTAAACTTTGCACATCCCAAGTTTCCTCTGAAACTCTCCACAGGATTCAAACTATCAGTGAAAGCCCATACATGTTTAAAGGAGATGAAAGAAGCCCATCTATAACGTATGATAATGTGTTCTTTCTGATACCACCCCGTATCCAGGTGTGCCACAGGTGTGCCTGGTTCACCAAATTACCAAAAGTGTATTTGTCATTCCTCTGAGTGAGGTCACACTTGACTGTGAGTCACACTGCTGAGTTCATGAAAATAGAGCCCTGAGCGACAGTTGGAATCCTCTGTACAGCTGAGTACAGCTGTCCCTCACAATGAAGCAAGCTTTTCAGAGCCAACTTTCGTCTTACACAGGGGGGTGAATATTATATATTATTTTGATAATAATTATGAAAAGATACTGTAGATTTTCAATGGAATATCCCTTTAATATTTTCCAACAAGCAAGAAACCAGATACTTCAAAAAACAACGTAATACAGTCTGTCCCATTAGTATTTAAATGGATAGCATTGTGTAATTATATTTAAGTATATTATAAGTATATTGCGTAAGCATTTGATAGCCACCATATGTTCAGTAAATGGAGAAGAGGAACAAGATATATCCTGATGTCACTCCCATGGATTTACTGGTGTGTGTCAGCTGTGATCACAACCAGAAGAAGACCAATGTGAAATTGTGTACAGGTTTCTATTTTTCTGGTCAGTGAGTGTACTTGGGTAGTGCACAGCTGATGTAGATTATGGGTTTTTTCTCAGTTTTCCCTGATAAAGGTTTTTGTTGAGCTATGCCTGACCGAAATTGAGAGGCTAAGGATAGAGGGTGTTTCATGTTGTATAAACTGTAAAACCCTTGTGATTTTGGTCTCTGGCAGCCGTTAACAACTCATAGACATCTGAAATGTGACCTTGACGATGCATTGCTTTTTGTTAGACGTCAAAAGCCAAAAAGGTTGGAAACCACTGGTTTGAACTTAACAAGTGGAGTAGAAAGTACAATATTTCCCTCTGAAATGTAGTGGAGTGGCAGTATAAAGTAGCATCAAATGGAAATACTCAAGTAAAGTACAAGTACCTCAAAATTGTACGGAAGTACAGTACTTGAGTAAATATACTTAGTTACTTTCCACCATTGACAAAAGAGACGTGATGTTGACTATGTGATGATAACTTAGTTTCTCTTTATTTCCTATTATATTTCATTATGTGTCACATAATATTCATTATGTGTCTTGACCATAGTTGGTAGCATGTAGACTTGGTGTGTGTGAAAGACAGCCAGACAGAGGTACATGGGTAAGGTGAGATAAATATTTATCTTTGATAGCCCTTTGATGCACAAGCTATGCAAACACATTCTAATGCACAACATGGGTCACATTTGACCCATATTAATTTCCTATGTTATTTCACGCATGGCTTAGTGTTTCTTTGTTATATCTTTTGAAATCAATTTATTTTTTCATTTAATATTTCAAGTATTCATTAAATATCTTCGTATATGATTACCACAAATCATTATTTTCATTTTTCCTTTCTTACTTTATGAACAAAAATAATTTTTGTATTACTACATCAAGTTTACACACATGGGTCTAAAATGACCCATGTATGCAAGTGTGATTTTTTAAAAAAAGATTTATTTTATTATTAAATTATATTATATTTTAGCAGTGATTTGGAGCAAACAATAATACATTTAATGTTTTTAAATATGTTTATTTGTCACTTTGTCACACATAACATACACATATCACTGGTAACTGATATTAAACTGTATAACTTGAACTGTGTGATTGTAGTGAACTGTAGTGAACTGTGGTGGATGTGACTGAATAAAAGAAAATAAAACTGATGAAATAAAATCACTTGGGTACAGCACAAATTGCCATCCCGGTGCTGATATGCCTCAGAAATGACAACTACATGTTTGTGCTCCTTGCACACAGGCCTCTTGCACTGGGAACACCAGCTGCTGACTTTTCTGTCTTTGGCAGGTGGGCAGAACTTCCTCTTCACTTGGCCCTCCTGTCTGATGTTCTCCTGTGGCTGGGTGCTGGCTGCGTTTTGTTTTTGTTTTTTTATCCCGCCCATTGCCTCTGTAATATGCTTTTGGAGGTGGGTTGTGCCCTCTAATACGCCTCTTCATATGTAGCATGACAAGCTCTTAGCCCAGCTCCTTGCTGAATAGCTGTCGTGCATTGGTCACACCACCCATGTAATCAGGGTGTTGTGCAGTGAAGTTGGTGTAGGCATTGAGGGTGGCAACATCCAGCACATTGTACCAGAGCACCATGGGCCACTTCCGTGATGATCAGGAGCATGATCAGGTCATGGTGTGAGTGTGGGGAAAAAGCACAAATGTAACCATTTTTGAGGCTGCAGAGGCAGAGGGCGAGAAGGAGAGGTATCCAAGGAGAAGGATTTGAGGAGGTTTGCTCTAATAACTAATAATAACATAATAACATAACTAATAATTTTTTGAGAAGAGATAAGTTCTAACATTTTGTTATGATGATTGTTTCTTACAATAGTTTATTTTTGGGGTCCCCAGGGACCCCGGTCGGTAGTCCTTGTATGTTAAATATGTTGGTAGGATGAGGGTTAACCTAATGTTCAAATATTATGTACAGTTATCTTTCACAAGATATCAAATATTTTCTTAGGTAAAACAATTGTAAAATAAGACTTACATGCATCATATGTGCAAAAGCAGCTGTGTTGAGTTGTGAAATTTGTGGCAGGTGAATAGCTGTCTGCAGTGAATATGTTCCTAAGTGCAAACATTTCAAAATATGAAAAGTTCCTATCAAATTCCATAGTGAATATGGGTCAAAAATGACCCATGTGTGTAAAATTGATGTAGAAATACAAAACCTATGTTTATTCATAAAGTAAGAAAGGAAAAATAAAAATAATGATCAGTGGTAATCAAAAACAAGATATTTAATGAATATTTGGAATATTAAATGATAAAATACATTCATTTCAAAGATATATCAAAGAAACACTCAGCCATGTATGAAATAACATAAGGAATGAATACGGGTCATTTTTGACCCATGTTGTGTATTAGAAGGGTAGTGATACAAAAATGATTTTTATTCAAAAAGTAAGAAAGGTAAAAATGAAAATAAGGATTAGGGATGATCAAAAACAAGTTAATTGAAGAATAGCTGGAATACTGAATGATGAAATTAATTTATTGCAAAGATATAGAAAATTACGGAAATGTATTGCTGCCATGCCAGAAAAAGAAAACGGATCAGTAATGGATCAGTTGAAAAGTTTATTGTTATAACGAGATGTTTAAAATGTTTCACGTTATAACGTGATAAGTTGGTCTCGGGCGGAGGTAGACTCCCCTTGATGTACTCCTGCAGTAAATTGGCACTTGGCCTTTTGCAAACTACAAGGCAGCTTGATCCTACACTTTCTCCATCTACTACAGCCTCTTATGCATGAAATGGCCCGCTTTTCATTGTGCCCTCTATCTCGTGTTAATTTTCCTCCAGCTGTTAGTCGATAGAAGTGTGGCTCTGTCTATGGTTAAAACATATGCTGCGGCCATTTCATCCTACCATGAAGGCTGTGAAGAGAGATCTGTCTTTGCGCACCCTCGGGGTAAGCGCTTCTTAAAAGGAGTCAGAAGACAGGGACCTATGCGCCTTGGCGTGTGTGTAGTGCTTGTTGGACTCTGGTGGCTCCTCTGACGTCAGCTGATAATGACCCTCCAGCTGATCAATGAGAAATGAGCTACCTCCAGAGCATCGGACTCATTCGTCCTTCTGTGCAGCCCCATGCATTTTAAAATCCTTCTTAGTGTACACATAATTATCACAATATCACCCACTGTGCTCAATAACAGCAGAATCTTGCCATGTCTCAACCCAAGCATGAAGTAAAACTTAAAACCATTTGTGCAAATGAGCCAGATTCCTCAGTTTATCCGTTCTCCGCACAGTTTCCTCATTCAAACATGAGTTTCACGTTATAACAATATAAGTTATCACGTTATAATGTGAAATCTTGTATATTATAACAAAAAAGTTTCTTGTTATAACATGATGAGTTTGTATGTTGTAATAACGTGAAAATATCTTGTTATAACGTGAAAATATCTTGTTATAACGCAAAATTTCTTGTTATAATGTGAAAAACATCTTGTTATAACAATAAACTTTTCTTTTTATAACCTGATACTGAAACATTTGTTGTTGTTTTTTTCTGGCATGGCAGCAATACGTTTCCGTAGAAAATAAAAACTCAGTCGGGTCACTTCTGACACTGGCACTGTTGTGCATCAAAGCAATAGAGGAATTGGCTGGTTTAGGGAGCATCGGTAAGTTGTAGCGTCTACTAATAGTGTTCATGAGAGGCATTTAGGGGAAGGGCACAACTCTCTCTAGGTACACTGCACTAGTACTAACAATCACAGGAAACTTTTCATTAAATACACAACAAAGTTTATTAACTTTAGCAGTATCAATTATAAATCAATAACAATTGAATTTATAATTATTTGACTGCGAGATTTGACCAGGGGCTGTGTAATTAAATGGCGAACGCCAGTCAGCCACACGCCTCTGTTCACCAAAATGGCGTTGGACAAAGCTGAATGTCTCTGTTGCTGACTACAGGGTAGCATGTATGAGTGTTGAAATGTGTGTGTGTGTGTACATGTGTGAGCGTCGAAATGTGTGCGTGTGTACATATGCAGGTGAGTTTAGTAGGGAAAAAAAGGTGAAAGCATCAAAGAACAAAAGATCTCAGAGATCATGAGGAGAAAGTGGCGCTTGCTTTTATTTCCACAGAGACGTGGCGTGTGAACGTGCTTATTCGCTGGCCGCAATCTGACTTCAACGAATAAATGCAACCCATTGGTCTCACACATGATGGCAAGCTAACACAAAGCAGTTCAAGCAGATGGACAAGAACCAAAATCAGTTTAGCATGATAAACAAAACCAAAACCAACAGCAGCAGCAATAATAATTCAAAAGCATTCACAGTAGCACAACCGGACGCACAGTCCGTGGTATCTCAAACAATTAGCAATCAAGCTTAAAATAACACACTATTAGTGTGTTATAATAGGTTATCTATTACTACCCAGACGTAGCCTCTAACTTGGACCATGAGTGTGTAGTCCGTCGGTTAGGTCCAAACTCGGTTCCTTGGCTAGATCCTGACGGAGGCCAGTGTCCTCGTGTTGTTGGCGGGTTGCAGCAGCTGCTCTTCTCAGTGGGTAAGCAGAGAAAATGGCAAGTCGACTCACTTAAAAACGAGTGGGGCACAGAGGTTATCCTTTATCCTTTCTGCAGGAAGGGGTAAGAACGCTGGGTTGCGGTCTTTCTTCAGATCCAGGAATTATGTTCAGGATGAACACAAAAAAAATCTCAAGCTCGACCAGCGAGGAGAGATTGTAGGCTTTAACAAGAATAACAGTATGTATGTGTTTGCTTCCTTAAGCGGCGCAATCCACACAAGAAGCAATGATTTCTGCTCAGCTCTCAACTTTATATGCTCGGTGATGTCACAGGACCCCTCGTGGGATATTGGTGGGTCTTGTCCAATGGGAGACGAGAGTTTGAGCAAGCCGGACATCGCACGTAGATGTGAGTTTGCTAAGCCTGCTGGGAGCTAGAGTCTGTTTCAGACTCTCATTGTCTAAGTTGCCGCTCTTTTCTCACATGTAGGCAGTGAGAGCCCCATGAAGGCCTGGGGTCACTTTGCTGTGTGGACATGCTGTTCTGGCCACATGCGTGGCCCAACACAACAGTAATGTTAGACATAAAAGGAAAGAAATAAACCCTCTAAAACAACTTGAAACCAATACTGTAACAAAGAATAAACAAATAAATGATACAACCAAACACAAATTGAGAGAGAAAGGCGTACACGTTGAAGGAAAAGGGAATTCTGAACCTCAGTGACTTTTCCAATCATGGAGAAAGAAAAACTCATTTGTGTGCTCTTCAGTTAGCAAAACGTATCACCATAATGCCATTAGTCTTGTCTTGTGTGTACACTTCACACTCGCTTGAATTTAATATAGTTTGATTATGATCTTGATGATCTTACACTGAGATATGTGGATAAACTTTGTGTTTTGACACTACCAGGGTTTGACAATCACTGTGCCCGATGACCTGGGGCCAGTAAAAATCTGGCCTGATCGGGCCAGTGGAAAAAAATTGGAGATTGCAAAAAAGAAAAATGTATTATAAACTCGGGACTCTCTCACAGTGCCTGAGCCAAATTAACAAAAATAAAACTATGTTAAGAGATCTCCACCATGTTTTGGTGCGATTTATGGTCACACTAGCGTGTGTCCTCTCCTCTTGACTGAAGATGGGGCTCAGCCCTGCCTCTACCTATGTTGTTTTTTTTTAGTAAATATTGTATTGATAATGGTCCAAAATGGTGTGAAAATGCATAATTTTTAGTCAAATTACATCAAATTTTCTTGGGGGAGGACCCCAACCCTGCCAACCTGCTGTATATCAGTACTGAGGGGGCAGAGGTCACTGAGTTCAAGCCAGATAAGATTGTTCAGAGATGGCTGTCAGGGGGTGAGAACATGCCATGTTTGAGGTGCTGTTTTTGTGTGTGTATTTTTTGTTGCTTCTGTTTTTTGTTTTAAGGGCTCTGACTGTTTAAAGAAAAGCATTTCAAAATGTTCTGTTGTTCCTAGGATCCCTTTTAATAAAAGGATTGAATATGGAAAGTAGTAGTCTTAGTTTTTTATGTGATAATACTGATAATTTATATTTTTGGAGGTGGGGCCAGTAAAAATTGTCTTGGGGCCAGTAGGTCACAAACCCTGACAACCTTTTGTTATATTTGAGATCCCTTAAGCATATTTTACAGGATAATAGCCTGTTTTGCTGGAAAAAAAACTTTGATGATACTGTCTCCCAGTTTATAAAAACTCAGCCTCAGGGATCTGGATTGCTTCACAAATGTCTTCTTCATTGCTGTCATCATCAAATTTCTGGCTGACTCAATGCGCTGCGCCAAAGGTGTTTGCTGCCCTCTACAAGAGCGTAGGAGGCAAAATTGACCTTTTTACAAATCATAAAGTGCATTTTGAAAACACTAAATAATCTATTTCAATATTTTTGGCATTCACTCTGCACAAACCTCATAGGCACTCAACCATGAAAGGTTTCATCAGAGCACTGCTGAATAAGAAACAGCTACTGCTGTTCAGTCAGGGCAGTTCACTGAGCCAACAACAATAACAACAATGCTAAGAGAGGGCACATGTGAACTGGGCCCTGCTGAAACACACACAGAAACCTGTTCGTGTGTGTAAGCAAGCACACTGTAATCTCTAATTTGACTGCTCGTCACTGCTTTTTCGCTCCTGCACTGAGTTTAGGGTTATGGCTGACCAAAGCCTCACTGAAAGCATTTCCTAACATCAAGTTATGACTGTGGGAGTATGACTGTGGGAGCACACAGGTTCACCTACACACACACACACACACACACACACAGAGTATGTCTTTAGACAGAGTGAGTGAGCACTGTTATAGTGCCATCTGACTTTGACATCAGAGACCACGATTTGTGTCCCATCTCCTGTCAATAGTCAGCTTCAGTTTCTTTTAACCATGATCACAATCTTTCCCTAACCTTAACAAAGTACTTTTAGTTGCATAAACCCTAATTTAAATGATTTTTGTAACAGTCACATGAGTCAACTTTGAAGGCACTGAGAAACAACCTGCTGTATTTTGTAATTTAGTGTGGGGACTTGTTGATAAATAAACAAATTATATATAGAAAAGGCAACCAAATCATGCAGGAATAAGTCAGAATTTTATCAGATGTTATAAGCAAGGCAACATTAAACTGTCACATTTTTAGGTTTTTTAGGAGTTTGGACTGACAACGATTACAGAGAAAACCCTGAAATTAAGAGTTATTAAGCTGAGGACTGGGACAAAGCTATTTTAAGTCTCAAAGTAAGGACTGGTGTGTGTGCCTGCTCTGTCCACCAGGGGACAGTATGGCTCAGGCTTCCTATCACTTTTAAAAAATGGAAAGTAGGTTGCTGTTGCCAACTGGGCCAGACGTCTGCTGCCAGTGTGTTGTGCTCTGCTGCTGTGAATTTATGAAATCAGGCCAGCAGGTGATTTATGAGAGGCATCTGTTGTAGTTGCCAGGGCTGGAGAATGTTCAGATAATAACATCAGAGCAGAACTTGCACCACCTGAACTGTGTGTCATGTGGCTGGAAGGTGTGAGGCTGATGCGTGCTGTATGACACTCCTGCAGTGATCCTCATACTGACTTTCCAGTATTTTGTCTGTGGCTGGAGCTGCTGTGGCAGAACAACAGATACTGCCCTTCAGTTGTTCATTTAACCAAAGTGATTCATTTATTTAATTATCATGTGGTCTATTCTAGTAGTATTCTGATGAAGCAGTGGCACAGTCAGTCCATATGTAAAGGCAACCAATACAAACTGATTATCTGATCATCAAAGTCATGTCTGAAGCAGGTCTGGGCTCGTATTTATCAAGCTCCTCTGAGTCTCTCAACCCTGTCTCCAACACTGATATACACTTAATTTGTTTTGCCAAATACTTTTTGAGGGAAACATAACTGCTAAATGGATTATGTTCAGTGGCAACGTAATTTCAAGTGAAGGAAGTGCTAAGGTTTACAGTGTGGAAATCAGTGGGAGGTGGCTGTGATGGCTGATGGGCATGTAAAACACACAACCTTAACACAGGACACCAAGGTTCACATCCTGAGTCATGCGTGTGGTTAGGTTTAGGCAACAAAAGCACCTTGGTTAAGATTGACAATTGTAGAAAAACATCTTGTCTCATGTTTCAAGTCAGTTTTGCCTTTTTCAATATTTAACCATGATCTTTCTCGAACCTTAAAAAATGTTAATCATGCTTTAGTTGCATGGATATTGTTTTTTTGTTATGTTGCAGCTATGTTGAACATTTTGCAGTTATGTTCAGTATAGAATATTTTGTGACTTTGCAGGACAAAGTTAAGAAAATTTAAAAAGACAATTAAAAAAAGGAAAACGAATCACTGTAATAAAAAAAGCAATTTAACATCATGTATTCCTAATAGGGAAGGATTGTGATGGATAATTAGCCAGTTCATGCTGAACTCAATTTCAGTTTTAAGTTCAATGTCCTGCACGTTACCATTCTTTACTGCATACCAGCAACAACTAATTAAGCTGTTGCTTTACTTTCAATCTATGAAGAGCATGACCTGAGCTGCCTCATTAGAGCAGAGAAGCGGGAGCCTGTTCCCATAAATGCTGCTAATCTGAGGCCTCTTCTTGTCCTCTGTCATAACAGTATGCTGATAGAAGACTGTCTGATAGAGCTGGAGTAACAGAGGGGAGGCACATGATGCCTAACAGTAAATCTATGGGAAGATACATATTACAGATGGATAACATTTGTGTTCAATAATTAAGTATATGTGAAATAAGGCCAAAATGCAAGAGAGAAAGAAATGGTGGGTTAAGCAAGAGATGGCATCCAATAAATGTCCCAGTCTAAAAATAATAATGTTTTAGAGTGAGAAGCTAACAACAGATCCCTTTTGATACTGGACTGGATTGTATGTTACTGATTCTTGAAAAGGAATTACATATCATACCATGACATATCAGAGATGCTGAATATAGATGAATATACTGAGATTAAGAAAAGGTACAGTATGTAATGACATAAAGATTAGTTTACACAACTTATGACCTCTTGATTTCTGTTTAACATATTGGATAAATACACAATAATTGTTACTGAAGCTCAGTGATTAAAATAGGAGCAATAAAAAGTGATCATGCTTTTAGTCTAAGTCTGAAAGTCTCAGAGGTAAAACAGAACATGTTCCATTTGCAACCAGTTCCAGAGTATGGGCATGCTGAAATATAATCTCAACTCAAGATCCATCTGCTTTCAGCTGCATCTCACAGTCTTCATCAGCAAATAGAAATCTTGACTCTTGATTTTTGATAGAATAGAAATAGAAATAGTGTCATCTAAATAGGTAAATGTGGAACTTCAGTCATGTGAAAACAGGTGGATGTACAGTAAGTACTTGGACAGTTATACATGTTTTGGTCTTCAGGCTCTGTGCTTCAGCAAATTCAGTATGAAATTATGGATACTACATGAAAGTATCAAGTCTCAGCTTTAATTTGAGTAGGTTTACATCAATATAGAAATAACTGTGTGGGATACAGTGGGGCAAAAAAGTATTTAGTCAGCCACCAATTGTGCAAGTTCTCCCACTTAAAAGATGAGAGATGCCTGCAATTTTCGTCATAGGTACACTTCAACTATGAGAGACAGAATGGAGGGAAAGAATCCAGGAAATCACATTGTAGGATTTTTAATGAATTAATTGGTAAATTCCTCTGTAAAATAAGTATTTGGTCACCTACAAATAAGCAAGATTTCTGGCTCTCACAGACCTGTAACATCTTCTTTAAGAGGCTCCTCTGTCCTCCACTCGTTACCTGTATTAATGGCACCTGTTTGAACTCGTTATCAGTATAATAGACACCTGTCCACAACCTCAAACAGTCACACTCCAAACTCCACTATGGCCAAGACCAAAGAGCTGTCAAAGGACACCAGAAACAAAATTGTAGACCTGTACCAGGCTGGGAAGACTGAATCTGCAATAGGTAAGCAGCTTGGTGTGAAGAAATCAACTGTGGGAGCAATTATTAGAAAATGGAAGACATACAAGACCACTGATAATCTCCCTCGATCTAGGGCTCCACACAAGATCTCACCCCGTGGGGTCAAAATGATCACAAGAACGGTGAACAAAAATCCCAGAACCACACGGGGGGACCTAGTGAATGACCTGCAGAGAGTTGGGACCAAAGTAACAAAGGCTACCTTCAGTAACACACTACGACGCCAGGGACTCAAATCCTGCAGTGCCAGATGTGTCCCCCTGCTTAAACCAGTACATGTCCAGGCCCGTCTGAAGTTTGCTAAAGAGCATTTGGATGATCCAGAAGAGGATTGGGAGAATGTCATATGGTCAGATGAAACCAAAATAGAACTTTTTGGTTAAAAACTCAACTTGTCGTGTTTGGAGGAGAAAGAATGCCGAGTTGCATCCAAAGAACACCTCCTTCCATCAGCAAGGGCATTGAAGATGAAACGTGGCTGGGTCTTTCAGCATGACAATGATCCCAAACACACCACCCGGGCAACGAAGGAGTAGCTTCGTAAGAAGCATTTCAAGGAGTGGCCTAGCCAGTCTCCAGATCTCAACCCCATAGAAAATCTTTGGAGGGAGTTGCAAGTCCGTGTTGCCTAGCAACAGCCCCAAAACATCACTGCCCTAGAGGAGATCTGTATGGAGGAATGGGCCAAAATACCAGCAACAGTGTGTGAAAGACTTACAGAAAACCTCTTGACCTCTGTCATTGCCAACAAAGGGTATATTGACCAAATACTCATTTTCCACCATAATTTGATTTTTAAAGAATTTATTTGCAATGTGATCTTTTTTTTTTTTTTCATTTTGTCTCTCATAGTTGAGGTATACCTATGATGAAAATTACAGGCCTCTCATCTTTTTAAGTGGGAGAACTTGCACAATTGGTGGCTGACTAAATACTTTCTTGCCCCACTGTATATAGCCTTCTAACACCAAGTTCCCAAAGTTTAGGGGAGGAGGTGGTAACCCCTGTCTGTGTTCAAGATGGTCTCTGGTGTTAGATGAGAATTTTCTCCTTAATCTTTGTCCTCCTTTCACCTCTTCCCATGTCCATTTACAGTGTTCATTCAGTCATATCGATGGTCCTCATGGGTTCACTGTAATGTTCCTCACAACTGTCACATATGATGTCATACACCACCCTTCTTCCTTTTTGGAGGGGGTAGGGGAGGTCTATCTTTAGGGTGTACCAGCAGAGCTCTTTAGTTGTTGAATGGTTTGTAGTAAGTGTCTACTCCTGACTTGAAGACTCTGGCTGGATGTTCTAGATGTCCATGTAATGGTTATTCAGATGTTTGTTCTGGAGTGTGTGCATTCCCCAGAATATTTTATTTATTGTTTTGCAGATCTCTTTTGTAATGGATGTGCATGAGAGAGTCTTTCTGGAACACATGTCATATGACTTGCTGCCTGAATGTGGCCACTATCCTACTATAGTAGCTCTGTAGACCTCTGTGTGCGGCTTCAGCAGGACTTATTTGAATGGAACAGCTCAGGACTGGCTCAGCTGGGTGTTATGTAAGAGTAAAGGATCTGTCTTGTTGTGTGGTGTTGTCCTGGACTCTTTCTGATCTCATCCAGGCAATCTTGTAAGGAAGACATACCCCAGCTGCTTCCAGGCTGGAGCCAATTTGTATAAAAGAACATTCCCCAGTCCCTGACTGTCTGCTCTGTCTTAATCCATCTCCTGCCTGTCAGAAATTAGTCAGTACTCTCACAAAATGCTGAAAAGCTGTCTCCTTAACTGCCAGCCTGCCTCTGTGTCTCCATTTCTGTATGCTTCAGCAGGCAGCAGCACAGTGATTTCCTGAACAGAACAACACACTTCATCAGCAGAAGCATCAAGACAGCAGGAAAAAACAATAAGAAATAAGAAAATATTTCAAGGAATGGTGTAAGTGAATATTGTGCCCTCTGGAGGCCTATGAGTGTCATTTTTAAAATGAATAAACAAGACAACACTACACATTACTCCTTCATAGTGCATACATTAGTAAGTTCTACATTTGTCTTGTGTGATATCTCAGACATCAATGATCTGACAGGGTGCTGGGTCAAGATTTCAGAATTACTGGGTTCAAAAAAACTAAATGTGGCTTTTTGCCTGGTTTGGTTAGAAAAAAAGACTAACCAGAGAGCAAATACAATTTGATCATTTTCCAGCACATTTTTTAGAGTTTTAATTTTAATTAATAAAAATGTGTGTATGGAATCAAAGAAAGCAAGCCCTTTTAAACAAAGTTACCGGTGAAAAATAATACACACACTGATAATTTTATTTCATTAATCATCATGCTATGGTGTCAACTACATTTTTCTTTCAACCAAAACAAAACAAAAAAGAGAAAAAAAAAAGGTTATAGAAGGTCATAGCCACAGGACATGATATACAGCAGCTATGTCCTAAATTTCAAAATGAAAGTAGTCACTGATCATAATCCTGAGATCATTCCCACACTAGGTTTCCACCCCAACTGAAAGTTGCAAAAAACCTCTGCATTCCCAGAGACATCAAAGATATGACCTCAAAGTGGTAGTGGTGGTGCCACTGATTGGTCCAAAAATGTGAAATGAAATGTTTGTTGGTTTACTGATTATGTCAGATCACCATACACTGATCAACTTATCCAAACCGTTCTCAATCCCAGGGTGTCAAATACTGACGTGCAAGGCACCCTTTAGCATCTGTATGAGACGCACCGGGCTTTCAACTAACTCCCATCTGCGTCATTATTAAGCACTCAGAGCAACTGCTCCAGCCGCCCTTTCACTCCAATATTAACCCTCCCGTGATGCTCTAAGACACTGTGAGCATCAGTCAGTGGGCAGACCGGAGGGCCCGCTGCCCAGAAGTATTTTCCTCACTTTCACTGTGTTAATGTTTTCTTTTAATGATATCTTTAACATTTCTCAACACAAAAACATGAAAGTATCATTGATAACTCAACAATACGATAGATGAATGTTATGGCCATCAGTTTTAATTATTTCTCCTTCGATTCTGAGAAATAAAAGGTTTTTTTTGTCAGTATTGTATAGTGGGAGTCTCTACACTACCCATAATCCTCAGCCACCGTTGCTATGGAGATGAAGACATTACGGGGTGCAAATAGTTCCGGAGAACCTCAGAGCGTTTTGCATTGCAAAACCTTGCACTGTAATCACATAATCTATTCCAAAATTATTCAGTATCTCAAAGTGAACTGATTTAAAGTGCTGAATGTTTTGTTAAGTTTCTTAGTTTCTTTCTTAGTTTCTTTCTTTCTGTACTGGACTGTGCACTGTTGGTCTGCAACTGGCTAGTTGTTGAAGAGACAGAAAGATAGTCAGCAGTGTGTCTGGCCCACATCTATTGATCAGGCTGGTAGAGTCTTATCTCATAGAGCTCAGTGGTGGACCATTAGAATCAATAGGCTCACTGGCTGGATCAGTGTTCATAATATCAGTCATACTCTTACTCATACATTCAGTCTTGTTTAGGCTGTATTCAGCCCTGAAAACAGCCCTGGTGGGGGTGTGTTGTTTAAGCTCCCAGTGAGACCATGAAACACAATCCAGGAAGTCCAGTTGGAGCTACAGATGTATGCATTTAAAGACTTATCAGACACCAAAGCACATGCAGAGTGGTTTGTAATGCTGACAGACGGGATTTTACAACTCTGGAAAGCTATCATGGCAACAGTTTTATCTTTTGTCATGATGATTGTGAGGTAAACAGTTGAATACGGCGTTCACGTTATACTCTGTGGTGACAGATTGCCCCCATTCAAATGAAGAAGAGGGCTGATGTCAGCCTGAATGCGGCTCAGTGGACATGTCAACTTAAATGTCAGTGCTTTCAGTTTTTAAGGCCTTGTAATATTTGTGGTTTGAAGGACTTGATAGTTATCTTGTGTTCATTTTTTGCTGTATTTAAATGTTATCCCAGCTTTCATTTACTGGCTAAGTAGGTAGAGTTAACATTTAGTACTACAATACAGAGAGCACACTTTTTTTTACACATTTGTTAACACATACAAGTCTAAACTGTAGAATTCCATACAAATAAACCAATATGACTTCAAATGGACAAGAAAACATTTAAATATTTATTATTTTTATATTGTACTATATACTCTCAATTAACAGGCTGATCAAATGTAGCATTTGTAGTTATATGTATGAAAATACAAATTTCCTGTTTTTCCACTGATATATCTGAAAAGTTGTTAAACAGCTTTTACGGCAAGTGTAACCATAACCATGTTGTTGAAATTCGAAATCATATTTTATAAGACAAAATAATTGATTTTATGCTCTGTTGACTGTGTAAGACAAATCCTGATTGATCATAATATCTGGCACAAAGCCATATGCTGTATGACCAGTCTGCTGTAGGCTCCCTCCCCCTCCTAGAAGCCCCTCACAGGCTGCCAGCTCTCAGCTCTGGATTATGTCCAGCTCTTTGCTGGTCCTCTGCCACATTGAGCATGCCTTTCAGACAATGATGCCACAAACAGAAGCTCGCCATGTTGAAGCTCCCACCTCTCACCTCAACACTGGGCATGACAAGTGATGACACTTAGAGATGTTCCATGTTATCTTACATAATGTAGAGTTTGGGGTGCCAACCCAAAGTGCATTTTCACTCTACAAGTCTATGTTCTTCAATTTAATGTACCTAACTATAGTGATTGTGTGTTGGGCTCTGAGTGCTGCCAAAATGTGGGTAACCTACACTCAATGCTGTGCCTGAACGCATCCTGTGTAAACACTGAATCAGGACAAACCTGACACCATCCTCTGATTGATTTATCCATAAATCCCAGAGGTTGGGGGCTTTAAGGGCTTGTAGGAGGGCCCTGCCACCCTGTGTGTGAGAAATCTGGGGGCTCTGGGGCCATTCAGCTTGGGGGATCCATGTGAGTGGAGAGATTTCCCAAAAGTGTCAATTTAAAGTGGAAACAGACAACTTTTCAACTTCCCCCCCTTAACGTTTCCAAGTGCTATTGTTGTTTGCGCCACTGTCGCAAAGACAACCGGATCGCTTTCCGTTTTCCTCAAAGCCTAGCTCTGTGAAGAAATGATCAAAACCATTTTGGAAATAAGAAAGAAGAAAGAAACATGTTCACTAAAGAGGTAAATTGAAATTGTCACAATTTTATATTGAATTTGGGAACAGGCAAAAGCTATTGTAATGATGTGCATTGCATAGTAATAACATAGTTTGAGTAATGTTATTGCTTTTCACAAACAAGTAACTACAGCAGGGGTTGGCGTCAGGGTGGAGGGGGGAGTAACGTTAGAGGAAAACATTAGAAAAAAGCATGACTTTGTTCATTCATTTAGTCTATAATGGAGACATGAAAGCAGACCGAAATTCTTTTGTATGTGTTGAGAAAAGTGAACTGTGTTGGCATGTTTATGTTTTTACAAAATGAAAGAAACTGCACAACGGAGACAGTGGTAACATATTTTCTGTCTGTTGATTTTCATATGAACAAGTAGAGCAGCCTGACAGCCAGCCTGACTGGATACTGAGCCAGAGGGCTTTCTTCCCGTTAGCTACGGTAGCTAGCGGGAAGAAAGCCCTCTAGAAGTTTATTCAGTATACTCAATGCTACTAATACGTAATGTATGCGGAAATAAGTAGTGATTTGCCTGTGCAATATTCCACATTTATCATATAGCAATAACACAATAGAAAGAGGTTGGCCACCGAACAAATTATTATGAGATATAGCTATCGGGGAAAACAAAAGCACTACCCTCTTCCACTTTTGGTTGCGCAATGGTTGAAGCACTTCCTTTGTGCTGTAAATTGAGCCTTCATTTTCCCGGGAGATCATACTCAGTGACAGACAGAATTGCATAGTGAAAGCGAAGCTTATAGGGAACCAATCTAAATACAGATAGTGTCATTATTCTATAGCCATTATACTGTGTAATCAAAATTTACTTCATAATGATAAGTTAAAGCAAAAAAGTTGTCTATTTCCACTTTAAGAAACCCTTGCAATCTTGTAAAAATTGTGCATGATTTTGGGGAGCCATATCACCCAAATTTGGCTCAGTTGTTCTGCACAAACACATCTTTTAGTTAGAAATGGTTTCCACTCAGAGGCATGTTAAGACAAAAAAAATTATGGCTAAGGTATTTTAGGGGTTAGGTGACTACAACACTTGATTAAGGTCAGGGAAACATTGTGGTTATGGATAATACTTCACACTTAATTTTTCACTTCATTTTGCTAGTCTGTGTTGTGTTTGTGGGTGGAGTTAAAAAGGACAAGGATAACTGCTGTCTTGCCAACCAGAGAGGGGTGGGGAGGGGTGACCAAAACAGAGCTAAAAGGAGAGTGAATATTGGACTATTAGATTCAGCAGGTGGACGCAAACTCACTTCAAATAAATGCTAATGTTGCTCTGTGTTTGATAGATGTTTGCTTAGGTATTCATAGATTCTGAATTTATCAATGACAGAGAGGCAGTAGATACAGTTTTAAGGACTTTTAATAAGGTAATCAAACTGTTTTGTGGAAAAACCATATCAGACAAATTATTTTTCAAAGCAGAGTAATTTTATGTATTTTGGGGCTTTACGTGTCTGGATTGGATATTATGAGAATGATTATAATGCCTCACTGTTACAAAATATCACAAGGCATTAGATTGGCTTATAGCAACTTTTATGTCATATTATGTATATGCTATAGTGCTTTGCATACTTGAGTTACAGAAAGAAAATGTCATCTTGCTGATATAGGCTATTCATTAGGCCCTGATAGTTAAATTCAAGCTAAAAGTGACTTTATTGGTACAACAAAGACACAAAACTACCTGGTTAAGGTTAGGAAAAGATTGGGGTCATATAAATCAACATTGACTGTTAGTAGGAGACAGAATGCAGACCACAGTCTTTAGTGTCGAAGTCACACACTTTATACGCTCAACCATCCACCATAACCTTCTGTCTTACACTTTTTGTGGTGCTATCACAATGTCTCATTACTTCTGCCTTTGCTTCTGAAAGAGGGCAGCCATTATAGTTGTGGCCACAAAAGGTTGTTTGTCAAGAAAATGTCAAGATGGTCATTTAAGTAAAAACAAAAATAAACAAAAAACAAAACAAGCAATGCTGTCATTTTGCTAATGTGCATAGTTTCATTGTTGATAATTATTATTTTTTTACCCCTACTGTTAAGGTCAAAAAAGAGGGGCAGTATTATTAATACCATAAATATAACATAACATAAACTTAACCCAGAAGTTGGTCTCTGTGATGTACACTTGTGATGTCAGATCCATTAGGTCCCAAACGAGCTCCACAGAAGTACGCAAGTGCAAATGACAACATCTGGCCCAGTCAGCAAAAACTTCTGAAACAAACTCAACATGCGCTCTTACGCATTGGTGGAGGTGATCAATCTGGGTCCTGAAGGAGGTGATATAAGCTAGTTAAAACTAATCATAGCATTTCCATGACCACAGTAGTAAACAAACATGGTGTCTGTGGAGGAATGTGTACTGCTGTATTTACTGCACAGAAGAAAGAAAAAAGAAAACACATAAGATGTGATGTGTGACCTTTGAATCCCTCACAGAGAAAGGACAGAAGATTCCTGTCTGAATGAAGAGGTGACAAAGTTCAGCTAGACCTCTGTCCAACTGCTCAGCACGATTGTTTTGTTCAGCTTTCTCTTGTTGTTTCATGCTACAGCACCCCCTAGCTGCAAAGCTCAGACTCAGTCTCAGTGCAAGGATGTTTGAAATTGATCTTGCATAGCTCGAAGCATGGGCGTTGTGAATGCAATTAACATACATTTATAGTACTCACAAAGGGAGGAATATAGATATGATATAGTAAGCAAGAACTAGAGTGCATTTTTGCTTTGTAAACAAAAAGTAAAAGTTAAAAAATGTCTCACTGAACAAACAAAAGTGCTCTTTGGTGTCAGCCATGTTATGTATTTATTGTAGTCTATGCAGGAGTCAGAGAGCCTTGGACATTTTATTTACTTATACAACAAGATAATGAAATGGGTCTTAATGCCTTCCATAGGTCTGGCATTCTGTTATTACAGCAATGCAGTAAGCCTGAAAATGATACTTCTTTCTCTTTCATTGACAGAACCATGACTGAGATTATACTGTAAACCACAAAAATAAAAATCAAATCAATAACCATTTGGTTTACGACTGCCTCTTTAAGAACAGTACACTGAAATAGAACCTATCTCTGTGAGGAGCATATAGAGCAGAGCCAGCATGAAGCTATATGTGATTGAGTGCAGCCTCTCAGGGTTAATGTTGACAAGATGATGACATATTAATATGTGAGCCATGCTGAGCTCTAGGTCTAGCAACTTCCACTGGAGCTGCTGTTAATGCTGACCTCAACATATACATGTGACTGTGGGCCCATTAGGAATCATATATATGAGCTATTCAGTAGACTGTGTTGGGGAGTGTAGTTGGTGCTGTGCTGCAAATGTGGTCATCAGAGCAGGAAATAAGTAGGTTAATAAGACACAATGGAGAAAAACCAGAAAGTGTGAATATTTGAGCAAACCTGTGGTGGTGGAATACATAATACAACTGGGGAACTAGGGTTGAGTGACATTTTAAATAAACTTTTAACTGATCATATGTTACAGACATTTCTGATGTGTAGTACATTGTAATGTGAGAATTATAGAGGGGATCATTCGTTGTAAGAGTTACAACCCAGAGGTCTGGGCCAAGGAAGCAACATTATATGATGGCAGGATCAAGCCTTTTAATGTTTAGTTGACGGATGCAGGAAAATGTTGACATACAAACTTTTGAATGATAAGGAGAACTGAGAAGAGCATCAAAAGAAAAGGCCAGCAGATGGTGCGAAATCAAATAAATAATTATAACAAAAAACTTCTTAAAGGTTTTCCCATTGTCTTACTACTTAACCACAAATAAAAGATAAAACAAAAACCTAAGCTGTCTGACTACTCTAACCTGACAAAACAAAGCAAAAACACAAGTGGCAGCCATATGGGCCCATAATTAACAAGTAATTTCAGGCAAAGCTGTGTTTGAGTTCATTAAGAAACACTGTCACTAAATTCAGTAATTTTTTCACCAGAGGGAATTGATTTTTACACTGACAAATGATCAACAAACTACATATCTTGGTCACAATTCGTTAATCACGCATTTAAAAAATGTTTGTTTCTGTTATGTATTTGCAGCACTTGATTCAAACTATGACAAGGATGCTATGATATTAGGCTCTGAGGAGTAAGTACAATATGACAACTGAGAACATTTTCATTTTAGATTTAAAGAATTTATCATTCATTAAAAAATATATTTCCATTGGGAAATATCATGATGAACAAAATTCAGGCATAACTTGGTTACCTGGTCTCAGGAGGTGCTGCACCTGTTGCAGCATGATCTAAGATTCTGAGCAAATATTTTTTCCATGTGATTTTCTAGCTGAATCAGATCATTCTGTTCATGATATAATAACTGTTGCTGATTATTACTACTGCTTCCAGGGTCAAGGTTTCTGAAGTTTCCACCTAAGCCAATTCATTAGAGGATGATCATGATGGAAAAAGGGAAGGGTGTGCACATCCAAAAATCTTTTCAGATACATGTACAGTGGCTGTGAAGTGCAAACCACAACGACAAATAGGAAAACACAAAAGCAAATCACAAAACACAACAACAAATAACAAAACACAACAGCAAATAGGAAAACACAACAGCAAATAACATAACACAACAGCAAATCATAAAACACAACAGCAAATAACAAAACACAACAGCAAATTGCAAATCAAATTAACAAAAGAGAAAACACAGCGACAAATCAAAAATCACAACAGCAAAACAGAAACCACAACCACAAAAGCAGAAAACACAACAACATTAACTTCTACCGGAAAAGGTAGGTACCTACTATCGACAAGGATCGTCGCTGATTGAACGCTCTCCTATTGACATTGTCATCACTGATTGGACGGACGCACTGTCTGTCTTTTTAACAGGAAGGAAAGGCACTGTATGCCTTCATTTGGTGTCCATGTACCCTCTGTCCAAAGCTGTGTTCACCTTGTTTGAGAACAGGATAAACAAACAATGCATTATTTTGTTTTTCCATTTTTTGTGTGAATTAAAGGAATTGGAATAGAAATTAGAACCCCAAACTAGAAAACAACTTGTTTTTCGCTTGTGTTGTTATATCTATATCACCCCTACTGCAGCTCTACAAAAACATTGTCATTGGCTATGCTTGCTATAGCATAGATAGATAGATAGATAGATAAGAGGGTGTGATTTGGAGGGGGGGAATCCCCATTTGTTTTTTATCTGCCTCATATTTATGCTACTTCACCCATAGACCATATTAAAAAAATCTAAGTAAAGCGCTGTAACGTGAAAACAGTCTATAGTGCAAACAACAATAAAATCAAAACTTTCACCACAGTGCAAGCAGCACTCTGACTGTTCAATATTTTCCTGACCTTGAAACTCGCTTTGCGGCTCTGTGTGGTATTTTGGTGACCAGCGCAGAGTGCACAGTGCACAGGTGGGAGGAGAGGCGCAGACAGGTGGGAGGTTCGTTCAAATGAAACAGACAGTTGTATTTTGGTTGAATTAAGACATTGCGCTGAAAACAGATGTCTCACCACGCCTGTTTTCCACTGCTGCTTTGGGGGATTGTATTTACAAGAGCAAACTAAATACTTGCTGCAAACATGCTACAATAACAGATTTATTCTTGAAGTATAAATAAGATATTTCAATTAAACATTCTTTGTTTTTATATGGTTAAAGAAGGAAAATCAGTAAATCAGTCTGCATTGATCTGTAAATTAATGTAGGTGATTCTTACAGTATCTGTTGTCTACAGCTGTTTATACTGTATGAAAAGATTCTCCTTCAGTTCATTAAATCCCTGCAGCATCTGGTACCAGCAGGACTGATATGTTGATAGATCTACAGCCTCTGATTAGAGAAGTGTTGCGCCAGAGTGCAATGCCATTACACACAGCAGTTCAATGTATTTACCTTTATTAATTCACCTGAAAATGACACCAGACTGCTACAAAATAACCACACACACCTCTTTACCAGGGCTCATCATAGCCTCTTTTTTCTTTTTTTTTTACCAAAAGTAGCGTCTCATTTTATTCTAGAAACACACTGCAGTGCAATTACTGTTAGTGTAGGAGGTGAGATACATTAGAATTATTGCTGAAATAGCGTTGGTCCGATATAATCATATAAATGGCTTCACCAAATTAATTTCTTTTTTTATTTCTATAGTAGGCCAACTAACTGATGAAAAAACTACTCTATCTGTCTTTGGCTTCAGATTTGTGGTGATGTGTGTACATGTCGGAACACCTTGAACCATCCAGACATTTTCTAAAGAAAAGCTTTCCGTTTGTTTAGCTGTCATTATCACGTTTACTATTATAGCGCAACTTTTTCACAGCTATGTGACTGGCTGAGGGAGTATTATCACTACACTCGCTGATCTATATTCACTGTTATCCATCCCTTTTGCATGTTGCACTGCTGCACATACATGATCCAAAATAGCAGGTGCGCACAGAGATGTCCATACAGTCCGTGAGTTACTATGCTGCATTTGTCGCTGCACGTGCAGTTAAATTAGGGTCCAAGTGTATTGGCACGTCTGTCTAAGTGGCGCTATCCACTGTAGGAGCTGTAGGAGCTGTAGGAGCGTTGATCACATCACGGGGTATGAACTTCACATCACATCGCTGAGAGTGAAAATATCATGCTACTTGAAGAATTAAATGTTAAAAAAATGGATTAAGATATTCCTGCAAATTCAGTGGTCAAGTTCAAGTTTTGTAATTGTTTTATTTAAGTTCATAAATATTTTATAAATGTTACTGTAACAGCTGCAGGAAATAGTGTAATGCGTTAATAGTGTATATAGGCTCACTGTGGTTCTGATTTATTTTCATGATTAAAAACACTTTGAAAACATCCCCCTCTGATTTTTTCACAAATTGCTCCCTGTATCTGTCTGTCTGTCTACCTATTACCTATCTATCTATCTATCTATGCTATTGCAAGCATAGCCAATGACAGTGTTTTGTAGAAATACAGTAGGGGCTGATCATATAAATATAACAATAAAAGTGAAAAACAAGTTGTTTTCTGGTTTGGGTTTAATTTCTATTCCAATTGTCGATTTGAATACGAAAAAGGGAAAAGCATGTGGATTTCCATTTTTTTTAATTCACATGGAAAACAGAAAAACTAAATAATGCATTGTTTGTTTATCCTGTTCTCAAACAAGTTGAACACAGCTTTGGACGGAGGGTACACAGACCCCAAATGAAGGCATACAGTGCCTATCCTTCCTTTTAAAAAGACAGACAGTGTGTCTGTCCAATCAGTGACGATCTTTGTCGATTGCAGGTACCTACCTTTTCCGGTAGAAGTTAATGTTGTTGTGTTTTCTGCTTTTGTGGTTGTGATTTCCGATTTGTTGCCGTGTTCTCTCTTTTGTTAATTTGATTTGCAATTTGCCATTGTGTTTTGTGATTTGCTGTTGTGTTTTGTTATTTGTTGTTGTGTTTTGTGATTTGCTGTTGTGTTTTGTTATTTATTGTTGTGTTTTGTTATTTGTTGTTGTGTTTTGTGATTTGTTGTTGTGTTTTCCTATTTGTCGTTGTGATTTGCACTTCACAGCCACTGTATACATGACAAAAGACACATGCCAACAAGAAAAACACCCACAAATCTCAATTTTGATCACACTTGATTGAGGTGGCGTACCTGTGAATTATTTTTCTTTCTTTTTTTCTTAGTTTTGGCCTCAACCAGTACTCTGTTAAAGACTAAATATGTTAGTCATCTGTGTCTTTCAAAACTGTTACCACTAGAGAAAGGATTCATATCATTTTCTGATTCACCACCTCTATGATTAAGGTTTGACTAATTTTAGGCACCTAAATTGCTTGGTACAGGTAAGAGAAAGATTGTGCTTACAGTTAAAAGAAACCATGACTCTACAGTGTCAAAGTAAGATCTGCCCATGCTAGCAAATACTACTTTAGGGGTGTCGTGATATACCGGTAGTTACAATAGCCGTGATATTAAAAAAATGAAATATTGACATCATGTTAATAATACACATATAATAATATTGTGTAAATAATCCAGTGCCTCTTAAAACCCGGGCTGTCACACTGTTAAGTACACAACTATACTATGTAGTACACAACTCCTGTCTTTAAGTGGGTACTCATGCGACACATCTTTGGAAAGCTAAGATTTTTGTCAACTCTGACAAAAATGGTGTTGTTACATTGGCAAAGGTCCAGTCGATCCAATCCAGTAAAATATTTAGTACAAAACACATTCTTACATCAATAAGTGTCCACGAATGGCTGTTGCATCATTTCAAATTAACAACAGCAGCCTCCTTTCTAACATTCTTTACCCCCACCCAACTCCCAACTGTATGGCTCCAGCTGATCAGGCATCCACTCCTGGCAAGTGGAATGGATGTTTGTTCCTGTGGGGCACTGCCCAGGAGTTCTCCTATGACTCTGGACAGATGTGTGTCACAACACTGTGTAAACAGATTCATGTCCCCACAACATGAGTAATACTTGGTCACACACACACACACACATACACACGTGAAAAAAGGCTGTTCCCATAGTCAGTCTGAGTTCTGACAGTAGAAGAGAACACATGGGGTTTTTGTTTAAGCACTGTCATTTTAGAGGAAAAAGGAAGGAGAGATACTGATAGAGAGAGAGAGCAAATGAGATAGAGATAGATAGAGAGAGAGAGAAAGAGAGAGAGAGAGAGAGAGAGAGAGAGAGAGAGACCATGACAGAGGTAGAACGTATATCAGCCAGACTGCAGGGACTGAATAAGCTGAGTGTTGCAATTCTTAGTCAGGAGGCACAGTGTGTGCGTGTGTGTGTGTGTGTGTGTGTGTGTGTGTGTGTGTGTGTGTGTGTGTGTGTGTGTGTGTGTGTGTATGTATGAGAGAGAGAGGAGGGGGATACAGAGAGAGAGAGGAGAGGGAGGGTGAGACAGGTGGGGAAATAAGCGGAGAGAAAGGCATGCAGTCTGAAGGAGAGAGAAGAGGACAGTGGTGTGTATCTCCCTCCTCTCCTCAGTCTATCAAGCAGCTCTCCACCTCTCTGTTCATCTCTCCATCTGTCCTCCCTCTGCCTGTCTCTCCGGCCTGTCTCCTGCACTGTTGGTACATGACTGATTCAGGGGAGGATGTTGAAGTTCCGTGTGGACAGGAGAGTCAGGTATGTGGAAGGAGAAAGGAGGAAGTGAGTACTGGGGGCTGTATACTGGGTTTAGGATGAGATGAGGAAGAAGAGGATGAGGGGGAGGGGTGGTTGATGGAGGAGTGGATAGCCAGGAGCTTGGAGGTCAGAGATTACTGCAATGCAGTGCCAGCAGGAAACACAGGGGAACTATGAGCCCTGCTGTGTATGTATGGGTGATATGTGCTCAGTGATGCAGCATATTGGTTAGTGTGTGTGTGTGTGTGTGCGTGTCCGTGTGTGTACTATGTGACAGTTTTTTAAAAAAGGAACTCTTTTTACTAGCATTTTCTGGAACTTTTTACCACATCTCACTGCCTTCCTCAGCAGGTGAAGTTTGCTCAACCACTGACTGCTGTGACTTAAGTTCCATACTGAGGTCACATGATGACAACTGACCTATCCCTAACTAATCAAACTCCATCTGCTGAGGAAAACCGTGAAATGCTGTTGAAAGCTCTGAAAAAGGTTGTGGACAGAAAGAAAGTCATAATTCAAACTAATTATTTTTCATAAATGAAATGCCTGGTATAAATGTATCTTTTTCCTACATGAAAAATCTGATAAAATAATGCAGTTGTTGCTAAGGTCCTTTAAGGCTTCTTTTTTTCCACAGCAGTCAGTCATAGGACAGTGTTATTACTAATTGGCTAGTTTTTCTATATAGACAAATTTACCAATTTTGTTCCCATTTATTAAGACATTACATATAATCAAAGATAATTATGTTCATTCATAAGTGTACACAGTTGGCCAGTTATAGTAATAATACAAAGTAATAACAAAGTACTGGAAGGTTACGCCTGACAATATTTAATATCTGACCTATAAGCCCTAATAACAGTATTGACAGCTTTGTGCTGCAGCTGCTTAACTTAACATTAAGGTTAGCTGCAAGGTGTGAAAGGATGAGCTGCTGGAGGTCCAGATTTAGAGCTTTTAAGGTTAAAGTCTAGCATTAAAGCAATATAATGCTTACTCAGACTACTCTATCCACCAAACATTATTGCAGAGCTTATTAACCAGACAACCTGCAACTGTTTCTTTTTGTTATTTATCCAATGTATGGAATTAATGTTAATTAGCTACAGCTGTTGGCTGTCAACAGTCATCCTTATAAAGCAGCTGGGGAAATCAATGGTCACAGAATAAAACGTTCACCTCTCACAGCTTGGTAGGACACTGTTAAGTGTAAGTAAGTTATAATTAACGTCAAGGCGATTTGAAAATTGCTATCTTTTAAATCATGATTTCAATTTAATTCTATTTGCCCTACTCACAAGCCATATGAATGTTAAAAAGCTAAGTGGTCTCTGTAATTGTTACATTTCCCATAGATAACATTTTAGATTCTGTTTCATTCCCTTTTAATTGCGGACTTTCTCTTGGGGTTTTTAGTATTGTCTGCTCAAGGTCATTCTCTATGCACTGGGAAGCTTTGTCCATACTTCAGTATGGATACAGACACAGACATGCTTCTGACAGACATACATACTACAAGTGGTGGTCTACGTACGCAAATGGACACTAGAAAACAAGGTGGAGACTTCATAGCAAGAGGAAAAGCTCTTTTATTTGTTTGTTGTATCTTGACCAAGAAAAAGTTAAGGAGAATAGGACTAAGGATGAGGAATAGAGTCCATACATACAGTACATGAAAGAAGCATCCAGATTGCTTTTATAGCACATATGCAGCTAGTGCACAACCACGAGGTTCCACGCAAATGTGGCAACCATGAATTGGTCTTGCCTGACAGACTGTCCCACAATAGCAGTGCTTTCAAGTATTAGTCTTACTTTACATGAAAACCATTTGGAATTTATTCATTTTATCCTCACATATTTTTGGTTTCACTTCCTCTGAGGTGGGCTCTGCATAGCACATCCTAAAAAGGTGCAGTTCTAGCAGGGAACTAACTGGAACTGCATTGTTTACCTTCAACATCTGGTAGAGTTGTGGTTAGCAGTATGTGCTGACTGAAAGATGGGAGACTCATGCATTCCTCACACTCTACCAGTGAGTCAAAACAGCCGTGCAGCTGTCCTGTTTGTCCTCCAGCAGATACAGTTTAGATCCTGCTGCCTGCTTTCTACTTTTTATCCAGCAGCTGTCTCTATGTAGGTTTGTAGGTTACTGACAGACTGTGTCTCACATACACACACACATACCCAGGACATAAAGTACATATCTACTGTTAATTATGTAATAGGCAGACTCCTGCACATAACCACTACTTATTTTCTTGGGTGCTTGGATGTTCACTGGCGACATTTTTTGCAATCCACAAAGTGTGACATCATTATACTGAAAAGAAGTCACCAAGAGGAGGTTGAGGTGGATGGTGGGACAAACAACACTCAGAACTTTGATGTAAGAGTGTGGGGTTCCCGACCTGCACCTGATATATTGTTAGCTTTAGGCTACAAAAGTTTGTAATTTCTAATGAGGATTTTTTTTCTTTTCCCCCACTTCTACAGTTCTGTTGCCAAAATGACAACAACTGACAGGAAGACTGCAGACACTACTGTTGTGTCAAAAAAAGGAAACAGCCACCCTGTCTGCATGTTTGGGGTTTAAATGCAATTTAATGCAATTCATGCTTAAATGTGGATGATAATGGTGAAATGTTTTTAGTTGTAATTTTATTAGCTCAGAGAAGATCACGCGTTTATCTTGCATGGGAGAACATCTATCTCCACCCACACATGCCCACCTTGGCACAAGCTGGAATAAAAACAGCGCACTGGCTACGTTCGCTCTCTTCTTCCTTTTTGTTTTTCCTTCGTGCTTTTGGCCTTTTTACTTTTTTCGTTTTTCCTCTCCTCTTTGCTTCTACGTACTTTTCTTTTTATATCATGTGATCGCCTAAGTTAACTTTCTTTTTCCTAAGTTACGCACAGTATTATAACTTCAGTAAAATGAACTTTATGTTAAAATCCTTTCACGCTTAGTATCTTGAAGTATAGTTTTGTCCGGCTGGCGAGATCATTTCTTTGAGTTATTTAGTAAGAAAGTAAGTCAGTCAGTGACTTCAATTTAAAACGACCCGCCCGAGGTTAGAGCAGGCTAGAATATTTTGTGTCCTTTTTATCAGACTAATGGTAGCCTCAACTGTAGGTAGGTACTTCAAGCCATCATCTACATAGACATCACGGCTTACAAACTGCTTGACTTCTGGGTTTCCATCCTGTACAGCCTGCCTCAGACAGTAAATAGCCACTGCAGGGGAGGGAATATTCCCAAAGACGTGGACCCTCATGTGACACTCTGTGATATCTTTGGCAGGGTTGTTGACCCGAAACCACAAGAATCTCAGGAAGTTGTGGCCCTCTTCTCTGACAAGGAAACAGTGATACATCTGTTGGATGTCTGCTGTTACTGCCACAGCTTCCTTGTGGAATCAGATGTTTGTGGACCCCAGGAAGACTAGCTGTGCTTTAGGGCACAGCTAATGGGGATCCTAAGAAATAAACAAATAAACGAATAAATGCATCTCTGGTTTCCTTTCGAGGCTTCTTCTTAGAGATGAGAGTTGCCTCAGAGTCTGAACTGTGTTGTCTGAAAGACGGGATCTAGGTGACTTGGATGGTAGCAGAGCTACCCAACTGTTGCTGTCATCTTTCTTGAGGTCTTGCCCCATTACTTGCAGGAATGAAAGATCTTTGATGGAGAGTGCCACTTTGTCATCATCACAGGTCTGCTGAAAAACTGTGGAGCCACAGTGGTTGTCATCTTTACTGCAGGTAAGCTTCCTTCTAGAATGCACTACAGGAATGCTGGGAGGCTGGAAGTTTTCTTATTTTTCCCTTGCATAGAGGATGTTTGGTCAGGGCTCAAAAATTGTAGGTCACCCTTGTTCCATCATGTTGGTGTAGAATGTGGTCACAGTGACAGGCTTGTGAACATTACCTAAGCAGAAGTTGCCTACTATTACCCAACCTAAGTCAAGCTTCTGTGCATAGGGTGTGTCATGAGGGCTGTTAACCTGTTCGCAGACCTTATGAACTCTAATGATGTCCCGGCCAAGAAGAAGCAAGATTTGGGCCTTGGGATCGAGTTCTGGGATGAAGTGAGCTAACGACCTCAGATGAGGATGGTTGGCAGCAGTGTTAGGTGTTGGAATGTCCGACCTGTTGTTGGGTATCTTGTTACATTCTAGAAGACTCGGTAGGGAAAGGCTCACCTTTCCATCCAAAGACTTGACTTGATAGCCGAAAGCTCTCTTTCCTGCAGTTTCCAACACTCCAGAGCAGGTCCTGAGAGAATAAGGAGAGCTGGGGCCTTGGACATTGAAGATGTCAAAGAACTCAGAACAAGCTAAAGATCTGTTGCTCTGTTTATCCAGGATCGCGTAGACCTTCAGTGCTTGCTCCCAGCAACCAGTGGGGTAGACCTTGACTAAACAGAACTTTGAACAGGATTTATCACTGAGATCACCTCCACAGACCTGTATGCACCTGATTGTCGCCTCTAAAGGTGGTGTGGCTCTTCCTCCCGCCATGCTCTGAAGAGGGGCCTGACTCTTTGGTCTGAGGTGCTGGTCCGGGGTGGAGTGCAGAGACATGCGCACTTTCACACTCTGAGCATCTGACACTGCATTCACAATTTTTTGCCATGTGTGACGCAGAAGAACAACATTTAAAACAAATTCCATCCCCTTTAGAAATGCTTGGCGTTCTTCTAAAGGCTTTGCACGGAAGGCACAGCACTTCATCAGTGGATGCGGCCTTCTGTGTATAGGGCACTGCTTCTTAAGACCTTCAGTCCCCTTAGCAGGTCCATCTGAGGCAGGGGAAACTTCAGGCGACACCTCTGTCTTGTGAACTGAGACTTCTCTCAGCCTGTGTGTCTTCCAAGGAGCTGGAGAAGGCATTAGCCTGAGCAAAAGGTTGAAACTTGGGTCATTTCTGATCTTCACGTGATGGTTGATGAAGTCAACAAAGACAGCGAAGGGAGGAAAGAGTACTTGATGTTGTTGCTTGTAGCTCGATTGCCACTTTTCCTGTAGACTGTAGACATAGTCCCGACTTGAGGTAAGCCAGACCTGGAAGATCTCCTTCTGCCTTTGCTGACTCCAGTTCCATAATCACTTTGCTCATGGAACTTTGAGTCATTTTTGTTTGATTTTTTATGGAAGATGTCGACCCGCTGGAAAAGTGCAGCTTCAATTATTTCAGGTGCATCGTTGCAATCATCTAATCTGTCCCAAATCATCCTCAGCCCCCTATCTGGCTGGTTCACATGGACATCCATGATTCGTTTAGCATGCTCAGCTGACTGTTTCCCCAACCACTTGACCAAAAGATCCATCTCTTCACTGGGTGTCAATTCTAAGTCTCTCAGTCCATTCAGAATTGACCACTGCCAAGCTTTATTACTCTCTGGTTGGCCATTGAGCTACAAAAGACTTTTACTTACTTTTACTGTGCTGTCCTCTATACGTGAGTGAGGTATTTCGACAGCCAGATAAAGTCCTTACTTTCACCAAGACTCCAGATTTCGTCTGGAGGTTTATTGGCTAAGGAAGGGTAAAACTGGAAACAAATACAAAGTATGAAAGTATGATTACTTAAACTGTATTGCATTTGACAACAAGCTATTATGTGCTTAGCTTATTAACTAATCTTTTTAACTAAATTATCTTTTTGTACTAAATGTATACCGTATTTCTCTATGAACTAGAGAAAATATAGCATGTAGCTATCACTGTGTATGAACTAATACAAAATATAGCTACATACACTCACAAAATGAAATTATACAAAATGAAACTAGAAATACAATCAAGCATAAAAAGCAAAGGACATAAGGACGATGCTGCCATACACATAAGATGTGTGCAGATGGATGCGGATTAACAACTGGTCTGCAATACTATCCTCCATGAGGCTGAGCATTAACTTCTTGTTTCCTGTGTCTAATCACATGACACGGAACATGCAATAACTAAGGAAAATACCACAATCAACCACTAGATGGTGCCAAACTATCAATTTAATAAAACTGAATACAACTGTAACAGAACAGATGGCTTTTTGGTTAAATATTGAAAAAGTCAATGCACCCTCTTGCTTTTTGACATTTTCATGTTTAAGACCACCATCTCTCCATAAGCTTAACCAGGTGTTTTGAGCTTACTAAACACAGACATACAAATGCTTTAGTTTCCTGCACATATCTAAATACATGCTTAAACATATTTGTTAAAACAAAGTAGTTGTATGTGAAAGCAATTTTTCAGATTCAGAGAGCCCTGTTCAGTAGGATCCAGAGCAGCAGCATGTATGTGAGTTTGCAGCCCTGGAGGAGCTGAGGATTCTGAATACTGTAAGGTACATGAAGTGAGGACTGTGAGCTGATGCACGCAGACAGCTGCAGCGCTGCTGTGTTCTGATCAACCGATGCATTAGCTGAGTGAGTGATGTCATCACTGATTGGACAGCATGTCGGCTGTCAGTGCTTGTTTCTGATGCAGCTACCTGACTGCATCATGTTCTATCTAGTCCCATCAGCAGTTCTACTTTTTGGATGATAATGTAAAATTCTGTAATAATTGTCTAATCTTATTGCCAAAAGGAAGAATTTGGATTGTCATTGCCACTACAAACAAACCCCTCTGAGGTTTCTGCTTGAGGTTGCCAGATCAGTAATGTGTCCATGTACCCCTCCCCCAAGAAACACTCACACAATGTGTCCACACAAGCAAATCTTACAGGAGATGTGGCGTTCAAACTGTTTGAAAATGCAATCAAGAGATAATTCCAGTTTATTATAACTTGTTGTAGTTTTGTCCATCATTCCTATCAGTTATGAGAACAGTGTATTCACCAAGTGAATTTGACATTTGGGAACATGGTGACATCACTAAAAAGAACATCATTCCTATCATACCTGATAGAAATGATGGACAAAACTATGAACATAAGACCCAAGTTGTAATTAACTGTAATTATCCTTATCCTTGTTGATAATCAACTGAACAATGAAGTGATTTGATTGACATCCAGTGATGTCATCTTTAACGTCTTTCTTCTGTCTGTTTCCAGTCAACATGACCCCAGTGGACCAGCTGGACCAGCAGTGAGCCCGATCCAGCTGGAAGAGCCTACACAAATACACGCCTATTTGCAGTAAGAACTACAAGCAGAACTGACCAGCAGTAATATACTGTATATCTTCACTACTACTACTTCATAACAATTCTTCTGTCTGCCAAAATCAGATTCCACAAGAAATGTGAATCTGAGAACTCCAGAAAAGACAATGTATCATCCAGTGATGCTGCAGTGCATGAATAATTTCCACTATGGGATTCATCACATAGCTGCACTGGATGCAGCATGAAATGCAGCATGAACATTAGCAGTCACCAACAGCTCATCAGCTGGCTGTTAAGGGCTGCTACAAAGCATTTCAGAAAATGCACTTCAAGGACATCATGGACATATTAGTTATAGAAACTTTGGGGCAAGCAGAAAATTTGCTTGCATTTAATCATAAAGCCAGTTCTTTAGTTATGTGACATACTATATACATAATGCTCTGTTATGGCTCTGTTATCTTCTCAACAGGTTTATGAACATGAAAATTTCCTTGAAATGTGTTTGCAATGAAAAATTTAGGCAGTGACATTGCTGTATGGTAAGAGCATTACAGACAGACTAAAAGGACACTGAAGAAATAAGACGGTCTCATGACCGTGGGGTGAAAGCAGTGGTTACTTTATCTACAGAGAACGTACGCACGGATAGCAATCTGTGCGCACGTTGTCTGGCGGTTAGCGGATAAAGCAACTTATTTTCCTCTCACGGTGGTACAAACACAGTGGTCCCGAGCGGGACAAAACAACAGTTTAGCGTGGTGAACACTAACTAAACAGGTAGCAACTTCAAATTACTCGCTAGAGTAAACAGGCGAGGACTCGGCGGTCCGTTAAAATCAACAACACACAATAAGCACTAAGCTTATGAAACACACATAAAATATTACAGTCTCTGCCCAGACAACCTCTTACTTGTGTCGCTCTTGATAGCGGACTGATGTGCGTCAGTCCGTCAGTATACACCACGGGCGCCTCCGATGCGTGGTACTGGTGGTGCCGTTTTAGCAGAGGAGAGTCCTTGAGCTGGGGAGAAGAGACTAACTTTGAATGTTGTGTTTACAAACAGTAACAACTGACAAATCCTACACAGTATGCCTTTGAGAGGTAAACTGTATTAGATGGAGCAGATGCAATAATTTCCCCACTGGTCAGCAGATCAATATGGAGCTCCCTGAGGTTGGACCTCATAGGAGAGATCATGCGTGTAATCAACCTAATCAATAAGTAGACTAAAAGGTCTACACCAGACTGCAGTGGTTTGGACCAGACAGGGATGATGTGACCTGGACCAGGCCAGGCCAGAAACAACTGAGTGAACTCAGTGATGGACAGGAAATGTGCATTTAAAAGAAATAATGCAAACTCCACCAATCATCCATTACTCACCCATGTTAGACCCACATGACAATGACGAGCTGTTTGACACTAGAAGACTCTTTTCACATTCATTTGTTGAAAGTGGAAAGTTTCTCTGTGCCCATTGTAAACCGATTTTAAGGTGTGGGCCTATGAGCATGATTTGTGATGTCACAACTAGTTTGGAAGACAATTGTGGTCTAATATGCAACTTACATAAGTGTGATGTGGAAACTTAAAGACTCCAGTGCACATACAATGAGAATGGACTTTACAATGAAGTAGGAGATATCTTGTAACCAGCAGTTCAACTTCTGGAATTTGTAATGAGGGAAATGAAGTAGATGACATTTTAAGGATTTTAATGTAGTAATTATACTTGTTTTGTGGAAAAACCATATCAGACAGGGGGATGAGGGGTTTAAGTCACAATAATAAAATTGCAGATTTTCTCTATACTTCAGATAGACTATTGGAAACTGTGTTCTAAGATATAAATGCACTGATGCAATAAAAACAGTTCTTGCCTCTGCTTTTCTGTCCAGGCACTCTGATTTGGATATGAATGGGAAGTTTGCTGAGAGGATCACTCACTCTAAAAGTCTCAACATGGTGTCAGACCTGTCTCCAGAAGCCCAGCCTTACACCAGGGTGAGCACCACACACACGTACAAATTAACTCATCCATGATAGATGCAGTGCTCCAGCAAATCCCACACTGCATGAGATGTACCAAAGTAAATGTTACCAAATCATTCCACTGGGCTAATGCAAAGATTTAATTTCAGAGATTTTTGCTGAGACTTGAAGAAAACATTTATATTGTGCATCAAACCTTAATCCCAGAAATGCCAGAACTACAAAAAAAGGTTTTAGGCCATGATGCTAATGCTACTGCAGCACACCTTTCATGGTCAATAAAATAAACTGTACGTAGGGCATATATATTACAAACAAAGAAACTTTAATTTAATCCATCTTCAGGATATAGTGTGATCACTCCTTCACATCTTTTTTGATCTTATGATGTTTTCTCCCAAGATCCAGGAATTAATTAATATCTTTAACTACTGATATTCAACCCCAGCTTGTAGTCAATGAGTTAACTTGGATGGTATTGACTATATCTATAGAAATGACAAGGCTTATTTGTTCATATCTAACTGATGGACACGCACTAAGGAGCATTTTCATTTGTCATCTTTGCGGGAAGTTCACTTAAAATCTATGCCTATACTTAATGGATTTAAACTTACTAACTCCATCAGTGTCTGTCCATCCTGTATTCATCACTATTACAGTGTAAATTTTTTGTTATTTGGTAAATGTTCTTTAATAAATGCGTAATCAATGTATAAACCCTCTTCCTCTTCTTTTTCACTTCTGACCTGTAGATGTCTCGTACTCCCAGGAAGGCAGCTACATTTGGGAAGCGTTCCAACTCTATGCGCAGGAATCCCAAAGCAGAGGTCACCAAAGAGGGATGGCTGTACAAGCAGGTAAAAAAAATTTTCTCTCTACTCTCAATATTATGAGAATGGAAGGGTACATATGTAACCTAGGTTTTCTGAGTGGAGGGACTATCTCTCCAGCCTACATATTCCCAACAAGTCTTCCAAATTAAACAATGTTGTTTGACCATGTGCACACATTAACTGTTCCAAATCCCTGTTAAAAAAATAATGATGTTTTATGATGTGACAACACTATGGTTAATGTCTTGTTATGTTTAGGCACAAAAACCACTTTAGGGAAAGTTAGGCAACCTTCATCTTTATGGCTACAATAATAAGCACAGGGATAAGGTTAGGGGAATATTGCAATTAAGTTTTTAACAATATTCCAGTCCACTGTTGGGTTAGTCTCTCCACAGAGTTACATATGTAACCTCCTGTTCTCTGTCGACACTATATCTCCACCCTACATACTCCATATGTATGGGGACACACCATGGGGAAATCAAGCCGATTCAGCTGCTCCTATTGGAGCATGAAATGACAGTTGAGTTCAAATCACTGTCACCCATGTGCCCAAATAAAGGAACTATTTACAAACATACACAATGTACACACCATACCTGGGTGCAAGACACCACCAAGGCTTAGCTTGTACTGCCAGAGGCTAAGACCAGCTGTAAAATGGGTGGAAGGCCACTCAGTTAACCTGCCATGTGCAAGGCTAGCTTTCAAAGAAAATTACATCATTCCAAGCTAGGGTCCATTCTTGCAAGAGCCGTTGTTCCAGAGGCATGTTCGTAAAGCCATGTCCTACTGCACTGGCCTCAGCACACATTCACAGAATGAAGTGCTGGCAGCCACTTCTATTTAATAGAACCTGATAAAAGTGGATGGGGTCGACCAAGAGGCCGCCACACAGATCTCAGATAGATGGGCACCTCACTACAAGGCCCATTAGGCTGCCAGGTCCCACGTGCACGCTCTCATACACCTGTTGTCTTAGCTTAACTAGGAGCGAAGAGACCTGCTGCTGCTTAAGCAGCTCATCCTCCCCAAGACAGACTTAGAGGTGGACACCAAGGCCCCAAAGGCCTGATCCATAGTAGGCAGTGATCCAAGAGGATCATAGACAGCGATAGGCATCAGATGATTTAACAACTCAGTTCCTAGATCAGCAAGCAGCAGCACAGAAAAAGGGGTGGGACTGGCCAGACTCAGGGGGCTTGCTCCTGCTCCGCCTCCATACACACTTGACCTAGGAGGAGGTCCTAACCCTCTGAGTCAGAAAAAAGGATGTCAGTTTCTTCAGATGCATCTGACATGGGGCATGTCAGATCCAGCCCCTCCTCCCCAACTAGGGCAGGTAGGGTACTTGGTAGTGGATGGGCTGTGCCTGTAGCCACAGAGGAGGGCATTTCTAAGTCTTTTCTGACAGCCACACCCACATATGAGACCACACCCCCACTTGGTCATTCCGAGCCAACCTTGGCAGCTCAGTTTGCTGCAGATACACAGTGGGAGTGGCTGGATATTTACGTAAAAATGTCAGAGCCCTAGCCTCTGTTACTCCAGCTGGCAGCATAATGCAAAATCTTGTCCAGAGGCCGGGTCGTGAATGGCCCATGCGCTCATGGTCCAAACCTAATACACGCAATGATACTTTTTCTCTGATAATCCTCTATTGGCATGCTTAATCCACAGCCTAAACATGTGTGACCCATTGGACTTGCTCCTTTTTATGTTTGCTTTCTCTTATTTTTTGACCCGTCATGTGAGGAGTTTCCCAAATGGATCTATTGAAACATGCACAACAAAATAATGTGAAAACTAGTGAAACTGAACAGGAAAATGGGCACTCAGTGGCACTATTTACCCCTCATACATTTGCTGACAAGGAAGCTCGAAGTAGAGGTGTGCCTGTTACCGGTATATACAAACAACACCAATGGAGAAATCCACGCGGCTGAAGTATGTCCGGCCGTGTCCTCTGACTAAGTCAGATTCCACGAGGGGCTGTGGCTGTGTGCTGTGGTTGTGTGGCGGTATAGCAATATATGTTGACTTGGCTCAGTGCGGCTAAAGCAGACTGACCCGCGCTGATGGAAAAACCTTATTATGGAGATGATCTGCCCCACACACAACTCCCTTATGCCCCCCCAACACACACACACACACACACACACACACACACCTCAACATAGTATAGTCAATTTACAATTACTGGAGCATCGATCCTCTTGCACTATACTATTGAAATACACTATAATGCAGTGGATCGCAATCTTTTTTTGGGTACCAGATCCCCTGCATATTTAGACCCCAACCCATCCCAAAAACACCCCAAAACAATTTCACAGAAAGGCTAATTGTAGGGAAAACATACAACGCTACACATACATACAATCAACATCATCATGATGTAATCCTCTTTATAATGCCTGGTTTCGCTCTCTTGTTGTCTCTGTGGTTTCTTCTCCTGTGGACCAGAGTCTGTTTGACCGGTGTCCAAAACAGCAGCTGTTTGTTTAGTTTTAGCCATTTCTCCATATTGCTAATGCTACCATATTTACCATTTTGCTGCCATATGCCAAACCTTGCAAGTCAGTGAGTTTTCCACAACACCTTTCTGCAAATGTTTCACAATAAAAGCCTTGTTAAGAAATTAAGGGTTTCTGTCCACTGAAACACTAGAGGGCTTTTTATTTGAAACAGACACAGGAAGTGTTGAGTTTGTATTAACACATTAATGCAGTAACTTTAACAGGACAAACAGGAACAGATCAAAATGAAGCTTCATACTAACCATACCAATTATACTTCAGAGTATAAAATCAAACAGAGGGAATTAGAAGGCCTGGTACCTTCTGCAGTTGAGGTAAATAAAGGCCCCAGTCACTATTTTAGGGAATACGGTATGTCTGCAAAGGCCATAGGATCTTTTTAAAATATATTTTTTAATATTTCACGGACCTCTTGCAATTACACCATAGACTGCTAGGGTACGCGGACCCCCAGTTGAGAAACAATGCTATACTGTCTATTCTGTATTTCTGTATTGCTAAATTTTAAATGATTCTAAAGTTTAAATACTTTAAGCTATCAAGTTGCATTATGGGAAGTGTAGGATGCAGTGTATTTTGTGCTTGGTATTGATATAGTAGGAAATAAAGGTTTCTTTTTTTCAATCTGCCTTCAATGTGAGTCACCCAGCTTTATGCAATTGCAAAACTACTACTACTACTATTTATAATAATAATAATAATACATTTAATTTATATATCACTTTTTAAGGCACTCAAAGATACTTTTCATTGATAAACGGATGATAAGTGGAAAGCTACAGCAGAAAAAACTAGCCACAGCCTCACACACACAAACAAGCTGACGTGCAAGATGCCCCAGATGTAGATCCCTATGATGGCCATTCCAGGTGACTAGTTTCTGTGTTTACTTTTGGTCTGACTCAGAGACAAACATTTGAAATGATTCATGTAAAAATCCTGTTCATTTGGAAAGCTGTAGGATGCTCAGCAGCTTCCCCCGATATACGTTGTTTTGAGCGAGTCCTCGTTGTCCTGAATCTCTATAACACATTTAATGAGTGCAAAGTTAGCATGTCCCATAGAGCCACAATGGCCACATTTATAGGAAATACACTAGGTTAAAATTAACTGGAATTATCCTTTAACTCACAAAACACCTGGACCACACATAACACAAAATAACAACCCTGTGGTGTATTTGAATAAGCACTCGGTGTCCTAATAATTTTGACTGTTTATGATGCTCATCAGGGCTCAACATTAATGCTTGTCTGGGACAAGTGGATTTTTTTGGAGGACAAGTAGAAGAGAAATTTAGTTGCCCCACTGGACAAGTTAAAAGTCATAAAAATGTGTCTTTACGTTATGTGCAGTGTTTCTGCTATCATTGCCTGACCCCTGCCCCTTTTGAAAGAAACAAATTAAAACAAATGTAACCTATACTAGCAGGATAGCGGAAGCACAATAGGCTCGCACGTATTCATACTGTATGTGTTGCATTGACTGTATATGGTGTGTTGTAATCAGGGCTGTAGTGGAGACTAAATGCACGTAAACACTGTTTAGCCACCTCTCAAATTCAGACGTTCAACTCTTTACAGTTGTAACTCAGACTGGCTTCCTGCCGCAGTTTCTGTTGTAGCTTCTAGTAGCGCTCGTTTTGTTTTCCGTTTTTTGCTGCTGCTGCTTTACATTACAGTAATGTTAATGTATCTTGATAATCTGGATAATTTAACTGCTTATGTATTCCCACTGTGTCATTTGTCCACAATTACTGTAATTAACACCATACAAGTTAAAGTTCTGCTTCATGCTCACTCAGACTTTTAAAAGGAAGGCTTTTTACATTTTCAAAGTGAGTGAAGGAATCAGGAGAGAGGAGACAGAAGTCTGATATATGCCTTTATGTAGAGGAATTACTGTTCTGGTAAATATTTTAAAGGCACAATCTGTTATCCAAATGTAAACTATGGGACCTGTATCTTTTCATACAGCTGATGTTTTCTTCAGCTGTTTTCTTCAGATTTTAAAAGGCTGTTCACCTTAGTAACTGTTGTAGTGCTGCTACAGCACTGCCAAATCGCAAGAAAGTCATGGACTGTTACGATTTTTATCCGTAATTTCTTTATGGGGGCATGCTTGTCAATAACTGCAGTAAAAGATCAAGCTGGACGGGCCATCTTCGAAACTGTGCACCTTCAACAGGCAATGGGTTGGTGACATACAGGGTGTACACATCATCACCGACAACATGATCATTGCTGCATCAACAGATCAGTAGCATGATGAGATCCTTCACAAGGTAATGGAGAGAGCAAAAGCAGCCAATGTGAAATTCAACAGAGACTGATTCGGTTCAATGACAATACAGTGAAATACATAGGGCACATCATCACATCAGGGGGACAGAGACCTGATGATGTAAAGGTGAAAGCAATCAACAACATTCCACCCCCAGAGGACAAACAAGATCTGCAACAACTGCTGGGAATGACAAAGTATTTAATGCAGTACATCCTGATCGAAGCCTTGTTGACAGTACCTCTCAGACAGCTACTTAGGAAAGATGCTATGTAGCAGTGGGGCCCACATATTTTATTATATACTATAACAGTATAATAGCGACAAGCAAAACACAACAAACCCTGTCTCCTGGAAATTGAGTATACTAAACTGGCTGTTGGCAAACATAGTCGCTGCCTGGATTATGTCGACCAGCAATGTTTTTTAAATTAATTAAGTAATACATTTATTTACCTCACTGAAGTTGTAGGAGGGTGGTCAGAGTGGATGGTGTACAAAACTAGGGAGGTTCTAAGGCTCTAAGGAAGATTGTTGTTTTGGTTAGATATTAATAAACATTGTGTCTCATGCATTACTCATGTATGTGTTAAACCATGATCTAGACATAACCATAAAAAGTTTAGCAATGCTATTGTTTCTACCCGTGGATATTGTACTGCAAGATTGGATATTTGAGAGATAAAAAATATGTTGTTATTGAAGATTTCACTTTTATATTTTACCAGTCAAATTGGTAACACAGTGCTTAATTTGCACTATTTTGAGCAAATAACCATAAAACAATAAAATACAAGTTAAAGAACAAATTAAGAACAACATAGGCTGTAGGTTTAAATTTGCCATTCAGCAATTAGACAGTAATTTTAATTTGGATTCACAGGATATGTTACCTTGTACTGAAGTAGAATTAGACTGGAGCATAACACAGGGAAGCTCATATGGAGTGCCTTCTCAACCTTCATCACCAGTGTTTGTTCAGGCCCAGTGTTCTTTGGCTTTGTGATTCTGTCTGACAGTGTGCCTACATCAGATCAGTGGAACATTTAGCTTTCAGCAACAATTACATTCAATGCCAATGTTCAGTACTGAAACAGGAAGTACCTTTATATCACACCTCAAAAACTAAGGGCCAAATCCACAAAAGGATTGCACGGCTTTTGCGGGCGCTAAACCTAGGCAAATGAGACAAAAAGATGTAATTAAGGCCTGTAATTCACAAAGCACCTGCAAAAAGTGAAATGCGCCACAAACTGCGCTGCCAAGCAAATGGTATGGTGTGCCTGTAGCATTTGCATGTATGTAAATTAGGTAATATTCATAAATTTGGTGCAAATTGGCCCCTTTCTATGCAAATAAGCCAAGTGTGCACTTATCTCGGATTTAAAAATAACGATGACAGCACTGACGGAGCTCAGGATTCATCCATACAGCAAAGGTCTGCTTTATTAAAAACAATTCCACCATATAAACCTGGAATGTGTGTGTAACAGCAGACCAGTGTAGATGTAGATGTGTAGCACAACACAGAACATTAATTACTGTCAGATGCTGACTGATCCGGTGTTAATGAAGATAATGCTGTTGTGCCACGTGCGTAAATGTGCACAGCCTCTTTCTCAGTTTGGAGACGCACTTATCATTTCAGCTGCTGTGTGATGCTGCAGCCAGCTGTGGGCAACAAACAGAACATAACAAAACATCAGAACACGTACTGATGTTTTTTCGAAATCCTGGATACATTCAGATAGATTCAGACATGAATCTAACATGTGTCAGACCTGCCTGAGTCACATTAATAGCTGTATTTTGACTTTTGACATTTCAGTAGATCATGTTATAGATGTGAAATACTGGAGAAGTAAAAGAAGCAAAATACATGAAAGTTGGTTTGTTATTGTGGACAGCTCTGTGTGTGCGCACCTCATATCATTAGCGCAAAATCTTTTGTGAATAGGACCTTAAAATGGGGCAGATTGAGGGTGCAAATGCTGCGCAATTCACGGTGCTATTAGCAGGCACAATCCATTATTTGTTGATTTGGCCCTAAGTCTGGAGGCTGTGGCAATGAAACATATTTGGCTTTGACATCAGCCCAAATTTGCATCCCTTCTCATTCCAACAGTGCTGGCCTTTTGTTATTTAAAGGTTAAAAAGGAAATCCCCCGAAGAGACCAAAACTGACAATGAATTCATCCTACTAAACTGTTCATGTTCATATTATTGAAGGAATATGCCTCCCACTACAGCTGTAAGGACCTTTGATGTGTTTTATAGTTTTTAGATGAAAATGGAGTTAGGGCCTGCAGACAATAACTAACAGATTAATTCATTGTTGGTTTTTGTCTTTTAGTATGGGATTTGTTGATAATAATAATGATGACAAAGATAAAGGTGATGATGTTGATGATGATGATTAATGAGTGTGTGTCCCTACAGGCCAGCAGTGGAGTGAAGCAGTGGAACAAGAGGTGGTTCGTCCTCACTGACAGATGTCTGTTCTACTACAAAGGTTTGTTCTCCAGCCTGGATATCTGCTTCTATGATTTCCAACTGATTTGTAATAAAGAGCTGTCTAGATTATGGGCCCTATTTTAACTGGGCAAGTGCAACAACAAGCGTTATGTGGTAGGTCATGGACTGTGTCGGCGTTTCCATGTGCACTTGCTATTTTGCACCACAATGCATTTTAAGAATAAAACACAAGACATACTTTTGCTAAAAAAGAAAATTGGAAAAGAAGCTATGATAAGCCCTCCCTCATAAACAGGCAGAATCTCGAGTTATAACCGACCAGTCTGATGTGTGTAGAGCTGTGTGTGGTTATTCTGTAGCAGCCTGGTGTCGTTTTCAGGCGATTTAATGAAGGTAAGCACAGTGAACGACTGTGCATATGTCTGCCGTGACACTTCTCAAATCAGAGGCTGCAGATGTATCAACATATTCTGTCCTGCTGTTAATGAACTGAAAAAGAAGCTTTTCATACAGTATAAACAGCTGTGGAAACCAGATACTGTAAGAATCACCCACATTCATTTATAGACATTTAGAGAATACAGGCTGATGTACTGACGTCCCTGCTTTAACCACATTAAGAATGATGTTTTAAATGCATCTACTGGTTGAAGTGTTTAATTCGAATAGTTTTATATTTTAAGCATTAATCTGTTATTGCAGCACATTAGCTGCAAGTATTTTGTTTGTTCTTGTTGATAAAGTGGATAAAGTATCAGCAGATTGACATTGCGTCAGAAACAGACATGGTTCTGATAGGTCTATTCTCAGTGCAAAGGCTAGGACCCTGTTACTACCAAAATACAACAACTAGTTTTGCACTTCTTCATTTGAATGCACCTCCCACCTGTTTTCCCACCACCTCTCCTCCCACTTGTGCACAGGCGCTCTGAGCTGGGCACCAAATCACAGATGGACAAAGCAAGTTTCAAGGTCAGGAAAGGTTGCATAGCACTGCTTGCGCTGATTGTTGTGCCTCCATGAAAATAGAGGCACTGTGGGTAATTGCATTGTGGGTAATGTAGGCAACAGGTTTCAACAATGTGTTGCCACGTGTTTTACGTGTCAACTATTAGTTAATATGGTTCTGTTAGCACATTGCCTTTGAAACAACAAAAACCTACAGTCATGCATCATTAAAAAATACAATAGCAACACATAGTTTGCATGGATTTGACATGATGTCATATCGATTGTTGTGGCCATATTGTTAACGTTATATCCAGGTGACAGTATAGCAGCTGCACTGCCAAGTTTGCAACTAAACATTGTTGAAAAAAATTGACTTACAGATTTGATGGCCGTGTGCTCTCAGAGCTGATGAATGACATGAAATAAATGATAGAATCAAGAACAAACATGTCAAAAGTCTGTATTTGTATTTGTGAACCATGTAGTATATGATTATATCCCATTCAAATAATTGGACTAAGTATCCAAGCTATCGGTGCAGACTAGTGTAATATACTGACAATAAACCGTGATGTTTAGATCTATTTTGGATGTGAGAATATTTGTATATACAATGGGGTCCAAAAGTCTGAAACCACTAGTCAAGATACTTACATTTTGTATTTCTTTTGAATGTAATACCATTTTTTTCATTACAAATGATAATATCAGCTAAACAACTTGATGAAAAGTTGAATCTTGAATCTGCAAAATGAACATGAATTTCAGAATATCATGGTTCTATTTTATAAATCTCATCATTGTGGAACTAGGTGCATGTACACGAGCCTCATTTCCACTCCAACAATTAGCCATAAGTGAATGAAGACACACCCTTACCCAGCCGTTTTCACATCAATATGCTGCCTGCTCCACAAGTCTTTACACCTGTCAGTGAAACAAATGGGAAAGAAGAAGCGCAGTTTCACAGATGGTGTTGCATCAGCGAGGTTCTCCAACAGCCAGAACAGCTGTCATTACGCACGGCCATTACGCAGCTGTGCGGCTCTTTATACCGTCCACATCATTAATTCATCACATGGACCTGTAAACCATCTTTGGTAGTGATATCTCAGAAATGTCACCGCACATTCTGTGTTTAAAAATACCAGTTTACGTGCAGGAAATGGTGTATACATGGCTTTTGTGTGTAGTGTTTATGCATCTGGCCACACATGTTGGGGAGTTCTACTGCATGTGTGTAAAAAGTAGTATAGTAGTAAAGTATATAAAAGTAGTGTAGCCTTTTGTGGCTCCAGCTGTGTAAAATCAGATAAACTGCCTCAAATTATGTCACTGGACTCAGCGTTGGTCGGGGCTCAAGACTACAAGTTTGAAAATGAAAGAAATCTGGGGATGTTGGAAAGAGAGGTTACCAGACCTCTGTAGCCTGCTCCTCATCTCTACTTGAGGCTAGCAGCTCCAGACATTAGCCATGACTAGCATTTTACATTCTAATTAGTACAGTCAAGTGAATTGAGTTGCATTGTGGGTAATGTAGGCACCAGGTTTCAACAATTAAGGAAGAAGAATGCATGGAATACAAAAGGCAGTTCTGCTACATCAATTTTTTTCTTTTAAACTGTCCATCATTGAGTCTGACAGTGTTATATAGGACTCATTTAACTGTCCAATGGGGTTCGTGTCTCAGTGACCTGTTGTTACTCCTGTTTGTCCTGTGCCACAGAGCTGATGGCTCCCTCAAATAACCTTGTGCCAGATTCCTGCAATAAAGCAGTATTCTCCCATACGATATACACAGAAAACATGCTTTGATAAGAATAGAACAGCTAACAAAACAGTCCCTTCAGGGTCCAGTAATGCACTACTTCTTTTTGTTTGTTGCTGATTTAATTCTCAGTTCTGACTCTCTTTTGTCTTCCTCTCTCTGTAACCAGTAACAAAATAGTCCAGGTTAAGGTTGCGATCATTGTACAAACCTCTCATTACAAACATGGCCTGTAAGTGGCCATGCTTTTCTTTTCTTTTCTCTCTTATTTTATTTTCTGCTGAGGGATTCTTTCTTTATTCTGAACATGTCTGTTTTGTTCCCAGCCTCCACTATTTCTCTGCCTGGCCCAGCTGTGTTTTGGAAAAGAAGGCAGAGAGAGTGGGAGCGATGGAGGGAGGAATGTGTGACACTGCAATTTACCACTAGGATTGCCATGCCAGTGAGGCCTGAGGGCCAAAAAATGGGCACAAGAGGAGGCGAAAAGCACCAGACTTTTGTTGTTTGTGTTGTGTTTTACAGAGCTGTCTCTGACTCCTCCAAGGCACAGCACTGTGGTTTGTGCTTCTAAGTGTGTGGGTATTTAGACAAATGTTGGTGTTTTTGTAAGTCAGATATTTCTTTACACTGACTAGATGAAAATGGGATGTAAATGATACTTTAAAATAGACATGCTTAAATTGTCCTAAATTCTTAACATGTATGAAATTCAGTTCAGTTCTTTTTTCTCTCTCTGCTGCCTACCCCATTTTAAAAAATCCAAAAAATATAATTGGTCTCATATTATGTTGTATTTAGTAGGGGTGGGGCCGAATGTGAATACATTATTCGAAAAAGCACAAATAGTGAATTTTTTTTACGAATATTTATTTCATACAAATATTTTTAAAAATTATTTTTAAATTAGTTTTTGTTATGTCAAATACCAGCGCATAGGTCGGTTACATTATGTCTATTAGCAGGTCTCAACGAGGGGAGTCATATCCACCTGCTACATGACGCACATTTCCTAATTAGGACATCACTCCCAGAGTTGGGGGTGTTCCCCAGAGATAAAACTGAGCTACTGATGCACAATGTGCTCTCAAGGGACTCTCCATAACCTGTTGTTCTCCTTCTCCTTCCCACAAACTTAGATTGTAAAAAAAAAGGCAATAAATGAAAAGTGCAAAGCAATAATCACCTTTGAAGTTCTTCCCCACACATTATATGCTGTACTCTCTGTATTATGAGTATATGAATACCTAGAGGTCTATCTGTGCGGTGGCAATGACCAAAGCTTTAGCTGAGTAGTCAGCGTTGTCGTGATGTCATGATCTGGGAGACTCAAGTTTGAGACTCAGTGTGGGGACCTCCTTCATGAGATGGTTTATTCATGAACACACTTGTAACACTTTAATTTTCTAAAATTAAAAGCATAATAAAAACATAAACAGGATTTTTAAGCCTATTTCCACTTTTATTCGACTATAAATACTTATACAAATAATTTTGCTGCCTCAACAAATATAGATACAAATACAAATACTGGGCTCTCTGCACATCCTTAGTATTTAGCCTTAAAATGTCTCTTTTATATTGAGTCTATCATTAACAATAATCTGCAAAGACACTGTTAAATACAACTAGAGGGGGATATTTTTTTGATGAATATGTGTGTGCTTCATGACAAGCCAGAAATCATTTGATTATTGCTAAAGTTTTGCCCAATTTAATTCAATTCAGTTTTATTTATATAGCGCCAAATCACAACAAGAGTTATCTCAGGGCACTTTTCACATAGAGCAGGTCAAGACCGTTCTCATTAATTTACAGAGACCCAACAAGTCCCCCAAGAGCAAGCACTTGGCGACAGCATCGAGGAAAAACTCCCCTTTAACGGGAAGAAACCTCAAGCAGGGCTCTAGGTGGGCGGCCATTTGCCTTGATTGGTTGGATTTAGGGAGAAAGAAGGAGGGAAAGGGAGGGTGGGGTGGGGTGAAGAGCGAGACACAGAGAAGCATAATAACAACAACAATAACAGTAACAACAATAATAGTAATACAGATATGACTTGTAATAATAATAGCATTAATAGCAGTAGCAATAGTGGAGGCAGGACATCCACGGCCACGGCCATGGCCCACCATTCAGGCACTGAACCTTTCTGTGAGACGAGAGAGCACAAAAAACTCCGGGGAAGAAGTCGAGTTAGTAAAATGCATTAATGGTACATGAGTGCATACAGATGGAGAGGAGGAGGAGAAGAGCGGAGCTCAGTGCATCATGGGATGTCCCCCGGCAGTCTAAGCTTATTGCAGCATAACTAGGGGCTGGTCCAAGGTGAGCCTGGCCGGCCCTAACTATAAGCTTTATCAAAAAGGAAAGTTTTAAGCCTACTCTACGTAGAGTCTGCCCATCGGACTGAATCTGGAAGATGGTTCCACAGGAGAGGAGGGTGATAGCTGAAGGCTCTGCCTCCCATTCTACTTTTGGAGACTTTGGGAACCACAAATAAGCCTGCATTCTGGGAGCGCAGTGTTCTGGTGGGATAATATGGTACTATGAGCTCTTTAAGATATGATGGTGCCTGACCATTAAGAGCTTTGTAAGTGAAGAGAAGTATTTTTAAATTCTATTCTGGATTTTACAGGAAGCCAATGCAGCAAGGCTAAAATGGGAGAAATATGATCTCTTTTTCTAGTTTTATGTCAGTACACGTGCAGCTGCATTCTGGACAAGCTGGAGAGTCTTTAGAGACTTGTTAGGGCAGCCTGATAATAAGGAATTGCAATAATCCAACCTAGAAGTAACAAATGTGTTGACTAGTTTTTCTGCATCTTTTTGAGACAGGGTGTGCCTGATTTTTGCAATATTACTTAAGTAAAAAAAGGCAGTCCTTGAAATTTGTTTTATGTGGGAGTTAAAGGACATGTCCTGATCAAAGATAACTCCCAGATTCCTTACGGTGGTGCTGGAGGCCAGGGTTGTGCCATCTAGAGTAGCTATATCATTAGATAATGTGTTTCTGAGGTGTTGAGGGCCAAGCACAATAACTTCAGTTTTGTCTGAGTTAAGTAGCAGGAAATTGCAGGTCATCCAGGTCTTTATGTCCTTAAGGCACGCTTGAAGTTTAGTTAACTGATTTAATTCATCTGGCTTCATTGATAAATATAACTGGGTATCATCTGCATAACAATGAAAATTTATGGAGTTTTTCCGAATAATATTACCTAAAGAAAGCATATATAAGGTGAATAGTATTGGTCCAAGCACAGAACGGATGGAGGATTCATTGTTAACGTGTACAAACTGAAGTCAATCTGAAAAATAGTATTTAAACCAGCTTAGTGCAGTTCCTTTAATGCTAATTTAATGTTCCAGTCTCTGTAATAGGATGTGATGGTCAATGGTGTCGAATGCAGCACTAAGATCTAACAAGACGTACAGAGAGAAGTCCTTTGTTGCAGTGCAGAAAGGCACATCTTATCAACACATCTGTCCTGCTGCCTTCAGATACTGCAGGGATTTAATTAACTGAAAGAGGAGCTTTTTTATGCAGTATAAAGTATTTGTGGACAGCAGATACTGTAAGAATCACCCACATTCATTTATAGATCAATGCAGACTGATTTACTGACTTTCCTGCTTTAACTACATTAAATGTTATTTTCTGTGTCAAATTTTGGCGGGAGAGTTTAATTGAAATAACTACAGTTCATGCATTACCATCCACCAGAATAAGGCTGTTGTGGCTGACACACCTCTGTAATGTTGCACATGTTTTGGGAATAGTGTCATTGGATTAAAAGTCAGGGAGGATGAAGGATGTGTTCCAACTATTGAGGAATCAGACTGATCAGTCGGCCTGTGAAAGCAGGCAGGAGGAACAAAGCAGATTCTTCCCTGGTTGAACAACAACCTATATGTGGCACTCAGCCCCAAGCCCATTTTTCCTACTAAAGTGGTAAGTCTTAAGAAAGACAACTTTAAATATATTGTTTAACTTTTAGAAAAGGCTCAGTAATTTCCTAAAAATCTAGACATTGTAGTTTTATGGGAAATGTTACTCAAAGAGGAGGCAATAGTGCATTTGTTGACACTGTCGTCCAAGAAAAACACACAACAGATCGTAATGTCACTTGCTCGAAAAAAAATGTTTTTTGTGCCTTAACAATAGTGTTGGAGCTTAAGGAACACGGCTGGTTATCAGTGATAATTAATGATTATCAAAGATAATTATTAATTATAAAACAGATAAAATTATTAATTTTGATGAATAATTACGGGGCACCACCCGGAAACCGGGACCAATAACCAGATGGCAAGGTTGTCTCATAAAAGCGCTCACCCTGGATGTGAGAGTCTGAGTGACGTCCACTCTCAAGGTGAACAAAGAAGGTTGAGTTCGAGCTCTGACTCTCTCAATCAGCCACTTATCACAATAATCATGCACAATAATGACAGAAGGACTTCTCTTTAAAGCTATAACAGTATTTATTAATCTCCACAAAATCAACAAAGTTAACAAATGTTTCGATTAATTCACACTGCACTACCAGCTAATACTACAACAAATACACAGATAACAGCTATAAACAAGTTCCACATATGTAAGCAAAGCGTGTGTGTGTGTGTGTGTGTGTGTATGAGTGGGTGTGTGAGCAGGACCAGGAATGGTGGGCGTGATCTGACCAGCTGACGTCGCGCAACCTTACGGTAGCGGGCGTGACCTGGTGAGATGACGTAGCGGATAAAGTAACTTACTTTCCTCTCACGGTGGTACAATCACAGTGGTCCCGAGCGGGACAAAACAACAGTTTAGCGTGGTGAACACTAACTAAACAGGTAGCAACTTCAAAATTACTCGCTAGAGTAAACAGGCAAGGACTCAGCGGTCCGTTAAAATCAACAACACACAATAAGCACTAAGCTTATGAAACACACATAAAATATTACAGTCTCTGCCCAGACAACCTCTTACTTGTGTCGCGCTTGATAGCGGACTGATGTGTGTTAGTCCGTCAGTATACACCACGGGGGCCTCCGATGCGTGGTACTGGCGGTGCCGTTTTATTTCCTCGAGGATAACGGCGGCTGGTTTCTCGGTGGGGCAGCGAGGAAACTCAGGGTGGTCGACTTGGTCGGTAGATAGCGGGGCATAGAAGTTATCCGCTTCTCCGTGAAGAAAATCCTTTCTTCCTTCTGCAGGTATGGTGAGAGTGCTGGGTTGCACACAGCGCTCTCTCTTGGATCCGGTGATTGTGTTCGAGATGAACACGGGTCGTGGTTTCGTCTCGTCCAGCGAGGGGAGAAACTCCAAAAAGGAAGGGGGAGTAGGTACACGTGTAAAGTTACCTCGGTTAGTAAATCTGGCTGGTGAAGAAAGCGAACTTCCTCCTAGCTCGGTTACTGTGGAAAGGCAACGGTAACTCCGTGCAGCTGCTTCTTAAGGGGGCGGTGACGTTACGGCTGTGTTGCCATGACTCCCGGTGGTGGTTGTGGGTCTCTGCCAATCCGCGACCCGGGATTGAGCTCCCCGCTGTGATTTCTCACTTAGGTGCGAACTGGCAAAGCATTGTGGGAGGAGGGCTTTGTGAGCAGCATTTTGGTGGTTTTACATGTAGGCCTGCCTTTGTCTGACCCCATGGTTGAGGCCCAACAATAGCGTTATCACATCATAAAACACCGTTATTTTTTAACAGTGGTTTGTAATGGTTTTGGAAAACACAGACAAATGATGTTGTACTGCCAGTAGGGGCGCCAGATTAGAAAATGCTCCTAAGTGTCATTTTGGAGTCACATGGTCAAACCACGTATTTGGTTGTTTGGATCACTTGCTGCATTTGTTTGGGACTCACAGGTGGATTAATACACATTCAGTGAGCATTTCTGGCAGCAGGAGCAGGTGGCGGCAGGAAGCGTCATGTTGCTCCTATAATAATAATGTCAGCATAGATAATGTCAGCAGCTCACCCAATGGTGCGCCCGGTTGGTTCACGTGGCTTCGGCTGTATCCGAACCGGTGTCATGCCAGGGTATTTAACCTCTGATAGAGGCTAAATCCAAATGTCCACCCTCCGGACCTGCGGCCTGAGCCCTCACAGACTTCAGTCGTACAAACCGTGACGTGTTCACTGTCATCACGTTAAGTTTGCGATGGCGCTGGGCCACAAGGGGATAAAAATGCGCTCTCAGATGGGACTTCAGACCTCAAGTGCTTCCAAAGAGATAAATTGAAATTCCTGACCCTGTAACTCATTTCAAAGTGTATTTCTCAACGGTTCTCAATTGTTTTGATATGTGCAGCTCTGCTGCTTTACATTCAACAAATCTGGTCGAAATTTCTCTTTACATGATCTACTAAACACTGCAAATATTATATTAACACCAAATACTCAATTGAGGACCTTCACATGATAGAGGGACAAACCCAACCAAATCCACATTATTAAGCCTATAAGCCTAATATTCTGTGTATGGCCTACATTACACCTCACTACATCACAAAAAAGTGAAAAGTCATCAAATCAAGTAAATATTTTACACAGCCTATTATTATTATTATTATTATTAGTAGTAGTTGTAGTCGGATTATTATTATTATTATTATTATTATTACTGATAATAATAATAATTAGTATTATAATTTTCTTTTACATCGTCACTTTATAGCCAATTGCTGCAGGATTATGGATAATTTTCCATAAGAAGTCTGCACCCCAAACGGTCTCACTGGAAGTCCGCTTGAGGGCCTTTGTGGACTTGATGAATTTTTGGTTAGGACAGACCTCAGCACTCGCAGACTTCCCAGGAACGTGCCCACAAAGTCCGCGAGTCTGCAAGTGCGGTGAAGACCGAACATTTGGATTCAGCTGAAGTGTGCTCTGGCTGCAGGAGTACTCATGCATTCAGCAAAGTTCGATAACACGTACAGAAGAATACATTACTACGCTTCAATTTCAAAATGGAAAATATCAACATGTGGATTGTTTAATTCATAGTTTTAGTGTTACAGTTTTATCAACAAGGTTTTGCAAAGTAACACCCTACCATCAAGAGTTTTTTTTGTATATACTTCAGATCATACCTAATAACCTTGGTAAATATATAGAATTTTTCTCTTTCCTAGCAAAAGTTATAGGGGAATACACATTCTCTCACACTGCATTTTCTTTTTTGTAAAGATTGGTTTTATTGAAAGATTCTCAATTTACAGTGCAACTGCTATATCTAACATGTGACATGATACATAAACATTTCCATTTGTGCACGAAAAAATACATTTAAAGAAAAGGAAAAAAATACACATGTATACAGATACATGCAAATGTACTTGTAGAAAACAGGTAAATTATACAGGTAAAATTATCAACTTAAATATTAAAACTTAAATACAACTCGAAATGATAATGACATATATACTGTAATATATTACTAATAATAAACCTAACCTGCCGTAGTGGTAATGTATGAAAACAGTTACTATTATATAATAATAATAATAAAATGGAGAATTAAATAAATACAAAACTAACAATAAAAAATAAAAAAAGTAAAAATAAAAACTATGCACATAAGGAGCAAATGCACTGGACATGAACAGGTGTGGACGCAGTATAAATACAGCATCAAGTTCTCACACTGCATTTTCAGCCTGCCACAGAACGTATCCTTCTGTAATGCACAGATGATGCCTATAATGTAAAGCGCTTTAAATGCAGTCCGTTTACCATTTATACAGTGGTAAAAGCAGAATGAATGAAAGCTTCTTCTGCTGGTGGGCTTTGACCACACATATGGTGGAACCACCGCAAACAAATGTCACACTGAATCTGGAAAACAAAGACTTTGGGTTTAAAATAAGATGTCTTCAGTAAAAAGCTGCACATTTTCATTCTTGTGTTATTGATGTTATCTTTTTAATATATTTCACATGGAGCTAATATAATGAATAATAAATAAATAATAATAATAAATGTCAGTCCTTGGTAAAATAGAAGAATTCAACATAACTCTACAAGAGAATTCTTAATAACTTTATAACAGAACATATTTCATTTCATATTGCAGTTGTTTAATTGATTTAGTTACCCAATTCAAGTCCACTCTTCTTTCCCACAGATGTGACATGTGTCTGTCAGGTCATCTGTTAAAAAAAAAAAAGAAAAAATCTGATAACTGCATAGTATGTTTTTACAACAATTGTAAGGACAATTCTTTGGATTGTCAAAACATCCCCTGAAAGCAGATTATTTACCAGTCTCTAGGAGGAGTGATGGCGATTTGCAGCCTGCGTGATGACCCCTTCTGTAGCAGGAAAACCTAAGGTCTCCTTTTTCAGGAGTTGTTCTGCAAACTGAAAAAGGACATTTTAAGATAATTACATTAAAGAGGTTCCAAATCTGTACCTGTTAGTAACACAGAGCCTACATATCACCTTAAAGAGACATAAATCTGCTGTCAGTGAATAACTTGTTTTAGTCATTGGTTGTGTAAAAAACATGTTATATTCTTTGTTTTGGGTAACATTTTTAACTAAACAATAGTGGTATAATAGAGCAATGTGAGAGTGAGGACACCTTTCTGGATAGTAAACATACTTTCAAGGCAAAGACTCCACATGAGATACAGTCAAATTGTTTGAGATGTGGGACTGTGTCACATGTCCACCTTAAGACATTGCATCCCTTGTTTCGCATGAATGCCCTAAAGAAAGACAATAACAATATTAATAAAATATTATGTGTTGCAATTTTGTCTCACAAAAGTGAATAGTTTGATGTTTTTAGGGGTCAATGCCACTAGGACATATACGTTTTTATATATAACAAAAACTTTTTTAGTTGATACTTCATTACATGTTGAAATGTTAATAATGTTTATTTTAACTATCCTTACCTTGTTGTTTCCAAACATTTTTGGATGTCTTGGTTAGAGTCCCCCAGTGGATCCAGGAATAGGGACTTCTTTTTTGTTGTGGGTAGATGTCCTACATAGTTACATGACCTACATAGTTTTTCCATGAAAAAAACAAAAAAACAAAAAAACAACCATGTTATTTCTTTACTCACTGTGTATTATGAAACATATACAGTGCATTTTTCTACTGTGACATAATATAGTAGCAGATTTATATGATGTTTTATGTGTATAATCATTTTTACTGCTACTGTCCATCACTGTCCTGATGCTCATTTATAATTCCCACAATGATTTTGTTCTCCAGGGGTTTTATCTAAAATTGAACAAAAAAATTGTTGTGGGAATTTAATGGTCCATAAAATATGAACTGAAAAGTGAAAAAGAAATTCAAAGAATTCCTAATAAAAAGTTGTTGAAGGCACTATGTCTCCTGAAATATTTAATATTAGTATTTAAATAAATAAAAATATTTAAAGCATTAAATATTCCTTATATCATGGGAATTTGTAAGTAATCTGAATCTGAGAGTACATCTATGAGATTTATTATACCAATACTAATATTGAGTCTTCGAGTCCTCCTTTTCCACATTGTTCCACAGTCAAATAAAATTAGCCGATTAACCTTCTGACCTCCTCTGAAAAGCTAACAATACAATTATTGACTCGCAGCCTTATCTAAACCTAAACCATGACCTCACCTAATTTGCATTATTGATGATGCAGGAATCATGTGTCCTGGACATGGACAAACACAGACACAGACACCTGCACAAAATCTGTGGATTCTTGGAGGGGGATGCATATACTGGAAGACAACAATTTGGCCTGCAAGAATGTGTATCCCCCTATAACTTTTGCTAGGAAAGACGAAAACTCTCCATAATTACCAAGATTATCAGGTATGACCTGAAGTATGTACAAAATAAAACTTTTGATGGTAGGGCATCATCTGTGCATTATAGAGGGGGTTACATATTTTGGTAGACTGCATGTCCAGCCTGGTAGGAGAAGTTCCTTAATGGCTTTGTGTTATGAAAACGCTATATAAATGCAATACATTATTATCATGATGGTTATTATGATTATTATTATTTACCCTTTAAGGAGGGGGAATTCAGAATCATTTACAATATCCAAAGGTAGGCTATCATTTGCAATGGAAAAGTTGATTACAGGAACAACATATTGTTTACAATATGCTGCATTCAGTTTAATGTACATTTCGAGTCAAGTAGATGTAATTGAGGCAAGCAATGTGTTAAAATGATTATAGTGATGATATGATGATATAGTTTTTTTTTCATTTGCTTGGGTGAAATCAGAGCACAGTAATGTTGCTCTACCTTTGCTGAATGCATGCACGCTCCCGCAGCCAGGGGCACACTTGCTATCACAGGGTGTAAGTACCTTGGCACGACACTTGGCACGCACAGTTAAACCACCCCAAATAACAATCACTCTAACAAAACACTCAATACAGAGTGAGTCTTAGAAAAACAAGAGACATCCGCACATAGAAACAGATGAAAGCATGAGGAGTTAACAGATAGGTAATTAGAATAGTTATAATTAGAATTAAAATAAGTTCTCTTTCAAATCAGACATCCCAACATATGAGTGGAGAGTATTGTTCTTGCAACTGCATTTGGAACTTTTTTTTTTGGACTCAAACATTGCTTAATCATGTCATGTGATATGCTACTTCAGTACACTTTAACAACAAATATTACTGGGACCACTACAGAAAATTGCAAATGAACATTTAATATCCAGGAATTCACATTATAGACCCTACCACTGACTATCCCTGTAACAAATTGGCCACAATTTCATACATTTCACCTTGTCTTGTTTTGGGGTGGAGGCAGAAATCTCAGAGACAGATATCTCAAACCTGGACAAATAAAACCAAACTATCTATCTCACTAATAGATACCACAAGGGGTCATAATTTGGGTGAACTGACCCTTTAAGAAAAAATACTTTTAAGTAATTTAAGTAAATTCCCTTATAAAAATACCCAGAATCAGTGAGTTCCAGTCTCTGAAACTTGTCTTTGTTGTGTGTTTACATCATTATAAAGTGAATCTTGTTCCTGTTTGTCATCATCACTGTGTATCTACTGTTTGTTGCATTGTGTGTTTTATGCTGGTCTAACAGAATGCATTTTCATGGTTTCAGTCTATAAATACAGACATCAATAAATCATTTAAATGTGTAAAAGAAACACAAGCAGGAACAAGGCAGAGGTGTGTCTATTTACCTGGTGTCCTTTATCCATTCATGTGTGTGTAACTAAAGTCCCATTGGTGCAGATGAGCAGCAGGTACAGTTGGCTGGGGGCCAAGATTCCTGCAACACTGAGTCACGTGGGCATTATCTCTGTCTCTCTCACTCTCTCTCTATTTCTCTCTCTCTCATATCTCTCTCTTATATCTTGTATGATTGCACAAGCCCTTCCCCCTCCCTCAGATCTCTCTCTCTCCTCTGTCTCCCTGCTCCCATGCCCCACTGCACTCTCTTTCTCTCTCTCTCTCTCTCTCTCTCTCTCTGTCTCTCTCTCTATCACTCACACATAAACACACACACACTCAATCAGCGGCAGAGCAAGTATCGGTGCAGAGCTATGTTCAGGAAATAAGAGGTAGGAGGACACAGAAAGGAGTGTGTATGTGTGTGTGTGAGAGAGAGAAATAGTGTGAACCATTCGCACCGCTTATCACAGGGACCCACGGACCATAATGGATCTATTCTAGGAAGCTGTCACCGTGGGACCAGAGTGTGCACTGGGAGGAGAGCAGCTCTGATTCTGCTCTCATGTTTAGACTGAGACTGAACTGAACACTCCTCTGTTTTGCTGTCTTTTATCCTGCAGGTCAAATCAACTGGCACAGGCTGACTTTGTTATTTTTCTCACACTGTATTTGTAGCCATGCACAGTAGTCAGCTCCTTTTTCTCTGATGCTTCCTGGGATGTATTCACACCTTAATTTTCCTCTTCACAGATGAGAAGGAGGACACAGTGTTAGGAAGTTTGCCACTGCTCAGTTTCCGGATTGGAGGAGTGGACCCTTCAGATAACATCACCCGCAAGTTTGCCTTTAAGGTCAGTAATATCCTGGTGCAGGGACAGAGGGTGCTGTGTGTTGTGCTGTGTGTGTACCAGTTGCATCCCCTGCATTTCATGCAGGCGGCATGGCGAGCATAAGTAAGTGCATATGATGTCCAATGCGCAAGACATACATGAATGAAAACAAATGGCTCTTATGTTGGTTCTTTGTAGTCTTGCATCTTTGAAGAAACCTTATTATGCATTGTTGAACACATTTACAGTAGAAAGGTTCTCTGCAGCACAAGGTGCAAATATTTTTAAAAAAATAAAGCAGGAAATAAAGAATCATGTCAGAGCGTAGGAAATGTTCCAAAGCAACAGTATTGAAAGGCTGTAGGTTTCCTGTGTGACAGCAGCACCTCACTGAGTCAACGTTTCAAGAATCCCCCTTGTGCAATGTGAATACTTATTGCAAAAGCAGCGTTTACTGATGTTTGAACTTGTTCCTTGGTTGCATTGCTGTGGCTCAGAGAAGGGTGTTGGTTTGGTTCTGATTGACTGATAGAAGCTGACTGGAGTCACATGATGTTATTTATGACTGTTCAAGAGCCCCATGGGGAGATGCTTTGGGATTGGAATCTCATCAGAGTGGTTTGATGGGATTTTTCACTTGAGGAGGGGATCTTGAATTAGGACTTCCACTGATATAGATATGGATGCCCAGTGTGGGCATGGCACCTCAGTACTTTTTGAATATGAACTGAAATGTGTCTGTAGCCTCAAAAACCAAAAGTCGGCGCTGAAAGTTTGATCAGATTCTTAGTTCCGCTTCTTAATTTTTTATCAGATATTACAATACCTGATTTATGTAATCATTTTGTTAATTTCTCCTAAACTATACACCGAATCAGAAACCCAATATTTATAAATTACAGCAGATTAAACATGAGCTGTTTTTAGTCACACTATGACTTCCTTTGGACTCTAATGAAGTTGAATTGTTTCGGAAGAGGATGACATAGAGCTACACAAGTAAAAAAGCATGAACAACATTTTGACTGATGAGGGTTATTGAATAATGAGTAACTTTTTTTTTACCTTGACAGGGCTCAAAAATGGCCGGCATAGACAACCAATTTAGTAAACCACATCTCCATTTAAAAACATTTCAAAAATTTCCCAAATGCTGAACTATTGATATATAATATGTCCAGATTCAATAATATAAGCATGTAGCAGCATGTAGTCTGAAGAACTTCTCTGCAAAGTTCTGGTAATATGTACTGGTAATAAAACATGTTTTGGTGGGAGTTAATAATCTGGCAGTCGGGTATAAAGCTCCAGAGGCAGCAGCAGCACAGAGCCACCAGACAGAGCTGTTTGTCAGAGCTGAATAAAGATGAGATGATGAGGCTGAATCTGCTGAGTAAAGTTTTATATAAGTTGGAAAGTTAGCGTTGTTTCCCCTTCAGCATCAGCATGAAACACACACACACTGACACCTCTCTCTCTCTCTCTCTCTCTCTCTTTCTCTCTCAGCTCAGTCTATGTCTCTGTCTCTTATAGCTCCCTCTCTATGTGCCCTTTCTCTCACTGCAATCTCTGTTTGTCATTGTCAGTTTTCTTTACTTTTCAGAACATTTAGTCCTTTTTGTTGGCTGTTTCTTTGCACATCCAGTGCAAGCTCTGGAGCAAAGTCCAGCGCATGTAACCAGTGTGTGTACACACACACACACACACACACACACACACACACGTATATACTAGGTCCTCCACACCCACCTGCAGTGTAGACAGCCAGAGCAAATATACTCAGTACAGCTTTGACAGCTTGCCAAGGGTTAGTGTTCTGCTTGTTAGCTAATATTCCTGACTAGACACCCAGTACTGTTAACTGTCCAGTCTCACTCAAGTACCAGTAATCCTGCCATGAACCTGGCAGTTAATATTAACAATGATCAAATATATTTGTGCACACTTTCAAAATCACGTTTCAAGATGCTTTATAATGTAGTTAAGACTAAATCCATTATAAAAAGAAAAACTATAAATATACTGGAGGTAAAAAAGACATTGGACATAAATATCATAAAAGGAGGCACTGACAAGGCTTTTGTAGACAAGTAAAATCTGCCTATGCAGTCACATTATTTTATTATATTATTATTAGCAATATTATTATTTCACAAATCAACATGTTTCAATAGTTCAGTCAGAGACACTCAGAGACCAGTTATAGCAAATGATTATACAGTTAGATTTGGCAGAAAAAAGTTCTGCTGTTTGAGGGAGCCCTCAAAGAATCCAAGCAGCAATGAGGATTCTACTGAGAGGGCTAATCCCCCAGAACAAAATGATTGCTGCCTGCTTAATAAGTATTAGCAGGGAGCACATTAAAACCCCCACCCTGAATCTATGCAACAGCATCTCACAATTTCCACTGAAAGATAGCAAAGCCCTTCTCATCTGAGATGCAAGTCTGCCTCCTCTCTTAAAGCTAACCAGATCAGCAAGAGTTCAGCTACAGATTCCATTCTGATATGAACTAAAGTAAACCAAGTTGAGTGTGAGTTTTTGTTGAGTTTTTTTTGCAATGAAAATGAATAAACATACACTTCAAATGAATACACAGACATTCATCAGTATATAGTGAACTGAGCTGCCAATAGCACGTCATCTGTAAGCACAGTCATAAACACCAATAATTCCTGCTCATCACAAACTGAATGTGAACAGTATCAGCACAGCAGACCCTGGCATAACACAAGGCCAAATCCAGTGAACAGGCTCCTGACACAGTGGTCACAGCCCGACAGCAAACACAGCTGGGCTTCTGTCCCACATCTCAACCAACGGCCAACGACTGTGTCTCAACAGGTAGACAGCAGGCAGCAGCAGACAGCAGCAGGCAGCAGCAGTCAGCAGCAGGCAGCAGCAGGCAGCAGCAGTCAGCAGCAGGCAGCAGCAGGCAGCAGCAGGCAGCAGCAGACGCGCGGTTGAGATGAGATAGATGCTGAAGTGACAGTAAGGGTGAGGGACAGAAAGAAGGAAAATATTAAAAGGAGCAACAAGGGAGATCCTGGGAGAGGTGGCAATCCTGGCCCAAGCTCCCAGCAACCTTTCCCCCCTCTATTCTAAAGAATAAAAGGGGAGACCCTTTCATTCTTTTTTTCCATTCATTTTTCCTTCTTCTTGCTGCTATTTTTACTGACATGTTAATTGGTTGAGTATCATGCTGCTGCCACTGTTGCTGCTTTCTATTTGGGTGCATTTCCCTCTCAGACTGGGTCTCTTTTATTTGAATATCAATTTATGCACATTATATTTGGGTAGGTTTTCCATAGGCCCCTTTCGGATCAGGTCCAAAATTTTGGCCCGTTATAAGTTATACCTGTCATGGGTTTTCAAAGACTGATTTATATTTGTTTAATTAACTGTATAGTATATGTTTAAAAGAGTATTTAGATGACTGTGTAATTGTTGGGTTCATGTCAATTTTGGGTCATGGACCAGAAAGTTGAGAATGAGTATAAACCATCAACCCTTGGCAGCCTCAATCCAAAAATATCAGCACTGGTCCTAAAAACCCACTTTCGTTAACCCCTCTTCAACCTATGAGAGCAGTGCAAGTCCATCAGACTAATTTAACAGGTACCAGGGGAAATGAGGATAGAAACAAAACCCAAGTAATCACTGGAATGTCTGAACTGAACAGCTGTACTATTTAGGAAACAAATTTCTAATGCTGCAAACCTCTCTGTGGAACATCCAGTCAATGAGAAAATTGACTGAAAAACTGAGACTACGGAATGCATGTTTTAGATTATGAAATAAAAGTCTGAGAATTCTGGAATCAAACCAATTCACTCAAACTTGATGATGATTCCACTCACAGCCTTGCACACAGCTCAGAGGGAGCTACAGTGTATCTTGAATGGATGTAAAAACCCCAGAACATTACTCAAGTCCCAGCTTTTAGGGAGTGGAGGAACGTATTTCTGCTTTTTTTAAAGCTTTTGACCACCTTCTTCAGCGAATGGAAGATTTCAGTCATTTAATTTGAATTTGGCATCATTTTTGGCATTAAAGGCTTACTCAGTTAACATACACAAACACAATGTTTTTCCATTCAGAATATTCAGTTTCATCCAGTATTCTCAGGTTCTGTTTAATATTCTCAGATATTCCAGGTTCTCAAGTTACGGATTTTAATTCCATATTCTTGAATTCTTAGAGTTTCATCCAATATTCTATGTTTGACATTCTAATCTATCATTAATTATTTTCTATACAGCATGCTGTGATATGTGTATATATACCTGTATATGCAGATGCATTACACTCTGATCCCTTCATGTCAACACGTCAGGTGTTTGTGCTACAGTTGTGGCTTTGAAGATGCTAGATAAGATGAGGCTGCCCTCTGAGGTAGGCCATGTCAGCTTAATAGGGGGTGGAAGGAACACACATCAATGAATAATGAGGGTTGTTTTGGTAGCAGCTAAGCGTTCATGCTGTAGGTATTTACAGTACAGACAGTGCAGGTTTGTGACAGTGCACTCATGAAGTGAAAAAAGCTTCTTGTATTCAGCTCTCAGTGTTTTGTTCAGTCATGGTGTTTTTGGTCATTACTCAGGTATGTGGTTCAGAGTGTACAGACAGATGACATACTGTAACTATGAGTTACATAATGATAGATAAGTGTCAGTGATATCAGTGTTGAGATGTGTTGTGTGTGCTGGCCAGTTGAAGCAGAGTGTGTGTTTTTCCAAGGTGGACTCCTCATGTCCTGTCTCATTGGATGAGCTCCCACAGGGTGTTGTAGAGGTGGGGCTGAGACTCTGTGGTCCTGTCCCAGCATGCCTCCTTTATAGCTGCCTGGTGATTCCTGTCCAACCACTTCTGTTTATGACAGATGTCAGTTCAAAATGACCCAGAGACAATGCAGAGACAAAGCACAACCTCTGATCCATCTGGTATCTGCCTCAATATAGAACATTTTTGTCTAAACTGTATTAAATGGGGATGTAACGCCATTTACAACTTTAAATCAACATGAGTTCTGTTTACAGCTTGGAAACATACAGCAGCATTTCTGAGTTTTGGCTGGAGTATGCTGGCTGAAAGAAAAACAACTTGTCCAAAATAGAAAACAAATGATATTTGATCCAAGCTTTTTTTCTCTCTCTCTATCTTGTGCAGTTTACATATGATCTGTTTGGACAAGAATGTTTGTCAATGTTATTTATTTCTAATAGCAATGTAACCATTAGAATGTTTGTCCTCTAACTGGAAGCTTGGGTTTGACTCCAGAAACAGCTTTTCCTTAAAGAATAAGGCCCTTATTTTCTCAGTGCTGGCAATTATTCCTATCAGTAATACTAATACATGTACTCACCAAGGACATTGCAGAGTTTTGGGAATGTGGTAACATTGCTCCAAGGATCTCAGATGATCAGTCAGGTTGTAAATAAGCCTTTTTGGAAGAGAACTTAACATACTTACCGTAACACACATCCAGAGCTTTCCTGTGCAATGGGGAATAAGTGCTGACATTTTGGGAACCATCCACAGTGGTTTAGATAATCTGGCTAAACTGTTGGCTTGTTTACAGCTGGTCAAACTGTAATAAACCAGAATGATACTTTTAGCAAGACGCTAAGCAGACTCCCCCACTGAGTGTTGCTGGTGATAGCATCATCAGACAAATGATCAGAATTCAAGAGAAAAGGTAATCACTCTTCATATCAAATGCATTAAAACAGAAAGCAGCTTTTCAGAAAGAGTACAAGATTAAAAGCTTTGAGAAACATAAGTAAAATAAATGCAGTTAAATTAAATTAATTAAACAAGATAAAATAAGACTTTATTGATGCCCAGAGGGAAAATTCACAGCAGAGCTCATGAGTTGTCTCTTTAAATCCAGCTCTTTGTAGAAGAGGCAATGCACACTGAAGAAGATCATTTTTGTCTTTGAGGATTTCAGTTGTATGGCTAATTTGTAAGGGTCATCTAGCTCATGGTAGCATGGTAGCATCGTAGCATGGTGGCTGAGTGGTTAGCACCATCCCCTCACACCAAGAGGGAAACCTCAGTCCTCCCTGTGTTCACGTCAGTTTCCATTTAAACATATGCAACACAGGAGAATAGATCATTACAGCTCATTAAGGCTGTGTCAGCCACTTGATATTTTTGTCTGGTTGGGAAGTCAGTGCAACAAGTGAATATTCTGCAGACATCCTGCCAGGGCTACACATTCATCAGTTAAAGGAGTCAAGCCTGAGATGGGACAGCTTGTGTACATGACTGGTGCATATGGACTGGTGATCTGTTTAAGCAGTTCCACTGTTTTTGTATAATCCTTATCAAGAATAAACTGGACACACAGATGAATAAAATATATATATATATGTGTGTGTGTTTTTTTGTTTTTTTTAAATATGGCTATTAATTGGACACCACATAATACTAATATAAGATGATTTGAATAAATCAAGACTTATAAACTTGTGTTCATTATACACTATATGCCAGATCTCATAAAAAGCCCCTTTCAAGACTTGATTTATTTTTCTAGGGGAGGCTGGGTGATTTCAATATTACGTACTATGGGTGGTGCCAAATCCAAATACGTTATTCTGCAAAGCACAGATAGTGGGGTTTTAATGAACATTTATTTTGTGCAAATATTTTTAAAATGATTTGTTTTCGGGAAGAAAAAAAAAACCCATGTCAAAGGCCACACGCAGGTTGGTTACATCACTATTTCAGTCTCAGGTCTCAACTAGGGGAGTCACATCCACCTGCTACATGATGCACATTTCCTAATTTGGACATCACTCCTGGAGTTGGGGGTGAAGTGCTCTCAAGGGACTCTCCATAACCTGTTATTCCCCTTCTCCTTTCCCCAAAGTGAGGTTGTAAAAAATAGGCAATAAATACTCTCTGTGTTATGAGTATATGAATACCTTATATAAATACCTAAAGGTCTATCTGCATGGTGGCAATAAACAGACTTTTAGCTGAGTAGTCAGCGCAGTCGTCTATGATCTGGGAGACTCGAGTTCGAGACTCGGTGTGGGGACCTCCTTCGTGAGATGGTTTATTCATGAACACTTATTGTAACACTTAAATTTTCTAAAATTACAAGCATAATAAAAACAAAAACAAGATTTTAAAGCCTATTTCCACTTTTATTCGAGTACAAATAAATATGCAAATAATTTTACTGCCTCAACAAATATAGATACAAATACAAATACTGGGCTCTGGGTTCAGAGCAAATATATGTGTGTGATTTTTTTTAAAAAGGCCTCAAGCTCAGTCTGACTGCGTCTGTAGGAGTATTGGCTGTGACAAGAAGCTAGACTGCGCTTTAATCTTGCTTAACAAACTAGAAAATTCTGGTCTTATGTCAAATGGTAAACATTCTCATTCAGCTAACTGAGCTGTTCACCCACATGGAAGAGATACCTGCTCTTTAGCAGTGTTGTTTTCAATCAGCAGCTCTGTCAGAGAGCTGTCGAAACCTGTTGTACCTGTAGTTTTTACTACTTGACTCTGTAGAGGTGTGGCCATAGCCAGGAGACATTCTGTAAGGAGAGAAAGCTCTGTCCAACTGAAACTTTTGTTATGTCGCAGTAGATGTAAACCAAGTTCTGCATGTGACCATTACAAATCTTAATTCATTCTCTTTAGGTATTTTAGTTCTTTAAGAAATGAACCTGCTGCAAGAGAAATGCCACCTTTAACATAAAAAAACACCTTGTTCTCATTACCCCCTCATTGGCTAAATTATTAAACAGTAGTATAAGGTGTGTTGTGTGCAAGGGTACATCTGACTCAATAGGCAGAGTCATAGGGTTACGCCTACAGGTGCGTATGAGTGAAGTGTGTGTGTGCAGAGAAGCTTAGCCTCACCTTTCCTGACAGCAAACAGCTATACAGAACTATCAGCTGGCTGTGAAAAGACGAGTGTTCATTCCTTTGGGGCTTTTTTGCTACTTTCTCTCTGTCCTTGGGATCATGTCACTGATTCTGAGACAACATTCATCAGTGTACACTGCTAGCTGATCCTCTCCCAAACACAGGGCTGAGGAATCCTTGGGATGCAAAGACAGTTTAGAAATAAACTAAACCAGACTAAAAGCCTAGAGGGCTGTGACATTCAGTCCCCCTACTAGTAGAGCCTTTCAAGTAGTGCAGCTAAAAGTCTCTCCTGAGGATGGTGCCACAGCAAAGGTCATGGGGTCATCCATCCATCCATCCATCCATCCATTTTCTATATGCACTTATCCTACTGCATGAGAGGCAGGACACACCCCAGACAGGTGTGTTGAGTTAAATATCCCCACAACTGTATGGATTGCCATTAATTTTGATTCCCCAGGTACTTCAGATTTCCTCTGAAGTACCTGTCACATATTCAGTTGTGCAGAGATTTTTTTTTTTTTACAAGTCTTGTTAGTATCAAATATCTGAGCAAAGAAGTCATTCCACCACAGGTTTTATCAGGGTTAGTCAACCAGTAAACTCTTTAATAAAGCCTGTCTATAATGTACAACAGAATGGCTTTCAGCTGAGAGTGATTTGTGCATGATGGCATAAACACTGTTAAATAGCTTTTTTATTGACTTTCAAAATGTGTTAGATCACATGAAGTTGATACAGTAACTCCTTAAAATGCATTTTATGTCTCAGAAAATATGACTGTCCGCCTGACAAGATAGTGATGTGACTTTACTGAGATCTGTTGTGCAGGTGAGTATTGTTTCCATCTTTGGAAAGGGTTATCACCAAGTTGTGAGAAATTCAAAATGAGATGTTCTCACAGCTCTGTCAGGTTTTTCGCATGGTTGTATAAATCAGTTGACAGTCTATGAGAGGAAGAGACAGCTGACCTGCTTTATATCTATGCCATTTTATCTGCTGCTTTGCACTTTGCTTCCAGTAGTAAGTTTTGAGTGAAAGTTTGGCCGCACACGTAATGGCGGTATGCCAAATGAGGCGTCCTTCTGGCCTCTAAATTAAAACAACTATAAAATGATAAGCATTATAAATCATAAGCTAAAACGTGAGATATATCTGGAAGTGAATGAATTTATGATCCGGATCAACAATGAAGAAACTTGATGAAAGAAAACAACAGAAACACAGTAAGAAACACAAACAGCTGAAAACCTCACCTATCAACATGCCAGACGACAACAAGATGAAACGGGTAATGATTGAACTCAAAAACTTCATCACAACAGAGATTAAAGACTTCAGATCTGAATTCAAAACATACCATGAAGAGACGGAGAGAGACATTAAGAACATCATAGAGCAAACAACTGAGCTACGGCAAAAAATTGAGAAAACAGAAACCAGAGTGGACGAGATGGAGCTCAGAGTCGGAGAGATACATGAAGTGGACATCTCTCAACATCAATCCATCAAACATCTGACACAGAAGATGAACGACATGGAAGTACAGATGGGCAAGGTAATGACGTGATGGGATTCTTGAGAAAATGTTTCCATGACATGTAGGAATTACCAGGAGAATTCAATATCACACAGGCCAACCATATCTACAGAGAGAACATGGACCAAGCAAGACCAATTATCGCTGTATTTAACTATGACACAAAGAAAAAAATTCTACAGGTGGCCTGGACAAAGAAAGAGGTACTGTTTAATGGAAAGACAATATATTTCGACAATGATTTCACTACCAAACAGAAGAGAGGCGTGTACAAACTGATCAGGTACCAACATCAAAGAAAACATCAGATCATATATTATCGCTCCAGTGAAACTAGTCTTCAATAAAGATGGGACATCGACAATCTACAACAGCCCACAGATGGCATTCAGAGCCGAAGGAAGGAAGGGGAATGACAAGTGCAAGTGGCAAGTTCAAGCTACAGGAAGGGCAACTGGACAGCTTGACTGGCTCCACAGCCGAGTGGGATATTGTGCGACAGAAGAGTGTGAGGAGAAATGAAGCAGGACATGCAAACACTAACAGCTGTCCAAAGGAGGTGGAGAGGAAATGGGAAGGATTTAAAAAAAGAAAAAAAAGTAGTATTTCTGATATCCCTCTTCTGTTTTCCTTTATTTCTCTTTAAAATATGGTAACAAGCTGCTCTTTATCCGGTTAAGTTCGACGTTTTTTTTTTTTTTGTTTTGGTTTAGGAGTAGGGGAGAATGGGGTAAGTCGAGCCAGTGGGTAAAATGAGCCACCCCCTGTATCTAGGTAACCATAAAGAATTGATTTGATTTGATTGATTTTTGTCATGCCAAATGAATTCATCATGTTACCAAAGTTATCAGTCTTGTATCTTAACTAAGATAGATAACTTTTGGACATTATTACATGTTAATTTAGGTCAGTGTAAGCTACAAAACAAGGCCATAAACTCAGCATAATTGTGGATCTGAGCCACTGTGTGAAACAGTTTTGTCAAAATGAAGGTTGTGGGGTAAAATGTGCCAGTGATGCTGGGGCAAGTTGAGTCAATGGATCAATTTACCCCCAAAAGTTTAAATAGGCTACATATGTACAGAGTGTGTATTTAAGTGTTATTTTCTGATATTCTTGGGATAGATAACATCAAGATGGCAAGGCAGTACAAAAGAAAGACAAGCAAAAGCTCATCAGATTTTTGATGATAACATGGACAGCTTGTTTTTCCATGCACTATTGATGCACACATGCACTCACACACACACACACACACACACACACACACACACACTCATGTTGATGAATATATACCTAATTGTTGTTTAGCCACACACAAACATGCTGTACATATACAGAAAAGCACATTTACACATACATTTGTTCACAGTTCAATCTACTACTACTGAAAATGTTTAGGTAACATGTTGAACAACACAACATAAACATATAGTTTTACTTAAAAGGATGAGTTTTTGCCTTTGTTACATTGGAAGCATTAATAAAGTTCAAAGTTATCTCAAAATTGTTTGATTTTGTATCATTTTTACATCAGTATTTAACAGTGGCACTACTTACCCCATCCCCATGCTCATTTTACCCCTACCTTGGGGCAAGTTGTGCCATAGGACTAACTTTTTTTGATGAGTCATTGTTCTAAACCATAATAATTAGATAAGATAGATAGAATAGATCATTTCCATGGGTACACAACAACCTGAGGTATATATAGTAACTATTATTTGAAACAAATACACTTTTATTTTGCAGTAAAATCATCAAATGTAAAAAGTGGCATATGTTACCCCGTTCTCCTCTAATGTTGTATGTAATGACTCCCCAGCTAAAGGGAAAGAAAAACAGAGGGAAACATAAGTTAATCTCATTGTTCTTTTTCCCCCCTTTCCAATACACTGAAACTTATGTAATCTAGAGTGATACATTAGCTTATTATTAGCTTATTCTAAAACTAAGTTCTGAAAAAAGGGGCCATGACTTAGGTGAAAGACAAGGTGTTCATTCTCTTTGATAGAATGCACACTTTACCATACAATGAGGAATGCATGGACAAGTAGAGTAAGCTACACAAGCTTTAAGATAGCAAATCAGGAAGTCACTTTTTGGGTTTACTATGCACTTAACATGGGTTTGGTTGTCTTCACCTTTTCTTATGTTGTTTATAGCCTAGTCACACTCCTCGCTGTAGTATGTAGTACAGAACAAATAGATTTATTAAATTAAACAGGAAGCAAACACCTAAGACCATGTGTCTACCCAGGACATATATCTAATTTATGAGTGACTTGAATATTATTTGTAAATTTTATTAATATTAAATGTCAATGGCCTCAACAACTGTATTAAGAAGACAAAAGTCTTTCAACAATTGAAGAAAGAAAAGGGAGATATAATGTTTCTCCAAGAAACTCATTTGACGCAAGAAGGACATAAAAAACTAAGTAAAATAACAAATGTAGTAAAGTATTTTCATCCTCATACAGTTCAACAAGAAGGGGCATTGCTAAGAATATAAAAGGACATATTCCTTTTGAAAAGATAAATTGAATTGTACACAGGATAAGGAAGGAAGATTTGTTTTTGTGGTGGGAAAAATTGAGACAACTGAAATATCTCTAATGAATGTTCACTGTCCCCCAGATGAGGTGCCTGAATTTATGATTCAAATGATAGAGTTAATAATCACACAAGGGAAAGGAATAATTACCATTGGTAGGGACTTTAATTTGGTCCTTTATCCCAATATAGATTCAACAGCTGGATCACATAAGGCAGAAAAAACAGCTATATTACTAAGGAGAATATGTGCAGAGACAGGTCTAATAGATGTATGGAGAACATTACATCTGGCAAACAAAAGACTTTACATATTACTCTGGTAGACATTCCACTTACAATAGATTGGATTACTTTTTTATGTTTAAAAAAGATATTTCAGTCATTAGTCAATGCATTATTGGAACAATGACTTTATCAGATCATGCATCCGTTACCCTAAAGATGAAGTTAAATTCTAAAAAAGGGAAACATCTATGGAAAATAAACAATTCCCTCCTGCAGGACTTTAAAGAAAGAATTTTAAAAAATTAAATTAAATTAACATTACAAATGCATTAATGATTACTTGGAGGTAAACGACACAGGGAAAATCAATGAGATCACCTTATGGGAATTGCAGCCCTGAAGTAAATAACTAGGAATTGGCTAAAAACCCCTCAAGTCCATCAATTCAAAGATGGAAAGTAACAATACAGAAAATCTCAGAAATTGAGAGAATAACATACAGAGTTAAAAATGAAGAGACAGACTATAAAAGATGTTGGTTTAAGTGGATGAGATATGAGGCCACCAATTTACTAATGAAATAATTTAAACTCAGACTAACAAAAGAATTTATAAAAGGACAGAGGCAGATCTTGGGAAAACAAATAAAAATATAGACATGATCAGTGCACACATCTTAAAGGAGGAGTAGACACATATGCAGATAAATACTTGTGTATATGTATGTATATGGACACATGGATGAAATTACTAGTATTATTATTTTATTTATATATGTTATGTTATATACATATACATTTTTATGTATATGTGTATGTATATATAATATGTATATATATTTATATTTTCTTCACTTTTGTTTTTATCACCAGGTATATAAAATACAAAAAAAGTTAAAAATAAAAAATAAAACAACTGCAAGGACATGAAAATATACTGGACATTTTTGTGAATGTATCAAATTATGAATGAATTGCAATAAAAGTATGAAAAAAAGTTTTGCCTCTTAAAGGTGAGACCTAAGGATGGAGACATCAATTGGTCCCACTACATTTGTTCCAAATAGAGATATCTCAGCAAGTGCTAGAAAGACTGAAAATAATTTTGGTATAGAGAGTCATAATTTAGCCTTATTGATATTACAACAGATGAAGAACCCTTTCCTCCATTTACCTTAGTGGACACTCCATTATCTTTCCTCTAGAACTACCCTCAGGACAAATTGCTACCCAAAAACTAAGGTTTTAAAAATGAATTGTCAACATTTCTATAGGTGTGTTCTAACTCAACATGAATTTTAGAGGTTGCACCATTGCACTATTCAGTAGCTCAAGGTTAAGTTGACGACTGCTGAATTTATGACATGCATGTATTTTTAATACTTCATAATAGTTGTTGTAGTGAGCACTGATAAGTCATGTGCTGTACCTGCACAATGAAAACTGTGTATGTGTGTGTGAGGACAGCTGGGGAAGCATTTCAATAGCTCCCAGTGACTGGTGCTGCAATCTAAATGGCTGCATTGACTGCATGCACGCACACTGACACAAAGTCACTCTATATTAAGAACAAGAACTTGAGGATGAAGCTCTGTGCAGCATTTCAGCTGAAAGAAACATGATCTAGATTTTTTTCCCCATATCCATGTGATGTACTGTGCAAAGAATTTTAAGTTACACAGATCATTAAAAATACTTTGTTTATTCAAATGTTTCACTTGCTAGGAGGATAGCAGCACTTCTGTAAGATGCAAATGAAATCACAAAGGCTGCATGAATAATGCAAACGGCCTCAAACCCCACACAACAAGTCCACATGGATGCATGGTTGCTATGGCAACACATGACCATGTCATTTAGCTAGAAGGTAACAGAGGAATCTCACAGCCATAAATGGACAGTACATAAAGACCTTTAGGTTGCCATTCTGTCAACTGTAATGAGATAATTAATGTCTATTAAACATCAAAGATGAAGCACAGGGAAGAGCAGTGTTCGAGTTAGAGCTTTCCATGTCTGAGACAAAGTAGTTCAAAACTGTTGTTGGGCCTCAACCATGGACTCAGACAAAGGCACGCCTACATGTAAAACCTGAAGCCTGACCATGAGGCTTCCTTTGTCCTTTGTCCCCTGAAACAACGGGGGCAGCATCAAAATGCTGCTCACAGACTCCACTTCCCATAATGCTTTGTCGAGTTCGCACCTAGGTGAGAACAGGGAGCTCAAACCCTGGTCTCTGATTGGCAGAGACCCACAAACACCACCGGGAGTCATGGCAACACAGCTGTGACGTCACCGCCCCTTTAAGAAGTGGCTGCGTGAGTTCAACATTGCCTTTCCACAGTAACAGCGCTGGAGGAAGCGTTGCTTTTTCCGTGAGCCAGCTTACTAAAGGGTACTTACTAAAGGTAACCCCGTGCACGTGGACTTTTTCCCCCATTGAAGATTCAACCCTCTCCCTGTGTTATACTGAACACATTCACCGGATCCAAGAGAAAGACCGCTGCTGCTGCAACCCAGCGCTCTCACTGCCTGCAAGAAGGAAGAAAAGGATTTCTTCACAAAGACGTGGATAACTTCTCTGTCCCGCTCTTCTTCAATTAAGTCGACTCTGCTGTTTCCCTCGCCACGCAGCCGAGGATCAGCTGCCATCAAAACCCCGCCGACAGAGCGCTGACGTCCCCGTCAGTATCCGAACCGGACCAGGACGGAAGAAACACACACCGTATCGTTTTATGAAGCGACCACGTAAGAGGCTATGTCTGGACAGAGAGAGAATTAAATGCGTGTTTGTTAGCTTTTAGCTTTAAGCCTAATTGCTATTGTGTTGTTTGATTTAACGGACCGCCGACCCCCAGGCGGTGCCATCTTGCCATTGTTATAACCGACACTATGATCATGGCCGCTATTCGGCTATCACGTGACTCCTCGCGAGATCACGCCCGCTGTCCTTGAGATCGCCTGACGTCATCTCACGAGATCACGCCAGTCACCCCAATTCTTGCGCAACGTCATCTCACATATCACGGTCACCATTTTGTTCACACCCACAGACACACACACACACACACACACACCCATCTACACTCTCATACACTCACACCCACATGCACGCTCCAGCTTGCATGTGTTTCCATTGTATATAGCTGTATTATTGCCTAGGTAGTATTAGATTTTAGGAGTGTCTTATTGATCAAAGCATTTGCTAACTTGTTAACTTTGCTATTGTTTAATAAACACTTATATCTTTAAAGAGAAGTCTGTTGTAATTGTGCTCATTTATTGTAAAAGGTGGCTGATTGAGAAATAGGGTCAGAGCTCAAATTCATACCTTCATTGTTCACTTGTGGATGCTGATATCCCTCAGATATCAGCATCCCAAGTGAACCTTGTTTATGAGACTACCTTATTGTTTGGTTATTGGTCCCGGTTTCCGGGTGGTGCCCCGTATTATTAATTCATATTAATAATTTAATTTTTTATTAATAATTATCTGATAATGATTAATTACTGCTAATAACCAACCAGCTTACAATCACCACCCTAACAAGTGGTGCTCCTGTATGAGGCTCTCTCACTCTATAAATCCCAACACTGTTCAGAACCAAGCATCTGAACCAGGAAATAAAGATGATAAAACTGGCAACATCACCTTGTGACTGATGAATCAGCACCCCAGGAAACATACTGTATCTATCCCTCTGAGCATTGGTTGTACGAAATTAATGCTACAGTATGCATCTGCAAGATGCATTTAAGATCATAGTGTTGGAGGCCAGCTGCAGATGCAACAACAATCGAGGAATGTAATGCAGAGAAAAAATTAAAGCATATAGTCTATTGTGATTTTAATAGCACAGTCTCTGTGAGTGTTGCCATGCTTGGTTACATCCATGGTGTGCAAAAGTTCTTAAGACAGATATTCTTGGTGTCAGCCCTAATCTACCCTCAAGTGGTTATGCATTTAGTCAAGTATGTGAACAGCACTGCTTGCATCACAGCGTAAAATTGTGCTCTAAATGTACATGTTGGTAAAAAGCATGTACACTATATCACAAGTCCCACAGGGGGAGGATGGAATTATACAGATATTAATTTTGAAGTAACTAAGTTAACTTTGTAACAATTACAAAGGCAGCTACATAAGTGAGTCATAATAAAACATTCAAAAATGCACTGTCAAAGAATAAAGTCTTATCAACACTGACTGAAGGAACATAATGGTATGCTGTGTTTTTAATAGCTGGCTCACATGATGTATATCTTTAAAATGATCTTTGACACCTCCCCAGTCTCAAAACATTTGACCTGTATACATCAACAGGTTGATACGATACTGTCTGCTGCTGGGAACACTCTGCCCAGTTTTCACAGCACCCTGGATTTATAGAGACCCACAGAGATTAGACAGTCCAGTTCTATCTCTGCCTGATAGATATGGCATGACAGGGGTGTGAATACAGACATGGATAGTCAACTATGAGAAAAATGTGTATAAGGGGTGTCTGAAGAGTCCTAATGAAACTGACAACTATGTGAGATTTGACCTCAACACCCAAGAAACACTGGCACCTTCAAAACAAGGTCCAAGATTCAAATAAACTTAAAATGTACACCTACAGTATACACAGGAAGCAACCCACTGGGTTAGCTGTTGTAACTGCATAGGGATCTATGGTTCTTCCAGGGCAAACCAAGCTAGCTGCTTATTCATCTTTGTATGTTTACAGGCTGTGGGTTGTTGTTGATGTAGCATGTGTACTTGCTAGAGAGTGAGAGAAGATGGTTTGTGCCTGCAAGCCTCCCATTGGCAAGGACAAAATGACACGATATACAGCGTGTAGTTTTCATCGACTGCCAACATACAAAAGTGAGTTGTTGCTAATTGCTCCAACTAACACACAGACCATTGTGTATGAAGTGAACTTCAGGTTCCAGTGAGATGATAGAATGATGTTCCAGGGTGGCTGTTTGAGTAAGAGATTCACATATTTGAAGGTTTATTAGACAGTAAAACACTGACAGCGGTTTGTAGGTTTGTAATACTACACAGGATTTCACAACTCTGAAAAGTGACAGTCATTTCCTTCACCTCTACAATTGAGAGGTAAACAGTAGAATTGTCATGTGTTTTTGTGGGAGCCCCCTGATTTTGGGGTACCACTGTACCACTGAAATGAATGAGTGGACTATGATTTCACACACAGAGCTAACTCGTCTTCGTTCATACTTGCACCTGACAGGCACATACACATTCCACAGTATACCTATAGAGCCTATACACACATCTAGCAGGAACCTGAGGAGAAACTATTTACCACACACTGCAGAATAGCCTTGACATTTGACAGCCACTTTTCCTTCCTTTTATCTGTCCTCCCTTCCCTTTTTGCCCCCATCTTTTCTCTCTTCTCTCTCTTATTTTCCTTATTTTCTGGCCTCATTTCTTTATATGATAATCTGTTTTTCAACCCTTTTTTGGTCTGCTTTTTTCATCCTTTATTCTTCCCTTTTTTTGCTCCCTCCCTCATTTTCATTCTTTCTTTTCTCGTATTTTTTTATCCAATCATCCCTCTTTTATTTTCGTTTTGTTCTGGGTTTATCTTCCTTAAGTCCTCCCTCCCTCCCTTCCTCCCTCCCTTCTTTCTTTTTGTCCTTTCTTTTCTCATTGTATTTCTTTATCTGTTCATCCTTTTTGCTTTAGGTTGTTCTTCGTTCTTTTATTCCTTCCTTCTTTTCTTGCTCTCTTGCTCCTGACCTCTTTTCATTTTTTTCTTTTCTCACTGTATTTCTTATATGATCACCTCTTTTTTTGTGTTTTAGCTTTTTCCTTGCTTCTGTTTTTCTTTCCATAATCGTCAGTATGCTTTATTTTTTCATGTGATCATCAACCTTTTTTATTCATTTCCACTTTCCTTTCCTTTTTTCCTCCTCTTTCCCAACAGCCTTCTTTCCTTTGTTTTTGTTTTTGTTCATGTTTACTTTCTCCTTCATTCATCCTACCATCTCTGACTACCTGAATGAATGAACAAAGGAAGGACAATGAAGGAGGGAGGCTGCACACATACACACACACACACACACACACACCCCTCCCAAAGCCCCGCCTCTGTTGCTAGGTTACTACTAGCTCTTATTATGCAGCCATTTCAGCCAATTGCATCACCTTGCTGTCACTACTGGAGGCGGGGCCTCACTGTGCTCCACCGTGGAAGGAAGTGACTCCTGTTTATCAGTGACATCATTTCCTCCTGCTGTCTTATGGGTACACACGACACACACACAAGCACAAACAAGTTGTCTTCAGTCACTACTGCTGCAGCCAAGCTCAAATACACAACCGTGTCATGTTATGTTTTGCTATATGTTTGTGTGTGTGTGCTGCTTTGTTTTAATAGTGTGTATCTTTGTTTCTTGTGAAGCACTTTGTAAAATATATCATTACTTCAATTTTATTCAACAATCATCTGTATCTGGTCTTGATAGAAATAAGGGTTAATGACTGAAAATATTAAATATTTAATAATAAAGATTAAATGGCATGCATACAGTAAAAAAATAAAGAAAAAATATAAAGAAGAGAAGACAAAAGAAGACAACATTTAACCACGATTTATCCACACATACAATTATTAATGATTAATGTTTAATTAATGATTAATTAATGATTATTTAAAGACTTGTGTGATCTATATGCATTATTTTCTGCCTAAACTAAAAATCTTATGAGTAAAAGGCACTGGAACTTGTAGGATGAACTTATATACTTCCTGGTTGTCAGACTAGAAACTGTCTGTAGAAGAGATTAAAATTTATTGATTTGGATCTCTATGGAAATGAGGCCAAGAGGACACTAAAGAGCAGAAATACAGAAAACGTTTTATCAAGGCTGGAGAAGAGGGGGAGACCTGCCTGTTTGTTTTTGAACATAATTCCTAGGATACTGGGCTGACCAAATCAACACCCTTGAGCTATACAGTGGCCGTGACTGTTTATGAGTGGTTATAATTAATGACACTCTCAACAGGCCATGCTACAAAATAATACAATTTTTCAACATGGTATTTTGATGTGAGGTGTATTTGAGGCTTTCCATTACCTGGTGATAGGTAATACTGCATCTTTGTCCAATTTATTTGCCTGTGCTGCCCTCCTGTGGTACACTATCTGAAATTGTTTTGGTTTCTTTAAATTACATAATCAGATGACATCATTGCTGCATTTATTACTCTTCAGCTACAATAAAGAGTTGTCTGTGGAGTCAAAGTCTCTCTATAGATTTTGAATGCATCTCTGTTTCAGTATAAGATTTTTAGAGACTCCAGATTTTCCAAAACAAATACAGACAGCCACAGCCTTAAAGAAACTCATATTCAGGTCCCAACATCACACTAACCAGCAATGCAATGACTTTTGACACCACAAATCTTGACCTTTGCTACCTCACTGTCTCCTCCTTCATCCACCCCTGTGAGCTCTGCTGGCCCTCGCTGTCTCCTGTTGTGGTAGAAAGTACAGTAGGTACAACATTGTTATTTTACACTTCTTTTTATTGCAAAGGATGCATGATTATGTCTGTTGTACTGCATGTGTGAATTCAATTAAAGATGCCTAAAGATTTATGCATACCAGTCTTGTCTTGTTCGGTATGTTTGGTTTGTTCAAATATGCCAATTCAAAACAATTCTGAAATATCACTGGAGCTGAGGCATGTGTCATATTATTTGACTCACTGTACATCTGCTTCTGACTGTTGTTTAAAGGTACATGCTGTGATTTTGTTATAACACCCAATAGCACTTCCACCACTTCCACTTCCATCCACATGAACTAGTTTGAATTTCAAAATAACAGCGAGCTGGGAGAGCATTTAGAGATTAAGATGTGCTGTTGGGTTGTGTAACAGACTCAGTGAGTGTAGCTTTAATGCAAGAACAGTAGACCAGAAGACTGCATGTGGGTATTATTAGCAATTCCATTTTTTTACAACTTGAATCTTATTTTTGTAGTTTTGGTCATCATCACTTCCAGTAGTAATAACACTGTACTCACCAAGGTAATTGCTGAGATGTGGGAACATGGTGACAACTCTACAGGTGACAGGTGAAGAAACATGAACATTCAGACAATCAGACAGATTTAACCTGATTATCAAAACCACTTTTTTGGAAGGTAAAACTGAAAGTGAGTACATCTAAAATGTTCTAGATGTTCACACATCTACAGTAAGTACAGTAGGTCAGAGTTCAAGCAGGAAGTGGGTGTGTAAACCGTGATGGATGTTTACAATAATCATTTTACCTTTCACCCTTGTTGTCTCTTGTAAATAAATTTGGCTAACCTGGAGGCTTGTTTACAATCTGTCTGATCATCTGACTGATGTTATCATAACTATTACAAATGATGTACAGAGGTACAAAAATAAACCCCAAGTTTTATGAAAGTGGAATTACCTTTTCAATATCATGCTTCTTCAATGCATGAGGAGGTGAAGACGTTACTGCTGATGAAGGTGATGGGGATGTTGAATATGACACTGACCAGTGTAAAACTGTGTTACTTATGTCCTGCCTCTTTCTCTCCCTCTGCAGGTGTGGTTAGAGGAGGAGGACGGTGAGGACGGGGAGTTGAAAGGTCCCATTGTTTTTTGCATGCAGGCGGAGCACGCTGGGACCAGGACATACTACTTCAGCACGGACAGCCATGAAGAGCAGGAGGAGTGGATCAGAGCCATGAGCGAAGCTGCAGAGGTCACCGCTAAGCCAACACAGAGGTCCTGCTTATACACAGAGCCACTGGATATACACATAAATAAGAATCATATTCTCTGGGTGTATTGGATTTGGCCTGTCTACTATGTCAAGTTATATCAATATTGTATTCTATTCATATCATAGTTACTGTGTGTAGGATTCGATTTTCTTACTTTGGCCCCATCTAGTGGTAGTTTTAGGAGTTACACTTATGTGACAAGTTGTATCATACATGTACATCTAAAAATGGTCTTAAACAAGCACTGGTTTCTTCACAACTACAAAGGAAACGTTTAATGAGAAACAATAAAAAAATTTTTTAAAAACTGTCAATGGGGAATACCAAATGACGCAAACCTCGGATTAGGTGACGGGCAAGAAGTACATACTATCTTTGCATGTCTTCTCAGAAAAACAAAACAAAAATAAAGGTATATTTGAACCAATGGAGAGTGTACTGGTAAAATCTTAAATCATCAACAAAATACATAGAAAAAGCATTGCATTTTATAATATGTACTGGAAGATAGTAATCTAAATTTTAAAGTGCAAATTGTTAGCATTGTATATAGATGTATGTAAATTGGTAACTGATAGTATGATTCCAGATTTATAATCAGCAGTCATTCAGTAATGTTTAAAGTTGCTTTCACTGCAAACCTGTTTGGTTCAAACAATCTGTGGTGTGTTTGCACATTTAGGTTAGTGTGAAAGCTGTCAATCAGACTCTGGTACGGAGCAATCAACTGGACAGAGACCATTTGAAAAGGCTGGTCTCAAACCAGACTAACCACAGGACTGTGTGATAGCAGATATATGAATTTAATCATGAATTAAAAAGTTAACTATTGTTAAATGTACACATCTGCAGATCATGGGAACTGTCAAGAAAACTATCTCCTAAGCAATCTCCAGTATATAAGCATTGTATATGATCATTTAGTCACCAGCTGCACATGACACAGTTGTGTTTGCACCTGTGTCATGTGCAGTGTGTCTATGTGGCCCTCCATTTATTAGAAAGTGAGCAATGAGTAACAGTTGATGAAGGAAGACAGTCATCAAAATTATCCAATGACAGTTATTTCTCTGTCAACATGACCAGAGATAAAAGGCAACAATGGATCATTTTGTTGGTTGGTCTGGACCAACTTGGCTTGATAGTAATATTTGAAGGACCAATATACAATACTCTCCATTTCTAATAACACAAAATTACATATTAAGCATAATATCACAAATGTTGATCATTGACTCAGTGACTGGGCCTGGTGTTGAGATTTACTGGTGTCAAATTCTTTTTCTGCCTCTGTATCTTTTTTGGAAACAAAATTAGCTATCCATCTATCCTCATGCTCTATTTTTTCCTTCAAACTTCACAGAACAAACTCGGACACCACAGCTCCCAAACACTCCCTGGTGACTCCGGCACCCGACCCCCAAACACAACAGCATCCACAGGCACGCACACACAACGAAACTGACAGTGACCCACCCCCCCACCATAAGATCAATGGGGTAGACAACCTCGATACACCCCCACCCTCTACACCCTGCTCTGATCAGGAGGGGAAGAAGAACGATGGGAGACGAGGAGAAGGTGGAGGTGAAGATGAAGGCGGAGGACCTGGTTCTGGCCAAGCTGCTCTCTCAAACCACCACCCAAATGGCTGGGGCAACTACGGCCCTCCCAAAACCATGCCCCACAACAGCAACAGCAAACCCCCTCCATCCAGGAGACACAGCGGACATCGTGCCCCTCATGGACATCCTGAAGGGGGTGTTAGCCCACCACACAAGCCCAAGGAGCAGCAGGAGAACGTGGTGCTGAGAAGGGGTTTTGTTCCCAGAACAGCTCCAGAGAGGGTGGCCCAGAGGAAGAGCTCCATGGCCCAGCTACAGCAGTGGGTCAACCAGCGGCGCGGTATGGCCTCCCAGGAGGACATCAACAGGTAAATCAGTGGAGAACAGGAGGAGCATGTTGTCCTTGCACTTTCCTTTAAGTGGTGCTGCAGTGGTTGTGGAGACACTGATGTTGCTGCTACTGTAAGTCGTTTACAGAGACCTGTGACACAGTGAGAATTGCACTGGGTGCATATAAAAGTATCCCATTTAATTATTTTCATAGCTCGCAGTAACACTGAGAAATTTGTTATCAAAGCACTTTACGTCCACTGCCTCAAACCCAGGCCTATACATGAGGCTGATCAAATTTAAAGGAATAGATCCAATTCGTGGGAAATACACTTGTTCCCTTTCTTTCTGAGATTGAAATCAGAAGATTGATATCAGTACAGACTGAAAGATGTGGTTTGCCTAGCTAAGCATAAAGACTGGATCAGTGGGAACCAGCTAGCCTGGTTATGTGCAAAATACACAAACCAACAAATCTAAAGCTCATTAAATAGCATGTTTTAATTAGTTTGTTTAATCCATACACAAACATTGTCTGTCCTTCAAATCTTCTGCGCAGCATCTCTGGCTGTAGTGTGGGTTGTCTAATATGTTCAAAGAGCACAGGTTGTGGTTTTGGTCTCTGATTGTCTCTACAAACAAAAACTTATGCAATTAGAGCAATTTGAATGATGATAAAATCACATGTAAATACTACATAAAGTGTCTTTAATGTTCATCTCCAGCACAGTTTATTGTTGTTAATCAATCCAGCTACTTGAAAAACTCTTGAGCTTATCGTTTTGTCTAACTCGTGTGCACTAACTCACTGACATCATGAAATTCTATCCTACCTTCAGATGTTATTTGAGTGTAATTGAATATACACAACAGCACACAGTGATCTTGGGGGAAACACATTGAAATAATTTTACAAATATGGAAACTTCTCTCCTTTCAGCTTCAAAATGCCCCATTTACACTATATAGGACGTGTTTAATGAATTTCCTGATGTGATGAGATTTGATTTGTTATTGTTGCACTTATATAAAATTAAGAGGCTACACTTGCTAATTAAACTTTATAGACAACTTCACACTAGAGACGATGTCTTCATTGCTAGAAAGTACTACTTCTCTCCTCAAGCACTGTATTTAAGTGCAATTTTCTTTTACTTTACTGAGTATTTCTATTTTATGCCACTTTATACTTCCACCACACTTCAGAGCGGGATATTATACATTTTGTACTTTTACTTCAGTAACAATTTGAATGCAGGATTTTTATTTATTATGGGATATTATATATTGCTGTAGCAGTCCAGCAGTGCAGTCATTTTGTCATATTTACATGGCTTTATTTGATGAGACATGGATAATGTTTGTCTAACGTATGTCATCTACAGCCGCTTGTACTGTGGCATGATGGCCTTCTTTTAGTTGATGAAATCCTCATGGTAACCCATTGCTGTTAGAAAAATACTGCACTCATCATTACTCAGAGGCTAAACGTCCATCTTACCTCCATCGTTTCCTGTTCTTCCAGCCCATCTCGTTATTACCCAGTGAACCGAGGGGTGTCATCTGACTACTATGGCTACCCTTGTGGCCCCCAGTATGTGGAGGAGTACCCTCTCTACCCACCAGGGGTCCGACCTGATAGCATCTGCTCTGTCTCTGCTGTGGGGGGATACGACCGCCGCTGGACTGTTGAGGAGAAGCGCCGCTCCCTGAGGGACAGACCCCACCAGTTGTATGGACCTCCGATGTCCAGGGATACATGGGGGCAACAGTACTACGGTGGAATGGAAACCACCATGAGGCGTCTGTCCATCCAGCCACGCTCCAGGTCTGTGCCCAGGTCACCATCCACGTCATCAGGGGGGCCCTACTCACCGGTGCCACCCAACTTTGCCTCACCAGCTCGATCGCCATCTGCCCACTTCGACAGGTTTCCAGGAAAGATGAGGGATGACGTGATCTATGCCGATCCATCCATCTATAGCCTGAGGAGATCCCTCAGCTCACCAAAAGTGAGACAACCAGTGTGTGTGTGTGTAGCATCATATAGTGTATATAAAAGGTAGCACCCACCTCAACTTGACAGTTTCATTTGCCATAATAACAGGCCACAACTCACTTATTTAGATTTTGTTTGTTCTACAATCTGTGATAGTTATTTATCAGATCAGGTTTCTTAAGGCAGGGACTATTTTCAAGCGTTTGTCCCATGGTTTTACTGGTAATGAGACTGAATTTAGGTTTGGATTTACACACCATTTCCAGAAGATAAAGATGTTCAAAAAGTCAACAGGGATGAAAGAAAGAATGAGAGATAAATGTTTTGTTTTCATAAGCTGTAACTATATTCATCTTACTCCACTCTAACCTCCCTTTCATTCTTGCCTCCATTCTTCCCTTCCTTCTTTCCTTATTACCTTCCTCCCTTCCTTTAGTATGACTACCCTGGTGATAGGAGGTCCTTAAACCAAGGATTATACCACTACAACTACCCTGTATCCCCTTCCATCCACAATAAAATGGTATGTGCCGCTAATGTGCTGACATACATTTTCATCTACTGGATAACACACACAGTCACACACACACAGTGATGGCACTTGATGTAGTGATATGAGTAGCTTTGCTTTGCAGCTGCAGCCAGCTGTGGGATTTCTTCTGCACATCTGTCCTCCGTTGTAACCCTTTACACATCACTTTACATCTGCACATTTTCTCTTAACTTTTCTTACTTGTACTCCTCTCTGCTGTTCTATCCCTAACATGCCACTGGGGCCGCTCTTGTGTGCATATGTGTATGAGTGTATGTGTGTATGTATCTGGATTTACACATAACATAGAATAAAGACATGGCAGGGGTAACTAACCTCCATAACCTGCACCAACTTTACTCATGATCAATGGAATATAAGGCCCCCAAGCAGTTCCATAAAGTTACAGAGCCCCTTTCAAACATGCACCTCATTACGTTAATGTGATGGTAAGTTAACTTGTCAGTCTCACTACTGTACTTGACAGGGTATCTGTGCATCATTAAAAGTTTTAATGGTATGTAATTAAATATAAAGTCAGTTGTTCACCTGCTCTCACTACTCTAGCTGGTGTCCCGATGTGACCTTATCTTCTGATCATAAGCAACATGATGTTGGCAGTTTAAGAGCAGAGTCTGTGAAAGTTCTGTGAGTGTTTCAGATGCAGTCGGGTTTTTTTCAGATGGAATTATTTGTGCAATCTGAGGCTCATTAATTTCTGTAGAGTTTCTTTTCTGTAGTCAGAAAAGACTACACCATTAATGATTTCCCAATCCCAATGTTTAAAACCATTTCATTGTCTTAAGTGATAATTAAGGTCATATCATTTTTAAAAACAGGATTAAAAAGTTGTTGTCCTGTCTGTTGTTGTGTTATCGGCCCTGGTCTTCACTTAGTTTCAGGCTTATTTGGACTCTTGGACTTGGGCTGGTGCGTTCAGTCTCAGACTAAGGTGGCTTTGACACCCTGTCTGTATTTATTTGCACCAGGTCTGGGCAATAATATTGTTTTGAATATTGTTTGCTTTGCTTTGCTTTATTGTTTTACAAATTTCTGTTGTCAAAATTAAGGATTTCAAGCAAAATTGCATTTAAAAGTTACCAAATTAGTTATGTGAGGTTTTGTCCTAGCAACACTGCAACACAGTTCAATGCATTAAACATTTAGATTATTATATTGTTGATGGTGGTAATGTGCCAAGAAACATTTCAGTAGAAGACGGCTAGCTACTAAACGTGACTATAAACACTGCAGGCTTCCAAAAATTGGCTTTGCAAGCGTTTTATGAGGAAGAAAATGCTTTCAGCACATTTGTCTGTTTCATTCAGTTGATCATTGTTAACCAGTATGATTGGCAGATTGATTGTTGTGCTTTGCTTTGCTACTGTCTTATCTAAAAGTCTTCTATCTGTACTGTATGCGTCTGTGTGATCAACCATATGTGTTGCTGATGCTGCTGTTTGGCTCAGGAGGACATATTAGACCTTCAGCTCCAGCGCAACCTTGAGTACCTAGACCAGCAGGTAGGAGGACACACACACAGTATTGTTTGCCATGACATATTTCAAACACACTGTCTGTTTCCCAGTCAGTGTTGACATTGGGTTGTCCAAACCTCATTCCTTATTACAGTCTCATTCCCTTTGTTCCTTCTTTCCTTCCAATTGATGCTATTTTTTACATTAGCCTAAAACTTATGAATGCACATACCATACATCCAGACAGCATGTGTCAACTGCAAATGTGTCCATCAATGCAGACACTCAGGGCCAAATCCACAAAGAATGGATTGTGCCCACTAATAGCACCATGAATTGCATTTGCACCCATAATCTGACCTGTTTTAAGGTCGTATTCACAAAAGATTTTGAGCTATGCCGGCACAAACTTAAACCATAAAGTTTTGCAGCTGAGTGCAATTTGCCCTTGTTTTGCATTTGTTTGAGTGAGTGGAGCGGTTTCCAGTGTTTGCAGTTTTCATTATGGACCAATCTATGTGCTGAAATGTGGAGAAAAGCCTCAGAGAACACAAAAGCCTCAAATTGTGTTTCTTTAATTAGCAGAGGTGCGCACACACAATGCTCTCCACAATCACAAACCAACTTTCATGTATTTTGCTTCTTTTACTTCTAGTATTTCGCATCTATAACATAATCTACTGAAATGTCCATCAAAATAGGCTACTATTTTATAGCTATTAATAGCTATTAATGTGACTCAGGCAGGTCTGAAACGTGTTAGATTAATATCTGAATCTTACAATAATGTTGTTCAGGTGTCACTGAATGTATCCAGGATTTTGCAGAAACATCAGTACTGATGTTCTGTTTGGTGTCCACAGCTGGTTGTGTGCCACAGATCAATTTTGGAGTACACCAGGGCCTCAAAGGCTTCAAAGGCCCTGATGCAGGTCTTTTCATAGGCATAACCACCACCAGCTGGAGTGCCACTTAAGAAATGAAATATTTTTTTTCTAATTAATTTCAGACAGCCAGTCTACTTTTAAAAGCATGTCACATTGCTGTCCTGTGCACATGACATTGTTAATTGAACCCACTCATACTGCACTAATCACCTGATGCTGAGAGAAGTGTGCAGGCAGACTCTGTAGGGGGACACCATGCTGACTCTTGCTGCCTTATCTTTGGCCCCTCATTCACACATACAGACTCAAACGATAGAGACTGCTCTTCGTTGTGAATGGAACCTCCAATTAGCAGCCTGCCGACTCCCTCACTGATTCAAGACTCCCAGCGGTGTGACATGGAAACAACCAATCCCGCTTGTTTTGATTCCCTCAGGAAGCTGTCAGTAGCTGAGCTGTTAGTTCCAGCTCAACTGTGTCAAAGCACTTCAAATACATGTGTGAAAAGCCTATTGTCGTGGTCAACAGCTTCCTCTTTCAATATATCATTTTAACTAGGTACCAGGAAATGGTGTGCAGACATTGCTCAGAAAAATTAACTACTTCTGTGGCAACAGGAGAAAATAACTGTCCAATCGGACTTACTTACTTAACTTACTTAACTTAATGACTTAAATACTCCAAACACACCTGCAATCTTTATGCTTGTAAGGCTGGAGATATGCTTGCTTTTAACTACGCGTTCACGTGCACATGATGGCTGCCTCACAGTACACATGGCCTATCATTTATTTGTGAAAATCTTGATATTGATTTTGGGACAATGACATGGCTGGATAGCTAGCTCTTGTTGTTAAACATACTGTCAAATTATATTTACTGTTTGCCAACTGTACGCAATGTTATTGACTTTCAATCTTGCTAGCATAACGTTAGCTTTTGAAGGGTTCTATGAGCTGAGCGGTCTAGAAATATCTCCCGTTACCAAGTTGTATCTAAGGTTTGTCCTATTTACTGGAGTTTCCATTGCATTGCATTGCAAGAACCTTATGGGATGGTAATGATTGTTCCAGGTCAAACCCTCAGGTGTTACCAGGGAAATGGAGTTATGGCTTGTGAAAAACTTTAGATTTTCATTGCAAAACACATGAAAATATAAATTAACAGTCGTGGTAAGTGGGATAATGCCCTTTGAGGTGTCCATTATCAGGAATTAATGGACACTGCAGAGGCAAGGTTGTCATGAATAAAAGTGTGACACTGATAATGCCTGTACCTCAGCACAGAACAGCACAGACAGTGACTCTGTGAGGAGTGGAGCAGACACTGCACAGATGTTCCTCGATAATGTTAGAGTCATACAGAATAACCAGGTTTATTTAAAAAATTAGGATCATTACAGATCAAACTCTTTACAGGGACACTAGCATGTGTATAAAGTTACTAAAAGACAGACTATGTGTTGATTACATGTTACAGACAAGAAGTAGAGTGAAATATTATTCAATTATTATATTTATTATAATTATTATAAGATAATAAAAAGATAAATCCTCTCAGGGGTGCCCGTGGATGTCTGGCCTTGGGCACTGAAATGTCCAGAAACAGCCCTGGTTCCTTGCATACTATCTATGCAGTAATAATTTGGGGCTGCATGTTGACATAGCAAGCAACATTCCCCTCAATTATAGCCACACTCATAAGATTTATCATTACATATTTTAACTTGATTCTTTATTCTGAGACATGAACAAAGAGCTTCCATGACTTTAACAGATGACAGTGTGGCAACATGCATGTATGCATTATTATTGTATGTATTGTCAGTATCAATATGCTGTATATATCAGACTGAGGGATAGCTCCATGGAGTTCTTTTGCATGAGGCTGCTGGCAGATGTTCCATACTGTATTTGTGAAGAATCTTAATCACCTGTCATCATTTGCAGAACACATGAAAGTCTAGCCAGCAAAATAAGTAATAATAGTTCATTGCAACATAATCATTTCTTTGTTGGCAGAGGTTGTCTTCATTTAGACACTCTCTCTTGCAAAACAAATCTTTATCTTGATGACTCTTTGTAGCAGAATGAAGCAGAGGCATTCCTCAGAATAGAGAACACAAAACATTGAACACAGAACCTTCCTGCCATCGGAGCAGATTTTGCATATACTGTTTGATTGATGCTGATCATTTAGATCATTTGTTCAATCTTTGTTTTAACAGGTGCCTCCGTTCCATGATGTCTACAGCAGAGAGTTACACCCCACGCTGAAGCTCAATGAGATTGAAACCAGTGTAAGACATAACATCACACACACATTATTAACATACAAAGACATTGGGCCTCATGCAAGAGGCATGCAACATTTTTGTATTCTTATCCTAAAACACACTAAGGCTAGGTTCACATTAGATTCCTTAATGCTCAATTCCAATTTTTCTTTTTGTCCTGATGGACAAAAAGATTTAACTGAAATGTCAGCTGTGGGTGTACAAGAAAAACAACAATAACATTTGTCATTTGTGCAACAGTCAAATCAGAAGCATGGATGACATGGCTGTGCTAGCATACATAGGTCAGCAGGCAATACAGATGAGGATGGCTCTGTTATCGGCTGTTAACCCCCGTCACTTTTGTCTCTCCTCCATGTTTATTTTTACTGGGCTGTGAGATGCCAACACTGAATGATGATGACAGATATGTTCAAAAAACCACATGAATTCCAATCTGAGCGTTCTGACAATGGTCACACAGCCAAATATGAATCAGATCTATATATAGACCATATATGCAAGTGGCCCAGATCTGATTTTTAAAAAAATATTTTGGTTTGTTCAAAACAACAACTAGCAGTGTCAGTAGTAGAGGATCCAAAACAATTAGAAACTATGAATACAGCGTCAACAACGTGTCATCAGAGCAGCACCGTACTGTGACAGAAAGAAAGAGGGAATGCTTTGACATGAAGTTAGATGCTGAAAAACATCTTACTACAGAAAAGAGGTCCATGATGAGAGGCAGTCATGTGACAGTCACAGAGATATTAGAGGAGAGAATATTACAGCCTACAGTAGGTGATATTACACTGTCAGTTGCAACACAAGATGATTCTGGACAGAGAGCTGCAGAGAGACACACGGCAGCTGTCAGACTGAGAGAAGTTTCATAGCAACTACTGAAATGTAGAAGTTGCTGTGCCAGAATATGCCAATAAAAATCATAAAAGTAAATTAGCAGCCATGGTGAACAAAATGCTAATTTTTCATTAATTTTTTTTAGTTATATATTTTATTTTAGTTGATTTTAGCATTATATTTAAACTAACATAAATTAAATTGAACTTAAATAAATTAAAAATGTATTCAGATTAAGACATTATAATTCTATGTCAAACACGTGTTTCTGTCCTTGTGAAGAAAGGCAGACTATCTGTTCAGGACTCATGACAGGTCTGGACCACTCATAAATGTCATTCATACCTAAGAGAAAAGTATGAGAAAATTGCCTCAAATTTTCTTAAATTTCGCACAAGTGATTTTCTCAGAAATCTGTTTGTATGATTGCTTCTTGCATGAGGCCCACTGTCTTACACCCAGATGATTTACACTTTTTTAAAATATACAGTACAGGCCAAAAGTTTGGACACACCTTCTCATTCAATGTGTTTTCTTTATTTTCATGACTATTTACATTGTAGATTCTCACTGAAGGCATCAAAACTATGAATGAACACATGTGGAGTTATGTACTTAACAAAAAAAGGTGAAATAACTGAAAACATGTTTTATATTCTAGTTTCTTCAAAATAGCCACCCTTTGCTCTGATTACTGCTCTGCACACTCTTGGCATTCTCTCGATGAGCTTCAAGAGGTAGTCACCTGAAATGGTTTTCCAACAGTCTTGAAGGAGTTCCCAGAGGTGTTTAGCACTTGTTGGCCCCTTTACCTTCACTCTGCGGTCCAGCTCACCCCAAACCATCTCGATTGGGTTCAGGTCCGGTGACTGTGGAGGCCAGGTCATCTGCCGCACTCCACTCCATCACTCTCCTTCTTGGTCAAATAGCCCTTACACAGCCTGGAGGTGTGTTTGGGGTCATTGTCCTGTTGAAAAATAAATGATCGTCCAACTAAACGCAAACCGGATGGGATGGCATGTCGCTGCAGGGTGCTGTGGTAGCCATGCTGGTTCAGTGTGCCTTCAATTTTGAATAAATCCCCAACAGTGTCACCAGCAAAACACCCCCACACCATCACACCTCCTCCTCCATGCTTCACAGTGGGAACCAGGCATATGGAATCCATCCGTTCACCTTTTCTGCGTCTCACAAAGACACGGCGGTTGGAACCAAAGATCTCAAATTTGGACTCATCGGACCAAAGCACAGATTTCCATTGGTCTAATGTCCATTCCTTGTGTTTCTTGGCCCAAACAAATCTCTTCTGCTTGTTGCCTCTCCTTAGCAGTGGTTTCCTAGTAGCTATTTGACCATGAAGGCCTGATTCGCGCAGTCTCTTCTTAACAGTTGTTCAAGAGATGGGTCTGCTGCTAGAACTCTGTGTGGCATTCATCTGGTCTCTGATCTGAGCCGCTGTTAACTTGCGATTTCTGAGGCTGGTGACTCGGATGAACTTGTCCTCAGAAGCAGAGGTGACTCATGGTCTTCCTTTCCTGGGTTGGTCCTCATGTGTGCCAGTTTTGTTGTAGTGCTTGATGGTTTTTGCGACTCCACTTGGGGACACATTTAAAGTTTTTGCAATTTTCCGGACTGACTGACCTTCATTTCTTAAAGTAATGATGGCCACTCGTTTTTCTTTAGTTAGCTGATTGGTTCTTGCCATAATATGAATTTTAACAGTTGTCCAATAGGGCTGTCGGCTGTGTAGTAACCTGACTTCTGCACAACACAACTGATGGTCCCAACCCCATTGATAAAGCAAGAAATTCCACTAATTAACCCTGATAAGGCACACCTATGAAGTGAAAACCATTTCAGGTGACTACCTCTTGAAGCTCATCGAGAGAATGCCAAGAGTGTGCAAAGCAGTAATCAGAGCAAAGGGTGACTATTTTGAAGAAACTAGAATATAAAACATGTTTTCAGTTATTTCACCTTTTTTTGTTAAGTACATAACTCCACATGTGTTCATTCATAGTTTTGATGCCTTCAGTGAGAATCTACAATGTAAATAGTCATGAAAATAAAGAAAACACATTGAATGAGAAGGTGTGTCCAAACTTTTGGCCTGTACTGTATATATAATAGCATATGTACAAAAGTATGAGGACACTCATGTTAACATATGTTGGTCTGGGTTTGTTTATCCTGATTTTGTGTTGGGTCCCTTAATTCTAATGAAAGGAAATCTTCATAATGATATTTTAGACAATTGTGTTTTTCCAACTTTGTGGCAACAGTTCGGTGAAGGCCCTTTCCTGCTTCAACATGACAAAGCCAGACCCATAAAGAAATTTTCTTAGTTTGGTGTGAACTTGGGTTGCCCGCACAGAGCTCTGACCTCAACCCCTTCCAACACCTCTGGAATGAAATGTAACACAGACTGTGAACCTTATCACGCTACAACAGTGTTGGACCTTACTAATGCTCTTATAGCTTAATGGAAGCAAACTCCTGCAGCCAGATTCCAAGATCTGGTGGAAAGCTTGAAAGTGAAGAGTGGAGGCAGCAGATTAATGAACATGGTTCAAGAATGACATGTTCAGCTATCACATATGCTTATAAAGTTCTGTTGTCTATATACTTTTGGCTCTATATTTGACTCTATACTGTAAGCATGTACTCATACAGATACATTGTTGTACTCCTTGTTTTATGTGTTCTCCCTGGTTCTACAAAATACATGTGGTAACCAGCTGTTGTCCCATCTGACACAGAAACTCTTGGGACGACTGTGTGAGCAGAACAGAATTTTGAAAGACCATGAGGCTGTTGTCCACAGACTGAGAATGGACAAGGTACATTATTTTACTCACTGTATTATATCATAGTTTAAACAAATGTTTTGTGATGTAAAGCTAACCAAGTCTGTGCTGTTCTAATAAAACAATGTTATCTTACACTTCTGCAGTTGAAGATCAATGTTTGTTTGTTTTTTAAAATACTGACAGAAACCCATAAAATGTATCTTATCTCCCAACATGTAATGATATATACTCATTGACCAGAACAATAGAAAACACCTGACAGGGTCATGCAATGCAATGCAACAGGTGGTGTTGGCTCAGTTTCAACAACAACAATTTTTAATTACAATGTGCAGGGGATTTCACTTTTGTGGTCACTCAGTATATGCAGTAAAGGATCTTGTGAGCTTGTCATTTCCAATGAACTCTTCCTTCTTTGCTTGCCATGCCTTATGTTTCCAGGACAGCCTAGAGGAAGCGTTGGTGGCAACTCATCAAGAGATGGAGCTGTATCATAACCAGCCTCTGGCCATGGAAAAGCTACAGTTCAAAAAGGAAACCCTACAGAACCAGCTCATCAACATCAGAGGAGAGCTCTCCCAGGCCTCCAGTGTAAGACACGTCATCACATATTCAGAATTCTACAAGAATGCCTGGATGCATACTAATTAACATTTTCTATTTCAAATATTTTTAAAAACCTTTGAAATTTCCAAAGAGTCACTTCTGTCTTTCTCTTTTGGAATAATACCATATTTTTGTGTTTTTACAAACTTGGTCTTACTCTGGCCATCATTTCTATCATTTCTAGTACAATCTTTATTGTAACATTATATTTATATTAACATTGCTGAGTCATGTAATATTGCAACAAGTTTTAAACAAATGCCCAATTCAACCGTGCAATCTAAACCACTTTGGAATTGAAATTGAAAATAAGGTGAACATTAATGTTATTACCCAAACTGTGTGTTGTAAACATTCATTATAGCCATTACAGCATCTTTGTTTAATGGTGCCCTGCTTTACTTAATGTTGTTGCGTTTGCATATAGTGGACAGTGGACAGTACAATGTACATCCAGGTGCATTCATGTTCTTCTGTTATACAAGCTGTGTCTGCATTCAAACACAGCTTTGGGGTGTTGCCACATTCCCAGCTCTCAGCAATAAACTTGGTGACTAAAATGTTATGATATTTGAAAAGAATGATGACCCAAATGCAAAAACAAGAGCCAGGTTGTAAGAAAAAGCCTTGCATTTAAAATCTGTTTTCATTTTGTCATTTATACTCTGAGAGTCAAACACATTAATCTCAGAAAGGCATGATTTATTTAAGCCACAGATGTTGGAAACATTCTCTGACTAAGGCTGCATTTATATGTGCCTCTCTCAGGCTTTAACCACCACTCGTATGGAGTTTGAAGCATTAGAGGATGAGGCCAATGCCATCCATGGAGATCTATGGGAGCAGCTTAATGCAGGAGTGCAGGTAAGATGTCACACTGTCTGTTTGTCTTTACTGCCCAGCTGTAATTTGTATGGGAAATGGAAAGTTTGTTTCCAAAAGAATATTTGGAATGTGCAGTTACACACCAAGAGACTTAACAGTCAGCCATTCATCCATTATTTATATGAGAGGTATAATTAAGACGAAGTTCTTCATTTGCTTTGGAAATTTAGTAATAATAGAAAAACATACCCAAGCTGAAATGTAATCAGACTTAACAGTGATCAGTGAACATTTGAATGCATTTCCTTTTATGCATGATAAACATTCATTGTCAAATTTTCCCAGATGAATTACAAATTACTCTTCAACACGTTGCATGTTTAGGATATCTTTCTTTTGAATTTAGAGATCCTGTGGGAAGCTTTTTTTCCTGTCTTCCCAGAGTGCAGCCTTCCCCAAAAGAGTTTTCCCTAACAATGTAAGAGTTATGACATACTGTATATAACCATGTCCTGGTGAATATGACAGGGAAACAAGGTCAACAACATTCTTGACGGTTACAAATGTTTTTTATAAGACCCCAAGGTCTTCAATGATAAGAAATAGGAAAATACAGTATAAAATGGGGGAGTTTCTGTACACTAATAATTGTACAGTTCATGATTCAGCAAATTTTTGGTATACAGTGAAAATGACATTATGCTATGAGTACCTAATTGGGACCTAATTGGAGTGTATTAGTATAACTCTAAGTTTGATTTAATTCAATATTTTTTTAGTTTTAATGAAGTGTTTAATGCAGAATACACAATATTAGTGACATTGTCATGATGTTTGGAAAAAGCAGCTTTCATAGGGACTGTTTCTTTAATAAAAAGTAGTTCACCTCCTCTCTCTCATGTACTTAATCTGTCCTGGCTTTTTTCAGAGCGAACTGGTTCGAAGGCACATCCAAAAAGAGTTTTGGAGAGTCCAGGATGTGTTAGAGGGATTGCACAAGAATAACTCATCCAGAGGCACTGACACAGCCAAGCACAGAGGTAACACAACTAGAGCTGGAAAATAATCACATTTAGTGGAAATGCCAGTGTTTCTTTCATGTATATTCTAAAGACTCTTCTTCTCTTGTACAGTGGCCAGCGGTGCATCAGGCTCCTTTAGCACCAATAGTCCAGCCAGTCCCCTGAGCTCAGTAAGCCTCACCAGCCCACTCAGCCCCTTCTCCCCAGTGCCCGGCTCCCAGGCCTCCCCCACCAAACAGCTGGGCCCGGAGGTAAGCACCGGACACACCCAGCCAGGGGCCAACCCCGATCCAAAACCTTGCTCAAGCCCATGCTTGGACTCTAGAACCAACCCTGAAGTGCGTAGAAGATCAAGCCCTAAACATCGTCCCAAGTCATGTATAGTGCCTCATTTTAAAAGTGACCCCAAGCCTAGGTCTAGACCCAAAAGTTATAGGGAGCCTGACATAAGCCTGCATGCAGATAATATAAATTACTATAGTTGTGAAACCCATAAACACACCTTTCCTCAGCCCTCCCTAGATTTCCAAAACCTTAGGGAGTCCTTGGGTAGATTAGACCCTGTGATAGAGGAAACAGACCAAAACATCAACTGCCGAACCAACTCAAACTTTGACCAACATATAAATCAACAGATGAGTTTTCTCAATGTACAATGTCAGGACTCTAAGTATACCAATCAGCATTCAGACACAGTCCAAACCCACTCGCACCTTCAGAAAGTTAGTTTGTTAACCTCAAATATTTGCAGCCAAGAAGTCAAGATCGGCCTCAGAAAAGATGTCTATCCAGACTCCCACCAATCTCACTTCTCAGCAGGATACCATGATGGCCTCAGAAGCATGCCCTCCAACAGACGATTTTCTATGCCTGAATCCCAGATCCTGTTTCTCCAGGATACATATCAGACTAATGTGTTATCATTACGCCAAAGCCCAGATCTTTATACACCCTCAGTCCCCTATATTAGAAGTGCTAGTCCTGAAACCCAACACCACCAGCTCACTTTGCGGTCATCCTTTCATGCTGGTGCAGGAGCTAGGCCACTCACTTACCCCAATAATCAAAGGGAACTTAGCACTGATCCAGTGATCCATGTCATAACACAGTCTAATTCACCCAGTAAGCGTTCAGGTAAAGTGTTCATGCAGACCCATCTTTAAAATTTTAAGAGTTTGTTGTGTTGGAGTACAGAAATCGTAGCTTAGGTTTATCTATCTTTCAGATAACACTAAGCAAAGAATCTTTTAGATAACACTAAGCTATGCTTTCTGTAATCCAACACAACAAACTCTTCCCGGCACTCGTCTCTCCAACTCTGTCATGGCTTAATATTTAACTAACTTCGACAACAACTCAACTTTTGCGAGATTTCAGAGCAAGACTTCTCCTTGAGTGAACAGATCAGATCATGTGAAAGGTAAAGAAAAATGTTTTATTTCTCTGTATGGTCCTTTCCATAATGTTGTCAGACACTTAACAACACTCTGAGCCTGTCAGTGGAAAAAACAAGTGGACGTACATTGATGGGGTGCTATTGCCCCAAAGGATTACATTGCAGCCTGTTTCATGGCTGCCGGCTGCAGCACTCTCACTCAATACTGGACCAATTTCAAAAACTCCCCATTAGTCACTTAGACACAAAAAGAAAAATACCAAAGTTTCCCTTTAAGATTTTAGGGATTTAATTTCATGAGTCCTGCGAGTCCTCCATGGTACAAAAAATGTACTTGCGGACCTGTTCCAAGCTTTCCTGTCAGCCAAATAAGATACATTAAAATATATAATTCGAACAAAAATGAGTCACTTGAGTTGGTTTTGGTTTAAATGGGGAGACACCAGAGCATGATAAAAGTTGAATTGTTAGGTTCTCTCTTAAATAGCATGCCAAATAGCATGTCAAGCTTTTCTTTACCCTGTCAATTCCATCTTCAAAGATGAACCCAGTCTGTGTCTTAGCAATACAATGATGTTCAAATGTTACATAGCCAGATTAGCCAAAAAAAAAACCTGATCAATATCTTCTTGACAGCTATATTCTAGGTGACAAAATGACTTACACAGTGATGATTGAAATGTGGTGGCTATTTAACAGAGCCTTTCATGGACTGTGTAATTATAATAATTCACTGAAGGCCAGTTTTTTCATTGTCCACCACAGGATTTTCACATCTAATTTTTTAACATGGGATCAAGACCCCATTCTGCAGAATCATTCCCATGAGTCCTTTCTGCTCTGCACTTTGCCTGGCTTGTTATCACCCCTTCTGATGCGCAGCACTTTCTCTTCCTCCTAACCCTCTTCCCTTCTTCTATCTTTTGTCTCCTTCCTTCCTCCTTCCCTCCGGCCCTTACGGTGATCTAGGAAACTGTTCCCCCAAGACCTCCCCTTCCTAAGTCCTATTACCCTTTGGAGACCTCCCCCACCTTCCCTCCCTCCACCCCCCCCCTGCCCTCTGACAGCACCGCCTGGCTACGCAGCTTGGGCATCGATGATGGTTACCTTGATGGTGAAGATTCTCACATCAGAAAGGTATTTGGGTGTTTCTGCCTGTCCTGCCCTTGCTTCACCCTGTCCTAACTGTTGTCCAATGTCATCCTTTAAAAACATCATTCTTAACCACCAGAGACTATTTATCCCTGCAAATTCCTTCCTGTTTCCAGACCTCTGTTTGTTCAAATGCTGTACCCATTACCACATATTTTCCCTCTGTGTCCTCACAACAGTCTGTATCTAACCTCCCAAAGCACATGTTGCTGCTCCCACTTTGCTCTTATTAATGCCTCTAATGGTACCTGGCCAAGAGCTGTGGAGTTCTCTACAGCCAAAGATCATTTGTCAAATTCTATGTAGCATATTTGTGTAGTGTCTTAGTAGTGATGTAGTCATGCTACTTATTACATGGTCACACCAGAAAGTGGCACAGTGAATGTTATACTCATGAAATAGGTGGTGCTGGATGCTTTGAGGTTGACCACTTTTGCCCTAGTCTCTAACTGGACAATAAGTGAACACAGTTAACTTAAAGAAGCTTAAGAGTTTAGGGTCAATTTTGGACACTCAGATTTTCTTTGTTCCCTCAAAGGTCAGCACTGTCAAGATTGTTTGTAATTTGTCAACTGTGCAAATTCACAAAAGCTCATTGAGCAAATGCACTGATCTCTGTGATTCCACTGAAATGAAATGATTTCAAACTGAAATGTCACTGTCATACATGCTGGTGTGATCAGGCAATTATTACAATGTCTGCAAGTTATGTATTGCTTCCATCAGGTATACCAGGTGTTTTAAACATGATGCACAGTAATACCATATCTAATGCATTATGTGTTTAATCAAGGTGAATGTGTACCGGAGTGTGCACTGGAATGCTTCAGATTTAATGGTGATTACATGACGAATCATATCAGTTCTCTGTCTTGCAGTCCAAGTTTGGAGAACAGAACAATATCAGTGACATGCAGGACCAAGTCCAGGACAGGCAATCCAACATGAATAAAGGTACAACAACCAAAGCCCCATCCAAGTTTTCATGTGATAACTCACACTACAGAGCTCGAGCATGATGATTATCCAGTAATTAATTCTTGGGTTGGTACACATAACCTCATGGAGCATGGGATTACACTGATGACATTCCTTCTCTTGACATTTGTAAATTACAGATGAAAGAGAACCCATAATCCAATTCAGAATTTTGTTTTATAAAGCGTCATTGACAGGATATGCATACATTGCCTTATAGTGTGAGCTTTGAGAATTGAGCTCCCTCTTCCTTCACATGGTTTTAAACTCATCTCTTGTGTCCCTTGCCAGTTGGCATTGTTCCTCCAAGAACCAAGTCACCCGCTGATGAATCATACAGCAGCTCTGCTGGAGTTTCCCGGCATAATGGCAGATTGCCTAATGGAATTTCTTCTACTAGGGTATGTCAACCTAAACTACATGTAATTAATGCCCATATGACTATCCAAGCCACAGCATACACATAAAACATTGTGTAGAAATCAAACCATCATCTGTCAATTCTGTCAGTCAAGCAAATACAATCTGTCTGAATTGCATGAGCTCAGATTTACTTTTCATATGTTTACATAAGCTGCATACAACAAAGAAACAAACCACACATTCTGATCACCACCAACTCAACCTTTTTACCTTCATAAAAATAGCAAATACATCTTCAGGTAACTGAAGGAGTTGAGATGCTTGAGATATTATTGATATGAAAGAAGGTCTGGAACAAGTCAAAAAAGGACATGGGGTCCTGCCAAAAGGTCTTCTTGTTTTGGACATGAATAGATGTTAAAATGATTTCTTTCCAGAAATGTCTCCCATGTTACACTGTTATCCCCCAAAGCAATTTAATAATTAAAATTACAAAATCATGTTCTTGTGATCATGAATTTAATGTCCTATCAACTTTGCATGATCATGACAGAAACATACATCATCAATCATGAGAGGGTTATTTGATATCTGAAGATAACAGGATGATTTAATTGTTATGGTCTTAAAAATACATTTCAGCACAGCATAGCATAGTACGAAACATAATTGCTATCTTAAGAAAGGCTAATGAGCCAAAAACCAAACAAAATTAGTGCTTTACTTAATACATTAAAAACAAACGGGAAATACAGCATAAATAGATACACAAAGGACATATAAAAAGTAAAGATGATTTTACTGTTTTGTATAATTTAGTGAAATGAAGGCATGTAAATATTACATAATAGTGGCCAGGGGACTGAGCCTTGAGGAACCCCACATGTTTGTCAACTGGGATGCATAGCTGCCAAGTTAGGTTAAGTTTATTTATTTGACATGGACATCACAATAGCATTGGAACTGCAACATACAATTATGCACAGGCACCAGATGCACTGTGTTTAGTGTTTGTAGCAAAATGCTAAATTGCAACACCTGTCCACAGTAAGACAAAATAGCTTTTACCCTGGAGATAGGACCTGAACCACTGTAACACAGTTTTCCACTATATCTAGTAGTATTTTATGGTCAGCAATGTTAAAGGCAGCACTAAGTTTTGCCTGAATAAAATGATGTTTCTGTTTCACATCGTCATAGGAGCGTCCAAAGAGTGCTGTGTTTCCTGCAGAGGTGAAGTCGAAGATGAGCGTGGAGGAACAGAATGAGCGAATCCGTCGCAACCAGAGCAGCTCTGTGAGGGACAAGAGGCGGAGCCTAAACCTATCAGGCAGCCAGTCTACAGCCAACTACAAAGTGGTATGATCAACCATGTGATGATGCTCGTCAAACATGTTCACACAGCATGCAAAAAGGGGTTCTCCTACAAGGACAGCAAACACACTGATGAATTCACAGTGCAAACAGCATACCAGTGGAGCAAAACCTAGCCATGTGTTTATACTCCTATAACAGTAGTAGAGAACTGGTAAGCTTTGATCAACATTTTGTACATTTAACACATGCAAGATGGAACTGCTGTTCATGTAACAATATTGTTATAAAAAATTGATATGCATATTTGATTTAAATGGTATATTGTGCTAGAAACCTGCAGCATCAGAATGCCTTAACACCTACTCACATTCCAGGACCTGGTTAATGTAAGTAAGGTTAACATTGTTTAAAGAGGGAGAGATCTGTGGCACCCCCCGCCACTGCAAAGCCATTGGGTTCACTTCCTGGTAGTGATATCTCTGGCTGGGTCATGTGGTTTAAATATGTACAAATCAGGTTTGCAAGTGGGAAGCCAGTGAGGGATTGCATCTTTTCCACTGTAATAACAACTATTGCTTGTTTGTTAGGACACCAATCCTGAAGTACAGTATGGCGGGAAGGGGGAAAAGGGGGAACCACCCCTCCAAATACATTTTCAAAAGGTGTGTGTGTGTGTGTGTGTGTGTCTGTGTGTGTGCAGGTTCGTAGGCGGCTGACAGCTCACGAGATTGACATCAAAGACTTAGAGGCAGCGGTTCGAGGCTCGGGGCTGGAGTCTCCTCGGGAGGAAATCGCTCGGCTGAGACGGTTACAAGTTGAACCAGAACACTACGACCTGGACATCAACAAAGAGGTGAGATTAGTCAGCTGATGCATCGCTCCTTCATTCACTCTTTCATTCATTCTGGTCATTGCACTACACTACTGTATGTGTAATATTTGAAAATGTATGACTATGACGCCCCAGTGTTTATGTTTATTATGTGTGTCATGTTTGTTCTAGCTGATGGTTCCTGACAAGGTTCTGATCCCAGAGCGCTACCTGGATGTAGATGATTCCTCTCCTCTGAGCCCAGAGGAGCAGAAGGAGAAGCAGAAAAAACTGGAGCGGATTAAGACCCTCATTGCCAAATCAAAGTGGGTTTTGACTCAAACGTAGATTTATTAGTTAGTTTTCTGTACTGCTCTATACTGTATTTTCCCAAACATTAAAAAAACAAAACCTAAAGGAAAACACTGAACATAATAACTCTACAATTGGACACAAATTATATATGCCAATTCAAAGCCTGGAAACATGGTTCCATTACTTTTCAATCGCTGAGAGAAGGGCTGTCCTCTCACTAGAGTTCATTTTAGCAATAGAACCATAGAACCTGTTGCAAAGTACGATGAGTTGCAAATATAATGTATATATTAATAACAAAGACTGCAGAATGTTCTAATATGCAGATGTGTTATATAAGTCGATGTAGCATAATCATTATCTGCAACTAACAAAAGCACCACCCAATTTTTCTTTGTCTTTGCTTCTCCTTTCATCTATCCACTGTCAGTCTGCAGAACATGGTTCCTCTCCTGGATGGCCTGGTGGAGGGTGGAGCTCCGGTCAGCTCCCAGCAGCAGTTGCAGGAGCAGGAGAAGCGTATTGAGATCTCCTGCGCTCTGGCTGCTGAGGCCTCTCGTCGTAGCCGCCTTCTCTCTGGTGAGGACTCACTCCACACAGCTGCTACCGACACCATCGCCACATCACTAACCCTCTCCCACTAACTGCTCATTGTGATCACACAGTACAGGACAAGCCACAGTACTTACTCCCAACACTACCTCGTGCACATTGCTGCACATACCTCCATGAGGTCTAGCCAACTAAAATGTCACAGGCAAAAACATTTACAGCTATACATTTTCCTGTCCTTTAATAACAGGCCTGATCCCATATATAAGACACAGCTGCCCAGTGCACACTAATGAGATAGTATGGAACTCAATTCATTCTAAAATAACTGTTATTTGAGATGAATTATATACATAGCAGCAGAAGATATGCAGTGTTCATTAAATATGCTTCTGTCACATTAAATTAACAGTAGCCTAAATTTAGCACACCTTGTTATTCACAAGCTGCTTAATCCAAATACTGGAGGTCCTGGTTTAAAACAATTACACTGATCAGCATAAATATAAAAATTAAAGTATAAATGGGAGAATGTGACTCTAAAATTTATGTGAAGTGATCAACTAAAAAGAAATCACTCTGTTGGAGTTGTTAGGACATACTCATGATTCTACAGTGGAGTTACAGAGAGAAGGCTCTTCACTCACAAATGATCTTTGGCCGAGTGCAGACGCCTTCTGCAGAGAGCACACAAACCCAACAACAGTCAATTTCATTTTGGCATGTTGTCAATGTTAGGCACATGTTTAGTGCCAGCTTAAAATGAGAAGCTGCAATGAATGAAACTTTTATACACTGATCTTTGCTAATAAGAAAGAGAGAGGGGAGATAAAAGAATCAATAACAATCTGTATATTTTACAGTCTGGGTCTCTTAATTTTTTACATGCACACACTATTGCATATGCTACTGCATATGAATGAGAAACTATATTATAATGAATTGGTACTGGCTAAAATAAATCCGGTCAAATATTGATCCTTTCTTTACTGTACTCACCTGCTGCAAAGCTGCTCTCGAGTACAGTAAAGAAAGGATCAATATTTGACCGGATTTATTTTAGCCAGTACCAATTCATTATAATATACCTGGATTAGCATGAATACCGATACTAAGGATTAGCTGTGGACATCTCTAGTTTATGATACTGAATACACCAGAGCAGTTACAGCTACTTATTATTTCACTACATACATCTTAGATTCATGATGTCATCAGACATCATGTTTTAATGGATGATCCCATGTTTATCTAAACAGCAGTATTTACGTTAAGAGAAGCAGTTTTTTGTTTCTTTGTCTTTGTTTTGCTATCACATGCTTTTGTGTTTTTTCAAACTGTATTGCATATGTATGTGATAAGCTATTTTACAGCAATTCTTTTACAGGTATTATTCAATCAGTTGTGTTTAGTAAAAATTAAGAGAGGCAGAACAAAAGCAAAAAATAAGTGCTTTTTAGCTTCACCAACTCATGATGGGGCTGTTCAATATTGACCTACTATTGTATTTTAAGTCCTATGTTTTTCCCTTCAGCAAATCTTAGCGAGGAACAAAACTATCTAGTCCTCAAGTCCTCAACACTGGCGGGGCAGACAGCCAAACTGTTGATGGTTCTATCACACACACAAAAAAGACTGAAATATCTTGTAGTGAAAGAATTGCCATGAAATTTGGTGCACATATTCATGGTTACCAGACGATAAATTCTAATAACTTTGGTCATCCTCTGACTTTTCATCTAGTGCCATCAACAAGTCTGAATTTTAATTTGGTTTATATTTAGTTTGGTTTATGACCATACATGCAAACTAAAGATCATCAGCCTCAGCTGTTGAAATGTTGTAAATATTAATCAGTGCACTATCAATGTAAGTCAATATGACTTACAGCATCACAGATTTAGTTTGATTCCAGACCATATCCATAGTCTTCTTTTAAGAGTTAGCAGGCTCAAGTGGATTTATGCCTCATAGCAAAAATACAAAAAAGGATCTTTAAGTTCCTTTTACTTGACTCTTGTGATACTTCTGGCACTGTCCCAAGTCACCTCATAGTTCAGTAGTGCTGAGGACTTCAGGGGAGTCACACGTGTAGCTAAGTCACATCAGGACAAGGATACATAGTAATCCAGGGAAACCAGATTTAACAGTTTTCTTAACCCTGAAAGTCAGCAGATGTGTGTGTTTTCTGAGTCACATGTCTGAATGCTCAGGAGTACCTACTCTTCAGCTACTTACCTCACCGTAATTCTCCCTTTGATTGGCTCACTCCTTGTTTTGTTTTGCTTTGTTCACTCCTCCTGCCACCCTTCATCTCACTCCAGCCCAGTGCGTCCCCAGTCCCCCCACCTCCCCGACCAGCCTGGCCCCTCCCCCTTCCTCTGTTGACTTCCCCAACGCCGCCCACATCATGAAGGTGTGAGTCTGACCAGGTGAGTTTGCGTTCACCACACCCTTCTTCCCCTATCCTGTTTAAACCCTCTGCTCTGTTCACTTACTAGAACTGCTTTTGCCCAATTTGATACACTATGAATATGAAATGAATAGCATTTTTACATGACAGCTATTTAAAACCTAAATAACTTCATGCTGATGAACCATGTTTGGTCCAAGTATTCCATATTACTCTCAAACATAATGTAACGTAATTAAATTAACACAGTAAAATTTTGGAGAGATGTCTTTTCCATCACTTTCCTTTTTGGTTTGCAGGAGAGACAAAAGTATTTAACTACCTGTTTGGTTCTGTGCAAATATGTTGCACATAAAGGAGCATTAGAACTTAAGGTGGAAAAAGCTTGAGCCTGAAACAGCAGTTGCACAAAAAAATTATCTTTACAAGATCCAACATGCTTTTTCCAAAAACTTTGGAATTTGTTTGTCACTGTGAAGTGCAGTAGCAGACAGTGTCTCCTTCTGTTGCCCAGAAGAAGTTCTGTCACAGAGGCTAGGGGCGCAGAAGCTAACAGGGAACTATAGCAAGACCTTTCCTGTACAATAACAACATTCTCTGCTGTAGTGCCAATTAAAAATACATTTTTGGATTACACAGTCTGAATTCCATCCATGTACCATAGTAGTAAACAGTACTGAGTACCCAGTGACACGCAGGTAATCTAAAATGATCTTTGCTTCTCTCTCATTTTGTCTTCCTTTGCTCTGGTTGCCTGTAGTTCAAGCCCTGGCTACTGTCAAGTTTGATAGAGCATCTTTTTGAGGATTCACTTGACAAGCTGGACAATGAGGATTGCCCCAAACAAATGACTTTAATTTTTTTTAGCACCTAAACTGAAACAACAAAAGCACGGATATCTGTCAAAGGAGGATCCTTGGAGGCAAGAGCAAATTTACATCCCACATGGAAGCTACAAAGACTTAAAAGCTCACTTCCCCAAACTTCAATTCATCCAACCCGCAACTGTCGCCCAATATGTGTGCCCAAAGGCACAAAGGTTCTCTTACCTGCTTCAAGAGGTATAATATTTCTATATAATTTAGCTCAGGACATATTCTACAAAGTAGAGATTATTGATTAACTATGATGAGGATGATGAGATGTTTTACACTCACTATGACAAAACATCATTGAACTGTGAGATTTGATGTGGATCAGTTAACAAGGGGAAACTACATATGAGAGGCCCACACTGGAGATGAACCAGGAGAAGAGCCGCAGAGATAAATAAAGAGAAAGAGTTGGGCCAGATGAACTTGACTGAGGTTGACAAGTAGACAAGCGGCTCACTGAAACTTACAGTGAGGCTTTGAACGTGCTTCTGGACACTAAAAGCCAGAGGGGGATGTTCATTATCAATTAATCTCCATAAACCATGGAAATCCTCCAGTGACACCTCACCCAATGAGGAGCAGGGCTCGGTGACAGACTGAGGTTGGGTATTTTCCCACAGTGACACATATTCTTACACTTTGACAACTGACTGAAACAAGAATGAAGCCCTTTGTGAAAAGCTGAGCACTCTCCTTCTGAACTCACTGTGACACCTGTTTCACTTAGACCTCCATTCCCTACCCTACTCCCATCCTATCAGCCTGATCTCCTATCAGTTACACTCATATGTAAAGTGTGACTACCATTACATACATTTTTGGGGGACAAGTAATGTCACCTGCATTATATTTAACTTCTTCATCCATCTTTCACACCAAACACACCAGAGTGTCAATACTGTTATTCCGCCTGCTGTCAGTGATGGAACTCCATTGTTCAGTGAGGTCAGCTTATTTGGCCCTGTGCAGTATTGCACTGGTGTGTTTGGTGTGACAGCCCCGTCAGATTGTTCAAGCAGAAAATCTTTCGTTGAAATAAGGTAATTTATCTGCATGCTTAAGAGACACACTCACTGTGGTTGGACTTGCTGATATGCCTTTGTTCAGTCTAAAGTCTGGTCAAACCTGAGCTGCCACAAAGGAAGTGAAACACTTTCCCAATTTTTATCAATCCATCATTGAAATGAGCATAACAGCAGCAGTGGAATGTGTACTTAGGTAGACCATGCGTATTTCAACTTTTGCAATAGCGGATTAAAAAAAATTGGAAGGCAGTGACACAATCCTCTGTTCTGGATGTAAAGAAGCATCTGTATGAGGCAGCAACAAAGCCAAAAAGGAGAGGCAGAAATTGCTCAAAGACAAAGTTGAGTTCAGAAGCTTTTTCTTGGTGGAATTATCAGTTTTCACTTTAATTGTTCTACAGCATGTGCTCATGGCAACTACAGTATGGTAAGTGCAGTAAGGTTTCAGCAAAGACTCTCTCCAACCTACTTAACCATCTTTTTTTATAACACTGATGATAAATAGATAAATATAGTGGTCATCAGGTTATTACACAATGAAAATGTTAGCACAGACTGCTAGTAGGAAACAAAGGTTCCTGGGACACTTAAACAGCCATCAACCAATCTGCATACCGTCACTGTACATTTCTCTATGGAAACCTCACATGTCCGGGCTGTTTTGGTACAGAACATTGGCACTGAGTATAATTCTCTTATCCAGTACAGTTGCATATGACTGTAATTCATATGAGACATGGTCACATCCTGAAGTGACACTATCATTTCTTTTGGTGATAGTATCATTTGGTTAAATCATAATAGTGCTTTAAGAAATAATCCCAGTGATTGTCTACAGATATACAGTAGGTAAAGTATGTTGGATATGTGTTTATAAATGGTAAGCTGTATGTGGAAAGTGAAAATAGAAGTGACCTTAGAAGTGTAACTCTGTCTGTGTAAAGAGAAGCTAGCTAATGATGCAGTCATTTGAGAGGAAATATACTGGAAAATACAGTCATGTAACATATCCCAACAAGATTTCATCCCATCATACATTGCCATGAGTCTGAAACATGTCTGTGTGATTTTTTGTGATGAATGGACATACTGATATAATGACTTGCAAAGGAGTTTGAATCTGGAGGAAATGCAATGATCGATGCTACCACTGGAGGCCAACACGGTTGGAAATGTTCAAAATCTGAACATAGTGGCTTAGTGGCAATTTAGTGGCATAGTGGTGAAACTCCAAAATGACCATTATTATATAATTAAATAAAATATTTTTAAATAAAAAATGGTTTGAATGAATACAAAAAATTATAAATTAACCACATTTTTAAATAACTGTTTATATTAATTATTATTTTTATTTTCATAGTAATTCTATGTCTATTTTTACTCCTTAACTGCATTTCCCAATGACACTTGGGAAATGCAAGTGCCATTTTTAAGACTGAAGAAAGCATAACTTAAACAAAAATCAATTCCAATAAAATTCGGTAAATGTTGATGTAATGATGATGAAATCACACATATTAGTCAGTATTGGCTTCTCTTTTTTGCCTTGATTTAAGCTGCCAGTTAGACAGAACAAGTATGTGGCTAATGGGGAGTTGTGCCTTCCATCTGCTGGTATTTTAGAGCAGCGTGACTGTTTTTACCACTGTCTGCCAAATGTAAAGCTTAAACACAAATTCTTCGAAACTCATTGTAATCTGCATCATAAAAAAGTGTTCAAACTTTTTACAAAGTACTATCCTTTTCTCACTGGACAAAAAGTATTTTAGATCTTTTTAGTTTTGGCCAAGTCTCGTCATTGCAATGTCCACCAAAGTTGAACTCTGTGACCACACACACACACACACACACACACACACACCTCCCCTTTGTCATGTGTATCACCGTTCATCATGCTTGTTTTGCCGTTACACACTTCAGTGTTAAAGTGACCTGTCTTTGTAGAAAGCTGTGTGTACTCAGAATTAGAGACAGTATGTTACAGAAAATGAAGAAATTGAATTTTATGCTGAAAGCAGTTAATGGCTCTCACTACGCAAAAACAAACAAGGATTTAAGAGAATACTTCTATTTTTTCTTGTTTTCAGTTTTTTAGAAAGGGAATACATTCAAAAGAGGCAGTACATATTTTTTTAGGTGCATGGTTATTAAATGACAAGTTGACAGGCGCAATTTTTACACTCAATAACTCAACATTTTCCACAAAACTTTGTTTTTATTTTATTGCTGTTGAGGATTGTGCAGAACATAGATATTTTTGGATTAATTGGAATATGATGTGTTAAGAACTGACAGCCGAAAGGTGGTGTCCAATATTTGATACTAGATGTAGCATTTGTGGCTGATGAAAATAAAGAATATATACATTATATAAATTGATCAATGTATATAATATTTTGGATTTCAGTTAGAGTATATCCTACTATCACATGTAACCATTGCTACTTTGGGGGAAAATAGACAAACTGCTTGAACTATGCAAATGATAAAAAAGAGACAAATATAGTAATACGCTTGCTTTCAGAAAACCTTGCAATAAAGTGAATGTATACAAATAATGTGTTTCTCTAGATGCTTCTGAATTCACCACAATATTTTGTACAATAAAAAACATGTCTCACTGTCTGGAATGATGATATATTTACTGCTGTTTAAACCACTTGTTGATGATGAATTTCACTGCCAAAAATACTGAGACTACTGAGGTAAACTATCCAGCCCGCTTGTTACCAATAGGCTCCCTGATGATATTCTACAGACTTTGTGATATCAAACTTTGTGTCTGAATGAATAAAGTGCAAAAGCAAAGACAGACTGGATTCTTTCATATCAAAGCTTAGAAAAGTGAAGCAGTCAGAACTGCAAACATTTTTTTACCTCCCTTTTTGTGGATAGTAAAATGTGTGATCACCATAATTTACAAATTATCATACACAAGTAAAATCAACATTTATAAAACATATACAGTACGTACAAAATATCATGACACACACTTTTGCATTGAAACTTTCTCCTTTTGAACTCTATTGAAATCTACCAGAGAAATATGTTGATGTATTTGAATTCATTAAAGTAATTAAAGAATGAATTAATTGATAAAATCATTTATAAATGCTGTAAGCTCTGCAAATGCAATTCCTCTCATCTCTGTTGTAAAAGTTGAAAGCTAAGTTATTTGTTATTTGTTTGCCATTGTTTATTTTCTCTTCCAAATAAGTTTGGAAATTGCACGTTCCTTGATCCGTTAGACTTCTTCATGATGTCCCTGTGTCCCCATATCTTAGCTATAACAGTAACTCAGTGAGTATAATGTCAGTATTACTAATGGGATTGACGAACAAAACTACAAAAATATGACCACAGTTGTAATAAACAGGAATCATCCTTTAACCTTTCATGACTCTGTTCCACCTGCTATGTTCTATGCAGAACATTAAGACTACTAGCGCTATGGAAGGTTACATTAATATGAACATGTATAATCAATATATTTTATTGATTTTATTTTCTCGCCTGAAAAATATTAAATCTTACTCTTTACAGATGTATAACTCAGAAACATTTACTACAGAGCTTGTTTCTCTCAGTCTATGAGAGTATTAAACATATTTTGCAGCTAATATTGCACACTGGCTTTTCTACTCTCATATATATCTCATATATATCTCATATATCAAAATGTTGCAGATACATTAGAGCCAGCGGTAAATCACCAAAGAGCTGCACAGATCAGTTCATCAGTTCAGGTCCCCCCCGGGATGACAATGTAGGACCTAAGCTGCTAGCAGCTGATATGACTAGCTGGTCTCACCCAGCCAGCAGCTCCTCACAGCTCCGCACATGTCGCAGCAGTTTTACAAATAGGCGTTATTTGGATAAACTGACTGACTACATATTGGGAATCTATATGGTTATTTTCTCGCCTGAAAAATATTAAATCTTAATAAAGTGACATTTTAACAGTCCTAGAGCGAAAATTACAGTCTGGCTCAAAATCTCCACCATGATGCCATTGCCCTCAGATATCCAATCTTTGTCGCACTGCAAGACTCACTGGGTAATGTAGACTCAGCAAGGGCCCTCCTCTGTACACCAAAACACTGACAGAAAGTTGAAACTAAAAACCAGTGACACTGAAAAAATACTGACAGTGTAAAAAAAATCTGTCACTGAAAAAAGACATGAAGAAAAAATCTGAAGATTGACATTGAAAAATGCATCATAATGCAAAAAATATCAAAATAAAATAAGATAATAAAATTATAATGTAATTTTAAATGTCCATATTTTATTTTTCAGTGGAACTTTTTTCAGTGCCAATACTTGTTCAGAGCCAATATAACTTTTTCCAATACAAGTGTCAATGTTTCCTTTTTCAGTTCAGGTTTTGTTTTCAGTGCCAAATCTTATTTTCAATGCCAAAATGTAACTAGTTAATGGATCCCACACTTCACTACTATTATTGGGTCTATTACTGAATTTAGAATTTTGAGCCAGGTCCCAAATGGAATGTCAATCAGAATTTTTCCCTTCTCACCCCTTCTCTTTCAGTTCATTCACAGCCATGCTAAAATGTCCAGTGGAATTGATATTCAAGCCTAAATATGTATAATGTTTTGTATGCTCAATTTCTATATTTCCTACTGTGAATTTATTTTTCAGAGAATTGGATTGTTTTTGAAAGGTCAATATTGTGATCTTTTACTTTTTCATATTTACAATTAGTACCCATGTCTGACTGAACTTGGCCATCTGGCCACACTGCCATAAAGCCCAGATCGGTGGAGTGTTGCAGTGATGGTTGTCCTTCTGGTTTCTCCCATCTCCACACAGGATTTCTGCAGCTCAGCCAGAGTGACCATTGAGTTCTTGGCCACCTCTCTTACCAAGGCCCTTCTCCCCTAGTTGCTCAGTTTGGACAGCCAGCTCTAGAAAGAGTTCTGGTTGTTCCAAACTTCTTCCATTTAAGAATTATTGAGGCCACTGTGCTCTTGGGAACCTTCAAAGCAGCAGAATTTTTTTTTGTAGCCTTCCCCAGATCTGTGCCTCAACACAATCTGTCTCTGAGCTCTGCAGGCAGTCTCTTCAACCTCATGGCTTGTTTTTTGTTTTGATATGCATTGTCAGCTGTGAGACCTTATATAAAGTGGTGTGTTCCTTTCCAGATCAAGCCCAATCAATTGAATTTACCACAGGTGGACTCCAATCAAGGCGTAGAAACATCTCAAAGATGATCAAGAGAAGTGGAAGGTACCTGAGCTATTTCAAGTGTCCTTAGAAAAGGGTCTGAATACTTATGTCAATATAATATTTCAGTTCCTTTTAATAAATTTGCAAAAATTTCTAAAATCCTGTCTTTACTGTGATTATGGAGTATTGAGTGTAGACTGATGAGGGAAAAAATGAATTTAAATGATTTTAGCATAAGGCTGCAACATAAAAAAAAAATGTGAAAAAAGTGAAGGGGTCTGAATACTTTCTGAGTGCACTGTATATGTTGAAAAGGGTTCAAATTGCGGCCTTGTTTCACCCTATGGTACTGTTTGAAGTAATTGGTTCTTTTGTTTCCAATTTTACTTTTTAATTTAATCTGTTATTCAAATACATTATTTTAACTATGCCACTCTCTAGTAATCGTGTCCGTAAAAGCGTCTTTCATGCCAAATACAGTCAAAGGCCTTTTTGAAATCTACATTACATTTACATTTACATACATTTTATTTTTATTTTGGTGCACATGTGTGTTAATGAGAGTGGTGAGGGTAAAGATATAGTCACAACTTGCAGCTGCAGTAGCAGCAGCTGGCAGCAGCAGCAGCGGCTAACAGCTTGCAGCTCTCACTCTAGTTAACCAGAACTTTTAAAGATGGTCTGAAGTATTCAGTAGCCCAAACTTAAGATAAGGAATGAATGAATTAAATGTCTTTGAATGGCTGATGACATCACTCAGATAATTGACCCTTTACCTCAGAATCCCCATTGCTCAGTGTGCGCCTGCTCTGCTAGTGTCTGCTAGTTAATGTTCACCTCACAAACTGACAACATCACGCACAAAGGTCACACAGAGAAAAGGAATGGACTGCTAGTCACAGAGGAGCAAAGCCAGCAAGTAAGAGAGGAGGGAAGATAAAAGGGATCACCATGGTGGCCATCACAGAATTCCAAAGTAAGTGTTCCCATAGTTCCTCTGTTCTAAAGTATTAGATTGAAGCTGTAATCCTTTGAGTGACTAAAGGCCAGGAGCAGGCCTGATTTCAGAATACAAATATCAGCTTGTGGATGCTTTGTATCTCAAGGTAAAAGACTACATGGATACCAAGAGAGTATACTATTTGGGAAGTTTATCATTGAGGTAAATTCACTGTCAGTTTACTCAGGCCATTATCTATAAGTATCACAGAATCATGTCTAGGAATTGTGCTGAAAGTTTGCCTTAAAAATTACTCCTGCGAGAATTAATGAGCAGGGCTGATATTTAAAACTTTTAAATACTCTTAACAATGGTCCTAATCTCTGACTAATGAGTTAAAAAGTGGGATTTAAAAGCTTTGTGTAAAGAGGCACAAATATAATGTAAAACTGGGACTACGATCGTGTCTACCCACAATGTCCCTCTCAAACACTGAATCAGTCAATAGCAAGCCTCCAAAGGTGACGACACATGGCTGCTTCACATCTTTCATCACAGTATCATAAACACCTTGTCATGATCAAAATTATCCATCATTTATTGTATCCAATATTATATATACCTACCTAATATGGTATTTTTCAGAAATTATTTATAATTAAAGCTGCAAGCAGCGATGAATGGGCCCTCGCACCACATGCGCATCTGAGGGAATGGAAGCTGTGATATTGATACTGGAGGACTGTGACATGACTGAATTTTCAGGGTTTTTGGACACTGTGTGAATGTGTAAAATATTATTTCCTGTGTGCAGTATGTGGCACTGGCGATGACACATTGGAAATTGTGTATACATTTGATGAACAATGTGTCATTTAGACTTTACTTCTTTACTACATAACTGAAATATTAATGCAGCAATACATTTATCAGAAGGCAACTGACATGGATATACATTTTTATGAATATTGGATATTGCATGTAGGAGATAACTATCACTTCCTGTGTCCACAATGTGGCACTAGAGAACACCCACTAATTATACATCATGCTGCTGCATATCATGTGTAGACCACACCATGTAAATTTCATGTAAATCAGATGACATTTGTCACGTTCAAGGCCAACTTCCTGTTGTCAGTAGGTGGTGCTATGAATATGACTCAATACTGACATGTAGATGTGCATGAGAAATTTGGGGCAGATTGGACAATATAAAGTCAAGTTACAACAACTTCCTGTTTAATGCCCCAAACATGTTTTGGCCAAAATTGACCGGCATGCCACACCAAGAACATTTCATGAAAACCAATTTAGCATTGCAAAGGTCTCTAGATGTCACCTTCCAAATTTCACTCGGGTTAAATCTCTAGGAGGAGTTTGTTGAAGTACAATGCCTGTGAATGTCTTCACTTTACAAAAAAAAATGCAAAGTAGATATCAAGTTACACCACTTCTTAGCATGTGCAAAGTTTCGTGAGCTTTCAAAGTTCCAAAGTGGCCATTTGTTTGGGGGTGTTATAAAGCCCAATGGCCACGCCCAAGCCCAATCACTACAGAAATTTGCAATTTTCACCACTTCTGACGTGTGTGCCAATTTTCGTGGGTTTTCGAGCATCCTAAGCCCCTCAAAAATGCAATGGCGTATACTACTACTACTACTACTACTACTAATAATAATAATAATAATTAAAGCTGCAAGCAGCAATGAATGGGCCCTCGCACCTCATGCATGTTGGAGGGAGCAGCAGCTGTGGTATCACTTTTGGAGCTCTGTTGATACGGCTCTGAATTTTCAGGATTATCAGACGAATGGGTAAAATATTATTTCTTGTGTGCAGTATGTGGCACTGGAGATGACTTTTTAGAAATTGTGTATAAATTTGATGAACTATGTGTCATTTAGGCTTCACTTCCTGTTGCCCATAGACAATACTACATAAGAGAAATATTATTGCAGCAATACATTTACCAGTGGGCAACTAACATGTTTTGGCCAAAATTGACCGGCACATCATTCCAAGGGCATTCAATAAAATATATAAAAAGCTTTGCAATTTAGCATCGCAAAGGTCTTTAGATGTAACCTACCAAATTTGAAGTTGCTCGGGTTAAATCTCTAGGAGAAGTTTGTTAAAATACAATGCCTGTCAATGACTTCACTTTGTGAAAAAAAATGCACGATTTCTTTAAAATGGCTCACTTCCTGTTGGACTTAGGATATGGTTCCAAGAGGCTTTTTCTGGTACAGATCCCTACCAAATTTCATAAATCTACATCAAAATTAAAGTTGGGGGCTTTGACTTTGAAATTTTCTAGGGGGAGCCCATGAGCCATTTTGTCACACCCATGCCCAAGACCCATATCAGATATCAAGTTACACCACTTCTGATGCATGTGCAAAGTTTCGCGGGTTTTTGAGCACCCAGCACCTCAGAAATACTAAAACTAATTAGGGGGGCGCTGAAGAGCCAAAATGCCACACCCAAGCCCAATTTTGATACTAATTGAAGCATTTATTAGTTTAAACATATATGCAAAGTTTCGTTAGTTTTCACGTATCCTAAAAGCTGTTGGGCCCCTGGCACTTTCGTGCTCAGTCCCTAATAATAATAATAAGTCCTTTAGATAAAATAGGGCCTTCACCCCACTCAGTGCTTGGGACCTTTCGGCCCCTGGCATTTCTGTGCTCGGGCCCAAAAAATCTATTGAGGTCTTCTAAAATGTTTGTTTGTTAAATAAACACATAATTTATTGTTTCTGGTTTACTGAAACAGAGAACACAGGGGTCAACCTAAAAATAAAATGTAATACTTGCAAGTGTATATATTTAGAATAACTTCATGTGTCATTTTTGTTTTCTTGTCCATTGTTATTCTTTCAAACTCACTGGAATTCTTTGTAGAGTTCTGGAGGCTCACAACCCCAGAAGTGATTGCGCTTTAATATAATAACAATAATGTATAAAGAAGTGGTTAATGTGAAGAGTCAGAAAAAGTGTGATCATTTGATTGTATTCATGCTGAAGTAATTTGGGAACTAACACTAAGTGTTTACTCTACACAGCAAAATGACATCATGCTCAAAATTCTGATGCACATAAAAATTTGCATCAAATTTGATTCTGAGAGGCATACATACAGACCCAGGCCATAGCTACCATTTAGGAGTCATATCCTTTGTATATTTCTCTGGGAACTGGAAATTTTAGCAACCTGGGGGAATAGCATTCCACAATTAAAACATATCTAAAATCCTGGCTTCAGCCTTGTGAATGACATTACTGTTTTACCACACAACTGTGAAAGGCAATGAATCATGAGGTCTGTGCACTGGGACACTGCATCATAGATCATGCTCCTATCAGCAGTGGACACTGAAAGTATTGAATATGTGGTTCTGGAGCTTTGAGGTGCAGTAAGCATGAACAGCTGTGAGTGACAATAATCGTGACTGTTTCCTTTTTGCCAATTAAGTGTGAGGAAGCTCATAAAGTAAAATTAGCCATTGAGGACTGATTATGTACTCTGTATCTATCACTAAATGAAATGCCTGCAAATCATTGTGCTGTAATGATTATATAGACATCATATTTAAACTTTTTGTATTGACTAAATGAACTGGCTACAGTTCCCCTGTGTATGTTTGTCTTCCAGAGATTGGCATTGGTCTGATGGGATTTGGTTTATTTTTCCTGCTCTTTGGTGTGCTGCTGTACTTTGACTCTGTCTTGCTGGCTTTTGGGAATGTGAGTAATCGCTCACACCTCACACACACACCTCTGCTCAGTGTCAACATCACACCATCACTGCCTCATGTCAAGATGTAGTTTACCACACTACCACAACCTTTGGGCACAATTATGGGGTTAATATGAGTGAAATCTTTCAGATCACACATTTCATTTGATCAATTGTTAGTGCAGATTTAATTTGCAAACTACATATTAATTATAGCTGCCAATAAGTAGTGCAGTGAAAATTTCCACTTGAAATGTAATGTAGTTGAAGTAAAGGACTCATGCACAAGTTCCTCAAAATTTTACTTAAGTACAGTACCTGAGTGAAAACACTCCACCACTTTATGTAGCTCACAAACACCAAAAATCCCATTTGTGGCTTTTGTGTTTATTTGATAGAACATCTAACTGTTATGTCGTTTAACATTTTAGACTTGTTAATTGAGGGAGTGACTATATTTGGCAGCTGAAGACTTTGTTTTAAGTTATAATTATGCTAAATAAATGTGACTTAATTATTATAATTACAAATGTCACTTTAAATAAAAAGGAATGAGAATGCAAATATGGAATAACCTTAGGCTCAAATCAGCAGCAAAGGTGTTAATAAGTGAATTGTACACGAAATCCTCTTGACCAGTCGGCCACCAGGATCCAACCTATAGGAAAATCATTTTCTACTGGTTATATTATTTACTGGATATTATCCAAACACAGGCTGTGTGTATATAAGGAATAATCAGGTTGTTCATTAAGGGAGCGACTTATCAACATCTTAATTTGCAGTGAGTTAGCAGATTTGATGTAATTTGTAATTTTTCAGTCAGTTGTCAATTTAAACATTTGAATCTTGCATACATATCATGTGTGTCTTTGCAGGGCGATAAGAGGTCTGATGATGATGTTTTTACTCATGATGATGAGAGGCTTCTTATTCTTAACAAGTGTTTAACTGGATAATAATTAATTAATTAATTAATAAGCTGATTAAGTCCCTGTTTGTGGGAGAATAACACAGTGGAACCATGCTGTTACAGTATCTGTGAAAGTGTATTTAGACACATGCTAAATATTTACTGTTGGTTACAATTTAAAGCTACTATTTGACTATTTCTCAGTTAGGTACCATCTGGTGGAGTGTGAGACAAACAAAACATATTAGATTAGAACCACTGAAAATTCAGCAACACAATACTTTAAATCCCCCTATTTATCATCTATAATCAGTATATAAACATGTAATACATGGTTTATAACACACTGTATATTATATAAGCAGATATAAGAACATTTTAAGTATTTATTAATGTACAGTATCTGTGTCAGCAATTAAAACTTCTCCTGTGTAGACATCTTTTATTACTATATTGTCATTCCTTATTATAGTTGTAGTTGTTGACAAATACACGAACCCCTTAACATTCCTTTAAATTCCTGTAGAATTAGCCTAAAACACCTATCCAAGGCATACCTAAAGAAAATTGAAAGCTGTATTTGAACCATTAGGAGTGCATGCATGGTTTTGGTCTCTTTTGAAAGGTAACACTGAAGTTTTTTCCCCAACAATCAGAATCACTGTAAGTGTTACTGGCATTGAGTAATAGAAGTGACCTATAGCTGGGACTTGCTAGCTGGAAAACACAATGGGACCACAGCATGGAGCCTTACCTAGTTCAATTTCAAATTTAATAACAATACCACAGAAAATGAATATTTTACACAGGCCTCTTTCAAAAAAAGGCCATTTAGAGACACCAAATAACCCCCCATAATGCTTTGTTCCCCTGTTGAAACTAAACTTTGTGCATATAAGAGTCAAAACAAATGGTGGAAAAGCAGTTTGTATAAAAAGTAACACAAAGCAAACTATTTAAATTTACATAATTTCCATGTTGTGACTTTATATTATCCACTAAAGATTCATATTGTCATTTTTGGGATTTCATTGGCTATTCGAAGTGCCAGTAATCATCAGACTCTGTTCCTATTGGCCTGGTCTTTACACGAAAGAAGAGGGGCAGGCACCTCCTTTCAACGCGGCCTCTCGTTGGTTATTGTAGGCTGTGGACAGGACATGGAAGCTCCTATTCGGTCAAGTGAGGTGTCAATTGAAAGGTCAGAGTTCAGCCGCCATTTTGATACCAAGATATGGCTAATGTTTACATGCTAACGCAAGTTATGATGGAGAACGTGGGAAGATCAGGACATCTGCCAGCTAATTTGAAATGATGCAACAGTCTTTTGTGGATTTTATAGATCTAATAATGCGTTTTGGAATAAATATTTTACTGGATTGATTGTTGATTGACAGTGTTGATTGTACCTGCTGTTGTAATTGTATCCTGAAATGGTTTCCATCAATTGAATCACGAGAATCTTAGCTTTCCACTGATGTTGCATGAGTACCCACTTAAAGACAGTAGTTGTGTACATAGCATATGCTCTGCTTACAACTCCATTATTGTGTGTAATGGACCATTTATTAATTGTTTGTTTACTCCTTATAAATGCTAAATAGGAGGACTCAAAGTGTTACCGAAAAGTCTTCAACAATGATGTTAAAGAGGACCTATTATACTCACTTCCAGCTCTAAATTTTTATTTTTGGACTCAACTAGAGTAGCTTTGCATGATTTACAGTTCAAAAAATTCCTTATTTATTTTATACGACCCTTTGTGCAGCCCCGCAGTTCAGCCTCTGTCTCTAACAGGCAGTTTTAGCTCCTGTCTCTTTAAGGCCCCCCTCCTGATGAGCCTACTCTGTTCTGATTGGCCAGCTTTCCGGAATCAGAGTTACTGCCGATGCAAGCCCAACATTTCCTGATTTACTGCTTCAAATTAAACACTTTCAAACGACTAAATAACTTTTATTGTGAAGAATTTACAGGAAGTGAAACATGTTCCTCACTGAAGTAGCAGAGCTTTGTTAGCAGCACTAAAAACCGGGCGACACAACAACATCTGGAGATATTTGGAACTCTTTGTTAAATGGATAAGTTAGAAATAATGCAGAGCAGAAACAGGCACAGTGATGATGATGTTTGATGAAGAGCTGCAGACGACCAGCACACCTGCAACCTATTATTTTACTTTGCAGTGCTGTGTAATGGAGTCATGGCTCAGCGTGACTACCCCCAAAACAATGGAAAAATGCCATAATGATAGCGGAGTGGAGCAGTGCACTTGCACACTGTGCATGGAGCAGATGACCATATAAAGAAACCTGTTTCGAGCTGACGTCAGCTTGGGCTGAGATTAGAAAAAAAATGTTCAAAGCAGTCTGAAGCTGGTGCTTTTTGTTCACAGGGATTACTTCTACATACGTTTACCTCATTATTTGACATATTAACATTATATATATGACTGAAAATATGGAAAATAATAATAGGTCCCCTTTAAGGAGCACAGCTACAGGTGAGCAACTGATATCTGCAGCCTCTTGTGAAAGCAGCAATGTACAACAGCAGGGGTCTTATGTAGACCCATACCTGAACAAGAGCCTCAGCCAGTGGCATGTGGCTGCAGCATCGCTGGGTAACTCAATTTTGAGTTACTTGTACTGTACTTGAGTATTTCCATTTGATGCTACTTTATACTTCCACTCCATGACATTTCAGAGGGAAATATTGTACTTTCTATTCCACTACGTTTATTTGACAGCTTTAGTTACTTTTCAGATTGACACAATGAATAATATAACAAGCTTTTAAAATACAAAACATTGTTAAAAATGAAACCAGTGGTTTCCGACCTTTTTCGCTTTTGACGTCTTACAAAAAGCAGTGTGTAGTCGGGGTCGCATTTCAGATGTCTATGAGTTGTTAACAGCTCCACCAAGTAATGATTTTTCTCTCTAAAATTCTCACATGGTTTCATTTCAATAAATGTTCAAATGATCCAATATTTCACCAAAAATTAGAGAAAAAGTCCAAAAACTGAAAATAGATGTGTGTATCAGAACTTTGTTTTTTCTTCTTTCCTCTCCCATTCTAATCATCTCACAACCCCCCAGATTTATCTACTGACTCTTTGGAGGGGCCCGACCCCTAGGTTGGGAACCACTGGACTAAACTAGCTAACTGTATATAAAATAGTTCAAACTAGCTCCACCTCCAGCAGCTACAACAGTAACATGCTGCTTACACACTGATGCTTCAGTATTAATGATGTCATATATAATAATATATCAGTCAGAGGGACCCAACCACTACATTTACTACAATACTAAAACTACATCAAGATAATACTTATGTACTTTTACTGTAATAGGATTTTTCACGCAGGGCTTTCACTTGTAATAGATTATTTTTAAATTGTTGAATTGGTACTTTTACTGAGGTAAAGGATCTGAATACTTCCACCACTGACTATCAGCCAACAAATGAAGGCATAATGACATAGAACTCAAATACACCTCACGGTGATACTTGGACACGTCATCAGTGATAAACCCGCGGTCATAAGGTGTTTCAGGTCTTTAATCATCAGACACCCTCGCCCAGGCAACCCAGCCGGGGGTGATCAGACCCCGGTCTGTGTCCAAGTAGCGCACCACAGATCCCCCCTATGGATCCACAGCCACCAGGAGGCCTTTTCTGTGGCCTCAAGGATGTTCTTGGTGGCTTTTCTCGACTGCAGTCCTCTAATGCCAAGGAGTTTGAACGCTCGCTGTAGAGAGTGACCTGCAAAACCCCTGCACCCGATTTCGACTGGTTCACAGCGGGCTTTCCAGCCGTTGCTCCGGCACTCTGTGGTGAGCTCAGAGTATTTGGCCCTCTTGTGCTCATTGACTACTTCAATCCAGTCCTCCCAGCGGACAGTCAGTTCCAGTAGCACCACTTGCTTGGTTGACTCCGATGTTAACATCATGTCTGGGCGGAGTGAAGTGGTAGCAATGTTGGCCGGGAACTTGAGTTGCCTTCCCAGGTCAACTTGGAGCTGCCAGTCACGAGCAGTGGTGAGGAGCCCTCCTGAGGAGTTGGGCTGGTGGTTTGCCTTCTGCCCCGCTCTGATGAAGGTGATTGACTGCTTCGGGGCGACCTGGAACTTGCTGTTCTGTATTGCTGTGCAGATGGAATCCGCCAGGGATTTTAAAACTTGGTCGTGGCGCCAGCGATACCGCCCCTCCCCTAGAGCCTTTGGGCAACAGCTCAGAATGTCTGCTAGGCCCCAGGTGTATAGGTTGACATCATACACAGACTGTATGAGGAATTTTGTGTGCAGAGGTTCAGCCCTCCATAGCTCTGCCCAGGTGAGTTTGCGAGGTTCCACATGCTCCCACCTTGTCCACGCCCCTTGCTTGGACATGCTGACCATCCTGCTGCAACATTCTTTCTCCACCTCTGCACGGATCTCATCTTGGACCAGTTGGCACTTCTCCTTGCCGCAGGCCTGGTCGTAGCGAGGCTTAGGAAAGCTACCAAGGCCTGCCCTCCCCATTGCCTCGGTACCCACCAAGGACTTGTGCCTCAGCCGTGCCTCCGCTCTGCTTACGGCTTCTTGTGCCTGCCACTTCCTCCCGGTCTTCACAACAATTCCTGCTGAGGCCACTTTGACATCTACGGAATCCCTGAACATCATTACCTCTCTGGAGCGGGTGACTTTGAATTTCTCAGAGAGTCCACTGAGAGGGAGGTGCAGCTTGATGGATTTGCCATATATGGCAATGCTGCTTAAGGACTGAGGGAGCCCCAGCCATTTCTTTAGAAACTGGCTGATGGTCTTCTCTAGTACCTCCACCGTTTTCAATGGTACCTTGTGGATTAACAGGGGCCAGAGTATTCTAGGCAGGACTCTGTGCTAGTACATCCAGGCCTTGAACTTTCCTGGGAGACCAGATTTGTCAATGGCTGTAAGCCATGAAGTCAGGTCTTTGTCTGCCGCAAAGCTGCGGCATCCGTCAGGGAGCTGTCAAAGATTTTTCCCAGACTCTTGACAGGTCTTTCAGTCACTGTTGGAATCTTGGTCCCTCCAATTGTAAAGCAGAAATGGTCGGCCACTTTACCTTTTTTCAGGACTAGAGACCTAGATTTAGCTGGCTTGAAGCTCATCTTTGCCCATGAGATGAGCCATTCAAGCCCCTAAAGGAGCCACCTGCACCCAGGCACAGATGTGGTCATCACCGTCAAGTCATCCATAAAGGCGCTTATGGGGGCTGCCGGGTCCCAGATTTAGATTTTGGCCCTCTGCATTCAACCTCCGCAGACTTGACAATCATGTTCATGGCCAAGGAGAAGAGTGACACCGAGATTGTGCAGCCAGTGATTATGCCCTTCTCCAGGCGGTGCCAGGCAGATGTTGCACTGAAATCGTTGTAGTAGTCCATGATGAGGTTGCAGATCTTTCCACGAACGTGGTATCTTGTCAGTGCTGTTCCAACAAGTTTGTGCGGGATAGAACCGTAGGCATTGGTTAAGTCAAGCCAGAGAGTTGCCAAATCTCCTTTGCTTTCCCTTTCCCTTGCTTCCCGGATCAGCTGCGTCACCACTCCTGAATGCTCCAGGCACCCAGGCACTCCAGGAACTCCCCCCTTCTGGACAGAGGTATCTATGTAGGCGTTCTTCAAGAGGAACTCTTAGTCGTTGGGACACGATCTTTAAGAAAATCTTGCTCTCAACACTGAGTAGCGAGATTATACAAAACTGCTCGATGTTGCTGGAGTTCTCTTCTCTTCCTGACGCCTTCGGCATGTCTCCACTGGATGGCGACTTTTCCTCTCCGCCATATCACCTTCAAGATCCTCCACAGACGCTTGCAGAGCCGTGGACACTGCTTGTAGACCTTGTAGGGTACACCGCTGGGGCTGGGAACCGAACTGGATCTTGCAGCTTTGACAGCTTCCTTTACCTCTGCCAGGGTGGGCTCATCACTGTTGAATTGAGACACTGGTTTTGGAGGTGTCACCAGTGCCTTGCAAGGGCCAAGCTCTTGGTCTCTTAACATGTCACTGAAGGTGGCATTGAGGTGCTGGTCGATCTCTTCTACAGGGCAAGCGAGGTGGCCACTTCTGGCCCAGTAGCCTCTTAGTGAAGGTGAAGGGGTTGCCAATGAAGGCGCTTCGCTTCTGAGCCCTTTCCCTTCCCTTCCTACGGTGCCATTCAGCCCTCCTCAATGTGATGAGCTTCTCTCTTACAATGTTGGTGAGTTCCGACAGAGCAGGTCTCTCCTCTTCCTTGGCTGTCTTGAACTGGCGTCTCAAGGATTTCAGTTCTTGCCTCAACTGGCTTATCTTGACTTCCCGCCGATTGAGCTTTGCTGGGTTTCTAGCTCCTTGCTTCTGTTCCTCTCCAAAATGTTCAGCTCCTATACTCATTATGAGGGAGCACATGGTTTTCATTTTTCAGGGTTTTGTCTATGTCCTCATCCAGCTTGGTCCACTCCTTGCTGTTGGAGACAGGCCACTTCACCCGGCGATGTTCCGATTTCCTGCTTGTTGGGGGATTCCTTTTGCTTGGAGGTTCTGGGTACTGTGGGGGGACTCCGGACCTGGCTCCTCCTCCGTCTGACCAGGTTCTGCAGCCAGCACAACAAAGACTGTTGCATCAGCTGCCGTTCCTGAGCGTAGCTACATAATTTCAATTTGTTAAAAAAAACTAAGAAGAGCGAATGGGTTTCTCTAGAAAAATAATAGATAAAATAAGTTTTACAGTAAAAGATATTATGAGCATGTAAATCTTCAAATGTTGATAATAAAGTCACTTTACCAATAGTATTTATTCCTGGTCATATCGTTAAGTACATAGTCAGAAGACAAAGCAACAGTAACACTCTTAAGGGTGTTCTGAGGAATCCCTCAGAGACTAAAAGTATTTTATCCAACCAAACACATGTGAACAACACGTGATTCTAGAAACAGGGACATCTTCCTACAATTAAACAAGAAAGTTAACAGGCTGATTGTGAATACATCAGCAATACCCGCCACACAACAAGCACAAAGAAATAGCAGAAGTGCAACAATATGTTTATAATTTCCTCTCATGTTTTGTTCTGATCCCCTTCCCTGTAGATCCTGTTTTTGACTGGTTTGACATTCATCATTGGCTTCAGGAGGACAGCCCACTTCTTCTTCCAAAGACACAAATTTAGAGGTTCTTTCTTCTTCCTGGGAGGTGTGTCTCTGGTGCTGTGCCGCTGGCCAATCATCGGTATGCTGGTGGAGAGTTATGGCTTTGTGCTTTTATTCAGGTAAGTTCACTTAGGGTGTTTCTGAGACAGAAAAAAATGCTTCATATGAACCTTTCACTCATTGAAACATAACTTTTCCCAGAAATGCCAGAAAGAAGGCCATTAATAGGTTTAATGAGCAACAGTAATCCTCCATCTCCCACATAAATTGGCAGAACACTGAGTTATAACCGATCAGTTGGATGTAGTAAGTTGCTTGTTTGTGCGTTATTCAATCAAGATAAATACAGTGGACAGCTGTGCATACTGATACTGCACTCTTCTCAAATCGGATGCTAAAGATTGGCATTGATAATCAAATCCAATGACAGAAAAACAATGGCAATACTAAAATACTGTACATACAAATATATTGAATTTTTAACTTCAGAAACTACACATTGTACACATCCTGATTGTTTTGTACTGTGTGTGTATCCAAAGCAACGTTTTTGGACAACAACGGAGGTTTACAGCACAGAGGGATAAGATATATCAGGCTTTAATACACACACAATACTTGTTAGTAGGTGAGTTCATTGTTGGTTTGGTGCATTGGCTCCAAACATGAGATTTGTTGTCAAAAAAAAAATATAGAAAATCACCAGCCATATCCTTTAATGAAAATAAACCAGAGAGTAAAGTCCACGTGTCAAAAGTCCATGAAAATATCATTAAAGGGCTGGAATTGTGGAGAACAAGAAAAATTATCTTTGGGATGGATCAGTGTGATGGTGGGACCTCCTGTGCTGTAAAATTACTCAATTCTATCTCAATTCTTTCTGGTGCGGGGGAGATTGGCAGCTGCAATGTGGTATAGCTCACTCAGCAAACCCCGAAAATAATGGTTAAAACTTGGAAATAAAAATAATAAAGAAAACAAAGTATGCAAAAACAACAGTCTGGCGAGGAATTAATCTACACTCAGGAGCAACAACAACAAAGTCTGACAAACCAAAGCGAAAAAAGAAAAAACAGAACTCAAAGGTGGCATCCACCGTGGCAGAAAAAAAGCGATGCAACAATTGTTTGCAGACTTGAAGAACACGAAATTAAAGAACTCAGAGATGACCTTCGACAAGATACGGAACGGGACATTAAGACAATCATGCAACAAACAGCAGACTTATGTAAGGACATGGAGAAAACAACAAAGCATGTGGACCAGCTGGAGATGCGTGAGTGAGCTTGATGATGCTGAGAACATACAGCAAAAAACGGCGAAATATGTGAAGACTCGGATGGAGGAGCTTGGGGATAGACTATTTGGAAAGTAAATCTAGGCAGAATATTCTCTGCATTTATAATGTTCTGGAAGTGCCAGGTGAGGTGAGTTTTTAGTTTTAAAAGATGGAATACAATACTTTCAAATTATATCTGGAATTATAAAAGGAAAAGGAAAAAAATTTAGTATGCTATCCCAACCTAATGAAAAGGGTGAGCTTAGCTTTCCAGATTTTATGATCTATTTTCATGCTACTCAGTTAAATATAATAATGCAATGGATGAATAACAGAGTAAAAATTAAATGGAAACTAATAGAAAAACAATCAACACTAATATCAATTGGAACACTACCCTACTTAAGTTTAAAGGAAATGCAAAAATACAATGGAAATAATAGAAGAAAATACATTAATAAATTGGAGATATATTCATAAAATATATAAATTTGACAAAGAATGCATATAGAGATAGCGAGTGATCCAGATTTTTTGCCTAATAAAATGGATACATAATTAGAAGAATGGGCAGGAAAGAGATTACAAGTGTATTTGCAGATGATTATAAATGAATGAGTCTATTGTATTCAATAGACTCATTCGAAACATTAGCAGCTAAATTTATCATTCATAACAATAATTTATTTAAATATTTACAATTAGGGAGCTATCTCATGAAACAGCGGAGAGACGAACAGAGTCAGAGAATGCAATTTATAAACAAAAATAGAGACAGTGAAAATAGTAAAATCCAACAGGAAACAAAGGTAAATGTGGATAACACCAAAGAGAAATGACAATGGCAATAACAATTTTGGAAGAAGTTTGGAAAGAAGCATATAAAAGAAATTCAGTACAACACAATCAAAATATTGGAAAGAATTCACCTGGAAAATTAACATGAGGCTTATCCTAACACCAAAAATTATATCAAAATACAATCTATCAGGCAGTGCTGTAGGGAATATGTGGAACAGGAAGCTAACCATGCACGCATTTTTTTATTTTTGCTTAGTGTTGAAAACCTTTTGGGGGGCAGTTCAGGAGAAAGTCACAAATATTTTTCATTTAAAGAAGCCGTTACAACCATTCAATATTGTATTAGGTACCATCCCATTAGAAATAGAGAGGGAAGGAAATAAATATCTGTATACAATAATTTGTATAGCCACATTAAAACAAATCATACAGAATTGGCTGGACGTTAAACTGCCATCTATTAATACCTGGAAATTAACAGTTGAAGAGATTAAAGAAATGGAAATAATCACTTATGAGTTGAGAAACAGAGAAGAAGAATGTAAAAGAAACTGGAGTAAATGGGTCACGAAAATAGATGGAATGGAACAGTAAAACTTAAAGTACTGCAGAAACATGGTTTCTTTCTGTTACTCAGCTAAAGGAATATAATATATCTGTGCTAAAGCTAAGCTAGTGACGTCTGGCTACGTTTAAAAAACAGATTTTTACTTTGTGAAGAAACTTAGACACAATCTTACCTTCAGAAACATCCTGTTGAAATCTCAACTGTGCAACAGCAGGTTCTTCCCTTTATTCAGGATCAGACTCCACCTCATAGGCTATATAGTGTCTTACATCTCCAGCTGCAGACATTACTCCAGGTAAACATGCTGCATTATTCATTAGGTAGTATTCTGTAAAGGTGGTGGCCACACCTCCAGCCAGTTGGAGTAGGTGGTCATTAATAATGCTGATTTTATGCAAATAGCTTCAGAAACAGCCTGCTGAAGGACAGAAGGCAATATGGCCTGCAATGAAAAGCCTAAGTCTAATAAATGTTAACCAATCCATATGCAAAACTAATGTGCTTATTTCTTCAATTGAAATAGTAAAAACAGCCTTTATATCACTACAAAGATGCATTTGGTCATGTGCACTGGAACACCTATGCTTTACTGAGATCATTTGAGAAAATGTCCTCACAGTTTTCAACTTGTTTTAAAATGTTACTATTTTTTAAGGCATAAATGTTGTTTCTGTGTGTGGTGTTTTTGTAAGGCTACTTGGATCATTTGGCTGATCATGATGTACGTAGGCTTTGTCTGTATCACACATGGCACAGGACCCCCTGATTGTCAGAGTGTAAATCATGAATATCAAAAGACCATCCTTGAAGAGAGCCACACACTTGATATCACATTATGAAAGGACATTATTTGAGTTACATGATGACACCTGAGCCCGCTCAATTTGCCAAAGATGACTGTGATGCAGTGAACCTTTCAGTTTAGTTACACATTGTTAACATTTTTAGGTATCCGCTGGTTTCCCCTTTTTTACAAGTTATCACAGTGTTGTGTTTCTCTGTGTAGGTCCTTCTTCCCCATGGCCTTGGGATTTGTGCTGTCAGCTGTGAATATCCCTTTCCTCAATGCAGTAAGAATGTTTTGTTCTTGGCTTAGTAGATTAACACTTAATAACCTTCAAAAGACATTCACTTAGGAATTCCTCAGGGATTGTCACTGCAGGGATAATAACATCACCTGTTTTTTCAGTTTTTCTCCAGCAGCTCCTGCATGGTCTGAGCAGAAGAAGGAATACCAGAGAACTGATGAATGACTGCTCATTAACGTTCATTATTAGAATGTATCAATGCTGAAGTATTAATTTATTTTTACAGTGTACTGGATTGTGTGCCGTATGAGGTGACAATTAATACTGCAATCAAGCAGTCGAATTATAAGATGATTAAAAACTAATTTAATACAAAGTATTAAGAAAGCCACAAGTATTTTTAAACCCTTGAAAATTGATATTTAAGGCTTTTTGAATGAAAATTAAAACAATTCACCACACATATTTATTCCATGTTAGATTGATTCAGATCTTCATTTGAGTTCTGTAATGTTTACATTTTGTTTTCTATGGCTGCACTAGTCCATTAAATAGAAATATTCTACATGTCATATACATTTCCCCAATTCGCCTTGACATTTTCTGGAAATTGAGATCTCTACTAGAATTAAAATAATAATGTATGACTTTTATCATATAAAACAAACCATGACAGTCAGGACAAGGCAAAACAAAACAAAACAAAAAAGAAACAAACAAAAAACACAATTATACTGCCAGACTAAAATAAAAATAAGAGCACATTGATAAAACAAATCAGATCGAGTCAAATATGTTGGGCATCATTAATTAATCTTGTTTAAGAAATCAAGACAAGGGCTCCATATTTTTTAGAAATACAACATAGGAGTTCCTGTTAAAAAAATGAATTTTTCCATTTGAAATGATAAGCCAATCTTAAATAACCATCTGTCAAGGGATGGTGTGGAAGGAGACCACCAGTTCTTGAGAATTTGTCTTCTTGCTGCCACCATTCCAAACTTTAGACGGCTCTTTTCACACTCTGATACAATTTATGTAAGCTCCAGGCAGCCAAGTAGAGCAAGTACTGGATCAGTATATCCAGCATATAAGAGTACCAGTCAAAAATGTTTGATCAGTAACTACAATGGACAATGGATATATTCTATGCAATTTACTGTGTGAGTAATGACGCCTGTGCATAACCTTAAATTGTATTACCTGATATCTGCTATTAACTGGGGAGTTTTTAGGATAACGTATTTTATATCTGTCCCATGTTGTTTGTCTGTAAATGAGCCAGGCCAATCTTGAAAAAGAAGGCTTTCCTGGTTAAATAAAAGTTAAATAAAATAAAATTAATGAAAATACATACACATTGGATTCTTTCTAGCAGTATTAGAAAGCAAACATTCTTTTTTTACTTAAGGGTTCAAACTTAACAGCAGCAAAGAATGGATAGCAAAGGAAAATAAAGTAAGTACAAACTGTAAACTATGTCTTACTGTATGTGTACTTTATGTGGAAAGGTGAATAAATGGATACATGATTGCTGGCTGGGGTGAGGTCAGGTGGGAGTCTGAAGTGACATCAAAACTTAAAAATGTATTTATGGAGCACACACACAAGCAGTTCAAAGTGCTTTACACAGGTACTTAAATTAATAAATAAAACATAGATAAAACTGATCAAATTATAAATTAATAGAAAACAATGACAGATAGTACATACAGGTAAAAGTGATATTACAAAAATGTTTTTACACTACTTTCCATTAGATATTTCATTACATTTTGGTGTCCTGAAAATATATAAAAAATGCAACAAATGGATAATTGCTGTGACAGTGATTAACAGGAACATCAAAACAGTTAGGATATAATCTGACAAGAATGTTAATAACATCAGCAACATGAACAGTAACTGTGTGATGGGGGATTGTTAAATTCATCAGGAGAGCTCTTTGATTATTTCAGTCCCAGATCAGTGGGAAAGCCTCACAGGCAGAAGTGGTGCCACAATGGCAGTAAGCTGGCATTTGACTCACCACTTCAACAAAGTAATTACTTGCAGTTATTGCATTGCTTCCATTTCATAATGCAGGGATATTAAAACACAATTTCAGGGGGCCACTTGTGAAAATTGAAGAGGAAATGCTCACTGGTGTTTGTAAACCTAATAACATGAAACTAATCGGCAGACCCTGAAAAACTGAACTTGAGGTAATACTTTTTTTATCCTTGCTTGAGAGGTTAACTCAGGAGTTTTGATGGTTTTTGGAGCTGCAAACAACTTAAATAACTGGACTCAGACTGAGACTATTATAAAATGTTTTTGTTCATGACATAAAGACCACATTCTCTAATTCTTTAATCCACCCTGAAAAGTGCTGTTAGTAAAATAAGGCTCTCAAGTAACATCTGGTGGTAGTTGTGGGAAACGACAAGTAAGATCAAGTCTTCTACAGTCCTCTGTGTTTTTGGGGAGAATAAAATTCTGTGTTGAGATTTTGCTTGTAAATTTCAAGCATGTCAAGCAAGCTAATGTTTGCTATGCTGTATAAATATAAATATAAGCTTCATGCTGCTAAAGTTAGCAACTAACATTGCTTAGCTGTCTAACAGATGCAATGCCAACATCAGCAATGAAAAAATGCCTGTCTGAAGCTCTGTCTAGCTTTCAAATGCTGCAATGATGTTCACTTTTGGGGGAAACAGAACACATGGTGGCTTGTTTAGGAGGCCTGGGAGATGTGAAGAGCCAGGACTGTTCAATCCTTCCTAGGATCTTAAAATCTCAATTTAAGTATAATTCACTTCACTTCTAATCTCATCATCATCATCATCATCATCATCATCATCATCATCATCATCATCATCATCATGTTGCTGCTGTCATCTGCACTGAAAACATCCCTCAGTCTATTTCCTGACGCAGCTGCTTGGTCTGCATTTGGGTTTGATGATTATGTGAGTGTAGGTGACTTCATCCTCATCATCATCCTCTTTGTCGTTACTACGCCCTGAGCTCTGAGCGACGTCCTCACGCTGTCTTATTATCACTTTGTCTGTTTTTGTCTTGCTCATGTATCCCACCTCGCCTTTTGCACCCAAACATGACACGTTGCCATAGTCACACAGTGGACACCTGTCTTGGCCAAACTGTTCTCTGTCTCTTAACAGTGTTATCATAATCATTCCAGGAACAAGCTGCTCCTCCAGGTTTAACCCTGACGTAATCTGTTTCCCTCAGCATGAGTCTGGAGGACGTACTTGAGTCAACAGGCAATTCCTCAAACTGGGGAACAAGGTGAAAAGCAGCAATAACGGGATCATTGAGCATGAATAACACTCACAATTAATGTAATTGCCAAATATGAAAAATACATATAATTGATATCGAATATATGTGCACTTTGTGAAATTTTCTTTGTAAGCAAGCAAAATATTGTTCACATTCAGCCCCCTTTTTAATGCTTTGTGATTTTAATGCTTTGTGATTCCTTTAACCCACGGCAGTACAATGCACTAAAATATGAAACCGCCACAAGCCAGGAAAAACCTCAGTGCAGAGAAAAATGCCACTTTGCCTGTGAGGAGCTGTTTTGCAGTGTGCACCTACATGAAAGGTGAGCTCTATATAGGATCTATACTGAGACTGTAGCTTTACAATGTTTCAACTAAACATGGACTTGTGATGGTAGCAAAGATCCATTGTTTTCAACAGGGTGCCTTATTCAGTTTGGAAGAATGCCTAGAGTTGGCCTTTATTTTTGTACTGGTGCAATGCTTTCCCATCACCACTGAGTCATTTTTGTGACTGTCTGGTATACTGTTGGATCAATGCACAGTGCAATTTTGATTATCACTTATGATAACGATGTACTCAACACAAAGTAAGAACACAAAGACAAACATCACAAAAAAATAGATCCAATGGATCAAGAAATATGAGCAGTCAGATGATCTGACACATTGTAAACAAATTTTGGAAGAGAAAACAAAGATGAATGGTAAAATGATAACTAAAACTATCAGTTTACAGACCCTCTTCCTGCTGCAGCTTTGACCTACCATACTTTCTATTGTTCTGTGCATATAGTTTTCCTGTGAAATGAGGGGTGATTACCAACATTTCATCTTAATTAAGTGGTTTAGATAATCTGGATAAACTGTCTGATTGTGTTTCTCTGTTGGACTTTGTGGCAGGGATGTCGCCACATTTCGGAAATCTTAGCTATTGCTTTCGTGAGCACAGTGTTATCATGACCAATTGAACCTATGGCCAAAACTAAATCATAGTTAACCATTAAGACAGGACATGAATAGGAAAATCCTGTACATTAGTAAATGAAAAACCACCAAGAGTCACAGAGTTATGATACAGACTCATCAAAAATAAACTTTGAATTAACGTTACAAAGTAACCAAACTTATTTATTTTGCTTTTTGTGTCAGTGATTGTCAGATTGCAAAGTCACTGAAAATAATATATTCCATCTTTCATGGATCATGTGATCACCTCATCACCAGAGCTACTTACTTACTTACTTACTTAAATAATACATTACTGGCTCTACAGTTCCACAGTTGCTATCTACAGCTTTCATAGAGACTAGTCCCTATAAAAACTGCTAACAGTGGGACACCCTGGTGGCCTAATGGTTAAAGCATATACCAAATAATTGCAATGTCCAAGGTTCCATTCCCAGCCGGGGGACCTTTGTTGCATGTCACACCCCTCTCTCTTCCCCTGCCTCCTGTCTCAATATACTAACTCTCAAATAAAGTAAAAATAACAAAAAAAAAATCTTTAAAAAAACTGCTGACATTGTGTTCTGTGGATTATCCAGACTATCAAGAACATTTTCTGGAAAGACATGTTACGTAACCCTGTCTCCTAGAGATTACATTTATATACGACTAAACCGTTGTCCCAGTTACATTGCGTGTAAGTGTAATGGCTGCTTGGACTATGTTTATAGGTAATGTTTATCAAATGAATGAAGCTACATTTATATATTGCACTGCAGTCACAGTGAGGAGGTCAGGGTGGATGTCAGGCATGCAAGACGCAGGACTCTGACACCAGAGACCGAGGTTCATATCCTCAGTCCTGCGTGTGGTTAAGTTTAGCCATCAAAAGCGCTTTGGTTAAGGTCAGTGAAAAATATGGTGTCACTTAAATGTCAATAGGCTATTCTATTCTACTGTATATATGTCAAAGTGGGACCTTTTCTCTTAAGTTTTCTTATTCACTTGATCCCAGTATTTGCATGTTTTTACTTGTTTAGTTTGGGTTTTATATATTTATCTATATTTTTATATTAGGTTGATGTGTATTGCATGGTTTAATTTTTATTATTTGCATGGTTTTATGTATTTGCTGTTATTTTATATATTGCATGTTTGTGACTGAGGATCAGGGTGATGAGAGACAGCTGTGTTTAACTGGACCACACCCCCCACAGAGGGCAGGATTGGCGGACACGGAACAGTGTGTTTTTTAAATTAATCTGAGACAGGTGAGGGAGCAGGAAGGGAGAGAAGAGAGGCATGAGGTACGAGTACCTAGAGCAGCGGGGAGTTTGAACCACGCCACAGAGTTTAAGCGGCAGAGCTGAAGTGTGCCACCAGAAAAATCTGTGGATGGAATACGGGACGACAGAGATAGACATTACTGAAGTGACTTTAGATCCATTTTGTTAGTAATTGGTACCCATGGTGCCCATAACGTTAGAAGTTACAAGTAACATTAGCTTAGTTCTATTTCTAACTTGCAACACGGTGCATGTAACGGCAGACTTTACTGAAGTGACATTTTGATTAGTTGCATTATTAAGCTGCAACCCAGTGCATGTAATGGCGGCCGTTGCTGAAGTGACTTTAGATTAGTTGTATAGTAACTTGCAAGCTGATACATGTAACGATACTTACTGAGGTGACGTTAATTAATAACTGGCTAATGAAGTTATGTTAGATTAGTTGGATTAGTAATTTGCAATTCTGTGCAAGTGATGGTAGGCGTTACTGAAGTGACATTAGGTTAACTGTATTAGAAACTGGCAACCCGGTGCCAGTAACTATAGATTTACTGAAAAGGCGTTAGATTGCTGAGCCATTACTGAAGTGATGTTAGTAAGAATATCCAAGTGGGTAACTGGCAACCTGGTGTCTATAGTTGAAACGGCAGGATGTTTCTGAAGTGTAGTGAGAATAGCTGACTTTTCTCCTCTAAAATGAACTTGATGGATAATAGAATAAGAAATTGGCAACCCGGTGCCACTCACAGAAACCAGAGATAAATGGGGATGGAATAATTAGAGCCTGGTGTCCTGCTGCCAGTAATAACTTTAAACTGATCAGTTAAGAAAAGGGGTTGTTGAGGTAAATGAGGGGTGATGCTAACCTGCCAACCCGGTGCCAGGGATGTCTGCTGCGCGAGGGGAAAATACAACCTGGCCCCCACCAAGGGGTGCTGGTGATGCAGGCTGTGGCTGTGGAGACAGCGGAGGCTCTGTGATGTCATGCTTGCTGGCTCTGGCGGTGATTGGTTCTGGCGAAGAATCCGGAAGCGCAGGAGGTTCGATAATTGTTGTTGCTGCTGAGTAGAACTGTAACAGTCTGGCTTTATTGTTGCTGTGGTTGAAGGGAATGCCTTCCCTTACAGCAATCATTGGAGGTGGGGCAATGGTTCAGTCTCAGATGTCGGGCTCTGTTTGTGGATGTAAATACAGCCAGATCAAGAGGATGGCGCACCGTGGGTTCACTGTGGTGGATAGTAACCCAGTAGTGAGGCAGCCGATGAGGAGAGAGTCGAAGCCGCCTTCACTTGCGGCTATGCCACGGTTTTCGGCCCTTGCTGACGGAGGAGAGGAGGCCTGAGATCTACCGGGAATCAGAGAGTCACCTTAGGGGAGCTTGAGTGGAGGTGCCCATGAGGCGTGCACCGCTGAACGCAGCGGTCTGACTGCTGTGTCATGGCTGGAGGAGAACCAGTTTCGAACAAATCTTCATCCGAATCAGATGGGTTGATCTGCAGTTTGTGATCCATGTTGAGTTGACTTTTTAAGATCGAAATTTCCGGCGTTTGACCAAGTTTTTTAATAATGCAATCATGCGATTAGGCGTGAAAGTACGTTTGTTTGTTGAGAAATCTGAGACAAAAACGGCTAATATCTGGTGGTAGCTTGAGCCTGTTTCTGATAAGCTAGATGGAGACTACATGCATGTGAAGCACGCATGCACCTGAGCAGAAGAGGAGGAGAGGGTTAGGTGGTATTTATAGGAATGCAGGAAGGGGCGCAGTTGAGGTGTGGTCCTGCTCCTGAAAGTTTGCTAAATAAGCGTCAATTCTGAACTATATTCCCATTAGTGGTATTGGACTTTTGCACCCAATTTTAAAGGACAGATATAAACTGTGTTACACCATTATAGTATTATATTTATGGTACAGTAGAACTGAACTACTGTATATGGAAGTGACATGGCAGAGCAACCTGCTGCATGCTGGATCTACTCTATGTAACCGTGACCCTGAGCCAAAGTCAACCAAAATGTGCCATATGTCTCAATTCAGCACAATGATCCGAGGAACGTTCATGATACATCACTTTAAGTCAAATGTGACTTTTCTCTTTATATAGCACATATAATTAAAATAACTAATGGTCTATTGAATGGAATTTTACAGATTAAAAATCCAAATTTGCAGTGACAATTAAGCCACACTGTTTCAATTATATTCAGCCATCAATACAGTAACAACAAACACCATGCCTCCTGCATTTCTGGCTTCCCTGCCAGAGCCAACCACCACCAGTGTCCTCAGGAGTGACGTCACAGGGCCTCCACCGCCACAGCATGCATCATCAGCCGCCCCTGGTGGGGGGCAGGTTGTATGTCCACCCCATGTCTGTTCCCTCTGTTTCTGACTTCTGTTTCATCCCTGGATTTGCAGGCTTCACATACATCCTTTCATCCCATCATCCCTTTCTCTACCCTTCCTTCAGCTGCTCACAGCAACTCGGCTTCTGCTCCACCCTTTTCTTTTACTACTCAAGGGGCCCCACCACAGGCTAATCAAGTTGGTGATTTTCAGCCTTCTCCTTCATTTCCAACTGGCCTATCCTCACCCCCTCATCCCTTCCGCAGCACCCAAATGTTTTTTCTCCTCGTGCCAATAATTACAGTCTTAGATGTTTATCTATCTAACCAGGGAAGACTGGGCCCCCCGACCCCCCCGACTCCTAACTTTGCTGCCGCATCTTTGCAGCCCGCACTTCCCCCTCCTGCGAGTTATACAGAGCCTCCTCCCACCCCTCCACAGCCTGTATAGTCAGTGCTTCACCACCTCGCTCATGTTCCTCTTTCTCACGCAACGCAATGGTTTCTAACCATCTATCACCAGCCGCACCCCTACCTCACAACATCCCTAGGCCTGTGGACATACATGCTTCAGTCAATGTCCCCCTGCCGAAGGGAGTCAACAAATGGGGAAGGCCAGTCTTCTACCAGGGAGGCAGGATGGTGTGTAACAACTTCAGCCACCTGGGCAGCACTCTTTCCAACTACTATCTCCTGCATGTCTGCTCCTTCTGCGGAGGTGCTCATGCCAGGAATACCTGCCCCCACAATCCAACCACACCCGCAGACTGACTAGTACAGCACCTCAGCACACCCATTAAGGTAAATGTCCTAGCCACTGCTCTACAAAACCACCCAGTAGACAGTTTGTTCACTTTATAATCGATGGCCTCACACATGGTTTCCATCCATTAGAAGTAGTTTGTGACACTTCCCATGCCTGTCACAACCTTCAGTTCGCTCTTCCAGAACCTCACACTGTTGACACCCTATTGAGGTCAAAGAAGGATTCATAATAGGCCCATTTGATAATCCTCTTTTTCAAGTGTTCCGCATCAGCCCAATAGGCGTTGCCACTCGAAAATACTTTGGAAAAAAGAGGCTAATAATAGACATGTGTTCCCCACATGGCTCACACATTCTGAGCATCAACAGTGTCATTCCTAGTCCAGATTTATCCATGCAATATACAACCATTGACCACACCATCACCCTCATTCATTTAGCAGGATGTGGAGCATGGCTTTCTAAGGCAGACATCATCAGCGCATTCAAACTCTTGCCCATTCATCCAGGTTTCTGTTGTTTTTTCAGTGTTTGCTGGAAAGGAGCATATTATTTTTCTGTGCACCTTACCTTGGGTTGCAGAAGCAGTCCTGAGATCAGATCAGAAGTTCAGAATCCCTGTCCTGTATCCTGATTAACAACCACAGACTTCCTTACATACTCCATCTTCTCAACGATTTTCTCATCGTCACTCCACCATCCTCACCTCAGGCTCAATACTTTCATAAAAGCTTTTGTGGTATAATTTCTAAAGACCTGTGATGTGCTGAAGGGAACAAAATTGCATTGCAGAATGATTTTAATGTGATATTGCATGTTGAGCCTTAAGTAAGGTTAAAACACTGTTATAAGACACTGGATTAATTATATTTCATGTATACCTCACAAGATGTGTGATTAAGTGTGAAGGCACATATTATGTAGATGGCAATCTCACTCAGTGCACTTGATGAAATTTGAAGTGTGTGTATATTAAACTTTAATATTTTTCAAAATATCCTTAAGAGGAGGTTTAGAAATAAGGGTGTAAAAACAGGCAGTAATAACTTTAAAAAATAAGACCAGAAGAAATTGTGAAGATATTGGTGTAAAATTAACAAAGAATAGTCTTAAAAGAAGGTGGACATGTCTGGACAAAGCTCCAGACATGCCTAGGCAGAACCTGGTCTGCTGAAACTTGTATCAGGAGAATTGACCAAACAAGGACCGAAAATAAGTTCTAATAGTGTAATTAGTCAGAAATAAGGGGTTGGCCATAGGCATGACTTTTGAAGGCCCTAGAGTATAAAAGACAAGAGAGAAACCACAGCAGACCAGAGTCATCTCAGATACACGTTGTGTGTTGTGATATGCTCTCCTTTTCTTGCCTGGCAATAAAAGAACACTTTTTGCTGCTCTGAACTCTGACTCCTGAGGATTTTTTGGACACCAAAGAGAAGTTGTTCCTGATTTGGTTTTTAGATATTTTAAACTTCTTCAAACTGAGACCCAAAGAATCTGACTCGGCGTCTCTCTTTCTGAAGAGAAAACTTCAGGGCCTAGTACATCCAATGAGTTCTTAGGCATCACCCTGGACGTTCCTTTCAAGCATCTCTGCCCTCAGAAAAAATACAGTGTATTACTCGAATTATCTCCTGGCAGACAGATGCACCGCCAGCTATATATATATATATATATATATATATATATATATATATATATATATGCAAAAGCACGCATGATAGAGTCATTCTGGACGATGCCTGCAAAATGGAAATGCATATGTGGCAACATTTTCTGTCTTCTTGGAATGGCATTTCCTTTTTCAGTGACGACTTCATCACCTAGCCCAAGGACATCCAACTTTACTTGGACGCAGCTCCCTCCATAGATTTCGGTGGCTACTACGGAGGGGGATGATTTTCTTCTGCTTAGCCCTCAGAGTTCAAATCTCTCGACTCAGAGTCCTGCTCTTCTTCATCTGTGCGTGTACAATAATATAATACAGTACAATAATCTTTCAGATGTCATTCTTACAGAGGGTTTAAGTCATTTCAGGAGCTCCAGAATATATTAAATCTACCTTTTTTTTTAATTTTTACAACTTGGAACTGCCGTGAAAGTGTATGGAGTCCTGTGGGATCAACTGCTGCCCATTCATCCAATTTACAAACCACTTACTGAAAAACAAAGCCTAAGGGTTTAGTCTCTGCTATATAAAATGTTTTACAAGAAGCGCTGCCCACATCAATGGCCATAGATAGAGACAGTATGGAATTCTGACCTTAAAGCTTATTAATCTCATATTAATTGAACTGAGTGTGAAACAATGTCCCAGTATCTTCACATAATTTCAACCATCAATTTATTAGTTTTACCTTCATTCACAGATATTACTTAACACCGCAAGAACTGTCTACTATAGCTTACTCCCACTCCCATATGTTCATTCTGTAACAAGCAGTGCTTAGGAATGTATATGCATACGGTCTGGGAGTGTACTGATCAACAATTTATGGATGCAGGCTGCTGCATCTTTATCATTTATTCTGAGTACTAACCAGACATCCTATTGTTAAATGATGATTCATTGCTTAAACTCCCCATGCCTGAGAAGCAAACACCTCATTTCAACTTATTGGAGAATGTTTCCATTGTTTATAACCTCGTATGTTTCTTCTCATAGTTGCTCAAAAAATATTATGATTATTTTTATTTTATTCTATTTTATTTCATCTGGGATCTAGTCAATCCATGTTTAGAGGTAGAACATTTTTGTTATTTAATTGTCCCTTTTAATGCATCCACTGTGCTTCTTCAACTAGTGTGATTGAGAGTTACGCTGACTGAAAAGATGACGATGAAATAATTGTCTATGATAATGTGTTTTTCAGATACTGGGTAATCTTGGGGGGTAGATTGTGCAAAGAGAGGAGGGGATATTGGTAAAAAGGGAGAGAGTGGATGGGTGGGAGAGTCTTACTTTAAATACCATGCTGTGGCACAGTTCCAAAAAAGCATATAAACTGTTTTTAATATATCTGTCAGAATTTGTAAATGTGTGTGTGTGTGTGTGTGAGAGGGAGAGAGAGAGTGAGTGAAAGCTGCTGTTGGTGTGAAGTGGTATACACACACACACACACACACACACACACACACATATATGTGTGTGTGTGTGTGTGTGTGTGTGTACATATAAAAGATTTTCAATGTGGTCTGAGACTTTTGGACCCCACTGTATATGTCTGTAGTTGTATGTCTATGCATGTTTTATTATTATTATTATTTTGCCCTATATATTTTTCTAATCTTACATAATCACAGGAAAATGGAATATTCTCATGTGTCTCCACCTCACTCTCTGAAGAGAAAAAAACATCACATTATTGTTGGTAATCTGTACTTGAATCTGGTACTGGGTTGTATAGTTGTCTTTCTTTTGTATTGGGTGACACAAAGGTAACAAATTATTTTATAAACATTAATGATTTATTTATATTGAACCTTTAACAGTGACAGTTATTCTGCCCCTCTATGAATGTACAAATTAAACTAAAATACAGTCAGTGAAAATATCAGATCTAACATAGGATAACAACAGACATCAGTCATTTTCCATAACGTAGACCAAAGGAGTTGAAGTTGTATGAAGACACGTCTTGATGTTTCTTAACAGTCTGTGGGAGGACAACCTTTGGGATCCACCATCCTGTCCTGGGAAACTTTCTATCAGCTGAATGGACCTTATCAGCAGGTAAATTCCTAGAGAACGTTGATGATGGTAGTATTGATACATGGCTTAAATCTCTCAGAGCTTTGAGTATGACCTGATCTGCAAGACAAACAAGACAAAGATGTCTGACTTCAAACATTTTCACAAGATTGTGTGTTGGGCTGTAAAACTTTTGGGTTCTGTTCCAGAAGTAGGAAAACCTAATTGAAAAACACATTGACATTTCTAGATATACTAATGAGTAAAAATGCAGTGTTGTAACAGAGCCTTTCTCAACAGTATGCTGTGTTTGCTCAATATGTTTAGATAAGGACAGTAGTTTTTTAAAAGAATCGAATTCGATATTCATGTTTTTAGCGGCCTTTAACAAACATCATTTCCCATAAGCCCTAGATTAGTTCAGACATGTTTGTAATATCAGCCGGGGTCTCATTTATAAAACAGTGCATAGGATCCATACTAAAAGTGTACGTGCGCACAAATGCCATGCACAAAAAAAATAATCAGATGTATAAAACTGTCCATACGCATGAATGCACGTATATTTCCCTTTATAAATCACAGTTCACCTGGAATTGTGCGCACATGGATCAGCCTCATATCCTGCCCTCTACACGCCCACAGTCAACCATAAATTATTCATTAATATTGATGTACATGTGTTCCTTTCACCATACCAGTCAGTCTCTCTATCTTTAGACACTTGACCAATCAGTGTCAAGAGTCAGCCTTTCCCTCTTGCTCGTCACTTACGCTGGGGCAGCTCCAGAGGAAGGATCACAACAGCCGTGAACAGACGTGAACACGTGTTTTATCTCCCCATCTTTGGACATCTTAAAATTGTGTGTAACACAAAACAACCATATACAACTTCAATAAACATTCCTGTGGATTGTAAAGTCACAGTCACAAAGTCTCTGGTTAAGTTCTTACCAGACACCTTGCAATAGGCCAGTTCCCAGTTAACTGGTTTTACGTAGTTTTTACACCACATGCTCAATATCTACAATAAAATGAACACTGTATTTATTTATATTTACTCAAAAATCCATTATACAGGTATATCTGTAATTTACACAGTCCATATATGAGTGCAGGTGGTGAAGATGTGCTGGTGAGGTGACTGGAGAAGAGTGTGTGTGTGGCAGTCACTTCGGTGTCTCCGGTGTGCTCTGTGCGCCTGACAGCACAGTCATGTTCACTGTAGTGATTTTACACACAAAAACTATATGGAAACCAAAATCATACCTGGTGGTATATGAATTATACAGTATTAGAAGATATTATTAAAAATCAGCGCTCTGTTATGCAATTATTTTTAAGTTAATTTATTTGATGTCATCTTGGATTTCTACAACCAACGATGATAATGATGATAATTTCCCATCTCCAAAATGTTCGTACACATGGGTCAAAGCTTACATATAGGTGCACACATTCTCCTGTCAAGTTTGTTTTTATAGATCACAACTTTTGTGTGGGAAGTGGCATATACCTCTTTCAGGCCCTGTTTTGCGCATACACAACGGTTATAAATGAGACCCCAGGACAGTTGAGTGTCTGTGGTTAGTTCTGACGCATCTGTAATAACAGCAGGACAGTCAACTGTCTGTGGTTAGTTCAGATGTGTCTGTAATAACAGCAGGTCAGTCGAGTGTCTGTGGTCAGTTCTGACGTGTCTGTAATAACAGCAGGACAGTATAGTGTCTGTGGTTAGTTCAGATATGTCTGTAATAACAGCAGGACAGTAGAGTGTCTGTGGTTAGTTCAGACATGTCTGTAATAACAGCAGGTCAGTCGAGTGTCTGTGGTCAGTTCTGACGTGTGTGTAATAACAGCAGGACAGTATAGAGTCTGTGGTTAGTTCAGACATGTCGTAATAACAGCAGGACAGTTGAGTGTCTGTGGTTAGTTCAGACATGTCTGTAATATCAGCAGGACAGTGGACTCAACGCTGAAGTTTTTGCACACCACAAATTACAACTAGAAAGTTGAGAAAATTACTTAACGCAGAAAGTGTTTGTGAGTTTTATGGATATAGAAAAAACCAAGTTAGGATTATATAAATACAAGTTAAAATCAAGAGGTTTTCAATTTCATATAGCAACTGCTGTGGATGCTGAGTTATCTTAGAATATAGAAAGTAAGCTCCAGGAACACGCTTTATTTTTCTAGAAATACCATGAAAGAAATGCTACATGAAAGATCACATTGAGTTACAGAAGCTAGTGGAACAGAGGAAAATGGGACGTGACTTCATGACTCTATGAGCCCTAGCCAAACCTTTGTGAGTAAGCAGCACTGTGGCTGAACACTGTTGTACTAATGATATGTTGGCAGAATGTAATCCAGGGTAGTGCATTGATCTGTTTTTGCAGAATGCTTTTACAAGCCTCCAAAACACTGACTGTACCTTCACTGTAGTAGGTGGATTTAAGACTGTTGGTGGTGTAGACCTCTGTTGACAAAGTAGTCATCATCAGAGCAACAATGAGTCGTAGCATCATGACAGAAAGTATGTTAGAGCTGCTGAAGTCCCTCTGCAAATAGACAGAAATGAAATAAACACTACACAGATAGTTTGCTACTAACTCAATATTGCACAAAATAACTCTAAACTAAACTTGCAAAACTAAACTCTGTCTTTAAGTGCCCCAGTAAAGCTGAAAACACCCAGTAACGCTTTATATTAAGGTCCTTGTAATAAGGCCCTTATAAGATGCTTATTAACATTATGTTTTAATAAGACTATATAAGTGTTAATAATAGCATCATTAACACATTTTCAATTCAATTCAATTTTATTTATATAGCGCCAAATCATAACAAAAGTTATCTCAGGGCACTTTTCACAGGTCTAGACCGTACCCAACATTCCCCCATGAGCAAGCACTTGGCAACAGCGGCAAGGAAAAACTTCCCTTTAACGGGAAGAAACCTCAAGCAGAACTGGGCTCTAGATGGGTGGCCATCTGCCTTGACTGGTTGGGTTGAGAGAGAAAGAAGGAGGGAGGGGGAGAGTAATAATAATAGCAGGAGTGGGTGTTGAGGCAGGACACCCACAGGACCACGCAACTACGGCTTCCCTGCAGTCATGTTCCTTGCCATCCATAAACTGGGGTCCATGTCCCTCATCCTGTGAGACGAGAAAGCACAAAAACTCTGGGGAAGAAGCCAAATTAGTAACATGCATTAATGGTACATGAATGCATACAGATGGAGAGGAGGAAGACAAGAGAGGAGGGAGGTGCTCGGTGCATCATGGGAAGTGCCCCTGCAGTCTAGGCCTATAGCAGCATAACTAAGGGCTGGTCCAAGGCAAGCCTGGCTGGCCATAATTATAAGCTTTATCAAAAAGGAAAGTTTTAGGCCTTCCCTTAAACGTAGAGAGGGTGTGTGCCCCCCGGACCGAATCTGGAAGATGGTTCCACAGGAGAGGAGCCTGATAGCTGAAGGCTCTGACTTTTGGAGACTTTAGGAACCACGAGTAAGCCTGCATTCCAGGAACACAGTGTTCTAGTGGGGTAATAGAGTACTATGAGCTCTTTAATTTATTGTTAGATTATGACATTTTTAAGCACTTATAAGAAACCTGTTAACAGTTTATAGATGTGTATTTTTTTTATAATTGTTTATAATAGCATTACAAACACATTTATTAATTATTAACTCACTTACCTATTATGTCTTGTTGTTAAACCTTTACTAAGCTTTTGTTGCTTTATTAAGGTTGAAAAAACTTTATTATTCATTAATTAGCTGTAAACTATGTACTTGTTCACAGTTAACTATGCTTTTTGCAGCTCCCCCATCTGGAATGAACACTACATGTTGTCAAAGTTGATAAAATGTGAATAAAAACTTACATATAAATACAATATTTTAGCAGTGAAGCACAAAAACAGACAGGTCTTTAAGACAGGTCTTTTGAAAAAAATGTTTTTACTTTTCATCACTTTCACGTAAATTGCAGCCACATGCGACCATAAAGAGAATATTCTATAAAACATTAATATAAAACACTTCCTATCTTTAAAAAAGATAGTACAGTTATTAGTACAATTACAGTATATTTTAACATTGATATAAATTGTAAAAAAGACATTCTGAAAATGTGATATAAAACATCACTATAGTGCAATCTAGTATTTTCCTCCGCTGTATGTCAACTGGACTGCCATCATTAAACATTAGCTCAATGTGTAGGCACCATGTCTCATAATCTGCCTCACCTGGGGGCTTTGGTACTCTACCTGAGAAAGAGCGTAACCATTTAGACTGGCTCTGAGAGGTAACAGGGTCATTTCTGATTACATGTTCTACCACAATGCGTTGTATTTCAGGTGGGTTAGTCGCTTCATCAGTCAGCACTGGAGCTTTGGCTGCTGTAGTTTTCTGCCTAACCACACTGTGGGTCTGGGGGTTAGCTAACTGGGTAGCTGCCAGAGGGGGAAAGGGCTTGTTATGATCATATCTCTGCTGTGACCTTCTTATTAATTGTGTAGTACTGTGGTTGGAACAACCATCATTATCAGTGTCATCATTTGAGTCAGTCAAAACTGGGTCTGGACCAGGGGTCTGGTGTTGTGCTGGCTTTAATACAGCTTATCTTCCTCTTCACACTCCTGTTGGTCATATTCTCTATTTCAAGGGGGAGATCTGACTCAATGTTAGCCTATCTGACTCGAACTCAACAATAACAGTTTCCCCAACCCTCCAATTCTGTGTTCTGCACCCTCAAGATCCTTGCTACTGCCCCATATTTCTTGAAAGAAGCAGTAATATCACCATTAGAATCTGCATAGCTAACCAGAGAAACACTTATGGACTGTCCACATCATCCACCCCATAGTCCTGTAATAAATCCATTTTTTCCTGAGGTAGCCAAAAATTGGATGCTATCACAATGAATTCTACAATTTCAAAGTTAAATCATAGTACTCAGAATTAAATGCAAATAATGAGCATTAATCATGTCTAAATTGCTCCTGGCTAGCTCACTGCAAAATGGTATTCTGTATTTTTTTTTGTATTTCTGAATTTATAGTGAGCTATGATCTTTTCTGATACTTGGGCCCTCTAGGTTTCGACTCAAGGGCGAATGACAACTAATAAGAGGTTAAAGAAAACAACACAATTTATTTATTTAACAAAAAAACATTTAAACTCAAATTGTCCCTTACACCAAAATGCTGTTTTTTAAGTCCTTGGTCAATCTGTAAAAAAGAGTTCAGTCAGATCTCATGTGCTTATCTGTCCAGGAGTAAGATTGTTGTCACTCTAGGTATGTTTGCAAAGGTAGGCTGGATATGTTTCCTGGCCACTGGTATGGACTCCTCAACAGAACAGGGTTTTTCATTGATTATACTGATTATTCCGCCAGTTAAACCCCTGCTGTCACCACTCCAAGTGAAGAAAATCCCTCAAGACAACACCAAGTTCCCCAAACGAGCCAAACACACTCCAACAAACAAACCTCCAAACTAACTGTCAGGAAGGAAACTGACAACAAATAAGGAAAGTAACAACTCTGCTGGAGTTCCCCGCCAGAGAGGCTCCCTGCCACAGCATGCACCACACAGGCTGACCTGCAGTGGTGACACTTCATGTCTGTGACATATTCTACAGATATAGACATAGAAACTATAGTGAAAGGTGTAATGCTGGTATGATGTCAATATGACTATCAACAGATAATTTTCCCTATTTTTGCTGAGAACTGTGGAAAAAATAGGCGAGACCCCGAATCTCTAGACAAAGCGCAGCTCATGTGGGTTGTGTGGCTGATCTATTAACATGGGCGCCGAAATGAAAAGCAAGAGGTGCACACGCACTGCTCACGGATGCTGTGTGTCCCAGGCGTTAATACCAAAAGCAGGTACAGACATCAAAATAATCCTTCAGACTCACGGCCAATAAAATGGTAAGAATGAAATTAAACCAAAGTGTCTCAAAAAAACTCCTGGTGCTTATGGAAGCTCCTAAAGATTTCCCTCTAAATGTTTCTCTGTGTAGGACTCATGTGTTGTCTTTTTTTCTCCATTGTTCTGCCTCTTGCTCTCTACAATACAGTCTGAATCACCAGCACTTCACACTGCTATAGCTCCCTCTAGTGACCAGTTGTGGGATCACCAGAAATAATTGGGGTAATTTTATGTGGGTTACATAAACATTTCTATTGATATATTTCTAATATATCAATGCATGGCAAAAGCTGTTTTGCACATGTCAACTAGTCTCTTTCAACATGGAGGAAACATTGACAATCCAAACATTCAGTGCAAAGTCTATTATATATAACAACATGCACTGTCAGGCAGTCATTGAAGGAATTACAGATTGGGATGCACCGGCATCAATTTGTTATTAATTGACAATTGACGATGACTGGCCCACAAAGACATGCTGCTAAGTGATGTAACATTGGTAATAGTAGTCGACCAAATTTAAATCAGGAGTGATTTAGATGAGCATAATGTTAACAACTCAACTTCACTGAATAACTTTTCCCCTTCCAAAAGCAATTCAAAAGTTCCCCTTCTCAATAGGCAACAGTTTCCTTATTTCTTAAGGGCCTGAACTGCATTGTAAATATCTGTACTGCCATGAATGGCATTTAGACATTTCCCAGCAAAATCACCAAGCTTGTGCTTTCTTGTACACTGATCTTTGAACTCGGCATACTTTTCAGGGGCAGCAATGGCAAGTTCTGCAATTGGTGCACTTATGGCAATGTTGCAATCCACTCCCACTGTTTTGCAAGCAGTAGCCATGGATTTCTTCTTCTTGTAGGCCCGCAACACTTTCCAGTAATGTGCAATTACTTCATCTGGACCACGTGCTAAGATGTTGAAGAAGAAATAAACTAGGTATTAGCCTCAGTGACATAAAAGATCTTATTTTCCATTCAATCACCTTCAAACTTTCATGAGGTAAACTAACTATGCAATGCTAACTAACAGCATTTAGCAGCCCTAGCCTAACAAAGCCACAACAGTGTCCCAGCTTGCTTGCACAATTGGGACACAGAAAATGTCTGTCACTTTCGCCATTTACCTGCAAGTTCACTCATCTTCGTTCAAACTGGCAACATGAAGTCACACACCAAGCACATCTACGGATTTGTCGTATATATAGTCTGATATGATTTCCAAACCAAAAAAATCTGTATTTTATAGCTCCATTTGTAGTTCAAATGTTCATTTCAGTTTTCATTGTGGTGAACTGATGCCACATGTAATACCATGGAAATGATCGTTTACTTCTCCATAGTAGCTTTATCACAATAAATGAGTCCACTTGAACAACATGGAAGTCTACAGGTTGAAAGTTTTTACTACAAATGGAGCTAAGTTTGGGTGAGTCTTTGTTTGCAAATAATACCATACTATTTATGATACTACAACAAACATGAAGATGCGCTTGTTGTGTGATTACGTATTGTGAGCTTGAGCAAATACACACGTGGACAAAATTGTTGGTACCCCTCAGTTAATGAAAGAAAAACCCACAATTCTCACTGAAATCATTTGAAATGTACAAAAGTAACCATGAATAAAAATTTATTGAAAATTAAACAATCAAAATCAGCCATTACTTTTGAATTGTTGATTAACATGATTATTTAAAAAAACAAACTAATGAAACAGGCCTGGACAAAAATGATGGTACCCCTATAAAAGATTGAAAATAATTTGACCAGAGGGACATGTTTAACTCAGGTGTGTCCTTTAATTGACATCACAGGTGTCTTCAAGCTCATAATCAGTCAGTCTGCCTATTTAAAGGGTGACAAATAGTCACTGTGCTGTTTGGTGACAAGGTGTGTACCACACTGAACATGGACAACAGAAAGCAAAGGAGAGAATTGTCCCAGGACATTCGAAACAAAATTATAGACAAACATCTTAAAGGTAAAGGCTATAAGACCATCTCTAAGCAGCTTGAAGTTCCTGTGACAACAGTGGCACATATTATTCAGAAGTTTAAGATCCACGGGACAGTAGCCAACCTCCCTGGACGTGGCCGCAAGAAGAAAATTGATGACAAGTTGAAGAGACGGATAGTTCGAATTGTAACCAAAGAGCCCAGAACAACCTCCAAAGATATTAAAGGTGAACTCCAAGGCCAAGGTACATCAGTGTCAGATCGCACCATTCGTCGTTGTTTGAGCCAAAGTGGACTTCATGGGAGACGACCAAGGAGAACACCACTGTTGAAAGCAAATCATAAAAAAGCGAGACTAGAATTTGCAAAAATGCATGTTGACAAGCCACAAAGCTTCTGGGAGAATGTCCTTTGGACAGATGAGACAAAACTGGAGCTTTTTGGTAAAGCACATCAACTCTATGTTCATAGACTCAAAAATCAAGCGTATGAAGAAAAGAACACTGTCCCTACGGTGAAACATGGAGGAGGCTCAGTTATGTTTTGGGGCTGCTTTGCTGCATCTGGCACAGGATGTCTTGAATCTGTGCGAGGTACAATGAAATCTCAAGACTATCAAGGCATTCTGGAGAGAAATGTGCTGCCTAGTGTCAGAAAGCTAGGTCTCAGTCGCAGGTCATGGGTCTTCCAACAGGACAACGATCCAAAACACACAGCCAAAAACACCCAAGAATGGCTAAGAGAAAAGCGTTGGACTATTCTGAAGTGGCCTTCTATGAGCCCAGATCTGAATCCCATTTAACATCTGTGGAAGGAGCTGAAACATGCCATCTGGAGAAGACACCCATCAAACTTGACACAACTGGAGCAGTTTGCTCACGAGGAGTGGGCCAAAATACCTGTTGATAGATCTAGAAGGCTCATTGACAAATATAGAAATCGTTTAATTGCAGTGATTGCCTCAAAAGGTGGTGCAACAAAATATTAAATTATGGGTACCATCATTTTTGTCCAGGCCTGTTTCATTAGTTTCATTTTTTTAAATAATTATGTTAATCAACAATTCAAAAGTAATGGCTGATTTTGATTGTTTAATTTTCAATACATTTTTATTCATGGTTACTTTTGTACATTTCAAATGATTTCAGTGAGAATTGTGGGTTTTTCTTTCATTAACTGAGGGGTACCAACAATTTTGTCCACGTGTGTATGACCATACTTGGGGGTAAATGGTGAAAGTGGCAGACATTTTATTTCATTTTTATTTCTATATACAAGCAAGCTAGGATGCTGTTGCAGGTACGCCTACATAGCATCTTAGGTAAACAATAGGAGGTAAGAAAAGTTTCCTCCTTGATTTTATTTCTGATGGTAATGCAGCAGATAAAAACTTCCAGAGGGATCTGCATAGAAAAAATAAAGAAGACTGCGTCTCCCATTCGGTAGGCGCATTAGTATTTGTTTAGAATGCATTATCTATTAATTCCAAATAATGTATCTGAGTCCGATTACATCCCTAGTATCTTGACTGGTTTGGCTGACCCCCAAGTGTTGCCAAATCAGTCAAGACACTAAGGAAGTAATTGGATACGGTAACATTATTTGGATCCATATTAAGTTCAGTTCAGTAAACCCAAAATAGTGATTAATAATCAGTTCTTAGTTTTAAATGATTGACATAAATTACCCCTTGAAACACAGCTTTGTTTTGCTCCATTTCCCCCTTGTTTGTTTCTTTCTCTTCATCTTCTTCTTTTTCTTCATCTGAGGGTGAAGAGCTTGAAGACTCTGAGGAGGAGTCAGTAGAGGACGAGTAACTTAACTTGGATGACCCAGAAAAATCAGAAGCTGACTCAACAGAGGCCTCAGGAGATGGCTCATCATTTCCTATGTTGGTGTTTCTTGATGCTGTATAAAGACATCACAATGAAACATTGACCACAATAGAGTTCGGAGACAGGTTAAAATAAGCCTTTAGGCAGTTTAGACATGGACTGTGAAAAAGAGGACGCAGTTCACTATTAGGAAGGTGTCCCTGATGTTTAGGACACACAGTGTACACATCTATGTAACAAAGCATAATTACATCATACTGTGTATTGGTTAAAAACAGTAATTATTGACTTTCATTGAGACAGTAATTCTCTTAAGAAATCTCTCTCCTCGGTTAGCTTTTTGATCATGTCTTCCTGACATGCTATTTTCTGTTTGGCCAGCTCCAGCTCAAGTTTGTGCTTTTGGAAACTGTTTGGCAGTGGGGGCCATTTGGGCAGCACCTGGGTTTGGCACAGAAATAACAATTCAGGTTTAATCTGTAACATGGATTATTCCTCCCAGGGGTCCAGGAGGGGTGTATACAGTTGGAACGAAAAACACAGATGGAAATCATAACATAAACCAAGTCACAGAAAGTTAACAATTGGTGACATCAGATAGACAAGCAGGCAAAATACAGGGACACGGGATGGCCAACAATAATGAGCTAACTTTGCTTCGCTAGTAGTTCTGCATGTTTGACAGGACTTGGCAATGTTATTAGTTAATGTTATTGTTAACCCTTAGAGACCCACCATAGACCCATTTGTTTGTCTTTTTTTAGGGGGGGACAGGGGATCTTTAGGGGGATATAGCAGGTCAACAGTATATGCCACATATAAGTGGTATACATCATCTGAAAGCTGGGAACCTGAAGATTAATTTGAGCTACGTTTTTCTAGTCATAAATATGTAATAAACATTGTGTTGGTTAAGCGCCTATTCAAGTTTTGAAAGTTTAGAGTGTATAAGGGCTTAGAACATTATGATGAAGGTATATGATGGTTATTCTTGTGCTCAATTATGTCTCATAAGTTGGTGCAACAATTTTTGGGTTGATACCATTTGTTACACAGATTTGGTGCAAAATGTATGCATTTTTGACCACTCGAGAATCGATAAAAATTGCCAAAAATCCCTCCAAAATACCATATTAATACACCAAGACCGTGAGGTCCACTATAGAAAAATACATGCTGTGATTTGGTATCAAAAACTTGACATTTTACTTGCAGGAAATTGCTCAGAGACCCCCTTATTGTCAATATACCTCGTAAAGTGATAAATTGTGTACGCCCCACTACGCACATTCTCCAATCTTTGCCATCTTTGTCTAAAAAAAACCCAGGGAAAACCCTATAAAGTTTCATGAGGCTGTGATTATTCTAGAGGTCACAATAGTTTATAGTGAGGTTAAGTTTCAAAAAATGGTCTCACTACAATGAAATGGCTACTATGGGGACTAACATCATCACACATGAATACAAGTGACTTCATTGAATCCACAAGAATCTCAGCTTTCCAGTCATACCCAATTTATGCAAAACATTAAAATATACCATTTTTAGAATAGGCGAAATTAACACATTTATACTGCATGCAAAAATCTGCATGGTTTTTGCCCAAAATTGCATAGGATTAGTATAAAGTGGGCATGTCTGTAAAGGGGAGACTTGTGGGTACCCATAGAACCCATTTTCATTCAGATATCTTGAGGTGAGTGGTCAAGGGACCCCTTTGAAAATGGCCTTGCCAAAATTTAGCCTAACTTTGGAGCGTTATTTAGCCCCCTTCCTGACAAACTAGCATGACATGGTTGGTACCTTATGCTGTCTAGTTTCATATGATAATAGCATCTTCAATCTAGCTTTAAAACAGAACCCACCACAGACTCTGAAAGACAGTAATGTCCGCCGAGGGCGCAGGCACCCCCGCGGGTCTCTGGGGGCTAACGAACGTTTGTTAGCAAACACCTTGCTAGTTAGCTAGCGCCAGCTAATGGTACTATAGTGTTACATTCTAAACTTACCAAAAGAGTCATCCTCCGTCTCACAATACTTCTTCTTGTCAACTGTTTTCCAGGCCCATATTGGGTTTTAACCATGGATGTATAAAGAGAACTGGATACAGTGTCAGAGGCAGGGCCCTGGTTATTCCTATGAAGCCAAAAAAGCCACTTCCTGAAATCAAACTGTGTATGCTTTCCTGTTTAGCTAACTTGAATGGGGATAAAACGATCACTTCTAGAGCACTTCTAACCTTTTGAAATGTGATCGGACTGAATGGATAAAATTCGGATTGAAGGATGAGTCATTGCGCAGCGGTTGTGACACACAATAAAAAAAATTATCCACTGATTTAAAGACGCCTCTTTCACAATGTAAGTCTATGGGAAAAAGTCTTTTTGGGCCCAATAGCATCACATGATGTTGTAATTATATGGTTTGGCCGCTATGTCAAATTGGCTTCACAGCCCGGTGCTGTTCCTGGGGACTTGGTATGGATGCCGACATATCATCATCATCATCATCATCATCATCATCTTCTTCTTCTTCTTCTTCTTCTTCTTCTTTGGGTTTTATGGGGGGTTGCAACCATTGCTTTTAATGTGCATGCCGCCACCTACTGTACCAGAGTATGTAGTATGAGATACTGTATTATTATCTGCCTCCTCCATTCTGCACACAGAAGCACGTTTGTCACACAATGTGTGTTAAGCCATCAGCTGCTTGCATAAACCGAACTTCTGGTTTTACCATTTGCCTTCACAAATATACCTATAACTCTATTTCTCACCCCCCCCCCCCCCCCCCCCCCCCCCCCCCACACACACACAACCAAACCCAACACTACCACCCAACATGCACACACAGTTGTTGGGCTGGGTTATGAGAATTATTTATTAACCTTACTAAGGTATTGTTCTCACTTCCGGTAGCTGCAAAAAGCATAGTTAACTGTTAATAAGTGCATAGTTAACTGCTATTAAATGCATAATAAAGTATGTATTAATCTTAATAAATCAACAAAAAAAGCTTAGTAAAGGTTTAACAATGACATAATAGGTAAGTTAGTTAAACTAAACTTAAATGTGTTTGTAATGCTATTATAAACAATTATAAGAAACTCAAGGCTTTTTATTAATGTTCTTAAGCAGCCCTATAAACTGTTAACAGGTTTTTCATAAGTGCTTATAAATGTCTTATAATCTAACAATAAATGTGTTTATGATGCTATTATTAACACTTATATAGTCTTATTAACACATAATAATTTAATAAGCATCTTATAAGGACCTATAAGGGCCTTATTACCTATTAACTAATGTTTATTACAAGGACCTTAGTATAAAGCGTTATAGTATAAAGGTACCCTTTGGCATCTGTATAGCGATGCACCACGCTTTCAACTAAATCTAATGTACACCCATCCCTAGCAATATTACACACTAAGAGCACCTGGTGTAGTCTGGTTAGGTTAACTACAAAAATCACTTGTCAGCCAGCCAGCATGCACAATACCAGGACCCTGAAACTGAAGCAACTAAATGGAATTCTGCATCATTTATTTCATTATGCACACCCAGGTCCGGGTGTGCATAATAAAATAAATGATGCCGATATAACAAGCCAATTTCACTATGTGCCAGAACAAGCTGCCAAACATAAAGGTATGTATTTTCTGAAGTTTTGTTTTGTAGCTAGAGCCAGCTAATGCCTAATGTAGTTAGCTGGCTTGCTAACGTTAGCTGCTATTAGTGTTAATTTTGTCAGCTACTTTTTTAATCTTAGTCTTAGTCCTCTGTCAACTTCCCTTGTTAGTTTTTATCATATTTAGTCAACCTCAATATCTGATGAAAAACACAGGTTGAATGATTAAGAATGCAGCTTTGTAGAAAGTGTCTGGTCTGATGGTATCAATTTAATGAATACATCCAGACATGGAACATGTTCTTCATTTGTATATTTGTTTTGAACCAGCACGATTCAACAACTGGGGCCCAATACTCTCTTTAAAACAATGACAGCTGTACAGACAATTCAACGTTTTGAAACCAATTTTTTGGTTGCCCAAAACACGACAAACTTACCTTTTTGTTCTGAACAATGGAAATGAAAGTTAGTTAAAATGAGCCTAATGAAATTTAAAAGAATACTGTACACACCAACTCCAATCTGCTTGCATTAAAAAAATTAAATAAATAGATGTGAGCACATTTGCCTCTTTACATCCATGCTTTACATGACAAAATGTCTTCTGTGAAAAAGGCCTATTGCATCAGTCACATCTTGTGCATTAAAGAAGCCGGACAAACTTAAGTACTTAAGACAATACAGAATTTACTCAATGTGCACACTCATTACAAAATAAAATGTCAAAAAATGTTAAAAAACCTAAATACAAAATCAAATAGTATTAGTTGTTTTATGATAAGAAAGTCTGTAACTGAATGTAAATGTTTATTTTAGACTGCAGCCATCAGTGTGTGGATTATATGTTTTAATGGACTGTGGTTGCAGGCAACAGACACAGCGGTGGATCAGTATTGAATGCTCATTCAGGAAATATCAAACATCAAACAGGAAATGCAAAATCAATCATCACATTCAAGGCCAGTTTAAGCTGCTATTGATCCCCTCACACACATTCTTCCAATCCATTTTGCCCAGAAACCAAGCAGTATTCCTAATGTGTAATTATACCTGCCTCAAGTTTCACAAATTTCTTAGTAAGGCAGCATTGGGTATAATTATATATAATTTTTCCTGATTATCATGTTAACAAAATACACCTTAAAACTACATTAAAGACATTAAAGCAAAAAAACACCTTTATTTTGAATGATTTGTGGGTTTCTATAAACAGTCATGAATGACAAGATGTTGCTGTGATTCCTTAGTGTTTAACCTTATACAGTATAAGTATAACCTTGACCATATTACCCACTCATCTTGACGAACAATCAGGCAACATGATAAACAAATACACATTTCTTTTCCTGTCACTCCCTCACAATAAAGCCTTTACCAGCCAAGAGGCTTTTATTCTGAAGCAGCTACAGCTTTTTGTTTCCTAATGTATGTATCTCATGTCATGTAGTATGTAAATGACATGCTCAACACAACACACAAACTGAAATGACTAGTTACATGAGAGCCCAGATACCTCCAAGTACTTTGTTATCCGTATGTGTGAACACACCATGAGTCAGGGATGTCAGCAAACTCCTTGGTGTGTAAAAACAGATCTAAATAAAGATAAGGGGAGGAAATCCATTTTTAATATTGCAACGAGAAACGATAAAAGAACAACCACAGTGAGCGGAAAAGATAAAGAGGTGCATGTGATGAAACATGAAACCTTGAATATGTCACCAAAGTATTGCAAACATTGATTACATTATGCAATTACTTCATTTAGTTGTTTCATTAACTACTGGAGAAAATACTGATGGCAAACAAATATTTGTAGAAATTCTACTGAGTATTATTAAATGTAAGGACGTTTTCTGTGGAGGACATTTCCTAAGAAAGTATAATTGGTTACAATCAGATAATTAGGAACAAAATGGAGCTCAGTGACTTAAATATTTGTGTACTGAACCCTTACTTGTCCTGCCCCCTTCCTTTAACATGCACCAGTCCACACCCAGATTCTGACTGAGTGCAGCTGGATACTGGTTGCTGGGGAACACGTAGCTTTGACCTCAACACTAACACACCCTGCAGAGATGAAAAACTTGACTATTTTTTGATCAATAATTTAGCAGTGCCTGTTGTTCACATCCATGGTCTTGTTTGGAATGTACAGCTATGTCTGAGGCGTTGACTTTGGGATTTAGCCACCAAACTTTTCATAAACCATTAACTTGGATCTAGATCATCTGTATTCAGCTGGTTGCAATCTGCAACCTCACCGTTAGATGCCACCTTCAGATTTACATTGCTGGAAACACTGGTTAGGTTCAATTGTACATACCAGTGCCATACATATTATAAACAGTTCATGCTTAAATGAAAACATAAGGGCAGTACTTCTAACAGCTCTCTAATTCTTACCTCATCTTAGTACATCCATCACACACAACCAAATAGCATATCATAATATATCACAAATGACTTATCATGTTGACTTCTCTGCTTATGCCATCCTCACACAAATAAACTATGTAATACTTGCATTCCCATTACACTCCCATGCTTACAACATGAAACACAGTAAATACAATACAGTAAGGTTGCCAATGACCCTTAATTTGACACCACTCTAGCCAATTATTACATCTACTTTGCTAAGAATCAGCAAAGTAGATTTGCTGATTCTTTACATACATACATTTACATGCATTAGAGCTAGAAAGCAGCTAATATGTCTGTACTCTAAGTCTTGTTTCACTTGATCCTTTCAAATCACCACATGTGCAATTGTCTGGTCTAACCACAAAACCATTACTGTTGATGTTTTGACTATGACCACTGTTCATCACATAGACTTTAGCATGCATGAGAATACACATACATTCATTTTCTCAGTTAAACACACCATGCACACACACTGGTGTTGTGACTGTGAGAACCTTAACCACAGTAACCACATCATAATATTATATTATTGTTATATTTCAACCAAAGACCTCCTGGAGATACAAACAGAACATGAGTGGATATGAAATGTGACGCTCTGGTCTTACCTGTGTGCTTAAAGCTGGCAGTTGCTTAACTGACACCCACACCCTGCCTCCTGAGCAAAAAGTCTCTTTTATAGGGTGACACCTCCTGCGTCATATTCACTGTTCACTGGTTGGTGGTGAGTGTGGTGCCACCACATATGCACCAATACGCATGCACGTACACAGACAAAAACACATTGCTCCTGATTTCCTTCCTGTTCATCCACCTCTTCTACTGAGATTTGGTCAAAGATTAGTAAAATTCCAAAATGTTGATTCACATGTGCACACACAGATTGGATTTGGTCATTACTTTGGTCTTCCTATAATAGACATGAAATTAGTTTTGTGGTCAAGACAAAGGCCTGGAGGTCATGACAATAAACACTCAGCACACAGTGAAGTGGGCTGAGCAACAGAAGAAATAGATTACTAAAAAGATACACTGGAGAGATGTGCATTTTCTGTAATTGAAGAAAAATAATTTGTTTTGTATATCCTCAGTTTACTTCGAAACAATAGAGCACTGACACCCTTTGCATATTTATACTTTTAATATGTAAAACAGCCATGACATATGGATTAATTGTTCACATTAAAGTAGAAGAGGAATAATGAGGGATCTTCAATTTGTAAATTTTTTCAAGCAAAATTATTCTGTATTTTAATGACCATGAGCAAGTTCACTTATCAATGCTCACACAACACTGGCCAGATTGTCCACTGAACACCAGCAACAAATGATTCCATATATTATACAGCATACTTGAAATCTGATAAAGGACAATTCCGGTTATAACAATTTTGGTAATGTTTTCATACTTTAGTCATTGTTCATCAAAAAGTCCTCAAGACATCCTTAGGAATAAATTCAATAACTGGACAAAGAGAATTGGATTTATTTATATCTCTCTTCAACCTGCATGCATTCCCTCTGTCCTCCTGAATCCTAGTCACAGCTTTTTATTTCTACCAAGTAGTTTATCCCTATGTAAATGGAGCCAAAGGCAATGGCCAGGAGGAGCAGTGCTCAATACTTGCAAGCATCACAGAAGAGGAAAGTGTTGGATACAGGTAGGGCTGCCCCTCAGTTTTTATAAGGTGGGGAATGCAATCCCTGGAATACACTATAATACATTATAACTGAAACACATGATTCCAGCAACAGAGCAAGTTATAAATTATATACATTTAGTAGCTATTAGGCTCATGAGAAATTGTAAAATAGTGATTTGCTTTTATTTTGATACATTCAGTAAATGTACATTTTGGCTTCTTTGTTCATGTGCAAGGAGGGTATACAAAGCAAAAGTCAGAAGCACTTTTAAAAAAGGGAATAATAATTTTGCCTGGTGACTACAATAGTGTTGGAAAAAACAGTCCAAAGGTGATGTAGTTCTGAACTTTTGTGTTTTTCAACAATGTGAACTTGTAATACAATAACTGCACAATTTTAGGTAAGTACTTTCTGCACTGGCAATTCTTTCAAAACCAAGGCCCCTTGTTTGAGTTTATCACTCTAACCTTATACACATTGACAGACAACAGCTAGCTCTAACAGAAAAATACAGTAATTGAAAATAATGAGCTGTGTTTGTTTTCTGTGTACCAGCCAGATGAATTACTGTATATAAGATTATATGGCTCAAGGGCCTCACGCAAGAACCACTTGTATAAATAGATTTGTTCTTAAATGGCACATACTAGTGGTTTAACATTATCTGTGGCATTCACTATTTTTCTCTGAGGTACAAATGAAATTTACGAGCAGTCCAGACCTGTCATACGAGGCATAGGGTCTGTGCGGCTACATGATGCTTTTTGTGATTTTCTGTTATTTATATCCTGTTATTATGTCGGATATCTATGCTAAGCATGGTCAAAGTTCCAAAACTTGAGGTGAACGTATGTAGACATGCTCCCTGCAAGTCAAAACTCAAAAGTAAAAAAAAAAAAACAAACTGAATGAAAAATTCATATTCTGTTCACTTTTTTTTCCAGTTAAGAGAATTTGATGAATCTGACTTGGAACACTTGTACAAGCAAATCTCACAGAAAAAAAGTCAGAGAAGTTTAAGATAGGGATAAGGATACAAAAACACTTGCATGAGACCCTTTGACTTTTTCACTGGTGACATGAAAGGCTTAGCCACAATAGAGATAGGGTACACAACATCTGCTCAAATATTTACCAGGAGTCCTACTGGAAGGCAAAGCAGAGGTGACTGGATTTTGTTGTGTCAATGACACCAAAAGCAGGTGAGAGAGATGAGCCCCAAGAGTTTCAGTTGTCAGAGAGCTGCCTGTCTTAAGAATGACTTCATCCAAATCACAAAATACGCTTATTTCCCATATGGTTAGGTTTTGAGATAAGGTGTGGAATGGCATTGCTCAAAGCATCAAAAAAGTGCATTTGACAAACCGGTGAGCTACATTTCTTTCCAGAAATATTATCCTGGTTACTCAGGAGACCATAGACCTCACTGTGGACAGTATTATTCAGGGCCATTGGAGATGTGCTTAAGTAGAAAGTAGGCCTTAATAAGTGGTTTGGTGTTTGTAATTCTGTTCAAAAGTGACAGATTTTGTTTACAAAAAATATATTCAAGTTAGAAGAATCCCTTCTTCAAGGACGGAACGTGAAATAATCCTAATACAAACAAATCCCCATACCTAAAAGACAAAATAGGTTATTTGTCAATGCCTTCTGAAACAGTTTTCTGATCTACCAACTAATGTTTTGTTAAGTTTAGGGAGATAAAACAACTTGTTTAAGGTTAATATCACCTCCATGGTTAAAACAAAAACACTTTGGTAAGAGAGGATGCAAACAGTGACCTCTGGTATCAAAGTGACACTTTGTTTGCCCAACCATCCGTCCATCCCGAGTTCCTCTCTAAGATTGTGACACCACTTCTGCCTTCTCTGGCACGACTGCAAAAAGTGGCTTGTTAAAAAAATGTAAAAATAGGTCTTAGCGTTAAAACCATTGATGTATTAAGGAGAACTGAATAATGCTTTCAAATATGGCCTCCGTTCATTCCTATGAAGGTTGCTCAGTAGCCATGTTTCCACGGGCTTCGTCACACTTCTGCATTTTTGGTCTCATAGAGCATGAGAGTCCTTCTCCAGCACATCCCAAGACTTCCGCTGGCTGAGCCGGCTGACTTCTGGTTGGCTGCTTGTTCACTTGAATGGGGATAAAATAATTAAATCATGCGGCTCTTTTAGACTTTCTAAATGTTGTTGGACCAGATGGATCAAATTCTGATAAAACAAATCATTTTGTGACACTCAGAAAAATGTTTTAAAGCTGCTCCTTTTCCAATGATTGCATGCAGGAAAAATGCTTTTTGGGCCAGTGTGCATCCCATGGCGAACCTGGAAGTTGTAATTACACGGTTTGGCCACTATGTCCAATTGGCTTCACAGCCTGGCGCTGTTCCGAGGGGCTTGGTTAGAACATATTACCAATGCTGCAGTTATTCTATGGAGGACACTACAGCAGAATTTAATGGCTACAAGCAATTTTACATGTAGGCTAAACAGCACATCGAGTAACTTTGTCTGGTGATTCTGATGGGTGGTTTTACTCAAATAAGATAGGTGGCAACATATGAGTATATTCTTGCAGGAATAGCTCACAAACAAACCAAAACAGCATTTTAGACAAAATATTAATAATAATATATAATAATAATAATTAAAAACAAGTACAAGTGAGAATGAAGTTATGGTAGAGGAAAGTGGTGTTGACAAGCTTATTTAAAAAATAACCCAAGACCTTTTATTTTATTATATATATATATATATAGGGGTGAAACATTATCAGAAGGGTCAAGCGCTGCTGACAGGCTCAGAAAAAGCAGGCTGTCAGGAGAGGTTAATATGAGAAAAGACCGTTCTTCTTTGGACTGCAGCTCCACCTGATAATCGCTAGCTGCTGTCAGAGCTCAGCTCCACACACGACAGGATAGTCTGAAGAGAATGACAGAAGCCAGACAAAAGAAACAGGTAAATTGGCAATAGGAAAAACAACTATAATGTACAAGAAGCTGTGACAAAAGGAAAGTTATATTTTCATCTTCTAAGCCCCATTTGCACTTGTCATTAAGACCCAGTTTCCACCTGGTATTCATATATGATCTCTAGGAAAATACATATTAATGTACTGTAAATGCACACAGAGCACATTGCTATCAGAATGCTATGGAATTGCCCATACCACATGCACAAGCACAGGAGGAGCAGGGGATCAAATTGCCAACCATGTGGTTAGTGGATGACCTGCTCTGCTTCCTGAGCTACAGCTGCCTGACTAAAAGCTACAGACGAGCCCTTCCTCTAAAAAAGAGAAAATAAGTAGAGCCCATACAGCAGCATTGCATCCCTTGAGCTGGGATGTGCCATGTTTGCTGACAAGGCTGCGAGCTCTGCCTACCTCATTTTCATATTACACTTTGATCAAAACTTTTATATGTGTAGGAACATCACCTTTTATTAATATGAAATCCTCATTTAATTAGGGGCACCACTTCCCATTGTTTAGTCTAATTTTAACTGTGCCGGGAAGAAACACAGATACAACTTTATCAATCTCAATCAGAAGTAATGTGTTACAATGCAGTGATTCAATTCGTTGCTTTAAATTGAAGCCACAGACAACGTGCTGATAACATATATTTATTGAGCTAAATGTTTTACAGTTTTAATACTGTACGTAGCTTAAAGAAGAGTGGGCGTGTGTGGGTGGAGATAGACGTTTTCCCACGCGAGATGGAAAAATCCTTTGTCTCAGATAAACGCGTGATCTTCTCTGGGCTGATAAAGTTGCAACTAAACATTTCACCATTAATCATCCACATTTAAGCATAAATTGCATATGCATGATATGTTTCTCAAATGTTCAGATGCACACATTTATCACAGAAGTTAACAATCAACAGTGCAGCTTAATGATATACTATAATGACTTAATAAACTTACTTACTAAATATGGATACCAATATTAATGAGTTACTTACCAAAGTAATTCTGCATACCTATCAACTTCCTACTGAGTTATATACAGAGTTTAGTATCAATTTCAAACATCACAATAGGAGAACATCATACACCAGACTTTTAGTGGAGAAACGTTGTTCACTGGATGGCCCTGTGGTTCCATTACTATTTAATGATTAAACCTATATATCTGTATCTCACCTACAATTTGTCGTAGAAAGTTCAGGGTTGGGCTAGTTTGACTGGCATTAATTGGTGACTCATAAAGTATGAACTACAAGATGGTTATAAACATACGAAGCATTGAATTTAACTTCTGTCTTTAAGTAACGCAGAAATTCACTCAGCTCGATTTATAGCACTGGTCTGGCCTACCCTTATCTGAAATCACACCAGGGTGAGGCTAACGGGGGCATGTGCTTTGGAATGTGAGTGTGGGTGCATGTATGACATTCGAAGGTGGGTAGAGAACATAAAACATAGTTAGAGTGGTCCCAACTCATAAAACAAATTTATGAGGTTTCACTATGATAACAGTCTCTCTGCCTTTGTCCAAAAATTTATCCTTTGATCAGTGTACTCTGACCTTGAGTTGATAGGAGTGTAGCAGTTCTTTAGTGTTGGAAAGTGCACTTGGGATTGTCCCCCACAGTTTGTGAAGAGTTTGGAAGTGAGGAGATGGTTCTGTGAAGCGTCAAAACTGACACTTTAATGTGATGGGAGAATACTCCCATTTCCAGGCGAAGTTGAATATACATCCATGTCTTGGAGGTTAGAGGTTGTTATTGATTGAACCCAGACTTTCTCTGGGCTCTTGTGGAGATGGCATGAGACCCAAAGACCAACTGGTTCTCCTACATATGCTATTAACAACAACGCTTGTTAATAGCAGGTTTAAGTCAAAAGGTGTGTAATCAGATGTCATTATCCAGATAATGTATCCAGATGGATTGCAGGTTAAAGCCAAGTGAAACCACTTAGTGTTGAAATCACTGTGGAGCTGCATTCTTCTATATCTTTAATATAACACGGAGTGAATATTTGTAGGACGGAAGTGTAATGTGATCATACCTTTTATGGCAGACTTGTCATAGCAAAACTAGACCAGGTGGTACTAATAACAATGATTGCTCCTGTCGATTTAGGTGTCCCAATAAGCCATGACAGTGAGCCAGCCTGCACAATACCAAGGCGCTGGAACTGACAAACATCAATGGAATACAGCAATTATTGACATGATCAGGTCCACCTATGCGTCCCTGCTATGACATTTAAAACATCTGGTGTTAAGGAGGTTTAATAGTAGCAGTTAATTCAAATTAGCAATTGCCATAAACTGCTGTTGTGTTTAATTACATCATCACTCTTCGTAAAAAGAGTGAAAACATATGGGGAAATTTTCTGAAGCACAGATGTTTATTGGTGGTGGGCTTAGGAAACTAGCCCCAGAATGTGGTTAACCAGTGTCTTGGTTTAAGATGTGATGTGCTTTGAACTATCATGCAATGTTATTGCAGCTGAAGCAACAGTTGTAGCTCAAAGCTTTGAATCAACTATAGCCACATTAAAGGATAAGCCTGATGTTTTTTCTATAGTATTCTTACTGTCAACAATGACACTGAAAAAGACTCAGATTAATATCTTATTCCAACTTTCGATACTTTCTGACTTCCCCCGCTCTGTCTGTTTCCCAATGAATAAGTAAATCTGTAAAAGTGGCTCACAAATATAGTCTTATTAAAAGAAAAGGCTCAGTAATAGTCAAAATAAACTACAGTGTGTGTGTTCATGGTAATGAAGGAACATGTCACCCAGTGCGACAACATGGCTTACTGATGTGTTTTTAATCATTTTTGGACAACAATGGAGCTGAAGACATTGCTGACTTCATCAGTTTTATTCAGTCATGACAGGACATTTACGAAAGAAACAATACTGGCGCAACATGAGTAAGAGGGACACAGAGAGTGGAGAGTTAAAAATGTTATGATAGCAATGAAGGAGATATTTTTTGTTTGTTCATAGGCTGCATCACTGATCTTTCTGTTGAAGCCCTAATGAATGACCATTGTGAGCATGAGGGATGCTCTCCCTTGCTTTTCTTAGTGACATTAAGTTGCCTCTCTCCTTCTGATCTAATATGATTGATCACCTCAATGATTTAAAATTGTTTTTCCAATGTGTTACATGGTTTATTAAACCAATTATGTGTGATTGAGATATGAAATTATAGTGATGAAGGCAGAACAAGATGTGCATTTCTCTCTATCTGTGCTGCTGCAGCCTATATGTTAATCTGATAGCATCCAGTTCAAACTTGTGATACAGATATATTACTAGGTCCTAGTAAGATTGACTTTTACATGTTAAATTGCCATCAGATTCATGCAAAGGAGTGCATGTCTGAAAGAGGTTTATGTGTCAGCTTCACTCAGTTAATTCTTTGTTGAGTCTGTACATTGGATTTGTCAACAACAAGAAAAATATAGAATAACACCAGGCTTATTCTTCAGAGGCAGAGCCAAACTGCATAGGCTGCCAAATATGAATGCCATGTGTGATCAATATACTACTAAAACTTCAGCATGGATCTCCATACCTGGTATTGCTTGAGTGCAAACCAAGGCTAACAGTGCATGTGGCGTGAACCTGGCTCTCCTGCAAGGAATAAAAATGGTTCAATACTCAATAAACAGTCAAACAAAAGGGTCCAACTCACAATCCAGAGTTTAAAGAGATAATCCATGTGGTTATAAAAATACCTGACAGGAATGCTAATTAAGTATGTGGAGTACTTTTCATTGCCCAATGGGTTATACTACCAATACCTTAGCTACATGGCAGCAATCCTAGTGAGAATTGTTTATCCCATTAACAGCAGCCTTAACATCCAATGTTTCCCTTTAACTTTCTGAAAACAGTAGCCTTTAGAATTAATTTTTGAACACTGATAAGGATGAACAACAGCCGTGTGCAGTGATTTAGCCCCTGGAACCTACATTACCCAAGCAATACACATATTCCTTAGATAGACCATCCGCTGCCTGGTAAATGCATACATTTCTCAAACTCCACACCTTCAGTTTGTAACACATGCCCTCTGATTTAAATCTGCAGTCTGTAAACCAAGACAAAAACCCTGGTGACATCACTATGATGTCATCATCACCATCATCATCCAGTTGATAGTGTTCATTGTTACATTGTTATAGTACTTGCTGCAACAAATTCTGTAAAAGATTTGTCACGTTGTTTTTCTCCACACTGCCGAGGTAATCTCGAGGTGGTTTGGAGAGCTCTATTTAATTCTTTCAGAGTGCCAGAGGTACACATATCGTCTTTGACAGTCATCCAGAATTCATAGAAAAGTAGTAACATATTTGGAGTCTCATTTGGAGTTTTAACTTGAAAAGAGATCAAGAGGATGTGATTGAGAGTAGTTGGGTCGCAGTATCTCACAAGTGCAAACCAAGCTGTTGATGTAGACAGCAATATTGATTAAAACTGAGACAGATAAGGTGACTGAAACACATGCTGTGTAAACAGGGGGTAAAACAGACTCACTCTGGATCTCAATGTATTTTTTGAACATGTGAAGGGCCGTATTCAAGCTAAAACATGGTGTGTATTTTCTCTTAAAGTGAGACTTTGTAACTTTGGCTGAGCAATGGCAACAGCCTCTGCTGCCATGTGGAAATTACAGGAAGCTGGCATATTTAATTCTGTTGATATCTGAGTGGTGAGTGTACCGCAATATTTTAAGGGAATGCTATTTGAAGAGGAACAGACTTTGACACAAGACCAGGACAGAGAGGAAAGGGATCATGTCTTCAAATCAGGTGGAATTACTTTACTTTTGGTTCTACTGTTGTGACTAGGGCTGGATAAAAAATGATTTTACAATTAATCGTGATTCTTATTTGAATGATCTGATATCAATCTTTGTGTTTGTGCCTTTACTCAGTAAATGTGTACAAGTGCGATAAATGTTGTGTGTATGCAGTGTTTACTTGTTGGAAATAGTTCAGTTTGGGCTGCATGATGTGTAAAATCTCTATTTGGAGAAATCGATTTATTACAATGTGCACAAAAAGCTTATTTTTTATTTATTTAGATGATAGCTTGCTATATTGGCCTCCTTGAGTCACAACAGCCCTGACAGTGACGTGAATAATTACAGTCTGTAGACCCGTCGCAGTTTTCAGGACTGTTGTGACTCAGGATGGTCAGCTGACTAACTATCTCATACCAGATCTAAAGACTGCATCTACAAGAGGAACAGACTTTAAAAAAGACTCATCTGAGCTCTCAGTTTGTATTTGTGAACAGGATATTAACTCTGGCTACAAGATGTGAAGCTGTGGGAGTCCACTAAACAGTGTGTCGATTCTACTAAACTGTGTTTACAATTAAGCCTGTGTTCAAGGAAACAACAGTGTTGCTTACTTGTTGAATGTAGAAAAAATTTAAGTATTTATCTGATGTTTTGTTTGATTTGATTGAGATGGGTATCATGGACACTGGTGGCGGATAGTTGAGTTTTCATATTAATCATAAGGTTTATTGTTTTACAGTAAAGTAAAGTTGTTTGTTTGTTTGTTTTGTTTTCTTGCTTGTATATTTTATTTTGTATTTTTTAAATATGTTCAAAATAAAAAAAGATTTAAAAAATCAATCTAATTAAAATTAATTGATTCTCAACTTTGCGAATCAAAATCAGATCAGGAGATATGCAGCGATATCTAGCCCTCGTTGTGACATCCCTGGCTGTGCTTATGGCTGATCTGATTACTGTGACCATCAACATCTGGACCCACAGCAGCTTTGTGCTATGTAGCATTAGTTGATAACAGCAAGTGTTACACTGATTTAGTGACTAACAGCAGGTAAGGGTCTCGTCTCAGCAGGGGTGACACTCAAGCATGGGAACAGTCAGTTAGTGGGTTATCGTGTAATATGTCCCACTATATATATACAGTACAGGCCAAATGTTTGGACACACCTTCTCATTCAATGCGTTTTTTTTATTTTCATGACTATTTACATTGTAGATTCTCACTGAAGGCATCAAAACTATGAATGAACACATGTGGAGTTATGTACTTAACAAAAAAAGGTGAAATAACTGAAAACATGTTATATATTCTAGTTTCTTCAAAATAGCCACCCTTTGCTCTGATTACTGCTTTGCACACTCTTGGCATTCTCTCAATGACCTTCAAGAGGTAGTCACCTGAAATGGTTTTCCAACAGTCTTGAAGGAGTTCCCAGAGGTGTTTAGCACTTGTTGGCCCCTTTGCCTTCACTCTGCGGTCCAGCTCACCCCAAACCATGACCGGACCTGAACCCAAACCTGGGTTCAGGTCTGGTCATGGTTTGGGGTGACTGTGGAGGCCTGTGGAGGCCAGGTCATCTGCCGCAGCACTCCATCACTCTCCTTCTTGGTCAAATAGCCCTTACACAGCCTGGAGGTGTGTTTGGGGTCATTGTCCTGTTGAAAAATAAATGATCGTCCAACTAAACGCAAACCGGATGGGATGGTATGTCACTGCAGGATGCTGTGGTAGCCATGCTGGTTCAGTGTGCCTTCAATTTTGAATAAATCCCCAACGGTGTCACCAGCAAAACACCCCCACACCATCACACCTCCTCCTCCATGCTTCACAGTGGGAACCAGGCATGTGGAATCCATCCGTTCACCTTTTCTGCGTCTCACAAAGACACGGCGGTTGGAACCAAAGGTCTGAAATTTGGACTCATCAGACCAAAGCACAGATTTCCACTGGTCTAATGTCCATTCCTTGTGTTTCTTGGCCCAAACAAATCTCTTCTGCTTGTTGCCTCTCCTTAGCAGTGGTTTCCTAGCAGCTATTTGACCATGAAGGCCTGATTTGCACAGTCTCCTCTTAACAGTTGTTCTAGAGATGGGTCTGCTGCTAGAACTCTGTGTGGCATTCATCTGGTCTCTGATCTGAGCTGCTGTTAACTTGCGATTTCTGAGGCTGGTGACTCGGATGAACTTGTCCTCAGAAGCAGAGGTGACTCTTGGTCTTCCTTTCCTGGGTCGGTCCTCATGTGTGCCAGTTTCGTTGTAGCGCTTGATGGTTTTTGCAACTCCACTTGGGGACATATTTAAAGTTTTTGCAATTTTCCAGACTGACTGACCTTCATTTCTTAAAGTAATGATGGCCACTCGTTTTTCTTTAGTTAGCTGATTGGTTCTTGTCCTAATAAGAATTTTAACAGTTGTCCAATAGGGCTGTCGGCTGTGTAGTAACCTGACTTCTGCACACAACACTGATGGTCCCAACCCCATTGATAAAGCAAGAAATTCCACTAATTAACCCTGATAAGGCCCACCTATGAAGTGAAAACCATTTCAGGTGACTACCTCTTGAAGCTCATCGAGAGAATGCCAAGAGTGTGCAAAGCAGTAATCAGAGCAAGGGTGGCTATTTTGAAGAAACTAGAATATAAAACATGTTTTCAGTTATTTCACCTTTTTTTGTTAAGTACATAACTCCACGTGTTCATTCATAGTTTCAGTGAGAATCTACAATGTAAATAGTCATGAAAATAAAGAAAACGCATTGAATGAGAAGGTGTGTCCAAACTTTTGGCCTGTACTGTATATATATATATATATATATATATATATATATATATATATATATATACATATATATATTTGAAGCTTATTTAGCGAAGTTTCAGGAGCAGGACCACACCTCAACTGTACCACTTCCGGCATTCCTATAAATACCACCTAACCCTCTCCCCCTCTTGCGCTCTCGTATTCTGCGTGAAGTGCATGCAGTCTCAGTCTAGCTTCTCAGAAACAAGCCCAAGCTACCACCAGATGTTAGCCGTTATTATCTCAGATTTCTCGACAGACAAACTGTAGTTCACGCCTAATTGCATGATTGCATATAAAAAAACTTGGACAAACGCTGGAATTTCAATCTCAAAAAGTCAACTCACCTTGGATCACGAACTGCAGATCAACCCGTCCTATTTGGATGAAGATTTTTTTTTAAACTGGTTCTCCACCAGCCATGACACAGCAGTCAGACCAAAGTCAAGCGTCCCGGTGGGGCCACTGCATTCAGCGGTGCACGTACTAACCTTGTGGGCACCTCCACTCAAGCGCCCCTAACGTGACTCTCCGACTCCCGGTAGATCTCAGGTCTTCTCTCCTCCGTCAGCGAGGGCTGAAAACCGTGGCATAGCCGCAAGTGCAGGCGGCTTCAACTCTCTCCTCATCGGCTGCCTCACTACAATCCAGGTTACTATCCGCCACCATGAACCCACAGTGCGCCCTCCTCTTGATCCAGCTGTCTTTACATCCACATACAGAGCCGACATCTGAGACTGAACTGTTGCCCGCCTCCAATGATTTCTGTAAGGGAAGGCATTCCCTTCAACCACAGTAACAATAAAGCCAGACTGTTACATCTCTACTCTGCAATCAGAGACAATCACTGAACCCCCCGCGCTTCCGGATTCCTCGCCAGAGCCAATCACTGCCTAACACCTCTTTAGTAAATCTATAGTTACTGGCACCGGGTTGCCAGCTACTAATACAACTAATCTAACGTCACTTCAGTAACGCCTACCGTCACTTGCACCGGGTTGCAAGTTACTTGTACAACTAATCTAATGTCACTTTAGTAATCTATAGTTACTGGCACTGGGTTGCCAGTTACTAATACAACTAATCTAACATCACTTCAGTAATGCCTATTGTCAACTGCTTAGAAATCTAACTTGTTTTTTGTGAAAAAGGATGTAGATTTTGTACATTTAAAAGTTACATAGTCCCCCTTTACAACTCTGATCCTATAGTCAGTCTTATAATGCTTGCATGGGAAACAAGAAAACATATCAATCATAACAGACAAAGATTTTGGGTAATATCGTATAGATGGGTTTTGATGCTTATAAGAAGATCAACATGTGAAGTGTTTTTGTGCCTTAAATTGCACGAAGTAATGCACATTGCAGAAGTAATGGATGGAAAATGTTCATTATCCCAAGAAGGAAACCTCCCTGTTAGCTGAGAGTGCAGAACTAGCTGTTGGCTTCAGCAATCTGGTCAGAGCCATGGATTTTATGAAGGCTGTGGAAGATTTTATACTGAAACTGCAGGAAGAAATGCTTGACAGCTCACATTGTTACTGTGTGTGTCATTGTATTTAAAAACATATGTTTTCTTTGTCAGTCAATTCAGCCAAGACGTTTTTGTCTGTACCTGTGGTGCTGGTTTCAGAGGGACAGTCCCAGTCCACAGGGCCAGTGCTCACTGTCATCAGGCTCATATAAATCTGGATCACACCTCTGGCCTTTTTCAAAGCTTCCTTAGGAGAGCTTTCTACCATCTTTATGAACCTTGCTGGACTGTCCTGCAAAAGAGGAAAAAAAAGCATGGCGGGAAACAATAAAGATAATGAAGAACAGAAATTTAAAGCTGAGCGCAAGTAAAAATAACATTGGAGAAGTCTGCTCTGTGTCAAGTTTGGTTATTACATGTGGAATTCTATAGAGTTTTATCTATAGTCACTTGTTATTGCATAAAGAGCCTTTGTTTGCACAGAGGGTGAACAGTTCTACATTGAAACTTTCAGACGTAAGAAGAAACCCAAATGAATCGGCTATTTATTCCCGTTCCAGAACCATGGGCATTAATCTACTGTGAGCCTCCACTCTTCTGGGAAGGCTTTCCACCAGATGTTGGAACCTGACTGCAGGGATTTGCTCCCATTCAGCCGTGAGACATTAGTGTCTGCCACTCATGTTGGCCGATAACCCCTGGCTCGTAGTCGACATTCCAGTTCCTCCCAAAGGTGTTTCTTGCTTTCTACAGTATCTGCACATGGCAACAATGGCACAGTCAAAGTTAGGATAACATCGTGGTTATAGCTGGTAAGAAGACAAATTGCAGGTCTGTGACAGGATGCAAGAAAATAAATATTCTTTCACTATTACTATTTAACTGCATCCTTCTTCTGACTTTTATTCAGTACAGTTCAAGTTTACTCATGTGGTTTGTAGAAACTTCAAAGGGGTCGTTTCACCAGCTAAATAATTTAAGGAGATTAAAACTGAAATCATCCGTGGCCTCGCAGTTTTCCTTTCCTCTGTAGAATAGTGTTTTCAAATACAGCTTGTAGCTCATGCTCTGTCACACTGTCAACTGAATGTGAAGGCTAGTTGGAGAGCTTTGATCAGAGCTTAACATTAGAGCACCATGCTGACACTGAGCTAACAGAGAGCAGAAGAGGCTGTATTTTGAAGCTGTTACATCTACAGTTGAAATACTACATATAGATGGGTGACAAAAGTAAAAACCAACATAAAGTGTATTGTTAAATCACAAGCCTCCAGAACAGCTTCAGTGCTCCTTGTCATAGATTCTCCAAGTGTGTGGAAATCTGCTGGAGGGATGAACAGCATTTTTCCAAAACATATTCCCTTCTATTCCCATATTTTGATGATGGTGGTGAAGAACGCTAACATGTCACTTCAAAGTCTCCCATAGGTGCTTAGTTGTAGTGACTGTGAAGGCCATAGCATATGGTACATGTCATTTCCATTCTAATCAAACTATTCAAATATTCACTATTCTGTATGGAAGCATCATAATGTTTCTCTACTCAAATTTCCTCAGGGTGTATCTGGCAGTTTTCTGTATCTCCTAAATATCTTAATGTTTGCAGGTTTCACATCTGACATAATTGAAGACACCTGGGTCCATTCAGTTACCATTCCTATTAAATATGAAACATAGACAGAAACAACTTCATGTCTGAACTGAGCCAAGCAGGAAGGCAAAGGGAGGGGGGTACTTACCTCCAAACACTGCAAATAGTCTTCAGGTTGAATAAATCTTAAAGTTCTGGCTCAGTGTTTTAGTGTGTGCAGGAAAAAAGCTTTTGCAAAATGATGGCATAAGTCTAGTATGTAGGCCCGCAAAGTTAGGTAAAACCCCTGCTTTAGCTGTTTTTCTATTGTTGCATTGAGTGCCATTTCAGGCAAAGATACTATGATTCTTATCTTCTACGATTCTGAATCGATTCACGAATGCCAAAAAAATATATTTTAATGTTAGTTAATAATGTTATGTTGACAGAATGAAAAGGGCGGAACTCAACTGCAAGAGCAGTGCAGCACCTGGACAGAGTACTGCATGCACACCCTATAGTTATCTTGTTGTTCATCTTCAAAAAAGGCAGCGTTTGGGTGCATTTTTGATTTAATGTGAGATGAATGATAGATGAAGATGACGTATACAGAGATTTCCATAAGGGCTGGCTGCTGGCCAAATAGCCAACTACCCATTTAAATCCAGCCAGACTTAATTTTCAATTCTAATAAAATCTTGATTAACAAGTTGCAATTCACTATGCGTGTACATTTACGACCACTAGCCTCCGCTTCAAAACAATGTGAGCATGATGATAGAGAAACGTGCCCATCTGTCTATATCAGTCCCACCCCCACATGCTCTATATGAATGTGTGCGCACACCCAGCTGAGAGGTTGTGTCCTGCCGAGTAGAGAGCAGAGAGTCGTCTTCAGTGTCAAATATTAGCATAATAATTGATGACAAAACACATTAAGAATTGCATTGATTGCACAGACAGGCGACATCCTCATTAGACAGGCTACTAACAGCGGTGGCAGCAACTTGACAATTGCGCAATAAGAAATGAAAAGTCCACTGAAAGTATTGCATTTTCCATATATGCCACACAGACATTTATGGGCTTAATGAATGAATGGATTATCTTTATTTACACTGAGTTTTTTATAGCAGAGCCATCTCTAAGACACATTGCAAACACATTTAAAACAAGCAATGTTGTCAAAGTAACAGGCCTGTGTAATATGAGGAAAATGTCAGGATGACAGTGAAGATGAAAATGACTAGAAGTTGGGTGGATTCAGTAGATTCACATGATTTGAGTCAAGTGATTCACATGTTTTGTTACTTGAGAGTTATTTTTGGCATAGGTTTATTTTTTAATAATTTAATTTAAAACCAATACATAGGCTAGATAAAACATTAAAACATGAAAAACATGTTCCCCCTTAAAATAACCTTGTTTATTTTCGTTGAATAAGAGTACATTTATGTTTCTTGTAAAACAATACATGAACCATCATTGTGGCATGTCTTGATAAACCTAACAGTGAAGGTGTCAATAAATAAATAAAAAAATAATAAATAAGGTCTAATGATTCTTAATTTAAAAAGTAAGTAATAGATGTGGTTTAAAATATTAATATTATTATTAATATTAGATATTTACAGACTGTGTGGGATAAAACACACAAGAAGCCTAATTCTCCTTTACAATGATTCACTACACGTTTACAATCTGGTAGGCAATTAAAATATGCAATAATTAAGATCAGTGTATATGACAGAATAGTGGCATTAGAATGTGCCAGATGCCACCAAATTTGGGTTTTTACAGTCAAAATGTTTCTCCAGAGCTCCCCCTAGCTGACTAATGCTGGCTACTCCATGTAACCCAAACCCTATTGTGAACCCTTTATACGCCATCACCCAGATACTAATTTTAGCAGAGCAGAGCAGTAAGTAAATTACACTTCTATTTTGTTATTCTCATACAGGCAAAAGACTATAAGATGCTTCCAAATGAATGCAGTTAACTTTTTAAAATTAAAAAAGTTGCTGACAATGACCATCCAGACCATTTTATAATTGACAGTTATGTTTCAAATTGCATTTCAGTGGACACCAGTGAACGGTTTGTTACACAGTGTACTGGAGTAAGAGATTATAAATTGTGCCCCCTTTTCTATTTGAAGCTTATTTAGTGAAGTTTCAGGAGCAGGACCACACCTCAACTGCGCCCCTCCTGCATTCCTATAAATACCACCTAACCCTCTCCTCCTCTTCCGCTCTCGTATTATGCGCTTCACATGTATGCAGTCTCAGTCTAGCTTCTCAGAAACAAGCTCAAGCTACCACAAGATGTTAGCCGCCTAATCGCATGATTGCATTATAAAAAACTTGGACAAACGCCGGAATTTCGATCTTAAAAAAGTCAACTCACCATGGATCACGAACTGCAGATCAACCCGTCTGATTCAGATCAAGATTTGTTTGAAACTGGTTCTCCTCCAGCCATGACACAGCAGTCAGACCAAAGTCAAGCGTCCCGGCGGGGCCACTGCGTTCAGTGGTGCACGTACCGGCCTCGTGGGCACCTCCACTCAAGCTCCCCTAAGGTGACTCTCCGACTCTCGGAAGTTCTCAGGCCTCCTCTCCTCCGTCAGCGAGGGCCGAAAACTGTGGCATAGCCGCTAGTGAAGGCGGCTTCAACTCTCTCATCGGCTGCCTCACTACAGTCTGGGTTACTATCCACCACGGTGAACCCACCGCACGCCCTCCTCTTGATCCAGCTGTCTTTAAATCCACAATCAGAGCCCGACATCTGAGACTGAACCGTTGCCCGCCTCCAATGATTGCTGTAAGGGAAGGCATTCCCTTCAACCACAGCAACAATAAAGCCAGACTGTTACATCTCTACTCAGTGGCAACAACAATCACCGAACCTCCCGCGCTGCTGGATTCCTCGCCTGAATCAATCACTGCCAGAGCCGGCAAGCGTGACGTCACAGACCCTCTGCTGCCTCCACAGCCACAGCCCACATCACCAGCACCCCCTGGTGGGGGCCAGGTTGTATTTTCCCCCCGCGCAGCAGACATCACTGGCACCGGGATGCCAGGTTTGCATCATCCCTCATTCACCTCAACAACCCCTTTTCTTACCAGATCAGTTAAAGTCATTACTGGCAGCGGGATACCAGGCACTAATTATTCCATGGTTTCTGTGAGTGGCACTGGGTGGCCAATTTCTTATTCTATTCTATTATCATTTATTATCATTTTAAAGGAGAAAAGTCAGCTATTCTCGCTACACTTCAGAAACATCCTGCCGTTTCAACTATAGACACCAGGTTGCCAGTTACCCACTTGGATATTCTTACTAACATCACTTCAGTAATGCCTCAGTATTCAACGCCTCTTCAGTAAATCTATAGTTATTGGCACCGGGTTGCCAGCTACTAGTACAACTAATCTAATGTCACTTCAGTAACGCCTACCATCACTTGCACCAGGTTGCAAGTTACTTATACTACCAATCTAATGTCACTTAGTAATCTATAGTTACTGGCACCAGGTTGCCAGTTACTAATACAACTAATTTAATGTAACTTCAGTAACTTCTATCGTTATGTTCACCAGGTTACAAGTTAAGAATACAACTAATCAAACGTCATTTCAGCAACGTCTGCCACTACATGCACCAGGTTGCAAGTTACTAATCAAACTTATCCAACGTACCGTCAGTAACTTCTATCGATACACGCACCTGGTTAAAACGGATCTATTGTCACCTTAGTAACGTCTGCCATTACATGCACCGGGTTGCAAGTTCAATACAACTAATCTAACGTCACTTTGGTAATGCCTAGCGTCACTTGCACCGGGTTGCAAGTTCAATACAACTAATCTAACGTCACTTTGGTAATGCCTAGCGTCACTTGCACCGGGTTGCAAGTTACTACTATAAATAACGTAACATCACCTTAGTAACATCTATAGTTACTTGCACTGGGTTGCAAGTTGGCCAGGTTCTGTCCAAGGTTTCTTCCTGTAAAGGGGAGTTTTTTCTTGCCGCCGTCGCATGGTCTTTACCTGCTCTATACGAAAAGTGTCATGATATAACTTGCAATTGACGCTATATAAATAAATGGACTTGACTACTAAAACAAAATAAAATGATCAATCCAGTCAACCATACCCGTTTTACTTCAAAGTATAATCTCCGCTGAATCCCTCTGAGACCATTGCCAACACTTGCAATTCCAGAAATCCCGGAGCTTATCATTGACAGATCCTCTCTTCATCACTGAATACAGACAATTGGCTACTCATTCTGGTTCCACCAGTACTTCCGCCACGTACTCTACTTGTCTGGCATTTCTTTCATTCATTACTCTGGACACTCCTTCAGAATCGGAGCCGCCATTTCAGCCTCTTGTAATGGCATTCCAAAGCACTTCATACAATTCATGGGCCGTTGTTCCTCCCTAACCTATTATCGCTACACCAATTCAGATCTCAAAATTCCCAGATCTGCACAATCTTATCTTAAGTAACTGGAGGTTTTTGGGGGTCCGTCGTTGCCCGGGTGCTACGGCGGATTACCTATGAGCTTCCCCACAACGCAGTTTCATGAGCAGGACCACACCTCAACTGCACCCCTCCTGCATTCCTATAAATACCACCTAACCCTCTCCTCCTCTTTTGCTCTCGTATTCTGCGCCCCTCCCTCCCACCCTATTTCTCTCTTCCTGATTCTTCCTCTCCTTCATAGGGTCCTGAGGGGGTCCGTCATTGTCCGGGTGCTACGGCGCCTATGAGCTTCCCCACAATGCAGTCAGCAAGCAGATCTACGCACAATGATTGTTTTTCTTAATAAATCATTTAAACGCATCTTGTTGATGGTGTGGTCCTTGCTAGTGAAGGTCACTTGCAGTATTGCAGTGAAAAAAAACCCCAAAATTCCCAAAGGTCTCGCATCAAAATGTGTATTAGATATGTTGGTCCACAGCACAAAACATTAGTTTCACAATAATGGCTCTAAAACTGTGAGATGCCCATGTTTTTTTGGCCTATTCTTTTCTATTGGCCTGTGTCCACATCACTTGACTGTCAAGTTTCTCTGCAAAAACAAACAAAAATGTAGATTTTAGAGTGCCTCAGGGATTTGCGATTGGCTGACTAGAGGACACGCCGCCCAAAATATTTTACTCACTGTCACTGTGTTAAGGTTTTCTTTTAATGATATCTTTAACATTTCTCAACACAAAAACACCAAAGTGTCATTGATAACTCAACAATATGTTAAGACCATCAGTTTTAATTATTTCTCCTTCAATTCCGAGAAAATAAAGTTATATCTGAAATAAACCAAAATCTTTAGTTTTTCTTAACATAGATCATCTAGATGCAGTGTAATTACTTGTTTGGCTGTACTAGATATTTAATGTGTTTAGTAGATATATTTTTACGACTTTGCAAACCGGAAGAACTACAACTGTGGTGCTGATTTGTATCAAGCTGCATGGTGCAGCTCTAGGGAATTGTATTTTTAAAAAAATATTAGTGTTTTTCCTAGAATATGAAGTTGTGAATACTTAATTGAGAGTACACTGAGGAGTTGAAGGGAATGGTAAACACTTTTGTGTAATCATATTTTAAATATCTAACTGTTAAATGGGAGAATGAAATGGGTAATTTTAACCATATTTTACCCATATTTGACAGCGTCCCCAGTTGTTGACTATACTCACGATAGCTGAGGTCAAGAGCTCTCTATAACAGATGGTCCCATGTCTGCAGCCCCTTTTGTTGCTGAATTATAAGCCTTCAAACATGCACCAAGGTCAAGGTTCAAAGGTCAATATTTCAAAGCATTTCAGTATTTCATACTGACATATGTTACTCTCCAGGTTGAGACTCATAAAACCCTTATACTCTTATAATACCTTTGTAAAACCCTCATGGATTAAAAATTCATAATACAAAGAGTAATAATCGACCTTGTTTGAGGTTTGAGTTGTCCTGTCAACAGTTTTACAAACATCTCTTTTATACACTGTAAAAAAAGGTAAAAAAAACGGTAAAAAGTCTGGCAGCAAAAATTGCCAAACACTTACCGTCAAATGACAGTAAAAAACCTTTAGTTATTCTACAATGATTTTTTTTAAAAATACGGATATTTACTTTGGACATTGTCTGCATTTTTATGGTCCAACTATTGTAAAATAAAAAAAGAAACCTCATTATAAAACATCGTTAGAATGTTAAATAAATGTATAAATCTACACAAAAAATGAAAAAACATTGCAGAAATACCTTAAAATTACCTAATTTAAATGAGGACTGTTGTTTTCATCCAGTGATCTTTGGTAAATTCATAGGATTATCCAATCCATCCACAAGAACTCCCCATCAAAGTACAGATTTCTGGATGTAAAAAACAGAAAAAATGTGTAAAATTACATTCAAATTACCCTCCTTTAACACCCATTAATGGTATCTTGAGAGCTTTCAGCTTTTATTTTATGTGATTATCCGATCTATTTACAGTAAATTCCTGGTAAATGTAGGTTTTATACCGTACAAAAAAAATAAGATCATGTGATAATAGCTTACAAAAACATAATTTTAATGATCACTACTTTATATAAACATTATTTGACAACAATTACAACCTATTCTCCAATATATTTACAGGCTTTTACCATAAATGTAAGGAGTTTACTTTATATAAACATTATTTGATAGTAATTAAAAGCAAGTATCCAATATATCTACATACATTTCCCATTAATGTATGAGCTTAACTTTATATAAACATTATTTGACCGTAATTACAAGCAACTATCCAATATATCAAAATACTTTTCCCATTAATGTTTAAGGTTTACTTTATATAAACGTTATTTGACAGTAATTGCAAGCAGCTCCTCAATATATCTACAGACATTTTACATTAATGTATGTATAAAAACCAGGTCTATGTAAAAGTACCCTTTATATCAACTTTTTTTACACTGAATATATACATTTTTCTGCTGACATTTTACAATATTGTCCAATCCATTCAATGCAGATCCCCATTTGAGATGTATAAGATTTCAAGATGTGTAATAACCATAATGTGTCATAAAATTACCTTTTACTGCTTGCTTTACAAAGTAATTCACTATTTTTACAGTGTTATCCTTAAAGTTTCAGAATTCATAAATCAATAAACAACCATATCAAATTATAATCTTTTATAATATCTATCTAGAGATATTGTAGGTGCCGATAATATAAATATAACAATAAAAGTGAAAAACAAGTTGTTTTCTGGTTTGGGTTTAATTTCTATTCCATTTGCAGATTTGAATATGAAAATGGGAAAATCACGTGGATTTTTAATTCACATGGAAAACAGAAAAACAAAATAATGCATTGTGTGTTTATCCTGTTCTCAAACAAGTTGAACACTTTGGACGGAGGGTACACAGACCCCAAGTGCAGTACAGTGCCTTTCCTTCCTGTTAAAAAGACAGACAGTGCGTCCGTCCAATTAGTGTCAATAGGAGGACGTCCAATCAGCGACAATCCTTGTCGATAGCAATTTTCCAGTAGAAGTTAATGTTAATGTGTTGTGTTTTCTGCTTTTGTGGTTGTGGTTTCTGTTTTGCTGTTGTGATTTCCGATTTGTTGTCATGTTTTCTCCTTTGTTAATTTGATTTGCAATTTGCTGTTGTGTTTTGTGATTTGCTGTTATGTTTTCCTATTTGTCGTTCATGGCCACTGTATAATACTGTATGTCAGTGTGTTCATCTCTGTTGTGTTAAGTTAAATATATAGAATTTTACATGCCTCAATGGAAACCTTTTATTTAACAAGAGCAAGACAAGAGCAAGATGGCTGCCGAGGACATGAGTGGTTTGTTGGGCTTCACTCAAATCCTCCTTTTTGCCCCGAGCAAAGGCAAATCCTTCAACTGAAGCTGTTTGATCGAGGGAAAGTTTGTATGCTGTCCTTCTGTTGTTGCTTCTACTGGTTCCCATTGGACACTGTTTTAAACCTAAGGATAAACCGGCCACATCAACCCTGAAATGGTCAGTAACCTATGTTGATCAAACAAAACATTTGGACATGGATATCTTGCTCTATACTCCATCTGCTCACTAAAGGGACTGATTAAAAATAAGAAAACAAAAACTGCTACACAACTCTCAACACCGTATGGCAAGTGGCGTTTGTCAAGAATCCTACTGGTCCCAGTACCACTAGCTGGTGATATACATCTCAATCCCAGACCACCAGTGACTGAACAAACAGTCAGCTTCATGCCAGTACAAGTGCCCAATATCCAACCGGTGGAGGATCTGATCTCCCTTAGCAGGCAGGGTGCTACAGAGGCGACAGCATTGGAAGCTGTGATCTGTGCGTTTGGAGACAAGCTAAACCACCTGTTCGCGGTGAGGCAGGATCTGGGTCGGGATCTGGTGGCGTTGTCTGGTGGCAGTCACTGGAGGACATGTGGACCGGATTGCTCTCATGCAGCTGAGTGCGGCCTGACTGGTGAGAAAATAGCATCTGTTTTTCCAGACTGTTAATCACGCCAAAGTGTTATGGGACTTAAAATCTAAACCCAAAGGCATTCTTGGCAGATGTTTAAATATCCAGAGCATAATCTCAAAAGGAGATCAGATTCATACTCTACTGTCTGATTCAAACCTGGATCTTTGTTAACTGAAACCTGGTTCCACAGAAATGTACCAGCAACCATGATAGACATTCCTGGTTATGTATACTTTAGAAAGGATAGACTGTTTAGCCTGAATGTGATTCTTTCACATCAGATGAATTTTAATGTTATTATCCTGTATAACCCGCCATCATATAGTGTTTCTTTTTATGATGAACTACAAGATATAATTAAAAAAGGTTTGATCCTCACATAGAAACAATGTGTCAAAGTTCAACTTCCAGCAGATGATTAGAGGACGTACAAGAATCACTAGAAACAATAGAACCCTAATTGATATGGTATTTACCATTAAACCAGATCAGATAACAACAACATACAACCTACTAACTGGTTTGTCTGACAAAAAAGTGTCTGCAGTATTTTTGTAGCAGCAACCCTGACCGGGTAAAGATGGTCATCCATCATCAAATTGTACAATTTGAATGTGATCTTGGGAATATTAATTGGGATCAGCTAATAGAAATAGATGATTTGGATGTGTGTTGTAACTCCATGACTACTGCTCTAGTGACATTAACAGTAAAATATACCAAAAACATGAAGTGTAAACAAAGGAAGGCAACTTTACTATTGCTAAATAATGAAATAAGTAAACTTATGAAAAAACAAGATCTGGCCTTGAAAACATCATTACCTTCTAAACTCAATACTGATCATCTGATCTAAAAAAATTTAAGAAATAAAGTAGTCCTGGAAGTACGCAAAGCAAAAGTGTCATACTACACACAACTTATAGGAAACGCCAAAGGCCATAATGTATCTTTTTGGAAACATTTAAACAACTTAACCAACAAATCATCCAGTTAAAAAGGAATTAAGGAACTGAACACGTATTTTATACAATCTGTAGAAGAATTAACATTTTGATTCCCTAACTATAACTAATAACACAGAAGCTATTGAATCACCAAATTCCTTTCATATCCAAGAGGTCAATGAAGCAAAAATTGCAGAAGTTAGGAGATCCTAACTGCATACTTGGATAATGTCCATCGATGGCTGCAACATAATCATCTTGTCTTGAATTTGAAAAAAATGTTTCTATGTGTTTCTCCATTAGAAAACAGGGCTCACTTAAAATGATAAAATTGAGATACAGAATGAAGAAATAGAGGAGGTCAATGATTTCAAGTTTTTAGGAATAACCTTAGATCCACAACTCAAATTTGATAAACATGTAAAGAAGATTTCAAAAACAGTAAATACCGGTTAATCACCCAACACATACTACTCAGGCAGCCCAGTTATTTATGCACTCTATGATTTTCTCATTTTTCATATTGTATGACAGTATGGACTCAAGCATCACCATCTACAATCAGACACCTCACAACAATTCCGCGTCTGTGTTGGCACAAAGTCTTCTTTCTGAGGTAGAGCCACTCCAGTACTGGCATGAATTTGTCCAATCTCTGTACTCTTCCTCAGTCCAATGTCACCTGAAACTGGCTTTGTTCAGCACTTGTTCACTCAATAATAAAAGCCTCATTCTGAATGAATTTATAACTGACAGCAACCTAGATCTCTTCTGCTTCACTGAAATCTGGCATAAACCCCTGGACTATTTCTCATTAAACCAGACCACGCCCACAGGATTTACATACACTGATAATCCTAATCTTGAGGGGCAGGGAGGTGGTGTTGCTGCTGTTTACAGGAAGGACATTAAGACAACCACCATTCCCATTCCTGCTGCTAACTAATTTGAACACCTTGCCTTCAAACTTTCTAGTCTCGCCCCTTTGGTCTATTATCTACCGTCCTCCCAAATCAAACCCTTCCATGATCTCTGACTTCTCTGATTATCTAACCATGTCATCTCACCTTCTGTTCTCCTCCTGGGCCATTTTAATATCCATATTGATAATACTGACTGTAATCTTCCAGAGAATTCCTGGAACTGCTACAATGCTTCAAAACTGGTTTAACAGTGCATCTCCAAGCCTATACAGACTACCTTCAACAATACAAAGATGCTCTCAACACAGCCCAGTCCACCTACCACTCACACCTCATACACTCTGGCTCCACCAACTCCAAGGCTCTCTTTTCTACAATAAACAAACTTCTCAAACCCACAGACAACACCTCCAAATCCTTTACAGTTAACAAGTGCAACTCTTTCCTTTCATTTTTCAAAACAAAAATTGACACCATTTACAGCAACCTGACCACCTCCTCTGTCCTTTCCACCTTCCCACCTGTCTCTCACCCCTTCACCATTCAGCCCCTGTCTCAGTTCTCCCCAGACTCTGGTCACCTGAGCATTCTCATTCTCCTTGACCTCACTGCAGCTTTCGACACCATCATTCTTCTCTCCTGCCTTCAGTCCACCCTTAATATCATCGGTACTGCCCTCTCCTGGTCAAGGTCGTATCTCACAAACAGACAACAGTTTATCAATATCAACAACTGCTCCTCCTCCACCCCTCCTCTATCCCAAGGCGTCCCCAAAGGTTCGGTGCTTGGTCCTCTCCTGTTCATCCTCTACATGCTCCCCCTTGGTAACATTATGACAGTCTCCATTTCCACTGCTATGCCAATAACATTCAGCTCTACATCTCCACTAAATACATCATGAATTTGGACATCCATCCAACCTCTCTTTTGAACACCATGTCAATCTAATCACCAGAACTGTCTTTTTCCACCTAAAAAACATAGCTTGTCTCCACCCATCATTCTCCCTCTCTGCTGCAAAAACTTTGATTCATGCTTTCATAATATCCAGAATTGACTGCTGTAAAAGCACTTTTAATGGCACACCATCCAAAGATCTAAATAAACTCCAGTACATCCAAAGCTCTGCTGCTCGCCTGCTCACCTGCTCCCGCTCCTGTGACCACATCACCCCTGTCCTACAGAACCTCCACTAGCTCCCTATCCCACAACACATTTAATTCAAAGTCCTTCTCCTCACTCACAAAGCCTTCCATAACCAGGCCTCCTCCTACCTCACCAACCTGCTCTACCGCCTCCACTCTGACACCACCCTCCTGTCTCCATCATTCAAGACAAAGCCCTGGACCTGGTGAAACTGAGCTTTTCCCATAGCTGCCCCCTCCCTCTGAAACTCTCTCCCACACATCTGAGACCACACTGATCTATGTCTATGTTCAAAACACTAATCAAAACTCACCTTTTAAGAACTGCTTTTAATGTGTGATTAATGTTGTCTGCTATCTTGTGCTTGTTTTTTGTCTGTTTTTTTACGATCCTTTTAACTTATGTAAAGCTTCTTTGAGTACCTTGAAAGGCACTGTATAAAAATGTATTATTATTATTTTTAAAAAAGCAGTGTAAAAGAGGAAGACAAGAAAACTCTTAACCTGGCACCACCAAATACAGTTGGAAACAGCCATTTAAGGTAGAATACAGTATGAACAGCTTCAGTATCATCTACACAGACTTGATGAAATAAATCCTCTGTTTATGTTAATAAATTATAGATCTTTTCCCGCTGCCCTTACTGACTGGCTTTAATATAATTTCATAAGTTATGAAGGTACTGTATATTAAAACTGTTTTTGAGTGATGTCCTCTTCACGGTGGCAATGCTCTCCTCAACTTCAGTCTTAAACACTGGTGACAGCTGAGTACATGTTGACTGAAATGACCTGTACAACCCCCCTCTCTTTCTGCAGCGTCATCCCCCTCCTTTTGCCTCATAATGATGCATTGTCCAGAAGCCACACTAAGGCCAAGTGAACAACAGGGTCCCGCGGGGATTCTGGGACCAGTTTGAGAGCCCCCAGGGGATGAAGCAGCAAAGAATAGCCACAGGGGTAGAAGAACTGAAGGTTGCAAACTCTTCAGGGGCATACAGAAGAAACAAAGCAGTAAGTTCTCTTCTATGATTGCTAGCCTTTTTGTTTCCTGATATTATTCAGGCAGGTGAAAATAATGTTATTTTGTTACTTCAGACACACTGACAGGGATCACGATTTGCTGTGATGGTTGATAGTGTTCATGGATTAAGAAAAAAGATAGGCTTCAGGTTAAAGAGATTTTGCTTTATTTCAGATATTTGTCTCTATTGCAGTGACTGGTATAATCACTGCTGGAATTCTTAATTCTTCCTGTGTGCAGACAGCTTACAGTACAATGCAGAATTAAGAACTGCTCTATTTTCACTGTTTTTCAATGACGGAGTACTACTCTGTATTACACACTGTAGTTCAGTAGTGTAACTTGCATGTAAAACTGTAGGTTCTTTATCTGCAGTTCTAGTCTTTAGGTGACTATAGCATGTCAATCGGTTTGATGACTACCATTCAGATATACTGCAGCTGTTACGGACCTTTGTGCTCTAATCAATAGCATGAGAATGGCCAGTGTGTAATCAAATGTCCATTTATGGACAGGATATAACTTACAAAAGTATTGCCACAGCTCTCTTTTCACCCTAGCACTAATATCTGTAGAGCTGTCCCAGCAGGCCAACACTCACACACTCATGTCAGCTTACAAAGCAAACATTCCTCTGGCATTCTGACCAAACAGCCAACAATGCTCCTTTGGATCACTAATCAGGAGGTAGCAGGACTGCTATGCAAACTCTTTAATCATCTCAGAAGGTAAACAGACATGACAAATGACCTAGATAATTGAAAAAAAGATAATATTGTTGAGTCTAAAAAAATGAGCTCCAAATGCAACAGTTCATTCAAAATGAAGAAGTAATAGACCTTAGACCTTCAGCATATAGTTCTCTGGTGCATTTTAACATTCATTTATACTTCTGCATTAAGGGGTCACAGTGAACCTACAGCAGCTATTTGTGTTCTGTATCTACGCAGTATGCGCTAAACGTCCATTATGTGTGATGTGTTCACTTACTTTTATATGTACTGAAGTGCATTTGAACTGTGTTATGACTGCTTAACTTTGGAAAAAAGTGAACTAATTACATAGTCAGTGACTACGAATCTTTGAACTTAAGCGAACAAAGGGATTGGAATTGGATTTCAACCTCTAAATATGAAGCAAGTAAATGAAAGGCTCAGTTGTGTTGATGAGTAGGTGCGTGTTCGTGAGATGTGATCATTAGCATAATCCACGCCCCTAATATAGGGCCCCATGTTCTGCTCCGTTTATGGGCAAGTTTCATTCACAAAACAGGAATGTCAGTAGTAGGGGACCCGAACTTTAGGAGTATCAGTAGTAGGGGACCCAAAAACAATTAGAAAATATCAGTCCAGCTAACATGTCATCAGAGCAGCTATACACTGTGACAGAAATAAAAAGGGAATGCTTTGACATGAAGTTAGATGCTAAAAACATCTTTCTAAAGCAAAGCTGTCCATGATGGAAGGCAGTCAAGGGATATTAGAGAGAATATTATAGTCTACAGGTGATGTTATACTGTCAGCTGCAACAGAAGATGACACAGAGGCACCTGTCGGAGTCAGAGAAGTTTCCTATAGCTGAAATGCAGAAGGCAAATCCTAAAATCGAAAAAACCTTTCAGTAAATTGCCATCCATGATGATAATAATATGGTAAACAGAATATTAACTTTGTATTAGTTATATATTTATTTCTGTTAATTTCTGTATCGTATTTAAACTTGTGAAGAAAGGCAGAGATGATCTGTTCATGACATGCATACAAGAAGTCTGGAGCACTTGTAAATTTAATTTGTACCTAAGAGAAAATTCTAGGTAGAATGCTGATGAATGCTACAAATAAATAAATTACTCGTATGTTCATCTTAAGAACAAATCTGTTCATACAAGTGGTTCTTGCATGAGGCCCAGTGTCGTTTTCTTCCTGTGTAGCCGTCAGCCTGGTGAAGACAGTTTGGCTGGCTGCTGTCCTTTCAGCTCAGTACCTTCTGCTGACAGACAGCTGGTCCTGTGGACAAATGGCCGCTTTTGACTGGTCTCCATTTCATAATGTAAGAGTAGTCAAATTTAAACATATTGAGTCTGAAAACACTGCAATCTGCCAATTAAATACCTGCTATATACACATTTTTAATTGTATAATGTAAATGCCATGAGACACAATGAAGATGGTACAACAGTACAACCCTCTTTTGATGCTTGCAGGTGATCTCCATGTTTGAGCTGAGGATGTTTCTGCAGTCTCTGATGGTGGCTCTGGCCTTGGTCCTGATCTTCCTGGGCCCATGCCCTGGTATGGCAGCCCCTCCAGGTGAACCAGATGATAAAGCTTTTGATATGGAGACCTACGATCTGAACAGTGAGACAGACTGGGAGAACCTGGACATAAACATTTATGGAGACAGTTATGATTATGATGACTTGGACCAAGAGGTAAGGGGGCGGAAGGGATAGAGCTCATATTACGATTGGGTCAACTCAAGTCAAAACTTTCATGGTTAAAAACTGAAAAATAACTATGTCCATGGGTGAAACCTTTTATTTTTCCAGCTCTCATGTTGCAGCTGAAGGATAAGACTAATAGCACTGCTAGAAAACTGCTCACTTTACTGAGAAGGGGCAGAGAGGAGAGAGGGCAAAGGACTGACAGGGGTTAGAGGAGGAAAAGGGTGAAGGTAAGGACTAGGGAGGATGAGGAAATATTAGTGCCTGGGGAGCAGGAGAGGAAAAGATGAGCTAAAGACAGAGGAGAGTACATACAATACATTATGTATATGCTCAGAAAAAACAGTTAAGTATTCAATTAATAATAATTTTGTTGCTTTTTAAAATCTGAGTTGGGGTCTCTGCAGAGGGTCACATGCATATGAAATAAGAGAAGGGTGACCCTAGTGGCTAAAAATCTTTTTCATTTTGTGGCAAGGGGGAATTGACTCTGGATAATATAACAAAAACACCTGCAGTTGCAGACATAATGATGTAATGTAGCTTCAGTTTTATAAGTATGTGCGTAATCCTCTAACGGGCTTCATTATTGTTTTACCCCATCATGGATACCTCGGTCCCATGAGGCAGATCTTTGTACTCACTGCCCAATCAGGAGGCAGCAGCCACACATTATAAAGCACCAGCACACCCACATAAAACGGGCCAGCTGGGCCTGTAGTTAGGGCTCCGCACATACTCATAGAACTGGAGTTACATCCAGGTAACTCCTATTTCTATTTTTTATGTGCTACACCCTCTAACGGGCTTCACTATGGGTAACCAGCAGAGGCGAAGGCCGTTAGGGATGTGATTTACTCCCAGCTGGGCCCGAATCTGTGCACACAGCATTCCAGACCCAACTGCTGACTGGGTGAAAGAGGTCAAGTAATCAGGTCATAAAGCACCACTCGACCAGGGGTCCTTGACCACACACACTCCAGGCTAGGCGCTAAAAAAGACCGGAAAGGCATCAATCTGACCTAGACAATGCCCACACAAGTGAGACACAGAGTCAGACGTCATATCCCTGAAATATGACTGCACAAAAGTGGATGTGAAAGACCAAGACATGATCAGGTAGATGTCTTCCAGTGACACATTACTGCACAGGACAACCCCTGCAGAGGGCGCCTGGGTGAATTGTATCGCAAAGTCCAATGACCCAGCCACTGAGCTAACAAAGGAGCACCCTGGGCTCGCAGTCTGTGGCAGATAAAAAGTCAGTCAAACTTCCTTAGGCTTGCTGTGCTGTCTCAGTAACAGCAAAGTGCACAAATGGGACACAAGGAGTGAAAAACACTCCTCCCTTTATTTTTTATGAGAAGGGTGAAAAAAGACCCTCAGGCGATTTACACTAGACCTGAAGGAAGAAGCGATTACCCTGGGTTGAAAAACAACAGGTTTAGTTGCAGCTCTACCACAAAAAGGGAAAGGGAAAGAGCTAAGAGGAGTACCATCTTCATCGATACAACAATCAGGTCCGCCTGCTCCAAGGGTTCAAAAGACATTTTACAAGCGGATGGCTCCTCGCTGTGAAGCAATCATGACCAGCAGCAATCACCATCACAAACACCCCCAAAGTGGACGTAGTGAAACCTCTGTCAGACAGCCCCTGTACAGAGTGTGTACAGGACCTACACTTTGCACTTGTCGCTGTGCTTGTGTAGTTAAAATAGAGCCCTAAGAGTGAAAAGGTGTTGGATTAATGTGATCACACCAATGACTTCACCAAACATTTTTTTCTCATAATTTATTTTTATCGCCATTGTACTAATTAACTGAATGATTAATCACTTAATAATTATTATATATAGTGGCAGAGCTCCATTCAATCAGATTTATTTGTCTTCTTAAATAAAAAGATGCTATGTTCAACCACTTAATTTTACAGCCTCTGCAAGCATTATGTCCTGGCACCACCTATGTCCAAAATACAAAAGTGAATTGACTTAAATTACTGAATTTATGTACTTCCACCAAGCTCAATCTCATAACTTCATGTTGCTAATAGCGGTTTCTCACTCTCTATTTTCCAAGAGAGACCTGAGAGCAAGAAACATTCACAAGACAAGAATACAATCAGCACTACACAATAAACAAGAAATTAATAAAAAAGTTACAAGAATCATAAAAAAAAAACATCAGATAATAAAGCTTAAAAATCTCCAAGAGGAATGTAAGACACCAAATTTGAAGCATGTTTGCTTGTGCGTACAACTTTTGACACTGTCTGTAAATGTCCTTATCATCTGATAGATCATTAGTTATGTAATGGCCCAGATATTTAGCCTCATTACACACTTTAAGGGCAATGCAAGACAGTAATATTATGATAGTCAGACGTAGGGAAGACAGAAAATGAGTATTTCCTGATTTCTTCCTCTTATTTGCATTATATTTGATGTCAAAATCTATACCATATTGTGAGCGTACCCTCAATAACCTTTGAAGACCAGCACTACATGGACAGAAAATCACCAAATCATCTGTGTACATAAGGTGGTTAATGAGAGAATTACCAACTATACACCCTGTTCCACATCCTTTCAACTGCATTGACAGATCATCCATATAGATGTTAAAAAGAAAAGGAGACAAAATACCACCTTGCCATTATTCACATGGAACGGAGCAGATACAGAATTTCCCTGTTTAATTTGCATCGTCTGGTGAGCATACCAAAAAACCAGGATTCTAATTAGAAATCTAGGAATTAGAAATCACTTTTATATAATATGTTAAATATTTTAGTTTATACAGTCAAAGGCTTTAGAGGCAAAATAGCAGGTGCACATGGAGATGCCCATATAGTCTGTGCATCTAAGACCTACCACCCTGCACTTGTGCTGTTAAAATAGGGCACCCTGTGTTCACTATGTAGTCTTAGAGAACACCCACTAATTACATGTCATGTTGCAGTATATCATGTGTAGACCATACCATGTAAATTTAAAGTAAATCAGATGATGTTTGTCACATAAGACTGACTTTCTGTTGCCAGTAGGTGGTGCTACACAAGTGGGTCATTAATGCAGCAAAACATTTGGTGTAGGTTGCATGACATGCATATGTATTTTCATTAATATCGGATGTATCAAAGAGGCGTTAAATATCACTTCCTGTGTCCAAAACATGTCTGGATGGGATAGTTAATAAAAATGTCTGTATATCCTGAATGACAGATTGAAGTGGGCACTGTAGCTCCAGACACTCCTCCACCAGCCAACCACCACACAGCTGAACACCATGAGGAGGAGGTGACCCTGCCCACCCTACCTCCAGCTCTTGTCACCCTGGACTTCAAAGGACCAGGTCTCTTTGGTCCAGAGACTGGACTGGGTATGTCAAAGCAAGGACTGGGTATTTATCTATGTACACAAATGTTTGACAATATTTAACATTAAAGGGTAATTAGGCTCTACACATTCTGTTCCCTCCATTCCAGTATATTTAAAAAATGCAACAGAGGAGTGGAGGGCACAACTGTAGGGGGCGTGGCCTCATGGCTATGTAGTGTGTGACACAGGAGTGTCAGGCTGGTGCTCTGCTGTTTATCGTGGTTAATGTGACTGTTGTCAGCCCTGAATATTTTGTTAAGCTCAGAATATAGTTAGTTATCAGTGGGCCTATGTGTCGCGTTTACTGACACAGAAAAGGAATTCTTTGGGTTATTTGCATAACCACGATTCTCTGAGTAGCATGACGTTGCCTCTCTGCCATCTCTTATCAGGCTTGCTAACACTACCAGCAGACTACAGTTAGGCAGTGTTCTGATATTTATATTTGACTTATACCTGATATACGGAATATAGGGAGAACCGGGATGAAAGTAACAATATTCAGATAAATGTAATTTTAAAAGATAATGTTACAGAGATAAACTTTTTCATTGTGATCAACATCTCACATGTGTGGTCTATCAGTACCAGGTGCTATTTTCTACAAATGTTGAATGACTTCAGTAAAATTTGACTTTGAACAGGAGTTGCACATTATTACTTTTGACCCCGTTTGTCAGGACGAAAGCAACACACGGGTGGTAACGCAACAGTATAAACTTGAACTTGAAATGTCCTTTATCTTAATAAAAAAATATTAAATTTTATTTTCAATTTCAATTTTTAATGTCATCAAACATTTAAAGAAAATTTAACAGTATAACTGTTTGCTGTATTACTCACATAAATTATCTTTCTTTATTCATTGTCAAAGTTGTGACATAGTGCTCTGCATCCTCAGTACATGCCTCATGGGTCCCATGAGTGCAGACAAAAGAGACACTGCACCCACACTTTCACAGGCAAGGATGAGCTGAATGTCTCCCCACACACAAGACATTCCTTATCCTTTTCCTGGGAAACTGTAGGTGCAGTAGTTTGATCAGAGTAGAGCCTGCTGTAACACACACAGTGTGACTGCATTAGTGGCGGGATGAAAGAAACAGCTGTTACTATCCTCCCGACAATGACTATGACAGTTAAACCTGACTTGCTTTTATACTGAAAAACTCTGACATAGCAAACTTCAGGATGTGTTAAAGTACTAAATAATGTATCAAATGATCATGACCATGGCACATGAAACAATAAATACATCTTGTCATTTAAAAAAATTTACCGCTTGAGTGAATTTATTTACTGTGGTCGAAAACAGCTTTTTGGGTAAAATTTTTTGAGGTTCTGGTAAGTGTTGTGTGCTGTATATGCTGATGCAGTTAGACATATCAAACTTGTATGGGCTCAGAGAAAATCCTCTTGTTACTTTCATCGCGTATTACTTTCATACCGGCTTTTCCCTACCTTGGAGTCTTGCCTAATACGTCATGATTAGGGAGGGGCAGAGAGTTCAAATCCAAGCAGACAGATGTAAGCTAATTTTGATCAGAAAAGTAATTTTTTACACACAATATATGTATTGCCAGAAAAATCACATTAGGGTTGTGAACCGAAAACTGGTTCCATATTAGAACCAAATCCAAAATGCCAAGAACCGGGTACCCGTTAAAAAATTTTAATTTTTGGTTCTGCTTATCGGTTCCTAAACGCGATAACCCTTTATTATTGCAAACAAAGGCTACATATGTGCAAGGATGTGGCTATCTGTCAGGACCTGTCTACGTCATGCATCAACATAACAGCATGTCGATTTGTTTAGATATGATCATGCATGGCTAATGTCACAACAGCAGTGAAAGATGTGTGGCTTCACTTTATGACAGAAAATGACAAGACAAAGTGCAATGCATGTGGGAAGCTAATTAGGTGTAAGTCAGGTTACACATCAAATTTGACCAAACATTTAAGGCAGAGATGTGTTTATTGTTTCGTGTGTCATAGTCATGATCATTTGACACATAATTTAGTACTTTAACACATCTTGGAGTTTGCTATGTCAGAGTTTTTCAGTATAAAAGTGTCGATCTAAAAGAATGTTCAGTGTTTGATGTCTTGAGGTCTCCTAGCCCAAGTGTGTCATCAGCCAGCGCTAGCACCTCGCTAGCACTCACGCAAATGCAAGTAAATGCTTAAAAGAATAAAGATATTTTTGTTATCTATATTTCTTTTTTTACCATATTGGAATTGAAATTGGAATCAATGAGAACCGGAATCAATAAACAGAATCAGAATTGGAATCGATAAAATTCAAACAATAATTAACTAATTAACATCATGTGCCAACATAGACCTACGTAAAGCTTGTGTAAAAAAACAGTAGTGTGTAGTTACCCTTTAAAATTTTGTGTGTATGTGGCACAACTGTCTTCTGTCTACATGCAGGAATGCCTACCTGCCTGCTGTGTGTATGTATTGGAGGGAGTGTGTATTGTGACGACACCGGACTGGATCAGATCCCACCCCTGCCCAAAGACACCACCCATTTTTATGGACGCTTCAACAAGATCCGACACATCAAGAACACAGACTTCATCAACCTCAGTGGGGAATAAGTTTGGAGACAATGAAGTCTACTTTTAAAATTCTTACTTGTTTTTAAAGCCCAAAAAGGTCTAGCACCTTCATATCTTTCAGATTGCTTGTCAGATATGTTCCAAACCATTTGCTTAGGTCACTTAATGCTGGCTTGCTTAATGTGCCACCAATAAATTGTATGTAAATAAAAAGTATGGTGAGGCAGCTTTTTGTAGCTATGCACCGAAGATTTGGAACACACTCCCACATATTAGACAAGCATCTTCTGCTGATAATTTCAAGAAGACTTATTTTTATAGTCTTGCTTTTAATTAATTCAACCTATATTTGATATTTCTTTTATATCATTTTATGGTATTGTACATTTGCTTTTAGTATCAGTTGTTTTTACTACAAGTATTATCTTTTTTATATTCCTATGATTTTACCTTATTTTTAATACTTTTTCTTGTAAAGAGCTGCATTTTATGTTATGAAAGGTGCTATATAAATAACATTTACTATTATTATTTATTATTAATATTATAAGTCTCAAATAAAAGCTAGTATTCAAATAATGGCAGATATAGACTATGTTTTTGTTTGTTTCACAGATAAGCTCCAATCAATTGATCTAACTGGGAACCAGATCTCAGAGATGGATGAGGACGTATTTCGCTCTCTGCTGCAGCTCCAGCAGTTGCTGTTGGCTGATAACAACCTGCAGGTCATGCCGGAGCTGCCAATCACCATGAAGTACATTGATCTACGCAACAACAGGCTAATCAGCTGGGGGATGCAGGCAGAGGTATTCAAGGTAGACTCCCTGCTTATATGCTTAGACTTTTAAAAATCCTATTTTAATCTTTTTTTTTTAAAGCTGTCACTCAACCCCTTTTACATAGATCTGTTTATCCGTCAAAGGAAGTACCACTACCACCTGTGAAAACAGTTAAATACGCTGAAGGTTTGGGAAAAGCAGGGGAGGCAGGGAAATCTTATCCAGCAGGAACAGACTCCTCCTTTTATTCTTCTTGCACATCTGGGTATCTGTGGATAGTTAGAACATAAAATATGGACAATATAGATCATAGTTGAAGGCTACGGTTGATCCAGAGGGGCTGATGCAGACCACTGATTACATGATGGAAAACATGGAAAATGTAAAGACCATACTTGAATTGTTGAGTTGTTCAAGATGTAGAAAGTTGAAATTCAGTGGGTGTTGTGCTCCCTCTTATGGATATTTCCATGTATTACTGTGAGTGTTTCCTTTCCTTTTTTCTCTGTGCAGGATATGAGCCAACTAGAATTCCTCTATCTATCCAATAATAACCTGGATTACATTCCTACACCACTGCCACTGAGCCTGAGAGTGTTACACCTGCAGGTAGGAGCACACATGTCTATTTTCTCTTCTTCTTCAGTGCCCCTGAAGGGAAATGTTTTGTTCTCTCTAGATTAAGATATAGTAAAGATATGGTAAAATGCTGCTAGTAAACATAATCCAGGCAGCAAAATCATTTCCTCCAAAACCTATTTTGAAAAGCAATTAATAGGATAGTGTTAGGTTACAACAGTGATAAATGGAATGATGAAATAGTAGCAAAACGATGCAGAGTCAGCAGTAAAATGTCAAATGGCTAACACTTTTGAAAATGTAAAAACATTAACAGCAACTTCCTTGTGCCCCTCAAATCAGAACAACAACATCCAATCTCTTCATGAGGACACCTTCTGTAGCCACCATGATCGCAACTTCATTCGGCATAACTTGGAGGATATCCGTCTGGACGGCAACCCCCTGAACATTAACCTTTTTGCTCAGGCCTACATCTGCCTGCCACGCCTGCCTGTAGGGAGTCACTGACAGCTGGCAAACACTAGGCTTGAGAATGCACTAGATAAAAATAATGCTAGAATAAACACTGTTTAACTATAATATCTATAATATGGATGATGTGGGATTTGAAGGCCATACTGATCCAAATACTTTAAACACCCAATACTTTGTCTAAACATTCAATGTTAATTGTTATGCCAAAAATATGTTAAGTCTGTGGGAAGAAACAGCATGACTGAAACTGATATCTGATATCTGCATTAATTGATTTTTTGGCCACTGGTGGGCAGCAAGACAATCTAAAGACCACAACAGTGCCATATTATCGCCTTATAAAATTGTATATGATTAACATGTTGGCAAGTTGCCTATTGACACAACCAGAGACACAAAGCAACATTAGCATTCATTTGGAGGCCTGCTTATGTCCTGACAAACAAATTAGCTGCTAAATACTCCACTATGTTCACCAGCTATTCACTAATTCTCTGTCTGCTGTTTGGTGTTGAGTTATTCACTGAAAACAGATATCTGCTGTTGCAGCAAATGAGGTTCATGAGAGTTGAGTTTATGGGCCTGAAAACCAAAACCAAGCTGAGAGGAACTGTAGTGTTGGTGATAATTATCTCTGGATTCATTCTTACAAGTAACCTTTCACATTTAACAAGTTTTGATTTGTTGTTAGTAACATTGATTAATGCAGCTTTAATAATTATTATTTTAATGTGGGAAGAAAGTCTCCCCTTTTAACCTTCTGAACCCTCAACTGTTTTTCTTGGTTTTCTCGCCTCGGCCTTTATTTACAGGCATATGGCATAATTACTATACATGAACATTTCTTAGCTATGTATACCACACATTGTCCTTTATTTCTTTAAAGAATATGTTGGGCTACATTACATTTTCTAGGACATCTTTTGTGAAAAAATGTAATTTTTCTTTTTTCTGAATGTTCACAGGTTTTTAAGACACAACAACAAACAACTGTATATGAATGGATAGATGAGTGTAGGAATTGGAATGGAATGCATTGAATATGTAAAATGACATAATACAGAATTTCATCATGTCACTCCTATTCTTCTTTTCATATCCATTTGGAAAGAATATGTTTTGAGTTTTGGCACTGCAGATCCCATGATGGGATGGTGGGTAGGTGAAGCAAACAGGAAGTGCAATTTGACCATGATGTATTTGGCCCAGGGGATGTATGCCAGGTCCTCCGGCAAGATGGCAGTGTAACCAGATGATTGGCAAACCCTCCTGTACAGTTATTTAGGAAAACAGTTTATTAAGTATTAAGTTTATTTCCACAAGTTTATACAGACTATCCTACTCAAGTTGATTGTCTGTTTTAAGCTGTACTTTAACCAAAAAAGTGTAATCTTCGATATTCTGAATCTGAACCGAAAATTTCATGGTTCTCAACAACAAATGCAAATCTACTGCCATGCAGCTAAAACTCCATGAAGTGGAAAACAAGATCCAAGAACTGTCAGGGTTCAACAAACATACATTCTAACACACATACTCACACACACCGACACACACACAAACTGCGACTTTACACTATTACCCTTGCCATCTTGATCGTCTTTAAGCTGTTGTTTCATCTCTGTGCGATCACATCAAGTGCAATTATACAGACCCTTTCCAAAAAATTAGAATATCATGGAAAAGTTAACTTATTTCCATAATTCCATTAAAAAGGTTCAACTTTCATAGATTATAGATTCAGGGCCCACAATTCAAATGATTTCAAGTATTTATTTGTTTATTTTTACATAATTTGGGCTTCCAGCTCATAAAACCCATGAAAACAGGAATTCAAAAAATTAGAATACTGTGAAGAAATCAACCCTAATTTTGCAGGGCATGACTGTTTTAAACTGAGTGTCACACACTAATCATCTACTAAACTCAAAGCACCTGCACAGGTTTCCCCAGATGTCATTAAATTGCTTCAGTTTGGTTCAATTGTCTCAGTTCGGTTCAATATGGGGAAGACTGCAGACTTGACAACTGGCCAGAAGACCATCATTGATACCCTCCATAGGATGGGTAAGCCACAAAAGTTCATAGCTAAAGAGGCTGGCTGTTCACAGAGTGCTGTGCCCAAGCATATCAATGGAAAGTCTAGTAGAAGGGCAAAATGTGGCAGGAGAAGATGCACCAGCATAAGAGATGACTGTGGGCTTCAGCGGATTATCAAACAGAGAAGATTCAAGAATCTAGCAGAGATCCAGAAAGAGTGGAATAAGACGGGAGTCACAGCTTCGAAAACCACCACATTCAGACGCATCCGGGAGATGGGCTACAATTGTCGGGTTCCTCGGGTCAAGCCAACATATTATCTAAATAAAGATTATCGTAAGAACGATGATTATTATAATAAATTATATATATATATATATAAAATAAAAGATGAATTAAATTGAAAGTGAAAATGTATGTATGTGACAGGAAAATGAGAGGACTAGAGTGAAATATCGCTCACATGGCCGCTCCATAGAGAATCACAAGAATTATGCTGACATGCTCATTACATCATGGTCTGTTACAACCCATCTGTATTTGTTTAGACTGAGTGTAGACAACCAGATGTTGGAAATCTTCTGCAACATACATTCTAATGTGTTTTTAATGTGAGAGTTTATTACTATTATTTGTTATTTAATTTGAGGCAATATACTTTTTTCAGGATTTTATTGTTTAGTTTTGTCATGTATGTCTTGTTTGTCTTAACATCTTGGGACAATGTTGGAAATAAGTGTTTTCACTTTAACATGTTATCAGTTGCATTTTTTATGTTTGTAATTCATAAATAAATCATCAAATCATATATACTGAATAAAATCAGTACACCATTGTTGCTACCTCATTTTCTTTATTTCTTGTACAAAGACATTTCTTCAGCATTTTCAAATGAGAGACAAGAAGACAGGGAGAAATGGAGAGAAGAAATCTTCAAGTCCGATGAGAGTGCAAGATCAGACAGAACTACTAAACAAACACACTCACACAGAGACACATACTGACAGGTCCTGACAAATTTCTTGTCCCTTATCGGTACTTACCATCTTAATAACCTAATGCTCCCTATTTTCCCAATGACACCAGTGGCCTTTATTCTTCAGCAAGTGTGTTTGCAGATTGGAGGGGGAACTCTGGGATGAATGCTATCTGCAGCTATCTCTCTGATGTTGCTAATATTATTAAATAATATGAAGCTAAATAATGGCAGTGTTTAAATGATATATAATGTCTCTCTTCAGTGTTGTGCATGACACTCTGACACCCTACTCTTCAATTCATTCACACTTCTCTAATCTCCAGTTTACCTTTTTAAAAGAAATGTAATTGTATTTTTTTCAGTTCTTCTACTCTGATATTATTTACTTACTGTATCACCACTGCTAGAGAAACAGGTCATACATTAAACTGTCTCTTTCCAGCTAATGCATTTAAATTTCAGCATGCCCTGGTCCCTGTCAAGAAGAAATTGGTATAATTTGTCCACAGCGCACTGGGAAGTTGTTCACTGAGTGCCAGCAAAGTAAGGAAGAGGGGGGGAGAGCTGTAATAGACAGATAATGCAGTAGCGGGGTAGTGTCCAGAGGATGAGAACAAGTATGATTCCACCCCAAGCCCGGTGTCCAAAGCAATATGTCACAACCCCTCCTCCTTGACTCCTGCCTGTGATGCCTGCCTGTTGTGTGTGAATGTGTTTTTTGTTATTTTCATTGTTTTGGTTTGGTCTGTCTGTTTGCTCATTCCCTTCCCCCTTTGCCCTCTCTCTCTCTCGCTCTCTCTCTCTCTCGCTGCACACCTGCCTGTTTATCTGCAATCAGCACACCTGTCTGCCATCAAGCCAACTCCTCTTCATTACAAGAACCCTGCACTCACAGCCGGATTATTGTGCTGTACACAGTTTGTTTATGTGCCCTGCTTCCAGTTCTCTAACTAGTTAACTTGCTTGCTTGTCTTACCTGTCTGTCAGTGTGTTTGCCTGCCTGCCAATGTGAAGATTTATACCTGTTCTCCTTGTCTCCAGGAATACGTGTCTGCCTACTCGCCTCGCCCGATTGCCAAGACCGTCAGCCAGCTCTCATTCCCAGGATACGCTCTGCCAAGCCTTTCCCTGCTGGATAACCTTCTCCACACCTCAGCCAATACCCTGGCCTGCCTCCATCACACCTTACCTATTAATTGTCTAAATAAAAGAGTTGTTTTTTGCCTACCTGCCTGTCCAGCGTCTGCCTCAGATTTGTGACTCAATATCATACTTTAGTTTCAGTTTATAGCATCTCAGCAAGACAAACTTATTCGTATCACATTTCATACATAAGGCAATTCAAAGCGCTTTACATAATGCAATAAAACAGAAAAATAGCATAAAACAAATACAAGACAGGTGCATTAGTAGTAAAGGTTCAGTTAAGGGCATTGAAGAAGAAGTAGTTTTGAACCTGGATTTAAAGATGGTCAAAGTTAGAGTGGGTGTAACACTCTCTGGAACTTTGCTCCAGCTTTGTGGTGTACAGTAAGTAAATGCTGCTTCTCCATGATTAGTTTGCACTCTGGGAACAGTTAGCATCCTGATGACCTGAGAGGCCCAGAGGGTTGATATGGTAAATGACAGTCAGGGATAGACTTTGGTTCTAAACCACTGAGAGATTTATAGACCACCAGCAGTATTTAAAGAATTAGTACTTAGAAGTACTTAGTTTAAATCACAGCACCTCCTAAAGGCGTCACACAGATACCACTCAAACCACTTGAAAACATTCTGCATAGAGCTTAAAAAAACTGTACTCCCAGAGAGTCCACTCTCTCACTCCCTTCTTCAATAAGTCTACACCAACCAATGCAACGCTGCTCCAAAGGCATACAAAAGTATTGACTACCACTACTGTGCCTTGCTTTAGACCTTAGTGCTTTTAGATACTCTGTACTCTGAGTATCTGGTCATTTTGGTCTAATCTTCAATAGCCTAGTTAATTTGTTGTGACATAACACTTTATTAATATAAAACATAACCTTGTTACTGTGGGTACCACCTCCCTTTTTGGTTAGAATTTGTTAGTGTCAGGAGGAAGCACTAACTCTTGTTCAATTTAATCAATGAATGAGTATCATAGCTGTAAGTTCTTTTCCCAAACAGTGACCTCTGTTTTCTGTTGCTCAAATAAAACATCCAACCACTTTTAGGATAAATTAAGACATTTATTGAAGTTTATTTAGCGAAGTTTCAGGAGCAGGACCACACCTCAACTGCGCCCCTCCTGCATTCCTATAAATACGACCTAACCGTCTCCTCCTCTTCCGCTGTCGTATTCTGTGCTTCACGTGTATGAAGTCTCAGTCTAGCTTCTCAGAAACACAAGCTACCACGAGGTGTTAGCAGTTTTTGTCTCAGATTTCTCGACAGACAAACCGTACTTTACGCCTAATCGCATGATTGCATTATAAAAAACTGGACAAATGCTGGAATTTCGATCTTAAAAAAGGCAACTCACCATGGATCACGAACTGCAGATCAACCCGTCTGATTCAGATGAAGATTTGTGTGAAACTGGTTTTCCTCCAGCCATGACACAGCAGTCAGACCGCTGCGTTCAGCGTTCACCTCCACTCAAGCTCCCCTAAGGTGACTCTCTGATTCCCGGAAGTTCACAGGCCTCCTCTCCTCCGTCAGCGAGGGCCGAAAACCATGGCATAGCTGCGAGTGAAGGCGGCTTCAACTCTCTCATCGGCTGCCTCACTACAGTCTGGGTTACTATCCACTACGGTGAACCCACGGTGTGCCATCCTCTTCTCGATCCGGCTGTCTTTAAATCCACAATCAGAGCCCGACATCTGAGACTGAACCGTTGCCCGCCTCCAATGATTGCTGTAAGGGAAGGCATTCCCTTCAACCACAGTGACAATAAAGCCAGACTGTTACATATCTACTCAGCGGCAACAACAATCACCGAACCTCCCGCACTTCTGGATTCCTCGCCAGAATCAATCACTGCCAGAGCCGGCAAGCGTGACGTCACAGAGCCTCCGCTGCCTCCACAGCCACAGCCTGGTGGGGGCCAGGTTGTATTTCCCACCGCGCAGCAGAAATCACTGGCACCGGGATGCCAGGTTTGCATCATCCCTCATTCACCTCAACAATCCCTTTTCTTACCAGATCAGTTAAAGTCATTACTGGCAGCGGGATACCAGGCACTAATTATTCCATCCCCCATTTATCTCTGGTTTCTGTGAGTGGCACCGGGTCGCTAATTTCGTATTCTATTCTATTATCGTTTATCATCATTTTAGAGGAGAAAAGTCAGCTATTCTCGCTACACTTCAGAAACATCCTGCCGTTTCAACTATAGACACCAGGCTGCCAGACACCCTCTTGGATATCCTACTAACATCACCTCAGTAATGCCTCAATATTCAACGCCTCTTCAGTAAATCTATAGTTACTGGCACCGCGTTGCCAGCTACTAGTACAACTAATCTAAAGTCACTTCAGTAACACCTACCTTCACTTGCACCGGGTTGCAAGTTACGTATACAACCAATCTAATGTCACTTAGTAATCTATAGTTACTGGCACCAGGTTGCCAGTTTCTTGCCAACTTCTATCGTTATGTTCACCAGGTTACAAGTTAAGAGTACAACTAATCAAACGTCATTTCAGCAATGTCTGCCACTACATGCACCAGGTTGCAAGTTACTAATCAAAACATATCCAACGTACCGTCGGTAACTTCTATAGATACACGCACCTGGTTAAAACGGATCTATTGTCACCTTAGTAATGTCTATTACAAGCACCAAGTTGCAAGTTCAATACAACTAATCTAACATCACTTTGGTAATGCCTACCGTCACTTGCACCAGGTTGCAAGTTACTACTACAGATAACGTAACGTCCCCTTAGTAACATCTATAGTTACTTGGACCGGGTTGCAAGTTACTATACAACTAAATCTAACATCACATCAGTAACATTTATTGTGATGGGCGCCAGGTCACAGGTTAATAATACAACTAATCAACCGTAGTTTCAGTAACGTCTGCCGTGACATGCACAATTGGCTACTCATTCTGGTTCCACCAGTACTTCCGCCACGTACTCTACTTGTCTGGCATTTCTTTCGTTCATTACTCCGGACACTCCTTCAGAATCGGAGCCGCCATTTCAGCCTCCTGTAATGGCATCCCAAAGCACTTCATACAACTCACAGGCCGTCATTCCTCCCTAACCCATTATCACTACACCAATTCATATCTCAAAATTCCTAGATCTGCACAATCTTAAATAACTGGAGGTTTTTGGGGGTCCTTTCTTGTCATTTTGTTGATGGTGTGGTCCTTGCTAGTGAATTGAAGCTTATTTAGCAAAGTTTCAGGAGCAGGACCACACCTCAACTGCGCCCCTCCTGCATTCCTATAAATACGACCTAACCGTCTCCTCCTCTTCCACTCTCGTATTCCGCGCCCCTCCCTCCCACCCTATTTCTGAGGGGGTCTGTCGTTGCCCGGGTGCTACGGCGGATTTCCTATGAGCTTCCCCACAATGCAGTCAGCAAGCAGATCTACGCACAATGATTGTTTTTCTTAATAAATCATTTAAATGCATTTTGTTGATGGTGTGGTCCTTGCTAGTGAATTAATGGCTAAATGTCTTGAGGATACATGATAAAGCATAAGATAATAATAAATAAAGAGAATTAAATAAAGAAATATTCAGCAAGAGTGGCTCGAAGTGTGTGACTCGAGGCTAACGTATTGCAACGGGGAATTCTAAGGGAAAGCTAAGTCAGCTTCTCTAAAGAAATTATCTTTTTAATTTTAACGTTATTCCACATCAACTGTTGATCACAAAGTCATGCCTTACTGTTGACGAGTTTCATTGTTGTAGAGATGTCAGGTCCAGCATTGTTTTGGTAATTGGCTGCAAATTACAGCTTGGCAGGGCCGTGTGGTCCATGTTACAGATGAGTCTTCATGGGTGCAGTGGTATTTAACCACTGGGTAGAGGAGTCAAGCCTTTTCAGGCTGCTCTGAAAGAGCAGGTTGGTATTTTCTGTGCTGCTCTCCGCAAGCAGACAGAGATCCAGTTTCCAGCGTTTTCTTCTTCAGGCTTTTAAGTTGAGGATTCAGGCTTTGGTTGGCTTGTAGCAAGAGTTTAATGCCGAATAAAGTTTAATCTGACTACACTCAATTTTTGCGTTTTGCATTTACTTCAAATATAAAATAATGGCGGCATTAAGTTTTGAGTTTTAAACGCAAAATTGATACTTCAGAGTCACTAGGTCTGAACATTTTTATGCCAGTTTGTATCATATATTGTGAAACCATTCAAGAAAACAGTTAAGCAGTATACATTCATTTGATAATAAACCAATTCTTCTATTTATATATCAAGCATTAACTTTGATATTAACACTTCATGATGTCTAGGCATCCAACCTTAATTGATTCAACTTTCTCAAACCATCTGTGCATCTCAAACCACCTACACTGAAATAAAAGTTTAATACTATAGTGAAATGAAATAAAGTTAAGCAACACTTATGTGATTAGATTACTTTCAGAATCATATTCAAATGTAAATTCAACACAACTCTTCCTTCATAACATAAAACATTCAATATGACTATTGTTTAATAATACAAGAAAACTTCAACCTGAAATCCTTCAAACATATCTTTACAGTCCTATTACTTCAGAAAATCCACTCTTTCAATACATTTACAAAAGAAATTCAAAATCTTTACCACTTGGGGGCAGTATTGTCACATGTAGTAAAAGGTAATAAAATCAAAGTTTAATATCTCCTTAGTATATAATCACACACCTTGTTATACCATTCTTAATGTATTTACATAGCAAATAACATTACATAACTTACATAATGATTAGACATTTAATTTACATGAAATTTAGGTTTGGCTCAGATTTGCAGGGAGACTCCAGGAATGTGAGTTAGAGTTTATGGCTTTGATCTGGGAAAGATAAGAGTGCCTGTGTCACATTTAAGGTGGGGGTTGTTTGGTCTTTCTCCAGTCCAAGTGGCCTTAGGGTCAGTTTTATGCTTTTAGTTCAGGCCATAATTTTTGGATGTTCAGTCAGAAATGGTCTCTCAGGAGGCCTGCTCAGTCTCATTTTATCACAGTGTTTAAGTTTTGGGTAATGCCCTGCTAACAGACACCCACTTGGCAAAGAGGTCAGTTTGAGGTCCAGTGGTGAGGCATTCTCCATGTCTCTCAGTTTTAAATGAAAGAAAGGCTGTTTTACCCATGAATTATCTATGAATCACCAAGATGTCCTACAAGTTTAATAAGTTCAATAGTTCAATAAGTCTAATTACCCATTTCATTTCATGTATTTATTTATAAAGGACAATGCACATTATTAATATGTATTCAAATGTGCCAGTGTTAGCCAGCTAGCTAATTTTCAACTGCAGTCTTTTGGCGAGATGTTCTTCATCAAATGAAGTAAATAAAAAATAACAGACAGAAGACAACAAGATGTCATAAAGACAATAGCAACGAACAATAATACAGCAACAATATCCACTATTCAGTACATATAACCATGCAAGCAAGACAAGGCAATGAAAAACAACCAAGCAGACAGACATGCAGAGAAACAATAAGCAATAAAACATAAATAAAATAAGATAATTGAATGTTAAGCTTGATAAAATGTTAAAAGATGTAGTTACAAGTCAGTAAAAAAGTAATATCATACACCTTACACATAAGACATGCAGAGTTATAAGACACAACTATAATTCATGTTACAACTTCAGTTTCACACTGACTTTGCTGTTTTAGTTAGTTTGCATATTTGTATATTGATTCTTGCCTTTATTATCAATGGATGATTTTACTATACACTTTTTTTCCCAATACATTTTTTAATTTTTTTTCCTTGTATTTTAAGCTGACAGAAAAATTGTATTAAAATTACAAGAATAAACTGTTTATTGTGTCATGTAATATAACAAAAGAATGCTGTAAAATGGAATACATTAAATATCTGATTTTTAACAGCTTTTAAATGTCAATTTTACCAAAACTAACTGTGAAAATAAAGTATAATTTATTGACAAAAGTAGCAGAATTTTTTTTGTTTTTTGTTTTGTTATGGAGATATATTACTGTCAAATACATAAAACACTGTTAATAATACATTTACAAATGTACAATTGCAAGAAAATGTATGAATAAAGAAAGAAATATTTTGTCATTTTGCATAACTTAACCACTACTTTACATACATAGATAAAACAAATTGGTAAAATTCACAGGTTTGACCTAGGCACACCTATTGTCATCACCAACTGGTCTACTTTAAGCCTGTAAACCTCTGTGACCCTCTGACCTTTGTAGGGTTAGAGAATAATAATTCTATTTCTGGAATCTTCAGATTCAGTTTTTAGAATGTCACTTGAAGAATCAATTGACTGATCAGAATCCGTTATTGATAGTGAACAAGGGTGAAAGTAGCTCCAATCAGGGAGGCTTGCTAAGATCTTCCTCCTGTTTGGAACACCTGGAAGGTCAGGAACCCAACCACATGAGAGTTGGCCAGAGATGAAGCCTGACCTTGTTATTCAGAGACTCGAAAACACTTTTTGGAATGGCTTCCAATGCTATTCAGTTGACATGAAGGCCCCCTTTACGCCTTGCATTAAAATGCATCTTGTATCGACATTGTATCTAGATATGATTTAACCTGAATACATTTACACTTGGTATTAATATGTCTCCAGTGTCCACACTGAGATCCGATTGAGGTCTGATCGCTCTCTCCAGCTTAAAAAAAACGTCACATCCTCCTCTCATTTGCACAGGTCCAAAAAACAAACAAAAAAAAGATGGTAGCCATCTGTGAAGCTGCGCTATTGTATGGGCTAAATTGAAAGCAGACACTTGGTCTCAGCTTGACTCCATCCACGAGTGTCTTGAATATCTATAACTTTCTTGCAGCTTTCTCACTAGGAGTTTAGCTCACTAACTGGCTAATGGCTGCTACCTCACTGATTTGGAACAGTTGCACGCGATTACGATTTCTGCCCACATAGTTGTTGTATGTGGAGTGACAACGCAATTTCATTTACACTTGTGTTCAATGTGGTCATGATGCGTCCTTGACCACCTCCAGAGGGGGTTTGGCCGATTGGATCACAATCCGTGCTCAGTGCTTCTTGCATTTGCTTTCATGTGGTCAAGCACTATCTGATTGCAATCCAGTCACCCAAAATGCATTTTAATGCAAGTTGTAAAGGGGGCCATAGAGAACAAAATTCTGTAAATGGAAGAGCTGAGACCTTTGACATCTGAATAGATTTGGTAACAGGTTGACTTCTGATTGGCTGAGAGATCAATCAGGTGACTTCCATTTTGTAGATGAGTGATGAGATCAGTGAGGCTGTAATATGTATGATTGTAAATGATAGTAAACTACATGGACTTAATAACCTGTTTATTAAAACCTACAGCATTGACATATTCTGTGTGATGCAATGTTTTCAAAGGTCAGAATGTTAGTTTGACTAGAACATTAGGACTATATGTGACCCCCATATAGTAGACAGGATGGTCTTTACATGCTTCCTGGTTTATGTGTATCCCACCAGGCATGTCATAACCCGTACATTAGCTTATCCTCATACAAATGTGCACCAACATTTATTATCAGAATTCTCTATTCCGTTGGGCCTCAACCATTGGTCAGACAAAGACAGGCCTACATGTAAGCTCTAAAGCCTGACCATGAGGCTTCCTTTGTCCTTTGTCCCCTGAAACAAAGGGTAGCACCAAAATGCTGCTCACAGACTCCACCTCCCATGATGATTTGCCAAGTTCGCACCTAGAGATGCACCAACACCACCGGGAGTCATGGCAACACAGCTGTGACGTCACCACCCCTTTAAGAAGTGGCTACACAAATTCAACATCGCCTTTCCACCATAACAGTGCTGGAGGAAGCTTTGCTTTCTCTGTGAGCCAGCTTACTAAAGGAGGTAACTCTGTGCATGTGGACCTTTTTCCCCACCGACCGGACGAGCTGAACTTTTCCCTGTGTTCAACCCGAACACAATCACCGGATCCAAGAGAGAGACCGCTGCTGTTGCAACCCAGCACTCTCACTGCCTGTAGAAGGAAGAAAAGGATTTCTTCACAGAAACGCGGATAACTTCTACGCCCTGCTGTCTACCAATTGAGTCAACCTGCTGTTTCCCTCGCCACGCCGCAGAGGATCAACTGAGGATCAGCTGCCATCAAAACCCCGCTGACAGAGCAAGAACGGCCCCGTCAGTATCCGAACCGGACCAAGACGGATGAAACACACACCTAATTGCTTTGTGAAGCGATCACGTAAGAGGCTATGTCTGGACAGAGACAGAATGAATTGTGTGTTTGTTAGCTTTAAGCCTAATTGCTATTTTGTTGTTGATTTAACAGACCGGCGAGTCCCTTTTGCTTGCTATACTCTGAGGAGTATTTAAAGTTTGCTGCCTATTTAGTTTGTGTTCACCACGCTAAACTGTTTGTGTTTTGTCCCACTCAGGACTGCTGCTGTGTTTGTGCCACCGTGAGTGAGAAAGTAAGTTGTTTGTCGATTGAAAATCAGACAACATGCATTACAGACTGCCGTCTGCACACACACTCTCTGTGGACAAACAACCGCTGCTCTCCCCTCACGATTGTAGGATTTCGCTGTGAGCCGGCGTTTCTTCTCCTCCTTTCCCTCCTTCTACAAACACCCACACACACGCACATACACATACACACAGCTTTTCTTACACATTTGACAGTCAGATAACATGGGACACAGCACCGCTCTGCCCCTCGTTATCTACCATTAGACACGTGTTTGATACATTGAATTGGTGGCTCTATCTTGCCTTTGTTCTAACCTACACTGCGGTCATATCCGCTATTTGGTTCTCACGACTCCATCTCGCGAGATCACGCCCGCTGTCCTTGAGATCGTGTGTCATCATATCACAAGATCACGCTAGTCACCCCCAATTCTCACGCGACGTCATCTCTCAGATCACGGTCGCCATCTTGCTCACACACCCACATAGACGCACGCACACCCATCTACACTCCCATACTCACACACACATGCACGCTCCAGCTTGCATGTGTTTTCATTGTATAGCTGTAATTATTGCTTAGGTAGTATTAGATTTTAGGAGTAATTCATTGATCAAAGCATTTGCTAACTTGTTAACTTTGCTATTGTTTAATAAATACTGTTATATCTTTAAAGAGATAAAGAGAGGACCCAACAATTCTCAATTAAAAAAATATATTGACAAAATAAAATTCTTATACCATATGTTGCTTGCCTCTTTGGTAGGCCTTTAGTGTTGCTTTTTTAAAATCAACCAGCAGGTGCATTGTAATTTTGTAAATTAAGAAAATAAAATGAGTCCAAAAATGACAATTGAAACATAAATAATTTGCTGTTGTTTGAGTTTGACAACTCCAAGATGCAGGAAGAACCGACCTGCGAGGTACCTGAAAAACTGTGTGCAGGTGTACTGAGGAGAACTGCTGCAATTTTCATCAATGTAATGTGAAAATTGGCCTGAAGCCCGGCTGAAATGTGCCACCATATCAGACCCCATCAGGCTCAGGCTGTTGTCCCACCCACCACCAAAATTCAGAACACAGTTTTGAACTCCCTGATTAGCTCAATCTGCTCTGATTGGTTAGCTCCTGGCAGAGTTCCACCAGCTCCAGAGGCTATGTGAACAAATAATAGTAGTCAGATTTAGCTTATTTTTCCTGTTCTTTATACGAAATATAAACTAAGGCCTGAGATACACTGCCTACCTTTACTTGAGCAGCGCGTGTGCATTGCTGAACTGCTGCAGCTCACACGCATGCAGTGTCCACACACACAGCATTGCTGCTGCTGTTTGCCTTTTATAATAAAATGAATGATATTGGCCATTATCAATGTCATTTATATTTAGTTTAGACAAATACAGAAACATTAATATATATATATATACACATGTATTTTTTCATATCTGTGACATATTCTACAGATATAGACGATATTAAATATGTCATTTTGACTGCTTTGAGTTTGAGCAGGAAGAAAATTTTTGACATTTAGGAACAGTATATGTAAGATTGTTCTTAAATTCATTTGTAGATATTGATTAAAATAAATTACAACAAATGCAGAAAAACAGACATTATCTCACCTCATTGGCTGATTCTATTTATTTACTTATTTATTTATTTAAAACTGATAAATAATGGGCAAAGTGGATCGTTTTTGCAGTGAAATCAGATTAATAATTCATAAAGAAGTATTCAGATGAGTTTATGATAGGTTCATAGTAATCACAAGTAATGCTGATTTCCTCCCAGTGTGTTTGTGATTATCATTGTCCAGAAGGGGGCAGTGTTGCTCCATGTCTCACAGCTTCACTGGGAGACTGCAGAGGGCCCAACATGTTTGCCTCTCAGTGAAGGTTGGGAGCTTAATGTGTTCATCAGGCTGGGATTGAAGACAACAAGCAGGGATGGTGTGTGCTTGTTCATACTTCGGGATTCATGATGGTCAGATATGGTTCATGTGCCACACTGTATTAAGAAAAGTATACAATTATTATTTGGATGTTTGTGTTGTTGTCCTCTGCTGCCTTACAGTTTGTTTAGAGGATGGGCCAAATGAGACTGTAGAATATATCAATTCATTCATCTTCTGTAAAATAATTAAAAAAAACATTTTTGGGTTTCTTTTATGTACATTTGTCTGAAAATAAAATTGAATTTTCTTTAAGACATCTACTTAAATAATTTCAACATTTTTAGTAACAGAGTAACCTATACTAACTATACCTTTAGGTTATGTTCACCAAGAAAGTACACCCTGCTCCACATGCATGTTGTGTTCATTTGAGATGGGAGTTTTGAACTTAAAAGCAAGAAATGCATTATTACTGACTTAAAATTATACAGAAATTATACAGAATCTCTGTCTGTATTTCTGTATGTCCTTTGCATATCTCTTGAACCATTCATCCAATCGACTCCACACTTGGCAGGTGTATGGCTGGGGACCAAAGGGAGTGTAGTGTTGAATTTGGTGAAATTTGGATACGCAGCATGATTAAAATGAATAAACTTAAACTCTGAATAAACAAGCGATAATCGGTCCGCTCTGCAGCGGAAGGGCAGGGCTTCTGGGCTCTGTGACTGCATGTCATGATCAGATCTGTACAACCCTGCCATGAGTGAGACGAGGGGCCGACATCTCTCTTTGTTTGATAACGTTAAAGGTTAGGCTTTGTTATGGGTTTCCCAACGCATCTATCTACTAAATCAAGGAATCTCTGTGTGTCTGTATGTCTGTATATCTGTATGTTCTAGGCTCTGACTCGACTCCACACTTGGTGGGTGTACTGCTGAGGAAAGGAAGGAAATGCAGAGTCAAGTGTCAAGTGAAGTTGTTTGCACCTGCGACACGTTTAATAAACTTTGAATAAACAAGCGAACAGTGAGCTGCTCAGTTCCACGTCTGAGTACGTCTGAGTGGTACTCAGACACTGAGTACAGTTTGATACCAACACCATCTCATCACAGCGGGGCGGGGCTTCTTGGCTCTGACTTGCTTAGTGGGAGAAAGGGACGCACCCCGCTCAGTTAAACTGCCTGAGAAAACAGAGGCGGAGGCACTAAAACTAGACAATAAGAGAGCAGACCTATTTAATTGGCAGCAGAATCAACCAATGGAAGGCTGTAAATTGGTTCTACGGTTCAACCTCAATTTAGTTTCACTGGAGAAGTCTGTCTGGATGGAATCAATTTAATTTATTAAATCCTTATTGTTTTAATTGATAGGTTTGTCAGTTGATACATATACAGTACTGTGCAAAGGTTTTAGGCACTTTAGATGTTTAGATTCTTAATCCTAATGCAACACCATCACCATTCTGCAGCATGACAACAACGAGCCCAAACACACAGCCAGAGTCATAAAGAACTATCTTCAGCAACAAGAAGAACAAGGAGTCCTGCAACAAATGGTATGGCCCCCACAGAGCCCTGATCTCAACATCATGGAGTCAGTCTGGGATTACATGAAGAGACAGAAGCAGCTGAGACGCCTATATCCACATGTTGGGGTTTATAGTGAGAGAGCCTCATACAGGAGCACCACTTGTTGGGAGGTGCATTGATTGTAAGCTGGTTATTAGCAGTCATTAATAATTATCAGATAATTATTAATTAATAAAAAATAAATTATTAATATAAATTAATAATACGGGGAACCACCCGGAAACCGGGACCAATAACCAAACAATAAGTTAGTCTCATTAACAAGGTTCACTTGGGATGCTAATATCTGAGGGATATCAGCATCCACAAGTGAACAGTGAAGGTATGAATTCGAGCTCTGGCCCTCTTTCTCAATCAGCCACCTTTTACAATAAATAAGCACAATAATTACAAAAGACTTCTCTTTAAAGATATAACAGTGTTTATTAAACAATAGCAAAGTTAACAAGTTAGCAAATGCTTTGATCAATAAGACACTCCTAAAATCTAATACTACCTAAGCAATAACACAGCTATATACAATGGAAACACATGCAAGCTAGAGCGTGCGTGTGTGTGAGTGTAGATGGGTGTGTGTGTGTGTGTGTGTGTCTCTGTGGGTGTGAACAAAATGGCGACTGTGATCTGTGAGATGACGTCACGTGATCTCAAGAACAGCGGGCGTGATCTCGCGAGATGGAGTCACGTGATAGCCGAATAGTGGCTATAACTGTAGTGTCGGTTACAACAATAACAAGATGGCGCCGCCTGGGGGTCGGCGTCTCTGCGTTCACCCAATTCAATGTATCAAACACGTGTCACACTGTGACAAAGCTGTGTTGCCATGACTCCCGGTGGTGTTTGTGGGTCAGGGTTTGAGCTTCCTGCCGAGTTCTCACCTAGGTGCGAACTCGTCAGAGCATCATGGGAGGTGGAGTCTGTGAGCAGCATTTTGGTGCTGCTCCCTTTGTTTCAGGGGACAAAGGACAAAGGAAGCCTCATGGTCAGGCTTCAGGTTTTACATGTAGGCCTGCCTTTGTCTGACCCCATGGTTGAGGCCCAACACACAGAAGAATTGTGGCAACTTCTCCAAGTTGCAGGAACAACCAACCTGCCAAGTACCTGAAAAACTGTGTGCAGGTGTACCGAGGAGAACCTCTACTGTTTTAAAGGCAAAGCTGCTCACACTAAATATTGATTTCATTTAGCTTTCTCCTGTTTACTGAACTTAAGTAAATTGATAAATAAAAACTATTTATAGCATTATTTTTGAAAGCATCCTCACTTTACTTTTAGTACCTAAAACTTTTGCACAGTACTGTATATGTGGTTCTTGAGAAATAATAAGCAATCGGCCTGTTCTGGGCACTGCACTAGTAAGATAAATAAGGAGTTTTTTAAACTGCAATCATGAAAAGATATTCCAGTAGAGTCCCAGATTAAAAATATACACCTGGAAATGTGCAGAATATGTCCCCCTTAAAATCACTCTGGACTACTCATATTCACACCTGGAAGCTGTCCAGTATGACCAGTCTGATCTGTTGGCACTAAATGGCTCTACTGGAGCAGTTATGTATCAGATGCCTTGCTGAAGGAATGGATAATATGGATAAAAATCACAGTATATCAAATTTTATATTGTGATATGGATATAGATTGTCTGGAAATCCAATTGTTTGTAGATCAAATCCATGGAGCATATCATTGGTTCAGGCAGAGCACTAAAGGTGAACTTTCAATGACTGTAATGACAGCATCTGCTGTTTCATTCATGTTTCACCATCAGTGGCTCATTGATGAGTTGATAGACTACCAGCTGACTTGTGGAAGAGATTCACAACATGGGGGTACAGAGTTAGCTACACCTGGGGGGTACAATAAAACATCTGCATAAAGAGAAATATGACATGTTCCTTTAATTATGATAGGAGATATGCCATGATTTTTCCTAACTGCCTGGGCTAATGGTTAATATGAGAGAGTAAACAGACCCAGGGAAAGCAGGCAGCCCTGCCTGGTCCTTCTTGTTAAAATGTCAGAAGAGCCAGGGTGACAAGTTTGGATGCGTGCAGAAGGAGAGGCATAAAGTGTGCAAACCATTTTTATAAAAGAAGATCCGAAGTCAAAGCATCACAAAACAGCCCATAAATAATTCCATTCCACATGATCGAAAGCCTTTTCTGTCTCTAAAGAAGTATAATGACGTTACTTAAGCTCACCTGCAGATTTTCATTTAATTTCCATGCATCTCACTGTGCTGTAAACAAAAGCAAACGTTTTGCTCTCTTTAGCAGTGTTTTACCTGAAAATTACTATAACACTAGCTGCTACTCTGGCTGTGGAATTAATTATTGCACATAGAGGACATCATGCTTAGCTCCAACAAGCCACTAATCTGAGCATTTATCAATGTCCATCTGTCTTTTGTCCAAGTCTTCACATGTGCTGGATGCACATGAATGATGAGATGACCGTGTATGCAACCCTTTTGGAAATGTGGGTCGCCATAGTGCTTCATAAGCTACAGTTTACTGTATAATCTACAGTTTAAATTTTTTTTGCATGTTCTGTAAGGGCATTGCACTGATGATCAAAATTTAGCCCCTTCAACTCCCACCTCCAGAAGAATTTTTCCTGCATCCCAGGGGAGGTTGGGAACATGGAACCCGAGTAGGCCATGTTCAGTACCTCAGTTGTGGAGGCAGCTGCTCAGAGTTGTGGCTGGAAGGTCATCGGTGCCCGTTGGGCAACCTGAGAACCCACTGCTGGACCCCAGCAATGAAGGAGGCCTTTTGGGTCTGGCTGGCCCAGGGGTCTCCTGAAGCAGCAGATGGGTACTGAAGGTCCAAAAGGGCAGCAGCTCAGGTGGTTGCTGAAGCAAAAACCCGGGTGTGGGAGGAGTTCGGGGAGGCCATTTCAGTTGGCCTCAAAGAAGTTCTGGCAAACTGTCAGGTGACTTAGGAAGGGGAAGCTGCATTTAGCCTAGGCTGTTTTCAGCAAGGGTTGAAAACTGCTGACACACTGTGACCTCCAGGAGGCACTGTGATGGTTTGCATCCTTACTCAGTCTGATGCCACTGCAACTAGGTCCTTGATAAGCGGAGGAAAATGGATGGGTGGATAGATAGACATTTAGGCAGTTACACGGTAAAGAATGGGTGTGTAGTTTTATGCAAAGAAGCAAATAACAACAAAGAATAAAAAATGTAATAGAAAATGGTCAAATATTATGCAGCACAAATATGAAATAAAAATATAAATTCTAAATGAGTAGTAGTACAAGGCAATCCAGTGAGTAAGATCTTAAAATGCCATGTAAAATAACTACAACATAGTCCTTTAACAGTTTTCCATTCATCACTGCTCTGATATACAAAAATGCAACTTTTCCTCATAGCCAGCAGAAGGAATTACAAGGGAGAATTCAAGCTTTCATGTGGCTGTGGTGCCTTACTGTCTGTTCTGCTCTGTGCATCGCTACATCAAAGGCATAACGCCGTGGTAATGGTATAACATGAGACAATAAAACTAAGACCTAGCATCTCAACAAATTCACCCACTCAACAAAGTTATGGTTACCTGTAAACCACTGCTAATGCACAAACTGGGAACAAATTATCTACATGGCCTAGAACTAAAGTTACATCTGTGGTAATTATCGTCAATCTACAATGCAAACCTGTACCAATGAAAAACACACTCTGTGACAAGAAGTGATACTTACTGGTATTCTTATGCACAGCACACATAACAGCAATAATTGCACACATAGTCCACATAAAGTCCCAAAGGAAAACTTGATAGTTCCTGTCAGCTTTGATGCGGTGAGCTCCCACTACATAATTCCTGTGGGGAGAATGCTTGGTAACAGTGCGTTATCCGAACAGCAGAGGGCACTGCTCTGCCATTCTATGGGTGGTACTAGTGTCTGTGGCAGGTGATTATTATATTTATTGAGGCCTTTTTAACAGTAGCACAACAAGCTCTGTAAATAGAACAGTTTTTTTTGTTAACAACAATATGGCAGTGGCGTCTGCTGTACAAGAAACCCTCTTTCAGACTTTGGATACAAACAGTCGTAAATAGGATGAGTTCATTGTTGATTTGGCTCTGCACGTGAGATTTTTTAACAGTAAGAAAAATATAGAAAATCACCAGCCAAATACATTAATCTAAGCAGAAGAATCAGCTAATGAAAATACTTGTGTGTGTGTGCTTCACATTGCTGATTAATGCTTGAGGTGCACAGTAATGTCCAGCCATTAACAAAACAATATTTTCTGTGGCTGTGGAGTTTATGACGGGCCTTTTTCACAGAAGACAGTTCACATGTCACAGCAGGAAAAGCACAGGTGTAAATAAGAAAATGAATGATGCTGAATTCCATGTAGATGCTTCAGTTTAGGGGTCCTGGTGTTGTGCATGCTGGTTCACTGTCACACTGTTGTTGGGCCTCAACCATGAGGTCAGACAAAGGCAGGCCTACATGTAAAACCTGAAGCCTGACCATGAGGCCTCCTTTGTCCTTTGTCCCTTAAACAAAAGATCAGCTGTCCACAAAGCCCTCCTCCCACAATGCTTTGCCAGTTCGGACCTAGGTGAGAAATCACAGTGGGGAGCTCAAACCCGGGTCGCGGATTGGCAGAGACCCACAACCACCACCAGGAGTCATGGCAACACAGCCGTGACGTCACCGCCCCCTTAAGAAGCGGCTGCACAGAGTTACCGTTGCCTTTCTACAGTAACCGAGCTAGGAGGAAGTTCGCTTTCTTCACCAGCCAGATTTACTAACGGAGGTAACTTTGCATGTGTATCCATCCCCCTTTTTCTTTTGGAGTTTCTCCCCTCGCTGGACGAGACGAAACGTCGACCCGTGTTCATCCCGAACACAATTACCGGATCCGCGAGAGATCGCTGTGTGCAACCCAGCCCTCTCACTATACCTGCGGAAGGAAGAAAGGATTTTCTTCACGGAGAAGCGGATAACTTCTATGCCCCGCTATCTACCGACCAAGTCGACCACCCTGAGTTTCCTCGCTGCCCCATCGAGAAACCAGCTGCCGTTATCCTCGAGGAAATAAAACGGCACCGCCAGTACCACGCATCAGAGGCCCCCGTGGTGTATACTGACGGACTAACGCACATCAGTTCGCTATCAAGCACGACACAAGTAAGAGGTTGTCTGGGCAGAGACTGTAATATTTTATGTGTGTTTCATAAGCTTAGTGCTTATAGTGTGTTGTTGATTTTTAACGGACCGCCGAGTCCTTGCCTGTTTACCCTAGCGAGTAATTCGAAGTTGCTACCTGTTTAGTTAGTGTTCACCACGCTAAACTGTTGTTTTGTCCTGCTCGGGACCACTGTGTTTGCACCACCGTGAGAGGAAAGTAACCGCTGCCTTCCCCCCCACGGTCGTGAGACTCCGCCAAGAGTTGGTTTTCCTCCTTTCCTCTCTCTCTCCTCCTACTAACCCGCACACACACACACCTACATAACCGCACATCCCTTTTACACATCTGGCGGTCAGATAGCTTGGGACATAGAGTTGCTCTGTCCCTCATTATCCGCCATCAGACACGTGTGTTTGTTAACGTAAACTGGGTGAGTGCAGAGCCGCCGATTGCTAGGTGGCGCCATCTTGTCATTGTGTTATTTGAACTCCGCGGCACTTCCGCCGGTTTGTTGTCGCGGGACGTGACTTCCTTCGTGCAACGTCATCTCACCAGGTCACGCCCGCTACCGTAAGGTTGCGCGACGTCAGCTGGTCAGATCACGCCCACCATTCCTGGTCCTGCACACACACTCACACACTCACACACCCACTCATACATACACACACGCACACACACACACGCTTTGCTTACCCATGTGGAACTTGTTATAGCTGTTATCTGTGTACTTGTTGTAGTATTAGCTGGTAGTGCAGTGTGAATTAATCGAAACATTTGTTAGTATAGCTTTAAAGAGAAGTCCTTCTGTCATTATTGTGTATGTTTATTGTGATAAGTGGCTGATTGAGGGAGTCAGAGCTCGAACTCAACCTTCTTTGTTCACCTGTGAATGTGGACGTCACTCAGACTTTCACATCCAAGGTGAGCGCTTTTATGAGACTACCTTGCTGTCTGGTTATTGGTCCCGGTTTCCGGGTGGTGCCCCGTAGTTATTAATCAAAATTAATAATCTTATAGTTTCATAATTAATAACTATCTCTGATAATCATTAATTATTACTGATAACCAGCCGTGTTCCAACTCCAACACTGTCATGCCTTACCAAGACACTTAGATAGAATAGAACAGAGCCATTGTTGATGTTATCAGTAACAGTGTTTTTCCTACTTTGTCAAGTCAAAATGTCTGCTGTGGCAGATGCCTTTTCCCTCTCAGTGATGATGACATTCTTCTGCTGTCTGATCAAGCTGATTGGAGCAGCTGGTTGGACAGTTTTGACCAAAGTGGCGTGCTGGGACTTGATTAGCCCCTGCCAAGACTTCATCTACAGGAAGACAACGAGGTGACATTAACTAAAGACAGAGTGTACTGTTCTCCACACAAAGCATGTGCTTTGACAGTCAGATAAATGCCTTTCTTTCACTGACTTCACAGACAGATGGTCTTTGATTCATACATCTCTTAGGAAAGGGTGAAACTGAAAAAGAGAAATGCAATGAATGAATCCAATGAATTTACATTAACATAAAAGATTAGATTAACATAAGAGGTGTGCATCAAACAGATGATCTAATTGTAATACAAACTCACAAATTACCATATTTTACTAAAATACTCATCTAGGGGGAAAAGTGGTGAAAAGAAACCAATACATACAACCACAGGCCCAAATATGTGAGCAGAACCGGACCCACAGGACAACAACCTACTCCTGAACATCAGCAAGACTAAGAGCTGATAGTGGACTTTGGGAAGAAGCAGGGAAGGAACTACGCCCCCCTCAATATCAACAGGTCCTCAGTGGAGAGGGTGGACAGCTTCAAGTACCTTGGTATCCACATCACCATGGGCCTGACCTGGGCGCTGCATACTGACTCAGTGGTGAGAAAGGAAAGGCAGAAACTATTTTACTTTAGATGTTTGAGGAAATCCAGGTACCCTGACGGAAACATCACTGCCTGGTATGGAAACAGCACTGAACAGGATCGCAAGGCCCTGCAAAGAATTGTTAATTTGGTTGAACATACAATATTTCTGTATTTGTGTCATTCACAGGCTTTCTCTCTCAGAGAAAGCTTTCCAGCACTGTGTCTCTGTTGCTTACCCTCTCTCTCTCTTTTTCTCTTGTCTTTTTAAAAATGAGTCAGGAAACCCACAAAGCCTAACTTTTAATGTTATCAAAATTAAGACAGATGTCGTCCCCTCCTCTCTCTCATGGTAGGGTTGTACAGATCTGATCATGACATGCAGTAGCAGAGCCCAGAAGCCCTGTCCTACCACTGCAGAGTGGAGCAGCTGATGGCTTGTTTATTCCAAGTTTAAGTTTATTAATATTAATTGTGCCACGTGTCCAAATTGCACCAAATTCGGCACTCCCGTTGTTCCCCAGCATTGCACCCACCAAGTGTGGAATTGAACAGATGAACAGTTCAAGAGATACACGAAGGACATACAGACATACAGACCCTCAGACATACAGACAGAGATTCCTTCCTTTAGTAGATAGATACTTGCTTGCTCCCTGGGTGGCTTCTGGCAGAGGATGGAGTTGGATGTGCTGTGGTGAGAAGGCTGATGTCTGGATCTAGACATTTCCTGGTTTAGCTCTCCTAGTTCTGATTGTTAACTCATGACTCTAGATTTTCCAGCTAGCCTTCAACGACTAGCTCAGTTTCAACTAGCATTTTCTTAAGTCACATCTTCAGGCTAGCATTTCCACAACTCTCCTTGATTCAACCAGCAAAAAGAATGGTTTCAACTTGCCTTTTCAGGCTGGCATTTTCAAAACTCTCATCGATTCAACCATCAAAAAGCAGCATGGTTTCTCAGATAAGGGACTGTTATAAAGTTTCAGTCTGCCCACCCAGAAGATGCATCCTGGCCAATCACAGGGATTGCGGAGTTCTGGGGGGCAGTCAGTCCCCTGCTGTCCATGGACAGATGGGTTCAACTCCTTAATGCTGTTACTACACAAAATTGTTAGTCTTATAATAATTGCATGATTCCTGATTTTGCATTTTTGATAATAGCTTTAGCAATTTGAGAATGAAACAAGTGGTACTAAACAGCGAGTGGTACTAAACATGACGCTAGTGTTAGATGATGGAGTTGTGTTAGTGGTATACTTCTGGGCTTAAAGATACAGGGAATAAAAGTGAAAGACTAAAGGAGACATATCTGTTACATACACACATACTAACATACTATATTAATTGTCCTTACACAAAATCTAAAACTACATTTTAAAGTCCATGGGTTTTCTGTCCTTTGTTCTGTGAGTGTCTGTATGTTGCTGGGGGCATGTTCTGCAGCAAGTCTTGGTTCTCCCTGTTGTTAGTAGTGATGACATGCAAGCTGTCTGGTTTGTACTGGTTTGCCCGGTGATCAGTTCTTTGGTCAGTTATTTGAGTACCAAAATCAGAGTTTGCAGTAATATTAAAGTTGGTCCTAGCTATTCTCTGTGGGTGACTGGTTCTTAGAGGTGAATTATGATAGCCAATGGTCAGGTGATATTTCTAAGTTGTGCTGTCAGCTCATACTGGGGTGTGAATTGGTCTTTCCATGTTGCTGGCTCTTGGAGATTTTGAAGGGTCAAAGGTGGCAGGGTCAGTAGTCTGGTTTAGTGACCATGAGGGATTTTCTTATCTTTATCATTGTTGTTTGAGGGTGTGGAGTATGGTCTGATGAGTGAAAAGTTTGAAAATCTCACTTATGTCTTGTTGGCCAGCATTCCTTGGGGGTTGAAGAAAGAGAGGGTCCTGTTGTTTGAGGGTTTGTACCATCTGTATGCGAAACATGAGGGGACTTTCCACTACACATGTATTCAGTATGCTTGGAAAATACAAAAAATGTCTGCAAAATAACTCTGAACTATATTAAGACATTTGTCTGCTGAAGAACAGACGCTCTGCTTTGAAACAGTTCCAGTGGACATGGAAACAGTGACGAAGCTGCAAGTGAGCTGTCACACAGCTGGAACATGACACAGCCTGTCATGTCATGTCCTGTGGACATGAGGACTTGGTGTTGTTGTATATCTATCTATTTGGTTGGTGCTATGGCAGCTGTGTTGTTGAATATAAAGACTGCTGTACGGGTTGCATCATAAATCAGCAAATCATGTCTGAACCACATCTTCTATTTTGTCTTTTGATCACAAATACTATTAATAACTACGTTTTATTTAATATGGACCTTAAAGGACCCCAATATCTAAAGTTTAAAGTTAAAGTCCAGAGCCATGCAGTCTTACCAAATGCCTGCTATTCCGTCTTTAATCCTGCCTAGCAATAGTGAGATATTACATGGAAGCTAAATAAGTAAGTCTACAAAAGTCTTTAATGGATTTTTCAAACTTTTTAACTTTACAGCACACAACAGAAAAAGGTTTCTGATCTTTCATGCGCTTTGATATCAGTTTCGAGGGGGAAAAAGTCAATTTGGGCAAAAAAGTCAAAGTTTGTGGGTGAATCAGTTCAGAAAAAATATTTAATTAAACCATATAATGAGATCTTCCTGTGAATAGTGTGAAATGAACACTTTCATCAATGGTACAGATCACATTGTGTCTCATGGTGATGCATTTCAAAAAGCTTGGTTGTCATAGACGGAGTAAAGCAATGAGCAGACTGTATTCAAAATGTTCAAATGGGAAGGTGCAGCCGGAATGATTTTACACTTCACTGCCTCTCACTCTCATATACAGTGTAATGAAAATCTTACAGCTGAATAATATATTCATTTGTTCGGCTCAGGTTGTTGAGAATATGCTTCTGCAGTTTACCTTATTTTAATTAATCTTACAAATGTGATTTTTCACTAAATATAATTTTGATGTAATATCATCAAGCAGCTGTTTATGAATTTTTAATGAGTCCTAAATAACATCTTGGTTTCCATGAGTGGTGTGTGAGAACTGGTAAATTCAAATTAAACAGAAAAGCACACACACAGACACACACACACACACACACACACACACACACACACACACACTGTTTCCTATCAATGCATGCAGTAATTCTCTGGAAGTAACCACATATACCTCACACTAACATGTATGTCTTAAGGTGGAACTAAGTCTTCTGGAGAACATGAATGTGATCAATATATTTCATTTTCATTCATATTTCAAACATTGCACCAGGCTTTTCTCAATCTGCATTCTTGACTTGTGAGACGTCACCAGTCACAACCCAAGTACTGTCTCAATGTGAAGGCAACATTTAGCCAGTACGATCTAAATCCCCGGAGGTGTTCTGGCATTTTAGGAGGATGCTTTGGGAGGTGACTTGTGTGTGAACTTGGGGTAAACAAGTATCTCAGCATGCATTTCACATCAGCAGAGCTGAGACTCCAGGAAGTCACTGGCCCCACCAAGAAATAGCTCCAGCATTAAAGTCTCTGTAAAACCACAATACTGTTATGTTTCTGTTCGTGTTCAGATTAAACAAACAAGATACAATGTGTTAATTACTGAGCTATAGAGGTGTTTTAGGTCTTTATGTTAGCTAAGCTAACAGTCTCCTGGCTCCAGCTACATATTTATTTTAGAGACATGGGAGTGTCTGTTACGACAGCTGTTGAAAACAGGAATAGAATACATAGCTGTCCTCATGAATGCCTCTTTGTTTAGTTTTTCATTACAATATCAAAACATACCTATATATAAATATATAAATGAAAGTCAGGAGACTTTTCCACTGTGCCATTACAGCCAGCCAACTCTCTTAAAAACAGGAGGCACCCATATCAACTTGTGACCACACTGTCCATGCATTTAAGACCATTTTGATATTTTACTGGTTTCCAACACAAATCAGTGGGTGTTTAAGATTTGTTTCAAAGATAAAAAGATGTTAGTAGCCTTAAGGCTATGTTATAGGCTAATTAAAACATGTAAATATGAAAAACACATTATATATAGGCTAGATATTAAATCTTCATTTGTAACAAGATTATAGATTATCAGTTATAGAAAACATACTTCTGGTCTTCTGGCCAGCCTTCTGGTATATGTACACCCAAACATTACACCCATATGTGATTGTTGACCATCTCATTCAAAAACCATGGGCATGGAGTTGGTGTGTCATAATTGGCCATATAGTAAAGGGTGAGCCCCTTAAACCAAGCCTTTAGCCAATTAACCCATTAGCACCAAAGGAGGGAAACCTATATAAGGATGTGTAGAAGTTACAAAAGTGTTGGAAGTAAGGAGAAGGTTGCTAAGAGAAAAAAGAAAAGGAAAGAACAAACAAAAGAAAGAAAAAGAAAAAATGGAAGCAAACCTCATTAAAGAAGTTATGGACTTCAAAGTCCATAATCTCTTTTTCCAGAGGGCTTCAATATAAGAGGTATACCATAAAAAGAAGAGCTCCAAATTTTGTTCCAGCTCCAGGGTAAGTATTAATTTTATATTCCATTAATCACAATAAACAAATTTTTTCTGTTATATTAAAACTGAATTGAGCTTTTTTGAACAGATGGAGTTCTTCACTATATTTGTCAAACTAGGAAAGACAAGCAAGAGCCTTTGACTAAGGTATTGCTATCAGCTGCCAAGGTAAACCAGATCTTTGAAGAAATCCACTGCAGTGGTCTTGGCTCTCACTGTGGTGTGGAAAAAACATAACATGCAGTGATCAGCCACTATTACTGGCCTGGAATGGAAACTAACATCCACAGATGGGTAAATTAGAAGGGTCGTCCAAATTTACCTCAGTTTTTTTACATGAAGGCCTACTTAACAAAACAGTCAAATGTCACATTGAAGCAATAATTAAATTAATTTAATTAAAACACTCATGTGATATACAGTGGGGGAAATAAGTATTCAACATGTCAATTTTTATTTCCAGGGAACATATTTCCAGTGCTGCTATTCACATGCAATTAAGACCAGACATTGGTATTAATTCAATAAGGCAACACAGCTAAATAAATCATAACATTCCAATCATTAAAAAAGGTAAAGTGCATTAAATTGGAATGACACAGGAAAAAAGTATTAAACACACTAACTGAAAAACTTGGTGGAGAAACCTTTTTTTGCAATGACAGCTTCAAGACGCTTCCTGTATGAAGAAACTAATCTCTCACAATGTCCAAGGGGGATTTTGGCCCAACCTTCTAAGGAGACAGTCTTCAAATATTGAAGATTACGGGGGGCCTGCTGGTGAATCTTTATCTTCAGTTCCTTCCAGAGATGTTCTATTGGGTTCAAGTTGGGTGATTGACTGGGCCAATCCAACACCTTTATTTTCTTTCTCTGGAACCAGAGTATGTTTTGGATCGTTGTCCTGTTGGAAGGTCCATCCATGTCTCATCCTCATTGTCCTGGTGGATGGCAACAGATTCTTCTCAAGAATATCCGAATACATGGCCCTATTCATCTTTCCTTCAACAATTTGGATTCTGCCGGTACCATGAGAAGAGAAATGCGTCCACCTCCAAACTTCACTGTAGGTATGGTATTTTTAGGGTCATATGCCCAACATGGCATGTAGTGTTATTGCCAAAAATTTCTGTTTGTGTCTCATCTGACCACACCACATTCTTCCAGTAATCTACAGGCTTCTCCAAATGTTGTATAGCAAACGTCATACAAGCTTCAACATGTCTTTCCTTTAGTAATGGAGTCTTACAGGATGATTGTGCATGGAGGCCGTGGTGGTGGAGTGCATTGCCTGTTTTCTCTGTGACAATTGTACCTGCTTCTTCCAGGTCTTTCTGGAGCGTGTTTTGCATGGTCCTTGGATCTTGGGCTACTCTTCTGACTGCCCGGTCAGCAATCTTGCGAGGAGCTACTGTGTATGGTCAGTTGATGGTGGAGTGTTGCTTCTTCCACTTGCAGTTAATGGCCCCCACTGGTGCTTATGGGAACATTTAGGAGTTGAGAAATCAGTAAAGGTTGTGTGAAGGTTTTGGGAGAGCTCTTTGCCTCTACTCATCAACAGATGGTTCTTGCCTAACAGCTTGGTAGCAAATGATGTATTCACAGATGGCTAACCCTTTTTAAAAGAGTGGAAATACTAATAGCTACATGCACTAAGCCAGCTGATTCTAATTAGCACAGGTAAGATGACTAATTAGTGGATTCACCTGGTTCAGTACTTTTTCTTACTGCATGTTCAATACTTTTTTCCTGTGTCATTCCAATTTAATGCACAAAACGTTTTATATTAATTGAAATGTTATGATTTTGTTAGCTGTATTGCCTTATTGAGTTAAGACCAATGTCTGGTCTTAATTTCATATGAATAGCTGCACTGGAAATATGTTTAATGATATAAAAAGTTGACATGTTGAATACTTATTTCTCCCAATGTATCTCCTTCACTTACTGTTTCTGCTTGAACCTATGATAAGGCCTATAATAATAATAATCATAATCATAATAATAATAACAACAATAATAATCACAATAATATTTTTTTTTTTATATACAAATTTGGTGCTCCTCAGAGACTGCTTACAGGCCAGGGGACAGAGTTTAAAAAACAGGTAGAACACTCATGCCCTTGGCATTCAACAAAGCTTCTGCTCACCTTAACACCCTCAAACCAATGGCTTGGTTGAGAAGCTTAATGGCACCATCCACAGGTAAGTTGCATATTGTTAAATTGGCAGATATCATACACCCACACAACATGAATGCTATAAATTAGTGACATAAAATGCCTGTTATGTTATCTAATGCAGACATTTTCAGGTCTCTCAACAAACTTGTCTGACAAACACCCAAAAATTGGATAAATACTTCTAGCCCACAATGTTTGGACTGAGGTCCAAAAAACAGCTCATAACCCAGCATAGTCCTTATTATTTAATGTTTGGCAGGGAGGCAAGATACCCATCTGCGGTGCCAAAGGAGTATGAGGTAAGTGGCTCTATTTGTTTTGGACTCAAGGGGTTATGGTCATAATTACTTGGATAAATAGCTCATAATATAACACCACTTGGAATTTTTGTGCTTTAGGTGACAACAGAAAAAGTGTAAGGATAATAGTTGCTTTTAAAAGGTGTTAGTTACAATAATGCCATCTTAAAAACCAGAATGATCACTTGCAGCTTGATGTAATGGAGTGGGACATTCTAATCAGGGCTATCTCTAAGGACAGACATTGGACTTTAGTAGTAAGTGCACTTTAATCAATGCAATTTATGCAACTCTGAGAATCTTGTACATTAAAGTATCCTATCTGTAAAAGGCCATGTATCCAAAGGAAGGACGGCAGTTTATAGTCCAAGACAGATCTCCAAAGTTTTACAGCTGGATGAAGAGGGATATTTTATTACAGGGAAGACAGAGGAAAGTTTAATGTCACTCATATGTAATTCTACCCACATTAGAATCATAGGAATCAACTTGAAAATCAGTGAAGTTATCCTTTAAACCAATCCAGAGCTGTGAAATTGACACCTACCCACACCTCAAAGCGGGTTAGCAGAATGGAGTGGTCAACTGTGTCAAATGCCTAGTCTAAAATGACTAAAATAGATGGGTGCCCAGTGTCAGCCACTAAAAGCATATCATTGACCACCTTAAGAAGCGCAGTTTCAGTACTGTGGTGAGCTCTAAAACCAGACTGAAAACATTCAAATACAGCATTCACACTCATAAAATCTATAATAATCTAAAATCTACTAATCCATCTAAAAAGGAGTGTATGCTCTCTATGGAACTATTATTTTTGGATCGATAAAGCTCTTGATAAAAAGATCTGAAAGTCATATTTATGGTCACAGGGTCCATTGTAATGTTTCCGTCAGGGCCTATAATAGTATGGATTGCTGTTTCCTCTGCCTTTTTAATTTGCCAAGCAAGTAATTTGCCTGCACATTTGCTATGTTCCACATATCTCTGTTTTGTTTTCAAGATTGTGATTTCAGATGCTCGGGTTTTCAAGCTACTAAATGTTTTACCCTATTTAGTTGTGACATCATCCTTATCATTTCTATGTTTAATTTCAGTAACCAACTACTTTGCACGCATTGTTTTGCCTTTGAGGCAATTTCTATGTTTTCTAAATATTTTTGTGGGTGTTTCAAGTAGATTAGTGCTACAGTCAGATTGCATCACTTCCTGTGCAGGCTAGGGGTAGGAGGTTTGCATCACTTCCTGTGCATACCGGAAGTGGGAAGTTTAGTGAGCTTTGGTCTAGTTGAAGGCTAGAGTCTGTGGCTGGAGCTCAGTTGTTAATCTGGTGTCATCTGGTTGATTCCCCAGCAGAAGCATTGCTAATAATTAACAACTATCTTGATAATTATTAATTATTGCTAATAACCACACCTGCTCCTAATCAAGACCCAACAACAGAAAGCTTCTCAAATAAGAATAGGGCAAGAATCCTGGCTCTGATTGGCTTCCATGAAAATATCGATCTGTATATTCATAAATTCCACAAATTTTATGTCTGCTAGAAGCATAGTGTTAAAACACCATGCTCTTGTTGGTGCTATAGCGGTTAAAAATGTTATAGTCAATAACAAAAGTAAATGGTCAGATATAATTCTAGGTAAATACTTGCATTTTGAAATACAGTCTATAAGAGTAATATTTATCATAAAAAAGTCAATCCTTGATAAGAATTATGCACTTGGGAGTAGTGTTCCCTCCTGGTAGGGTGCATTGTTCTCCATATTTCACATAGGCCTATGTCTTTTGAGTTTTCAGTTAATGTTTTGAATATATTAGAGAGGGGTTGTTTCCGAGGGGCAACTGTTGATTTAGTACATAATTAAAGTACAATCAACCCCTGAAAAGAAGACAGCTTCATTGTCAGATCATTTATAAACTTGGGGTCATCATGATTGGGACAGTAACAATTTAACAGAACAATGTCTTCATAAGCAAGGAGGCCTTAAACCAAAACAAAATGGCCATTTGGATTGGTAACTATTTCTTCTGTTTTAAAAGAAGTTTATTAATCTTGGCTGTTGAGAGGTGGGTTTCCTGTAAAATATTTACTTTATGTTCTTTCAAATATGCTAAAACACTGCCTCTCTTGACCAGCTGATTGATCCCTTGAACATTACAAATTTGAAATCCATCAGTTGTTGTATTCTACCTTGCTGGGAGGGAATTTACCAGCCATACTAAAAGATATGACAAGATCCTCCTCAAAGGGTGAAAGTAAAGATTGTATTTATTTATTTATTGGGAACATGTACAGTGTTAAACATAAATGTTACCATTTGATGTACTGTACCAGAGTTAGTTTATAGCTAATTTCCATGTGCAGTCCCTTCAGCAGGTCATAATTAAAACATATAACAGCACAATAACACATAATAGCACATCACATATATCCACAATGTCAACTAGAAATGACTAATGTATGCTTGTGAAATTAAAAGCAATATTTTTTGCATTCATGAGAAGACCATGTGATAAACTGTAGAGTCAGTGGTTACAGAGCTGAGTAGCTTTTAGCAGACTTTTTAATTTGGTTTTAAGCATTCTGATGGATCTGCAGCTCTTTATATCATCAGGTAGGGCATTGCACTGCGCTTTCACAGAGAATGCTGACTGCTCAAATGCAATGCGATGAAATGGTATGGTAAAATCTCGTATGGAGGATATTCTGGAGGATCTAATAGAATTTACTGAGCGAGTATACACAAAGTCACATAGTGGAGGAGGGGCCAAACCATTTAAAATTTTATAAACCAGGCACAAATTTGAAAATAATCTAAAATTCTTAAAGCTCAGTAAATTGTATTTCTCCAGTACCCTATAGTGAGTTTTTAGAGTTTGTTCTAAAACTGACCAGTGAAGAGAGGCTAAAACAGGAGTGATATGATCTCGTCTTCTAGTATTTGTTAAAAGCTGTGCAGCTGCGTTTTGTACCAGCTGAAGGTGTGATACTGTTTTTGGCTTAACCCTGAATACAATGAATTCCAATAATCCATACAAGATGATATAAAAGCATGTATCACCTTCTCAAGATCAGGTCAAAAACATCAGCACAAAACAAATAAATGATGAAAATTGCCTTCTTCACTGGTCTCTAATGGGACAAAGGCAGCATATACACACAGAACAGGAGGGGGCCAAGGATAGAGCCTGTTTGATAAGTAGGATTTGAACCAGCCAAGGGCAGTATCCCTGATGCCAATCCACTTTTCAATGTGATCCAATAGAATGGAGTGATCAGCTGTGTCAAATGCTGAGCTGAGATCAAGAATAATTAAAATCGAACAATCACCTGCATCAGCTGAAAGTAAAAGATCATTTGTAACTTTTATGAGAGCAGTTTCTGTACTATGACATGAACAGAAACCTAAATGAAATTGATCAAATATTATGATTATTGATAAAAGAAATCAACTTTAACAACCTTCACTAAAACTTTCAATAAAAATGGTAATTTAGAGATGGGTCTGAAATCAAGGCTAGGTTTCTTGAGAACCGGGTGCACTACCGCATGCTTAAGACAAGAGGGAACACAGCCAGTAGACAGAAAGTTATTTACAATGGATAAAATAGTGGGACCAACACTGTTCAAAACCTCTATCAAAAATTTGGACCGCTTTAGCACAGTGTCCTTTAAAGTGCACAATGAGAGGGCTTTAAAATAATTTAATTGATTGAGGCAGAGGGGTTACAGTTTACTGAGGCATCATGAGTGATGTCACCGAACTTGAGTCTGATTTCATTTATTTTGTTTGTAAAGAATGATATAAATTGTTCACAGATCATAGGGGACTAGGAGGAGGAGTAATTATAGAATGGTTCTATAATTATAATAATTATAGAACCATAAATATGGTTTTTAAAAGGACTCTAGGGTTATGATAGTTTGTTACAATGATGAGGACCTGGCTTTTTTTACTGCTTTATGGTAAATGGCCATTAGTTCTTTCAGAAGTTCATATGATACTGCCAGTCTGTCCTTTTTCCTCTCTGTCCTTGGAGTCATTATTTCTGATCTGGGAAGCTGAAGCATACAGTGAGTCCATTTCTTTTTTGTAATAGGGTAGAGGAGTTTGTATATTGTTGAGATCCTGCCTTCCAGCATGTTGATCCTTTGAGACAACCAGAAACAGCCCGCCCCCCAGGACCAGGGTTGTACATGAGAGGAGGTGTTGGGCCTCAATCATGGGGTCAGACAAAGGCAGGCCTACATGTAAAACCTGAAGCCCGACCATGAGGCTTCCTTTGTCCTTTGTCCCCTGAAACAAAGGAGCAGCACCAAAATGCTGCTCACAGACTCCACCTCCCATGATTCTTTGTCGAGTTTGCACCTAGGTGAGAACTTGGCAGGGAGCTCAAACCCTGGTCTCTGATTGGCAGAGACCCACCAACACCACCGGGAGTCATGGCAACACAGCTGTGAAGGAAGCTTTGTTTTCTCTGTGAGCTAGCTTACTAAAGGACCTTTTTCCCCCCCATCAACTGAAGATTCACCCTCGCTGGATGAGCTGAACTTCTCCCTGTGTTCAACCGAACACATTCACCGGATCTGAGAGAGAGACTGCAACTGCTGCTGCAACCCAGCGCTCTCACTGCCTGCAGAAGGAAGAAAAGGATTTCTTCACGGAGACGTGGATAACTTCTCTGCCCCGCTCTTCTTCAACTAAATCGACTCCGCTGTTTCCCTCGCCACGCTGCTGAGCATCAGCTGCTGTCAAAACCCCGACAACAGAGCGCCAACGGCCCCGTCAGTATCCGAACCGGACCAGGACAGAAGAAATACACGCCGAATCGCTTTGTGAAGCGATCACGTAAGAGGCTATGTCTGGACAGAGACAGAATTAAATGTGCGTTTATTAGCGTTTAGCTTCTTAAGCTTTATTGCAAGTTGTTGCTGATTAAATGGACCGCCGCCGAGTCCCTTTTTGCCTGCTATACTCTGAGGAGTATTTAAAGTTTGCTGCCTGTTTAGTTTGTGTTAACCACGCTAGACTGTTTTTGTGTTTTTGTCCCACTCGGGACTGCTGCTGTGTTTGTGCCATCGTGAGTGAGAAAGTAAGTTGTTTGTCGATTGAAAATCAGACAACGTGCGTCACAGACTGCCGTCTGCACGCACTCTCTTTGTGGACAAACAACCGCTAATCTCCCCTTATGATCATAGGATTTCGCCGTGAGCTGGCGTTTCTTCGTTTCCGTTCCCTCTTCTTACTAACACCCACACACACGCACACACATTTACACACACCTTTTCTTACACATCTGATGGTCAGATAACGTGGGACACAGCGCCGCTCTGCCCTTCCCTATCTACCATCAGACACGTGTTTGATACATTGAATTGGGTGAATGCAGAGACGCCGACCTCTAGGCGGTGCCATCTTGCTATTGTTATAACCGACACTGCGGTCATAGCTGCTATTTGGTTTCCACGTGACTCCATCTCGCGAGATCACACCCGCAGTCCTTGAGATCGCGTGACGTCATCTCACGAGATCACGCCAGTCACCCCCAATTCTTGCACGACGTCATCTCCTAGATCATGGTCGCCATTTTGTTCACACCCACAGAGACACACACCCATCTACACTCTCATATACACATACACACACATGCACGCTCCAGCTTGCATGTGTTTCCATTGTATATAGCTGTATTATTGCCTAGGTAGTATTAGATTTTAGGAGTGTCATCTTGATCAAAGCATTTGCTAACTTGTTAACTTTGCTATTGTTTAATAAACACTGTTATATCTTTAAAGAGAAGTCTTTTGTAATTATTGTGCTCATTTATTGTAAAAGGTGGCTGATTGAGAGAGAGTCAGAGCTCAAATTCATACCTTCATTGTTCACTTGTGGATGCTGATATCCCTCAGACATTAGCATCCCAAGTGAACCTTGTTTATGAGACTACCTTATTGTTTGGTTATTGGTCCCGGTTTCCGGGTGGTGCCCCGTATTATTAATTCATATTAATAATTAAATTTTTATTTATTAATAATTATCTGATAATTATTAATTACTGCTAATAACCAACCAGCTTACAATCAACCACCCTAACAAGTGGTGCTCCTGTATGAGGCTCTCTCAATATAAATCCAACAGGGGGAAATAGAGTTGGAAAGTTGAAAAAAAAAAAGTCAGATGCATGGGAAGTAGCTAGTCTAGTAGGTCCTGGAGTCATCCGAAAAACATATTCCACTGACAAAGACCAACAGATTGTGTTGTTTTTGGACATAAATGTTTCCCTTGGTTGCCTGCTGCTCCTCCTCAGAGTCACCCTCATCTGAGGAGTTATCAGAGATTTCTTCCACGTAGTCCTCCTCTTCTAATATTCCCTCCTCTAACTCACTGTCTCCTTGCTCATCTTGGTATAACAGATCAAAGGCCTCCTGGACACTATGTGTTGCTGCTTGATTCCACCCAAAAGTCAAATAGGACTTTAGGTACACTTTATAATCCCTCCAAACACATGCATGCATGCGCGGACACACACACACAGACACACAGACACACACACACACAGACACACACACATAGCAGACACAGCAACATCAGCATAAAATCCAATTGTACACCCAACAAAAACTATACCCAATAATATTGAAGTAGGCAATAGGCTACTACAGTCTGGAATACCTTACTTTTATCTATAATGAAATGATTTCAGTGTTCAAAACCAAGCCCTATTGTCTCCTGCTGTGATTACAGCAGGAGACATGTGTATGTACGTCTGTGTTTGCATCCTGCAACTGCATGTGCACACACATGTGCATGCGCACGTGACTTTTTTAAAAAAAAATCCATTCAGGCGCTCCTCTCTGTTATAGGATGCAAATTTTGCTTAGCTTACTGGTACAGTAGTAGACAGGCAATCATAGTTTCTGCAGTTCAAACTGGACAATTTTTCCAATAAGTATAAAATTCCTCAAATTAAAGAGCTATGTCTGAGCTATGTCTTATTCACCCTCATCATCATCTCCTCCTACACAGCTTGTCCAGTCATGAGAACTGCAATATTATCTGCATGTCCCTGGTGCTCCATGCTAACACATAAATTCATTTACAACATCAGGGATAGTGTAATCACCTCATTTTGGAGTTTGATAAAACTGTTAACGTTGTGTTTCATTCAACAAAGTTCTGTATTTCAATAAACACTGTGAGGTTGTGTTAATTATATGCAGTGACAATAATTCACCCCTTTGAAAGCAGTTACAAGCTGGTTTATGCAGTAGAATTTCAAACAGGACTTGTTGAAAGCTGACAGGGTTTTTAAATTGGATTTTATCCAGAATTTCCACAGATTTTACCTGTAGGAATTTGAATTGAAGTTATGTGTAGCCTATCCTTTTGAGGTATAGTATTTACATTTTCTTTTTGAAATGAATATTTTATTTATTATATATGGGTGGACACAGTGGACCTTTAATGCTAAAAAGAGTTTAAATAATGCTTTATCTAACAATATGCTACCTGAAAAAAACAAAAAAACAAGCTAACTTTCCTTGAGGGAGATGTTGATAATTGTCCTCTTCTGCATGTAGCATGATGGAAACTCTGAGCAGACAAATATGATGGGCATTTTCTATGGATGAAGAAAACATACGGACAGCGGATTCGAACCACCAAAGTTATGATTGCCAGTCTAATATAATACCAGTAAGTTACAGTGACCTGATGGTAACTTCAGCCAAAATTTGCATCCTTTTAACGGAGAGGAGCACTGGAATGGATTTTTAAAAAAAGTCACATGTGCATGTCCACATGCAATCGGAGGATGTGCACACAGACAAATGTATATACGCATGCCTGTGTGTTAGGAGTCACATGCGTGCCTGCATGGCTGAATTGTATTAATTACACACAGACACACATACATGTGGTACTGGTAGTAAATAATTACATGAGCGTATGTACGTGTGTGTTGTCCACCATGATCCAAGGGTGCGTGTGTGCGTGCTATGAGGGGTGAAAATATGGGGGGACAGGACACATGTACATACACTCATGTGATTATTTACTAAAAATCCTACATGTGTAGGTATGTGCTGTGGCGGTTGGATAGTGCCAATCTAAGGATTACTAGGAGAAGGAGCAGTCTATCCTCCTGTCACTGCCAGACCATGTGAATTTTTGAATGGGACTGTTCGGGACTGCAGACGAGAGACCGGCGGCGATGTGACAGCGAGTGCATGAAAGGAATGTCTACTGGTGGCAATGTGGCGGCGGTGTATATCAGAAATTCCAGTAAAATATACACCTACTAAGTATGTCTGAACTAGGTACATCACCTTAACACACGTCATCTCCACGTGCGCCGCCTTAAAACACACCTACTAAGTACGTCACCACCTGCACACCGTTGTGACTTTTTTATTTCTTTTCGTTTTATATGTTACAATGTTTTTTTTTGTAGATTGGGAAATACAGAATACTGTGCATAGCCTGTAGTAACAATAATAATAATAATAATAATAATAACAACTTCATATAGCACCTTTCAAAAATAAAGTCACAAAGTGCTTTACAATAAAAATAGATAATGCAAGTAAATAAGATCCAAAACAAAGGTACAGACAAGATACAATAAACTAAATAGTACAACAATTACCATCAGTTAAGAAAAGCCATACAATAAAAGTGAGTCTAAAGAAGAGATTTAAAAGATGACACTAAGTTTGCCTGCCTGAGATCTCCAGGCAGGGAGTTCCATAGCTGAGGGGCTTGAACAGCAAAGGCCTGGTCCCTTCTAGTGACAAGTTGAGATTTTGGAAACATCAGTGCTGCTCTGCTGGAGGATCTCAAGCAGCGATCAGGCTCATAAGCAGTTGGCAGGTCACAGATATAGGCAGGAGCCTGATCATTCAGGGCTTTAAAAACAAGCAGTAAAATCTTAAAATCAACTCTAAAACTCTCAGTGAAGGGCAGCAAAGATTGGTGTAATGTATTTGCTCCTCTTAGTACGCGTTAAAAGCCTGGCAGCAGTGTTTTGTACCAACTGCACTCTTTGGATGTTACGCCTGCTGATACCAGAATAAAGTACATTGCAGTAATCAAGTCTGGAGGAGATAAAAGCATGGATGAAAGGAATGACCTTATTTTGGCTAGATGCCTCAATTGGCCAAAGCAGGATTGCAGCACTTTGGTCACCTGAGCATCAAAAGACAAATCAGCATAAAAAATAACCCCTAGGTTGCGGGCCTCTTTTCGAACATTATTAGATAAGGCACCCAATCTAGAGGAGAGATTGTCAATGCTGCTAGTGCTGGGAGTAATTAAAATTACTTCTGATTTGGAGTCATTTAACTGCAGGAAGTTCTTGGACATCCAGTTTTTAATTTCAGTGAGGCAGAACATAATACACAAAACACTGTTGGTACCAGGCTTTAACGGGAGTGTCATCCACGTAGCAATGGAAATCGATGCTATGTCTGTGCATGATTTGCACCAGGGGTAGCATGTAAATGAAGAATAAGACAGGACCCAAAATAGACCCCTGGGGGTCAAATGCTGAGCTAAGGTCAAGGAGAATTAAAATGGAATACAGGCCAGTGTTGGCTGCAAGCAGTAGATCAGTGATGACTTTGACCAGAGCAGTCTCAGTGCTGTGTAGGGAGCAGAAGCCAGATTGAAATTTTTCAAATATTTGATTGTTCAGAAAAGAGATCAGTTGACAGAGAGTATTCATTTAAGTGGGTTAATGTTGAAGGTCAGCAGGAATCAACATCAAGTTCACTGAATACATCGTCAAAGTGCTGTCAAATCTCTATTTTGTTGTAAAAGTATTTTTAAAAATCCTTGCATCTCTCTGGGTGGCTGGCTAATCAGGGGACCAATAACAGAATTTACAGTTTTAAAAAGCCTGGTTGCCTTTGTACAATGCAAGCTTAGATCCGAGTTTATGATCGATTGTTGATGAGCTGGCTGAGTGCAGGTGAGCTGAGTAATTGATTAGCTGGTCTGATGCTTGCATGGGGGGAGGCACTGAGATATTAACAGGTGGTAGGGGTGAAGGAGAAGGAGTCACTGGATCTGACACTGAGTGGAACAGGTTGTCAGGCTCCAACTGAAGGAGTGACAAACGAGGATCTCTGCACCCTGGGCTCACCGTCCCCGAAGAAGGGGATGGTGAGCCTGTGGATCAGGTGAAACTGGCAGGGTGTAGCACTTTCTGATGGCAGGCTGGATACGGTCTACTCTGGGAGCAGAAGGTGAAATAGGGGAGAGGACGGGCTCTGGGGGAAGCTCAGCCAGAGGGGAGAAGAAGTTAGCGAGTGGGATGCCATCACCACCGATACTAAACGGGTCGTAGAGGGGAATAGAGAGTCTTTTTTTACCCTTAACTAGCAACATCCAGGAGGGTGGACTAGGTGAAGTTGGGCCAGGGACATCAGCAGGAGTAGCTGCTGCATGCAAGGCCAATGGCTGTTAGCTACCCTCAGCTCTGACAGCCTAGTGGAAATTTCACCAATTTTGAATAGATTTGATTCATTTAAAAAAATTACTTATTAAAAAAACGCATTGTCTATTTTGTACTTTTTAAATCATCAGTGTAACCATTACAACATATAATGAAAACGTACTTTGCATTCAACACACATACTTTGGCATGAAATGCATAATTTTTTAAGTAAGTATAAGTATTTTGTGACAACCTAAACTGCTGGAAATTTGAAAATTGAAAAAAAAAAGTTATGATAGCTGTTACAGTGGATACACCTTTTCCCCACAATATACTGTTATGTGTAGGACAGTAGGACTAAGACATCTGTAAAAAACAAAAACAAAAAAAACAAACATTTTTTTCAATATACTGTACTAACAAATGTGAAAACTTGTAGGTGTAGGCCTATTTAGCAAAGCAAAGCAAAGCACCTTTTATATAGCACCTTTCACAGACACCAGTCACAAATGCTTCGCAGTAATAAAAGAAATATATAATAAATAAAAGAAAGAAAGAAAGAAGGAAAAGAAAGAAAATTAAATCAAAATAAATAAAAACAAAAGACAATGGATAAAATATGAATAAGAGACAAATTAAAACAAAAAATACTACATGCTACCCAAATGCCTGTCTGAACAGGTTTTTAGCTGCTTTTTAAAAGAGTCCACAGCATCCGAGGACCTCAAGCTTATTGGGAGACTAGAAGATGAGATAAGGCACCAAGGTTCTGCTTGATTGATGACTGAAGATTATCAGGACCAGATATCAAGACTTCAGTTTTATCTGCATTTAACTGCAATTTAAAATTATTTGCCATCCAGTTCCTGATTGCATTTAAACAGTTGTTCAGTACAGAGAGTTTGTGAAGCTCATTAGGTTTAAATGAAAAATACAACTGAATGTCATCAGCATACAAATGGTAGAAGATGTTGCTAAAACTACTGATAATCTGTCCTAGTGGCAGCATGTATATGGAGAATAAAATGGGTCCCAAGACTGATCCCTGGGGGACACCACGTGACAAAGCTGCAGTGTCTGACACAAATTTACCTACAGAGACTGAAAAAGACCTATCTGTGAGATAGGAGGAGAACCACTCCACTGCAGTCCCAGAAATGCCCACTAGATGTTTTAGCCTGCGGATTAGAATGTGGTGGTCCACAGTATAGAAAGCTGCGCTAAGGTCCAATAAAATCACTGAACAATCTCCAGCATCTTTAGCCTTTAAAATATCATTTGAGACCTCAAGGAGAGCTGTTTCAGTGGAGTACAGTTGATGAAAACCAGATTGAAATTTATCATACATCCTGTGCAATTCCAGTGTTTGAACAAGTTGCTTCTCAACAGCTTTTTCTAAAATTTTGGAAATGAAAGGGAGTTTTAAAATGGGCCTGTAGTTCTCTGTCAGGGAGGGGTCCAGGTTTGATTTCTTCAACAAAGGTTGAACAATAGCCTGCTTAAAGTAACTGGGGACACACCCTGATAGAAGAGAGCAGTTTATAATATTGACTATGTAGGGATCAATAAAGTTAAAAACCTTTAAAAACAGAGAAGCTGGTAGGACATCTAGTGGGCTCGAGAAGAGTTCCATTTGTCCTAACAAGGCTGCAATATCATCTATGGACACAGGACAAAAAGAATCCAAGATGGATGGATTTGAGGAACCACTAGTGAGTGGACTGGACAAGGGTGAGATATTTGCCCAAACATTTACAACCTTGGCTATAAAATATTTAAGGAAGTTATTGCAGTCACTGTTTGAGAAGATTGGCAGGTTAGGGGTGCTGGGAGAGATAGTAAGGTTTACAGTGTCAAACAGGACTTTAGTGTTTCTCTTGCTGTCAGAAATCAGATTAGAGAGTTCTCTGAGATGCAGTCTGTGTACTTCGAGCTTTGTGGCTTTCCACAAGCACTCAGTCTTTCAACACTTGCGCCTAAAAGTCTAGATGGTTTCATTTATCCATGGGGATGGATTTTTGGAAATCTTTCTAAGTTTCAGAGGAGTCAATTTATCCAACACCGAGGAGCAGTGAGTGTTAAATGATTGGACTAAAGTGTCCATGTTGAAATTGTTTTAAAGGATGGAATCCTTTAAAACAATTTGACATTTCACCATAGAAAAATTGACAGCCGCAGCCTCATTTATAATATGGGTATAATATGGCAAGAAGGCTGAGACTCCAATGTACAGCAAATAGAGAGCCAACAAATTCAATATCTATGTCATGTGTAAAAACAAGTTCCAGAGTGTGCCCACCTGTGTGTGTGGGGCCAGATACATGCTCCTTAAAATCGAAGGACTCAGTGAGATTAAGAAATTCAGAAGCAGCATTATATGTGATCATATCAATATGAAGATTGAAATCCTCAACCATTGGGACCTTGTCCAGTTTTATAATAGATGATAAAAAAATCTGTAAAATCTGATAAAAAGGAGCCGATTGGGCCTGGTCGTCGGTAAATTAAAATACAATAGGTAGGATTTAGCCGACCAACTCTGGACATTTGCAGTTCAAAAGAACAATAAGGCTCAGTGCCTACCATCTGGCATGTAAACTTGTCTTTAAAAACCACCATCAAGACCCGTCAGCTGAGGTGTACTGATAAAAGAGCAGCCTGCAGAACAAAGCTCAATCAGGTGGGAGTAATCTATATTCTGCTGCCATGTTTCAGTCAGGAACATAAAGTCCAAACTTTCATTACAAAATAAATCATTCAGGATAAATGACATTTTCCAGTAGACTGTGCATTGATCAGGGCCATCTTGACTAGGGAAGGCAGAGCAGCATCAGAGCAAGCAGAGGCGTGAGGTAGACAGCAGAGGTTCCCAGTGTATCATGTACCACCTTTAAATGTACAGGGTGGACGGTAGGCTCTGTCTGTAATAATGGTCTGTATAGGGAAAGTGACCGGTGAGGGTGGTAATGACAGAGGAAGCCAATGGGGGGAGCTAGCGGGGGGGTCAGTACTCTGAGGTGACTCAGAGTAGGAGAGGAGACGGAGATGGAGGTTCGGCGGGAGGGGTGGAATGTAAACAGTCAGTCACGTGGAGATGACTGTACAGCGTGCTGCAAATTACCACTAGCATTCTGCTACCCAGGCCGTTGGGGTGGACCATCAGTTTTGAAGAGGGGGGGGGGAATTTCAGAACAAATTAAAATTGTCAATAAAGCGCTCTACAGGAGGACTGGAGCCAGGTGTGGAGACTGAGGAGTCTACTGAAACACCCTGCCTCCGCACCTTGTGCCGAGGTCGACTGAAGATGGGGTGTCCAGACGGGCAAGTGTTGTGGCAAGACAACGACATCATACCTAAGAGAGGACCTCTCCGCTGGCCCAGGGCAATGAGGACCTCCAGAGCGTCTGGCCATTGCCTCTTTCAACATATTTATCTTGCGATGGGCAGAGGAGGTCATTCCCTGAGATGATAGCCGTTGATTTGACTTCACAGTGGAATGACAAGCTGCCTGAACACTGCTAGCCACTGGTGGAGAAGGAGGTGCAGTGTCACTGGGCGCTGCTTTTGGAGAGGGGTCCAGACCAGGACCAGTCAAAGCCGCTGGAGCATCAGCAGGGTGAACTGGAATGTTGTCCGACAAGATCGCGTAGTGGCTTAGACAGGGTGGTGAGGCAGCCCTGCCCAAGTGCCTCGGGGCTGTGGGCCACCTCCTCAGCTCAGGATGATGGTTTGGCATCGAGCAGGAGGAAAGCCGTGGACAAGTGGAGGAGTCCCGCAGAACAGTGTCTTGAACAGATGGCTGTGCTGAGACTAGTGATCCGTTTGGACTGCCCAGTAGCCACGTCCATGAAGCTAGATAGAAGGTCCTTCTTCTGCAGTTCATCGGAAAGCTGTCAAATGTCCTTGAATGTCAGCGATCTTTTTGTTTGCTTCCTGGAGTAGCACACTGTCCTCACAGGGCAAAGTTGGCATGATTAAAAAATAGCTTAAAACAATAAAAAAAACATGACACCAGCTAGCCTAAAAACAAAACCTGGCTAAGCTAGCAGCAGTCAAGAATCAGCAGTTGGTCGTGTAGTTAAAAATCCAGGCATCCGATATTATGTACATATGTGCATAGTACATAAGTCACTAAGTCATAAGTAGGATTTGATGTTTAGTTATTGCATCCATATGATTCTTACAAGATTTATATCTTAACTATTGATGCACAAATATAGATCTCAGCATATTTTGTGTTATTAAATTGTCCCTTGCACATTTGTCAACAACCTGCACCCTATTGTAGCCAACTGTGTCAGGTTGCGGAGCAGAGAGACCAAAAGCAGGACTGAAGAAAACCTTCTATTACTGGAACCAGCAGGAAAAAACACAAAAACTGGCTGAGCTGAGCAGGATGAACAGAATAGACTTGCCGAACATAACAGAACAGACAACTTGAGAAAGACTGAACTGAAAACATACAAGCAATACATACAAACAATGCAACAGTGCAAGTGATGACATTAGAAAACAGAAGAAAAAATATTAAAAGAAATTAGAAGAAGTTAACACTAGATAGATATGTGAACATATTACAAATCTGAAGAAGGTTAAAATATTGCAAATGTTAGTAGCTGTGGTAGTTGTGAGGTAAGAAATCATGTTTGAAAGCCCATGCTAACAAAACGTGTTTATGGAGATTAGAAAGGTTATTCATTACAAATCTGATGTTGTAATTTTATAATAATTTCAGATCACCAGTGACAATGTATAATCCACATTATCCTTGTGACGATATCAGACATGACGCTAGCTTCACATTTAGGCGGCCACATATCAACAACATTTGAATCACACTGGCAACTGACCCCCTTACTATTAATGGGGTCTCTATATTTAATAGCAAGTGCACTAACACTTTTATTAGAAATCATCTTGAGCATATTACTATTCCCTATGTATATATAGGTGGTAATATAGAAAACAATGGAACGCTATCTTTATGTTACTTCATAAATATTCCAATATAGAAAAAAATTCCAAATAGAATTAAGGAGTTCCTGTTTAAGATTTTACACAGGTACACACCTTGTTAAAGCTAATATCTGTAATTTCTTCCCAACTGTAAACATCAGATGCACTTTTTGTGATTGTGAGGGGGAAACTATTAAACATGTATTTGTAGATTGTTTTCATTGTACTTCTTTTTAATTTTGATTTACAGAAGAAATTTTCAAAAAAGTTTGACATATCATACCAACAAAGATTGATATATTACTCATTTTTAACAATCCCAGCTTCTCAGCAGACCAAACTTACATAATTAACTTGATTAATATCTTGGCAAAATATTATATCCATAAAATGATATGGCTTAAAAGATTATCCTCCTTTTATATTTTTAAATATACCGATTTTAAAAGATATTTTACTACTATTTAAAACTTAAAGCTATTATTAATTAGCAAAAACTATTAATTATTTATTAATTTACTCCAGTTTCTTAGCAGACCCCGAAGGTTTTTGTTTTTGTGATTCTTTCCTTTCCCTACATTTTGTTTTTTGTTGTACAATTTAATTTATTTTTAAATTACTTTTTTTAATACTGAGAAGTATATTTACAACAACTTTTGAAAACAATGAAAAACTGTCTGGAACATGTATAATTGTAAAGTGCTCTGAGAGAACACTAGACTTCTGCACTTCCCTTTGGCTCTATATTCAGGCTTTGGAAAATCTAGCTAGATTTAAGCCAAACACAGGTTATTTCATGTGTGTACACATTGATTCAGATGGCGAAAGCCTGATTCAATGGCGGTTGAGCTTGCCTAAGCTGCTAACTTCATTTTCCAGTAATATCTAAATGTGTTGTTTACCTCCGGTTTCAGTGGGCTCATGCAGGGCTGTGTGCAGTTACACTCACAGTATGTTTATGGCAGCATGTTTATTAAGCTAAGCTACATAAGTTAGCTGCTATGTCACTTTCTTTTTATTTCTAGTAATGAGAATCAATCAGTCACATCTACGCCAAGTAAACTCAGTCACAAGTCCCCCGGTCTGCTGTCACTGTCAAGTATTAGAGGAGAATCGATTCGTGATTGCTGAGTTATATTTTTTCATGTACACCAGCTAAATGTGTTTTAGTATCCACTAATTAGGTGCTTTTCCCCCAGGAGTCTGGTTGTCGGTCACCAGTTTGTGTGGCCTGTGTCACTCCCTTCAATTTACACAATGATCTAGCCATAGTCAGGAGTAAGTTTTATTACTTATCAGATGTGTTTTAAAATTAAGTGTCGGTTTTACAAGAGAAAACCCCACCCCCGGTAAAGACCAGCGCACAGTGGAAACTTCCTAAGCTCATGCAGGGCTGTGTGCTGTGCGGTAGGAGACACAGACCTGACCTGTGCTGCACGGCTGCCTGCAGCTCAAAAACCTCCATTAAAAATGACACATACAGTATACCTGGACACACTGCTAGTCACAGAAAACATGCAGATTGAAAAAACAGTAAAAACAGAACAGTTGTTTAATTGAAAGGTATGCAGTGTTTCTAATAGTAAATGATTGCATGTCTGTGCCTGTAATTTCCTTGCCTATGTTTACAAACTGAGCTTGCAATATAAATTGTGAAGTGTCATGCCAGCCTGTTATGTGGTGTTTGCTATACAGCTGTGCTATCTCTACTGTAAATGTGTTTTCAGCCCTTGCATTTATGTATTTCATCTTAGCATATACAATATAAATGATGAAGACATCCTGTCAGGAATTGAGGAATTGGCAGATGTTCCACTGCAACAACAGGGAACAAGGTTGGTTTGGTTCAAGTCTTACTATTGCAGATATAGGACTTGATTGATTTTTATTATTTATTTATATTGACTGTCACATTACTTTTTGAACTGTCTTTCATATTTTGCCCAAATTGTGTGATTTCAGTCACTGTATTTTGCACCATGTCACCTGCCATCACAGACAAGAGCCATAGCAACATCTGGACTGAGCAAGACTGCACATAGGACCCTGATCTGTGGCTGAGGGATGCGGCAAAGTCTTTGCCTTTCAGGTAAGTAAATAGTTCTGCATTTTTAGTTATAAATTGTGTGTTTACAATCACATGGTTCAATTTGGACATATCAGGTGAAGAAATAAGAAAGTATTTTGTCCTTCATCTATTAGAGAAAATATGTTTAAAGTGTTTTATAATTTGCCGTGTGTGCTACATGTAGATCAACTGGAGAACTGGAGTCATTTCACAACCACATCTTGATGTACGCTTTCAAGAGGTTCTCCTTCAGCCCACCTGTTTATGAGGCCTGGATTATAACCGTCATGTCCACAGGCCAGCAATGGAAAAACAGGGATGGCGTTTTGCTGTACGTTAAACCCAATTACCTTACTAAACCAATTACTTATATTTATTTATAATTATAACTACAAATACAACTACTAGAAAAACTACTACAAATCAAAAGCATCTTCATGTACAAATTGTTGCAGAAATCATGCAGAAAACATGAAAATAAGATTCTGTTTCTTGTTTGCCTAAACTGCAAACTATTTTTAACAATATTTCTGTAAAAAATAATATTTTGAAAATCTGTCATGCATGTTTGTGTAATCAGGCTACTAATTCCTAAACTGTTTTTTGTTGTTGTTGTTTTTTTGATGCCAGAGGTAGCACATGATAATCTCCAGCAGTCGACCAGAACAGCAGCCTTCCAATCAACCCAGGCAAATGCAAAGAAAAGATGGGCACTACTTTAACAGTATGTTATTTTAAAGTTTGACATTTTATTTATCATGGTTGTGGTTGGTAATTCTTTCAAGTAAAGAGCTTGTTATCACACATAGTTACAAGTTTTAAGCAGTACAATGTGATACAATCCAATTCAATGCAAAACAGTTTTTAAAGCTTCAGCAGCTCCAAGACCCTGTCAGAAAGCTCATGATTCAGCTCTGGGTTATTTGAGTGCTGTAATAATGTTGTATCGCACATCAGTGCCTTTTTCAGTGGTGCCAGAAATAACAAGGTAAATATGTGTTGTTTTTAGCCAAAACAAGTACTATGAAACATTAGATAATAAAATAGGACATCACAAAGACAGGTGCAATCTTTTATTGCAATATAGTGCAAAACAAAGTGAAGATGATTGAGTCAAAATTAAGACAAAAAGTAAAAATAAATCCAAAGACAAATGTTCACAATGCTATTTCCATAATGAAATGGTATGGTGTCTGTTGGCATGTCCCTACACCTCTGGCAGATACACCACTGGGATTTTGCTGGGACAGTAAATGGATTAGGTGGTTGTCTGTCTTCCTCCCTAATGGCAAGGACGTCAGAAATTAGGCTGGGGTCCTGGGTCAGGACTTAGTGACAGCTGTCTAGGTTTTCAATGATGGTCTATTGGCAAAGTATGAAAATACAACTCTATAAGGTGGCTTTCTCCAGAAAAAACAAATTACTACTTTAATTTCCAGATGTTGCCTCCCCCAGCTTTAAGAGTCACACGTGTGTGTGTGTGTGTGTGTGTGTGTGTGTGTGTGTGTGTGTGTGTGTGCGCGCGCGCATGCAGTCACAGGATGCACACACAGACATACGCAGACAGGCACGCCTGTGTCCACAGATATACTTGGAGGACGTGTTCCAAGCATGCACAGTAGATCGGCGTCTACAGGTAAACAGCGTTGTGACCATGCGTACTCACAACTAATTGGCGGTATGCGGATGTCTGCACAGGGCTACACAGGGCCTACGCATACACCCTCTGATGACAAAATTTACGTCACGTGGACCTTAGCGGACCCTTGCGGACACTTGCATACCCAGAAAGTATCATTTCAGCATTAGGAGTCACATGTGCACACACACATGCATCTGCATGGCTGAGTTGTACTAATCACACACTGGACGAGCTGAGACTTCTGCCTGTGTTCAACTGAACACAATCACCGGATCCGAGAGAGAGACTGCTGCTGCTGCAACCCAGCACTCTCACTGCCTGCTGAAGGAAGAAAAGGATTTCTTCAAAAAGACACAGATAACTTCTCTGCCCCGCTCTTCTTCAATTAAGTTGACTCCGCTGTTTTCTCTGCCACACTGCAGAGGATCAGTTGACAGAGCGTGAAGACGGCCCGTCAGTATCCGAACCGGACCAAAGATGGACTGAAACACACATCTAGTCGCTTTGTGAATCGATCATGTGAGAGGCTTATGTCTGGGCAGAGACAGTATTAATTGTGTGTTGTTAGCTTTTAGCTTTTTAAGCTTTATTGCTATTTGTTGTGTGATTTAACGGGCCGCCAAAAATAAGTTGTTTGTCAATCCAAAATCAGACAACATTACAGACTGCTGTCCGTACACACGCTCTCTGTGGACAAAACAACCGCTGCTCTCCCCTCACAATCACAGGACTTCATTTCCTGAGACCCCGTCTGCCATCCTTAAGAACGCGCAACGTCATCTCACAAGATCATGTCAGTCGCCCAAAATCTCACACACACCCATCTACACTCCCATACTCATACACACACACACACACATGCACGCTCCCACTTGCATGTGTTTTCACTGTACATAGCTGTTATTATTGCTTAGGTAGGATTAGATTTTAGGAGTGATTTATTGATCAAAGCATTTGCTAACTTTGTTAACTTTGCTATTGTTTAATAAACACTGTTATATCTTTAAAGAGAAGTCTTCTGTGATTATTATGCTCATTTATTGTAAAAAGTGGCTGATTGAGAGGGTCAGAGCTCGAATTCAAACCTTCATTGTTCACTTGTGGATGCTGATATTCCCAGATATTAGCACTCTTCAGTGAACCTTGTTTATGAGACTGCTTTATTGTTTGGTTATTGGTCCTGGTTTCCGGGTGGTGCCCCATATTATTAATTAATAATAATAATAATTACATTTTTATTAATTGATAATTATCTCTGATAATTATTAATTATTGCTAATAAGCAACCTGCTCCCAATCAAAGACTCAACACCACTGATTGGGCGACAGTGAAACATGAGAGGGTGCCAAGAATTTTTCCTTTTTAGTAGTTTAGTCCTTTTTAGAGGTGGGCTGTTCACTTTTCCTGGTTAAACTACACATATGCTAACACTGGTAACTAATTCGCTGAGCTTAACTCATGGGATCGCCAAACAGACCAAAGATCGATGACTTTGGCTTGTCACTAGAATTGACAATTCTGAAGTGTTTTAAATTGTGAGGAAGTCACTTTGAAGTTGGAACACTGATATCCCTGTTCACAGCAGTTCCCCAACAGTGACATTAGTCTGTATCTTGCCAGATAAGAACATTGATATTGTAGGATTCTGGGAAATGTCACAGTTATGGTTAATAAAAAGGCAAATGTTAATTGCAGATCTCAGAACTCTCTGCTGTTCTGCATTAAAGTCAGATGGTACTAACTGAATTTTTGCCATCCACCATAAGTAAAGACAAATCTTTGTTGTCCACTGCATGTCCTGTTGTGGAAATGTATCTTTGGCACACAGTAATCAGCACTACCTACATCAAGAAAAGAACATGCTGGCCAAAGCCAGATGAGGCCATTCAGCTGGAACAGCTACTCTCACAACCTGCCTCACAAATAGATGTTGTGGTGATACAGAGTCCAGTCCTTTGGCTAAGGGTAAGTCTGTAACTGTAACTAATCAAACAAGACAACAAGCTCATTACATATCTCTTTTGAAAACCCACAGATCGAATTAATCTTCTCAGAACAGACACTTATCATCCACAATACCATCCCCATTAGTCAATTTTACAGACTGCAAAGGATTTGTAGCACACCAATCTTTAGAACAACAAGTGGATATTATGAAAGCAAAATTCAGGGATAGAGGATATGTTGATGAACAACTAAACACAGCACTGAATAAAGTATTTGGAGATTCAAGAGTGGAAAAAGCCCCCTCCAAGTCTTCCACAGTATATGTCCAAATCAAACAGCAAATCAAACATTTAATCAAAGGACATTGGCATACCCTAACTAGTGACCCCACAAGTGGGTGAACTGTATAAAAAACCTCCTAAGATAACCTGCTGTAGAGGAAGAAACCTTAAAGACAAATTGCTACACTCAGATTCCCTCTATACCAAACCAACCCAACTGTTGTCACCCTTACCAGAAGGTAATTTCAAATGTGGTTGATGCAAACAATGCCAACACACAACTAAGTGCATTTCCTTTTTCCATCCTGTAACAGGAAAAGAGTACAAAATTCAGGGCATAATTTTCTATACAACTACTGGAGTCATATACCTCCTCCAGTGTCCTTGTGGTAAAGTATACATCAGCATGACAACCAGATCTTTGAAGACTTGACAGAACATTTAACATTAAACATTTAACATTTAATAGCAGAACATTGTTCTGCAACCGCAACCTACTGCCAAATCCCCAAAATAGATTTTTTATAATTGACCTGCATGTTTTATATAAAGTATTAACAGTAAGGTTTTTCTACCATGGTATAAACTATTTTATATAGAGATGGACTTCTTTCGCTTCTTGTTGTTTTGTCCTGCCCCTTTTTCTATTTGATTATTTTAATTGATTTGAGCCCTTAATTTCCACTAGTCCACTTCATTATTCCTGGTGAAGAGATCAGAACTGTCATATACTTGAGAGTTATAAAGTGAATGATTTTAATTATACTTTCTACAAGTTTGAGTCTAACTAACTCAGTGATGAATCACCACAGTCTGGATGTAATCTGATTTAGTTCATAAGCCTATGGTCAAGGTGCATCAGTCACTGTTAAAGTGACTGCTTCCAGACATGGGAGTAATAGAGAAATATGATCATTTACACCTTTTTGCAGGAGCTGAATATGTTCTTTAATTGCATTTTCTAAACTGGTGGCACAGTGCTGCTCATCTCATCTGTACACTGTGTGCTGCAAGATTTTTTTAAATGATTGCTTTTGCTAATGGGAATAAATGATGTGCTGGAATAGCATTATGATTGCTCTCCCTGAATACACGTTGCAGAGGAAACAAACTTGTTTTCCAAATGGCAACTATTAAGCTGACTATTGATCAGTGTCACCTCTCAGGATGAGAATAAAATTCATATTCAATAGAAGTTGTGCTTTACATAGTAAATGCAACTAACTGTGAACAGGACAGTAGCAAAAACTAAGTTGTTGAGCTGCTAAATGCTCATATAGGATTCTGTTATGAAACAGTTTTGCATGGAATAATATTTGGAAGAGATGACATTATAAGAGAAGCCTAATGTTTCTCTTGAGAGTTTTGTTGATACAAACCTTTCCACCAGAACAGCACAGCAAAGCTATTTGCTCGATGGAATTAGACATAACTGCCAAAACAACATTGAAGAAAGCGTAGCCCCTGCTGTATCCAGAGACTGTCCTCACATAAAAAAAACAAAAAAAAAACAACAGGATCAATTGTGAGTCAAGTGCCCCAAAACGTATATTTATGTTCAAGTCAAGGCCTGTGATGTAGAGCGACAAAGTATGTGTGTGGAGGAGGTCGGGATGGATGGACGGGTCAAAAAACATAAGACTTCAACTGGAGATCACTCCCTCAACTGCAAAATATTTGTTATTGTTTGTACTTTTTTGTGAGTAATACCGAAGCATGTTATACCTATGATAGATCAACACTAGAACAACATCAGAAAAGGAAACGCAGGGATTGAAGTAAGTGCAACAGACAGATGAATATGCATTATCAGTTACGTCATACAGTACATCAGCAAATGTTGACATGGTGATTACAAAGAAAAGCATTCCTTAATCAGAAAGCCTGGATGAATGGAGAAGTATGGCCAGAGCCAAAAGAGCTGCCTTTTGGTCAGGCCACAAGGAAGCATACAACAACGGAGTGGTTGTGAGCTTGCATCAAATTGCATGCCATCATCATTAGGAGTGCTACTTCTGATCAGTGCATTAGAAGACACAGGGAAATGAAACAAAATAAAACAACCTCAGCAAAACAAACAACCACGGCCAACAATACATGTTCTAAAATAATAAGTAGGCTAAAATAAATAAATACAATGTGATTTTGCCCTAGAACAGGCATTATTATTACCGACAAGTATGCTTCTTTTTATTAATAGGCCTACTACACAATAAAATGTTTTCCCTGTGGGACAGGAGAAGACACAAAATCAATGCAACTCTATTGTGCAGGCGTGAATGGTCAGAATGTTTGCAATTGCGGACGGAGGTGGACACACACCTTGTGGGAGCGGGCGGGAGTGTAACACACACATTGTGGTCAGAAAACAGTCCTGCGCAGGGCTCTAATCCAAGAGTGCCTCCACCATGTGAGGCCACGTTATCAGATGAGCTTCAATGCTTACTTTGATCTCCTCAACAAAGAGTCTGCTGCCAAGTGTGCCCCGCCTCCAGAGGACTGGCCACTCTCAGTGTCCACAGCAGATGTGAGAGGGTAAATGTGAGTAAAGTAGCTGGGCCTGTTAACATCCCTGGTATAGGAGAACCAGTTGGTCTTTGGGTCTCATGCCATCTCCACAAGAGCCCAGAGAAAGTCTGGGTTCAATCAATAACAACCTCTAACCTACAAGACATGTATCGTTAACTTCGCCTGGAAATCATGTTAAAAATCATGTTAAACACATGGATTTGTTTAACATGTTTCCCCAAGGGCTGGTTAAAATTTCCACCGCCTACTCTGACCTCCACCTCTCAGAGAAGAAAAATGCCTCTCGGTTTTGGATTTACTGACCCAGTCGTTCATTAAAATACAGTTTTACATCCCTCTGCTGAGCTGAAATAGGCAACACTGCTCTTTTTTATCAAAGGAAGCCACAAATCCCTCCAGCTTTCGACACCGTCTATCCTCAGTTAAGGAAAAACAAAAATACTGGCAGGTCCCCACATAGGAACAGGATATCTGCAATTTAGTCTCATGTCAGACAGGTCTTTTAAATACTCATCTTTTAATTAAAGTGTCGAAAGCAGTTGTATGAATACAAAAACTCTGTATGAGTCAGAGATGAAAATCATGTTTTCTCTCTCTACTAGACTTTCCAATGACTAAAACAGTAATTAACTAAATCCTTTGCATTTGTTCGACAAATAGAGATGACATGTTGTGCACGAGTGCTGTTGTTTTTTATATGTGTGTGCTCATGGTGCGCTGACTTTTATATAGCCCTGGCATGTGTGTACAAGCTGTTAATTAAAGGTGTTTTAGCATAAGGAGTTGATTTATATCCGCTGTTATGATCATAGTGATGTAAATGAACATACCAGACTCTCAAAAACACCTTTCGCAACGCAGAAGTTCTATTTTAGCTGCCTCAAACCTTGAAAATAAATAAAAAATTCAAGCTGGCCTTGGGCTCTTAAAGTGGTTTTGTATCCATAATTGGTTTGTGGTTGGCTTCTGGTGGGTTAAAATGATTGCAAATTTTCCTGGAAGGCAGACATCAAAAGGTAAATTAATGAAAAACAAAAGTGTGCCCCGCCTCCAGAGGACTGGCCACTCTCAGTGTCCACAGCAGATGTGAGAGGGTAAATGTGAGTAAAGTAGCCGGGCCTGTTAACATCCCTGGTATAGGAGAACCAGTTGGTCTTTGGGTCTCATGCCATCTCCACAAGAGCCCAGAGAAAGTCTGGGTTCAATCAATAACAACCTCTAACCTCCAAGACATGTATAGTCAACTTCGCCTGGAAATGCCTTCAGGTGAGTATCCTCCCATCACATTAAAATGTCAGTTTGACACTTCACAGAACCATCTCCTCACTTCCTAACTCTTCACAAACTGTGGGGGACAATCCCAAGTGAGGTTTCCAACGCTGAGGGACTGCTACACTCTTATCAACTCAAAGTCAGAGTACACTGATCAAAAGATCAATTTCTGGGCAAATGTAGAGACTGTTATCATAGCGAAACCTCATGAATTTGTTTTATGAGTTGGGACCACTCTAACTATGTTTTATGTTCTCTATCCACCTTCTAATGTCATACATGCAACCACACTCACATTCCAAAGCACATCCCCCTTTGGTGCTCTCACCCTGGTGTGATTTCAGATAAGGATAGGCCAGACCAGGTGTCATAAATCTAATTTAGGCCTCAGCTTGAATTTCTGAGTTCCTTAAGGACAGAAATAAATTTGATGCTTTATATGTTTACAACCATCTTGTAGTTCATACTTTATTAGTCACCAATTAATGCCAGTCAAACTAGTCCAACCCTGAACTTTCTACGGCAAATTGTAGGGGAGATACAGATACATCAGTTTAATCAGTAAATAGTAATGGAACCACAGCGCCACCCAGTGAACAACTTTTCTCCACTGAAAGTCTGGTGTATAATGTTCTCCTATTGTGATGTTTTAAATTGATACTAAACTCTGTATATAACTCAGTAGGAAGTTGATAGGTATGCAGAATAAATTTGTTAAGTAACTCATTAATATTGGTATCCATATCTAGTTAATATGAGAAGTATGTTTGAGTCATTATAGTATGTGTCATTAAGCTACACTGTTGATTGTTAACCTCTGTGATAAATGTGTGCCTCTGAACATTTGAGAAACATATCATACATATGCAATTTATGCTTAAATGTGGATGATTAATGGTGAAATGTTTAGTTGTAACTTTATCAGCCCAGAAAAGATCACGCGTGTATCTGAGACAAAGGACTTTTCTGTCTCGTGCGGGAAAACGTCTATCTCCACCCACACACGCCCACTCAGAGATAGCCGGGATAAAGCAGTGCACTGGTGATGCACTCAGCTCTCTTATCTCTCTTGCTGTTAAGACAGATTGAAAAATTGCGAACCTATCATTTAAGATGGTAAAAATCTTAAACCAAATCACAGTCTTTCCTTTCCCTTCTGTTCCATTTTTCACCTGGTTAAAAATTTCTGTCATGAAAATGGTGTTAACTAACACCAATATCCCCAGTCTCCTCTGTTGTAGAAGCTGCTATTTTTATTAGCATCTCATATTTCTATCTAGCAAAAAGACAAGGATATACCTTATCACCAGGTCTTTAAAGCTATACTATGTAACTATTGTGCATTAAAATGTCTAAAAATGACTATACCTATGTTATATATTTTGTTGAGTTCTGCTTACATTATCCCAAATGTTTCCAACAATTTTCAAACCCAGAGAAATCCATAATTTAATCAAGACAACGGTCCGTTTCATTTGGTCGCCTGTCAATGGCGTCATAACCCCTTTACAGAAGATACATGCGTTGGTGGTTGTGGTTGTCCACCACAGTGCCGTCTACCAAATAGTATATGCATACAAGATAATACGTCGGCATTATGGCTGTTGGCTACAATGGTGTCTACAAAAGAGTATACGTATACAAGATAATATATCAGCGTTGTGGTTGTCCCCCAGAAACTGCTATAAATTTCTATTCAGTTTTAAGTCACATTTTTATGAAAAACTTAAATTATCAGAGAAACAAGCTGAGCAAACGTTAGCAGCAGCTCAGCTAGCAGCCCCTCCCAGACATCCTGTGCCCACTGAACAGCGTCAGAGAAACACTGATTTTTTTAACATGAAACTGCTTTATTCAGTACTTTTACCTGTTTTAATCACCGGACTATTTGTTCTGGAGAGGAGGAGACCTCTACGGGTAATTCGGCTCCCAGTAAAAACATTCTGAACGTTGAACACTGAAGTAATCCTAACCCAGAGAAGCTGGTTGGTTGTTTAACAATGAAGACAACAATTCCCAAAAGACAGAGTGAAACTCTGTCTTTTGTCTTTTGTTGTCTTTTGTTCCTGCAGTCCAACTGCCTTTAATAAATCACTAAAGCATTTGCATACGGGCTCCCTGAGCTCAGCAGCAAGAGGAGCCCCTTGAACAGCTCACACAAACACTTTATACTTTCAGCCTCTGCCCAACACAACCATCAACACAAGCACCTTGTATGTAGTCATAATTCTCTGTCTGCAGACATCTGTTTCCTGTAAGATAATCAATTAAACAATTCCATATATGGTGTCACGCCTGTCTTGTACAACTTCCAGTTTTTGCATTTAGTTCCCCTTTCCAACAATCACCGTATATCATGCACTTCAGATAACCTTTCCTATTTCTTCTTTCCTAACAGACTAGACATTAATTTGCCTACAGAAACAAGTATGAGACATCTTGGCGAGACATCTTACTTAAAAACAGAACAATGTGATTACAGCATATAAAGGTCAATGGACAGGGTCAAGAGTGCATTATGTTCTTTAAAGACAAAACTGATCAGTTAATCACACTTCTACACTGGATTAACGATCATCAAAGTATCAATACAATAATATAGTCATTTCTCCAACAGTACACTTCTAATTATCATTTTTTCCTCAATAGACCCCTAGCAGCAGAAATTACATATTGTGTGTTTAAGCTCTTTTACCAGAACCCCTCACTTAAGCCATTAGGCAACATCAATACATTTAAAAAAAAATAATTCCTCTTAACTTTTAACTCATGAGATATTCCTGCAGCCTGGGTGTCTGTTAAAGTGCCTTGCTAAATTACAGTGTGCATTGTTACAGATGTCACAAATTTCAATTGACGTGATTACAGCAGTGATTCTGCGGTAATGTGCTGGCAGTGAAGGGGGGTGAAAAATTGAGTAGCTGCAGTGCGTACCAACAACCACCAGGTGGCACATGTGAGCAGTCCAGATGCAGTGTCTGTCTGTCTCTCTGTAGGGTAGTCAATACAAAATGGCGACCATGCTTGGCAAGCAGACACGACGGGAACAGGGAAACACCGTGAAACTGTTTGGGAATTAGTCATAGCACTCTGTTATATTTTCTGCCAGGCCTGTACAGTATACTTACACATTACATAGTCTTAATTTCATAAGGGACATTTGTGTTATGATATTTAAATCAACCATCCTTCAACACAGTTTAGACCTCAATATATGAAACATGAAAATTTGTTCTCCCAATATTTGTAATTGACTTCAGATTCCCCCAGAAGCTGAAATAAAGCTGATTTGTTCTCCTCAATATTCAGAGTAAAACTGACTCCAAAATGCACTGGATGTTTATCATTCACAGAAAACCTGCTGTGTCTTGTTTGTGTTCATGTGACAGTGAAAAGCAGCTGTGAGCACGGTGCCAAAGCTTTGGGTCCGTCCTGTAGGTCCTGTGGGCTGCCACTGCTTCAACCCAGAATGGTATGAGCATAGCCCCTGTAAGGACATTTTTATTTTAAGTAGCCAAAAGTCCAAGATAAGCCTACTACACCGTACCCACTTGGTCCCCCCCAGTGTCTGACTGAAGATTTCAGAATTGACTGTAGGTTTTAATAACGTTTCACAATATTAAAAAAATCGGCAACATTTACATTCACTAGCCTACGTTTTATGTTAAGTCAAAATCTCCATATTAAAAACTCTGTTTAATATGCAGGTAGTCACAGCTGACATGACAACTCACGGTTGCAGGCTGTCATAGGAATACAACACACTTTCCAGCTTGGGAGTTTTGCAGGAGCTCAGCGGTCAGAAAAAAAGTGAGAATCAGAACAGTGATGGAAAGATTTGAGACGGTAAACAGAGACAACTTTCAACACAGAGACGACTGAGTCTGAGCTGACTGACACAACTACTCAGCTAACTGCTTAACGGACGAGTTTTGGTTGTTGTTAGTTGAAGATGGATATCATTGTTTTTCCTGAGGGTAAATAGGGTTATATTACAGTTGCTTACATTCTAGAAGAGAAATAATTACTACAGTTAATTAATTAAATTCTTAATTGTTTGTCCTATTTCTCAAATATGGCTCATGCTACCTTCTCATATATAGCTTCAGTTGGACATTTAAGAGAAATAAATCAGACAAGGAGGAGACAATGATAAGATCTCTTAGGGATCATACTTCTCAGATTTGTCTCATGAATGTCTCAGACTCATCTCACATTCTTCTCTTTACTATAACCAACCACCCTACTTTGAGGGGTTACTATCTGCAATGGAAAACGAAATCCAGAAAAGTAAAGTGAGTAGAGTTGAGCCGAGCCAGTACTATGTAGTGGGAAAAATGGCTTAGACCCTCTGCTCTAATGACCCCTACCACAGCAGCTAGAGAAGTCAGCTTTCACATGGAAATAATAATGCTGTAAGCTATACAAATGCAAACCAGCCAATTAAAGTAGTAGGGGAACTGTGATTTCTGTTGTACATTTAAGAGCTCCAAATATTTCAAATGTGGAAAACCAAAAGTCAATTACTAATTTAATTTGGTTCGTGTTTTTTTTTTTTTTTATCATTTGCATTGCAGGGGTTGGTTATACTCTTTTTCTAAAAGATATTCACTCCATTTTAAAGGAATATCTCCAGTGATCACACATGAGCAAATGGGTTCTGATATTTACATGCATTTGTAGAACTCCTATTTAATAAATCAGCAGTTATAAAAATGTGTCAACTGCGTTGTTAAGGCAGATGAGCATTATCTGGGAAACATCACACATTTATTCACTTTACTCTGAGGTAAAATTAATACTGAATTATGTTAAGTGTTTGCAGAATAAGTTGGTGTCTGTTTATAAGAAATCATAAATGATCTTTTAGAAGGAGTAGATGTTTACCGGTAAGCTATTGTTAAATTTAACAGTTTAACAGTTAACAGAGGTTTTCCTCCAACAGTCGGAAACAGTTGAAGACTCTATCTGATGATATTTAAACTACATTTAACCGATAAAAATGTTTACTGTTTACATTTTGAATGTAGGACTTTTACTTTAATAAAGTTGTTTCACAACATGACACTTAACATCACAAACTAAACTGGCTGACAGGACATGATGCTAACAACATATTAATACAATGGGAAATCCCATAGAAAAATGGCAAAGCTAGCAGACTTAGCGTTACACTATTTAACTTAAAACAATTACTAGATGTGTATACAAAACGGTCTTTATGAACTAATAATAACTTACTTTTAGATGTAACAGGAGCATTACCAAACAAACAACACGAAAAGGGAGCCTTGAATTAAGACATGACAAACATGAAGTGCCATGTCCACATGCCACTGTGCATGTGTGACATGCCACTGTGCATGTGGACATGTGAGTATTGTTTTAAGACAGACTTGAAAAATGTGAACTTATCTTTTAACTAAAATTTAACTGAAATAAACCAGGACAAACAAAAAATGAATAAAAAAATAGAAATGACTGAGGCAACTACAAACTAAATTAAATTGAATTAAAATCAATTAAAATGAATTGTCCAGATTTGAAAAAGTGAGATCAAACTAACTTTGAAAATGTGTCCCATGTTTTGTTTGATTATTTGGTAATGGTTTATTTTATCAGTATGTCATTTCCAAAGAATTTCCACAAAGTTTCCTTGAGGGACCTATGCAGTTTGGTTCTAACTATGGGGAAAATAGGAATGTCCTTGAAAGAAAAGTTCTGTTTATTCCCAGGTAAGTATTCATTCATTATTTATTTAGTATTGTTATTTAGTAAACTATTCTTCATATATACATTGTTAGTCAATGACCACAAAATTACAGAACCATAAAATAAAATGTTACCTTTATGTGTGTGATTCAGTTTTGTTTTTTATTTCCAACACACTAATTTGTAACTGTGTACATACTGAATGTGTTTCTCTTTCTCTCTCTCTCTCTCTCTCTGTCTCTCTCTCTGTGTGCGTACGTGTGTGTGTGTGTGTGTGTGTGTGTGTGTGTGTGTGTGCGTGTATGTGTGTGTGCCTGCTCTCCCAGTTCTCCACAGTGCTCTACCTGTCCATCCACTTCCACATTAATTATACCTGACAGAGGCTGACTCCCCTGCCGGCCCAGCCAGGATTGAATTGCGAGACTTTTAATTCTGACTTCAGTTAAGATGCACATCTTTTTGTAAGCATCCTTGCTTTACTTTTAGTGCCTAAAACTTTTACACAGTACTGTATACTGTCCACACAGCTGTAGTTGTAAATAAAAAGCTGGGTAAACCCTACCCTACCTCAGCTACTCTTAGGCATGATGGATGGATATGTGGACCAATCAACCATTATCTTAAAAACTAATCTCAATTCACACACAGTCAACATTGTCTTAATTACAGATTAATGTTTGAAATATAACAATCACAAGATTGTTAGTGAATTAATTTGTTTAAACATAAACATAAGTCAACAGTTTTGCATTGTGTGTTTCATAATTACTGATGTAAACACCCCTCCCCCCCGAAATATACCATAGCCCTTGAAATGACCCCTGTATCATGCTGATTGATTCCTGGCCTTACCAGATGACAGTGAGAGAAGAAAGGGTTCTGGAACAGCTTTTCCAGGCTATATCAAACATCTATCACATTAGGGCCTCCAGTTTCATGTCAGTAAACTGCCAATGACAGCTGATAACACCACAACAGTATTTGCACTGGTTGACACCGCTTGGCTCTCAGTGGTGAACTGATTTTCAGACAAACTTCTGTTAAACTGTGATGAGGTTCATGGTTTCAGCAGCTGAGATGGTTGGTAGAGAGAAAACCTACACAGTTCATTATTATGCACATTGTCAATTTGCACGTATAAAGTGGAAACACTAGGAATGTTTTACGCTTGGCTGAGGTGGAAAAGTTGATGTATTGATAATATCAAAATGTGACAAGAAGGAATGTAAACAGACTTAATGAATAAATTATGATGTACATGAAGCACGTGACTTAAACGTTACTGAAGAGCTGAAAACATCAGATCTGTGTGGAGCAATGATGAGACTGTAATGTTCTTCAAATTAATACATGGAACAAACATAAATGTCATATTTCCACCAACAGTTTCTTGATGAGCCAACCCCTAATATTCACATAACAGTGGTAGATGGAAACATGCATTAATTAGCATTTTTCTGGAAATTTAGTTAAAATCTGTGCTACATTTGGATGAAAACCTGACTAGTTAAAGATGAGAGGATTGTGGGATAGCTTTGCCTGGCTATTCTGGCTACTCTACTTATTATTATATTATGGGCCCTATTTTAACAGTGCAAGTGCAACAACAACTGCCAGGTGGTAGATCTCAGGTGCACAGTGTAGTGCACCTGCGCACCTGCTATTTTGGTTAATGTATGCGCAGCAGCGGAAAGTTCAAAAGAGCTGAGTGAAGGTGAATATAGATCAGTGGGTGTGGTGATTATTGAAGTCTCTCAGCCAGTCACATCACTGCTCTCATAGCGCTGAAACAGCTGTGCCAATCGCAGTTAAGTATAATGACAGCTCAACAAACGGAAAGCTTTTCTTCAGGAAATGTGTGGATGGTTCAGAGCATCACAACATGAACACACATCACCACAAATCTTCAGCGAAAGACAGATGGAATATGATTTTTCATCAGTTAGTTACAATAATAAGGATAGAAATAATCAAACAAAAAATATGTTTTTAGTCTGAATTGCATCAGACTGGCGCTATTTCAGCAATAATTATATTGTATCTCACCTCACACAACACAGTTGATCCAAAGTGCTTCACAGCACAGACAGAGGTAGACAAAAACAAAACAACCCCCTCCCCATGTAGTCATAAGGTCTATTAGTTGAAGACAAGGATGTATATTTGGTTTCAGAAGTATATGTAAATACCTGATACTGTCTGACAGATAATGTTGTATTTGCATCTTTATTACAAAGAACATTTTAGGGCAATTTTATCTGTAAGTTAAATTTAGCAAACAAACTCACATTAATTACTTATTTTGGACACTAGATGTTCAGCCAACAAAGTAACCATGTTTTTAATAACTTGAACACACCTTTACCCAATCCTTTTTTATATACATTGATTTTGTGTATTAAAACAGAATAAGACTAATCTGTCAAATTATTTCAAGAAAATCAGAAATCTTTATAATCCCAAACAAAAAGTACTGTACCGTATATCAGTTTTGCTAGCTGTCAAAACTTTGAACCTCAATAACTTGGACTGTAGATAAAAGCTGATCATTCTAAATATGTAAGTGTGTTGGTAAGAACAGCAGAAGTTTTCATTGTTTTTAATTTAAATTTTTCTCTTGTGTGTAAAATATTTCTAAAACCCTCTCTTGGTCCCCTTCTCCCCCTCCCCATGTAGTCATAAGGTCTATTAGTTGAAGACAAGGACATATGTTTGGTTTTAGAAGTATATGTTTCTTGCATTAAAAATTCACAAATTCTCTATGGACACATCTCCAGGATGACCCATTGTGGCTGCTATCGGTTCTGTACTGAAAAGATTTCAGCTTTTGTGGATCATTTTCTTGAGACCTTGGTTACAGCCCTTCCCTCATACACAAGAGATTCTATGGACTTGAGGATGATTTGATCTATTAAATTGACAAATGTATAACAGTTCTTTGTAACTATGGATATTGAATCATTATATACAAATATTCCATTTGAGGGGGGCTTTCAAGATGTAAATTTTTTCTTGGATAAAAATACTGAAGACAGCCCCAGTACTATGGAATCAAATAATGGTCATAAATATTTTGAGCTTGTGAAATGGTTTTATGCGCAGATATAATTTGCACATGTGTAAAAGGTTTTTGTAGCTGTAGAAATTTTTTGTGTATGTGAAATTAAAATTTGTGCAGGATTTTTTTCAACAATGAGGTTTCACAAAGTCTGAGAGATGGACACACACATTTCCTACTTTTGTGTGTGACTGTGAAGTTATAACTACAAACTGCAAGTTAGGAGTATGAATTTTGACCCTGTTTTAACGGCTGACCGGACTAGTCAATCAGCACATTGCCCACTGACTAGCCAATCAGCACGTTGCCCACTGACCATAGCATGTTCTGGTTCTGGTTACCCTCATCCATCTGGTGCAAGCTGGAGTCAACATGAGGCGAACTCTTCTGGGACACAGGTTACAGGTGTAACAGCACAGAACATGTCACTTAAGTTTTACATTGTAATTAACTAGATATATCAAAACAGCTGTGCATGCATCCCAGAGTTGCTTAATTTGCATATTTAGTTCGTTTGTTGTGCTGTTTGAACAAGTAACGTTAATGTTAAGGAAAGTAAGGCTAATGTTTAACAGGTGCTTGCCGACATATGGCTGTGGGCACTTAATATAGGAAGGAAGGTGGCTTAGTTAGCTTACGTTTGAGAAAGTTCAGTTTCCAACCGGACATGTAAGTGTTCGCGTCAGCTGGAAAATAAAGCAAGTGAACAGGAAAGTAATGGTAAAGTAGGCTAACAATACAATCCTTCAAATCTAAAAGGGAACAGTAGTGAACTGTACATAATTCAAAATATGCAAATATGCAGTGTTATGATAGGTGGTGTCTGTGGGTTCAAAAACATGCATTATGATAAAAGCATTGGATTTGGATTCATTTATGTTCAACAGCCACAGTTTTCAAGATGACTGACGTTACTTCTGTTGTCTGATATATTGTGGCTTTCCAAAAAAATTACATGTAGGGGGTACATGTAGGGGAAACACTGATAGCGATGCATTTTCAGATGGATACAGAGAAGAAAGCTATCTATCTTTGGAGTTTATAATTTGCGCGGGAAGTATACAGAATGATAGCCTCTTCCATGCATGATTCTGCCCTGCCTCTTTAGAGGTAAACGGAGTACTATTGGTCATCAGCATGAATTCGTGGGTCATAGTTCACTAAATTCAACTCCAGGCGAAGCTGCAGCGCGAATTCATTTAGCTGCCTGCTGCAAACTTTCCACTCCACTGTTGTCATCTGAAATTGATGTTGCAGGGAAATATCACATCATATGGAGTTATGAATTATCAAGGGGTGAGGGGAAGACAGTCAGAGGAAATTAATTATATATGTTATAAATTGTCTCCCACAGGAGCAGAACTCAATAGAGTGAGCTGTTTGCAGCTTTGTGGACATCTTGTCAAATGCACAGGCAAAACTTCAAGTTTCAAGTGTGCCACAAGCTCACCAGCTGTCAACCATAACAGCAACCCGAGGAGACATGCAAAGGTATGACATGACAGGCATTAGTATAATTTATTTGTTGCAGGTACAAGGCAGGAACGCACACCAAGATTAGTGAGGTACCAACTCCAGAGGATTGTGCACAAACAAGTGACAGAATGGGGGCTGCACACTCCAGCTCTGATGCAAAGTCGTCATGCTGATGAATATCTAATTTGAAACATTGGCATTGTAATCAATAAAACATTTACTTTGCATCAGAGCCAGAAGGTGCAACATATTCTGTAATTTGTTTGCACTCAAAATAAAACTTTACCATAACCTTAGTAATCTTTATGCTCCAGGTACCAGCCACCAGCCCGCCTCCAGCCATCGTTGCGCCTCTAGCCACCAGCCCAACAGCAAGCAGCCTCAAGTGTACAGAAGGTATGATAGTCATATGTACAGTGTATCCATTGCTTGTTAATGTTTATGGATGTGCACACCTGTGTTATTATGCTCCAGACCCTCATATGAACTAAGACCATAGGTGCTGCCAGGACATCATGCTTGAACAGTCTAATAGTCAGCAAAATGTGTTGCTGTTTTTTAACAATACTTTATTTATATTTTGAGCATTATTTCTGTGCATTTGCTGAAAGAATTTTGTTTGCTAGGTTGTTGCTTGTTAGGATGCTTATAGGCATACCCTCAGCATTAATGATAATGCTGATCATGAAGAGGTATTACATTTGTCTGTATTTCAGCTCAAACATTTATTAATGGAATGCCATGGTACATCGTTCAGGAGCTGTTAACATAGGAATTTGTACATTGGCCAGAGCCCAAGGACAAAGGCACCAGTGACTAAAAAGCAACTTTTTGTAGGGGGTGGTTAACTTCATGAGCTGATTACTGTGGCAAAGCTGCCACTCAGGAATGCTTACCATACCAAAATATCATCTACAGACATGTATCTTTTCACAAATTATAAGTAAGTTTTGCCACCTTGTCTGGTACCAGAATCTGGTCTGGCCCATGGACTAAATTGGGTTATGTCCAAAATCAGGAGGAACGGAAGGAGAGGGTGCATGACAAAGAATACTTATGATTTTCATGTCATATCTGAATCTAGATTACCAGAATCCTCAAATGAAAGAGTCCCCAAAATGAAGAACCTAACAGGAGGTTGGCTGCTATATAAAGCTGCAGGTATGGAGTATCGCTGTATTAATGGTTTACTTATAAAGAACCTTATGTCTGTGAGGGAAAAAGATTAAGCACTGGATGTTGGTTAAATGAAGGTCTAACAGTCAAATATTTTACAAATTTGAGGTACTAAGAGTGCCACATAATACAGAGAGGATATGTCCTAATATCTACACCTGTGGTCTTTGTACTAAGTGTGAAGACTGCATGTGTTCTGATGTTTTGTCAACACACATCAGGAGGGAATTGGAAAAAAAAGATGTTAACGATTGATGTTAATGATTGAAAAAGAACACAACAGGGTTGGCCAAAATCATAAATAAATACATTAATAAAGATGTAGATGCATAAACAAGTAGATCACATTTGCCAAATTACATTGTCCAGTACATTGTCCAGTAATGTAGACTACAATAACCTTATAACTTGTTTATATAGGAATGTTTTACTGCATGTATCTTAATCATTGTTCCTTCCGCCCTGCATATAAACTCCTGGTTATTAGTAGGATATACTCAGCCCTAAATACTGCTCTGAAGTGGTATTGGGGGAAGGGTGCATTAACTGCATTTGGGCATTTTCATAAATGTGACAGGCAGTCACCCACACTTATTCTGTGGCATGTAAACATGCACTCAAGACCACAAGTGTGGGCATCGGCACCTGAGCAATGGAGCAAGTGGAGCGAATACATCCCCATTATTCATTTAGGGAGAGCAAAATTATGGTTTTGCTACCCCATTTTTGTCTTTTTAAAAATAAACTTATCATACAGTCCCCTCAATCAAGTGATTATACACTCCTAATCAAAATTTTAAGACCAGTTGAAAAATTGCAAGAATTTATTTACATTTTGCACTGTTGGATCTTAAGAAGACAAAAAACGTCTTCAAAGACCTCGTCTCCTTCAACGGTAAAATTGCCCATTTGGAGTTTGCACAAGAGCACCAAACATGGGACATTGAAAGGTGGAAGAAAGTTTTATTCTCTGATGAGAAAATATTTAACCTTGACGGTTCTGATGGCTTCCAACATTACTGGCATGACAAGGAGATCCCACCTGAGATGTTTTCTACACGGCACAGTGGAGGGGGCGCCATCATGATCTGGGGGGCTTTTTCCTTCAATGGAAGGCAGGGGGCATCCCTCATGACTGAAGGCCATCGTCTGTGTGGTAATGACTGGGTTTTTCAACAGGACAACGCTGCAGTTCACAATGCCCGCCTGACAAAGGACTTCTTCCAGAGAAATAACATCACTCTTTTGAACCATCCTGCGTGTTCCCCTGATCTAAATCCAATTGAGAACTTTTGGGGTTTAGGGAAGGGAGGTTTACAAAAATGGACACCAGTTCCAGACAGTGGATGCCCTCCATGAAGCCACTTGGAGCAACATTCCCACTAGCCTCCTGGAAACACTAGCATCAAGCATGCCGAAACGAATTTTTGAGGTGATTAACAAGAATGGCGCAGCTACTCATTACTGAGTCCTTTTTTGGAAATTTTATTTCAGTTTTAGGGGGGCTTTGGGTTTTTTTGAGATGTGGTCTTAAACTTTTGATCAGCTGATGAACAGTCTATTTCAGTTTAATGGTTGTTTGCAATAAATTGCTTACTCAAATTTTTTTTCTTGTCTCACTCCCATTTCTTCTTTTTGCATTTTAAAGCACTACTTAGAACCTTCTTAAGATCCAACAGTGCAAAATGTAAATTCTTGCAATTTTTCAACTGGTCTTAAAATTTTGATCATTTTACTATTTTCAGCAACTGAAAAAAACAAATAATAAAAAATCAAACATTTTGGACCACCGTTTGAGTTTTCAGTCAAACTGTTGCTGATTGATCTGAGCAGACTAACAGCACAGTGAAAGAGAGACAGACAGAGCGGAACTTTTCCTCACAGCGTGAAAGTGTCTAATTAACAATCAGTCAGTAGTGGAAAGTGACTTATTTAGACTTCTACAGATTACTTTGCTTTAGTTTCAGTTTCAGTCAGACTTTGGATGGAATTATTTTTAAATACAAGGACGCATCGCTCCATGCAATGATCTCTCCTTTCATCCAGCCGCTCTGTGCCGTCCTTTAATTATTATGATTATTCTCATACAAGTTTACTCTAAAGGGGGGTGTTTGGCAGTAAGGTCTAGTCCTCAATTAAAATGGCCGTTTTAAGTCTTGAGGAGCAAAACTCACCTTCTGAGATGTGCATTAAAATAGTCCTTGATTTGAGATAATGTGGGTTAAAATGATCTGCTTTTGAAGTTATTATTATTCATTCCTGTACAACGTTACAACTACATCAGCAAGTGGTGCTATTGAGAATAACTCCCACTAGAACCTGTGTATAAATAAAAAGGTGGGATAGGAATTAGATTGTTGTTGTGAGGCCATTTCATGCATCCAAATTGTTTGTACTTTGTTGCAATTGTTGAGAATAGCAGCCCTCAGGTTTAACATTGTTTAACCAGGTTTAATTATCCAAATCATATTGTGAAGATTATGTGAAGATGGCCTAGTAGCCTGCAACCTACTACAATTTTAGGGTACACAATGTTTTCATAAATATAATTTCAAATATGAAATAGCTGTTCTTCTGATAATCATTTCCTGTCCTGATCCACCCAATTATATACTGTTCTTGATACATTCTTGGTTTTCTTAGCACCCTCAATCTAACTAATCTGTACTAGTGCAGGTGGCTGTTTCTTGACTTAATCCAAGACGTTAGGTTTTGTAGAAATGCAGGAAACAATTTTTTTCTGGGGTAGGACACCCCAACCCCTCCAAAATTATTTATCTTTCCAAGTTTGCTCCCCCATTTTAAACATAACCAGGTGCCCATGAGTGTGGGTATTGAGGAATGTCACAAATATTTTCCTGTTCACTTAGAGCATTTTGCTACTTAAATATTGTAATAACATTTTCAAAATGCCTGTTAATGTAATGTGATGCTACACTGCTTGAAATGTAGCCCAAAATTAAAAAATGTTAACTGTTTCAAAAACTTGTTATAAACTTTGTACCTAACGTACAGACACAGTTAAAAAAATAACAAAATGTTCTTTAGTATTTTTGCCTCAAATTCTGTCATTTTTACTTATTTTAATTATAGCTTGGAAAAACAAAAGCAGCAACCTTCTTCAAAAGACATATTTTGCGGGAAAAGGAGATGGAACCCCCAATCAGGGCAAGTGTGGACATCCATGAGGAGCAAGTATCCCAAAGTAGAGAAATACTCTCTACAAAAGCCCACAAGTGAACTGGGCACGCCCTTTACACTCTACTTTAGAAGGTAATGATACAATGGACCTTTAATCTTTCATAATGTTACTTACATTATGTGTGCATGAATATTAGGTGATTTTTGTGATATCATTCATAGGTGATGCAGCTGTTGGAGCTGGGGTCCAAAGACATTTTCTTAGCTTGGCAATGTTTAAATTGCAGCATGGATTCAACATAAGCAGTGGTATGTTTTTGTGTTCATTTCAAATGTATTTCAAGTGTTATGGGGATGGTGGTGAAATGAGCCTTTGTGAAGCATTTAAGCTTTTGGCAAATTGTATTGTACTGTAAATAGGTTCAATAATCTAAGCCTTATTTAACAGTGCATGCGAAGACCTGCTGGTGAAATAAATGTAATGCAGTCAAATTAGGAAGATATTCCATTGGATTTGGAATTCCTGTAGATGCGATCACACGAGTTTGAATTTATGTTTGACAAATGTTGAAGATCTTGTTAGATATGATGTTTGATGTTTAGATATAATGATAGATGTTTGTCTGACTATATAAATGGTTTCTGTGATTAATTAATAAGTCAAGTGGATGGATCTCTTACAAATGTAGATTGTAGGATTATTACAGGGTGAAGAGTGTGCTTAGGTTGTGTAAGGTTAATGTAGACATAATAGATCATGGGGACAAAATGGTTTATGACAATAATCCACCACACGTGCTACTAAAACCAACATGTAATGCAACGTTTCTGAAATGTCTAAAACCATTAATCACACAGACAAGGAATTAAGTGGTGTTGTTTCAAAAGTCATCATTCTTTTTATTTTATCCCCCCCCCCTCCCCTGATTACAACAAGCTTTGGCACAGTGGTTAAGATTTAATTGCCAAGCAAGTCTTAAGCATGCTCTGGAGCTTCAGTGTCTAACATAACATCACTAGCTATGTTTACAAAGTGATAGACTTTTGCTTTTTTTGTATTTTAATTTCATAGGTATGACCTTTTTGAGGGAGAGCAGGACCACCTCCTCCCCTCCACCTCCCAGATCCTAGTAAAGAGTGACCTCTTTGTAGTTGGTAGTTGGTTTGTCCATTGTGGGCTACTGTAGAAACATGGCGGACTACACGGAAGGGAACCCGCTCCCTATGTAGTCCGTACCGCTAAATGCCACTTTATTCTACACACTACACCTTTAAAGATGGCAGTTTCTGTCCATCTGTCTGTTAGTTCAAGTCTTTACTCCAGCTCAACGTATCTCGAAATCTATTGGGTGCATTGCCATCACATGGGGGGAGCACATTCATGCTCCCAGAGAATGAACTCTGTTAATTTAGGTGATCTCAGAACCTTTCCTCTAGCCCCACTCTCAGGCCAAAATGTCAAATTAGTATTGGAGATATCACTAAATCTATGTAAAACATTGCCATATGTTGTGAGTGCAGTCATTTTTCTCAAAGGAAGATTCCGCTAAATTTTGATGAGCCTATTACTTTTCTTCATTTTGTTAATGGCTGTGGACAGTTGCATCAACAGGTTAAATTGGACCTGTGGTTATTAAATATTGGTTAATTTCAAAATGTTTTACAGTTTTAACAATATTGTACAGGTGCTAATTAGTCAGTTGAAATGAATATGAACATGTTAGAATGGATTCTTTCCAGAAAATGAAAGAAAAAACTACATTTGGAATTTAGGTTAATCATCTTTGTTCTGTTGGCTCTTAAGCGTGATGGAGATTAACTCCTGTCTGACCAGCAAAGGGACAAAATCAACAATCTTGCCTTTTCCTGGGACCTACCTGCTATAAACCCAGCAAATCACAGCTGGCTGTTCCAGCAATTGATGCAACATGCAGTGAGATTACAGCTGATAGCCAACCCACTTTATGTATTACATTTTGCCTAAATAAAATGAATATAAATTAATGCAACAGGAAGCTTCGCTATTTACTGAATTTTGTTGACTGTTTCAAAATATAGTATAACTGTTTCAAATGCTTGTTGTTTCGCTGCTGCATTTCGTTGGCTCGTTTTTGGCAGTTTGTCATGAGCTTCAAGGAGACTATGTTTTTCATTGAGAGAAAATTATTTTCTTTTTCCTGTCATGGTTTCAATGTACACGCAGCACCATCCTCAGGTACCCAGCCGGAAGCAGATAGGTTACTGTGAGGCAATAATGGAGCCGCAGTCACTAAGTACATATCATATGTGTATCATAGGAGTAACAAAATTTTTTTTCCATATGTTGTCGTGTATGAAAAGACCCTAAATGAACACTGTAAGCAGGCTACTTGATTACTATAAGTGAATTATTTAAACAGCATTTGTATAGGAATGATTCTGTCCCAAGCTTTTTGATCCATATAAGCGGTTGATCACTGTAACCATGATCACCATAAGCAGTTTCCACCTGTATCTCTGGTAGGGGTATCCCAGAATTTTAGTAGCCCTCCCAGCTTATAGGACATCCTATAATTATCAGTTAAAAATCCATTACGCCGTAGCATATATGAATAATCAGTTATTGTCTATGTATTTCTATGTACTTCTTTACCAACACCTGAAACATAATTAAATTAAAAGGAAAACCCCAGGAGCATGTCATATTTAAACTATGCTTTACTACTTCACTTATTAGGCAATAATGAGTCAAATTGTCTGGCCAGGGGATGACAGTGATGATGATGAAGATGATTCATAACTGCTGAGCATCCGGGACCAGACAGCTGGATTCTTAAGGAAGTTTACTGAGACAGGTAAGTTTATCACCCAAATACAGCCCTGCCACAGAAATACTGAAATAGTAATTTCCCACATTTAACAGAAAATTGACACAAAAAATTGGGTTCCGTTTAAACTACAGGGGAAACTTGAGTAATGCTGCAAAATAGTGCTGGAAAAAATATGCCCCCTTTTTCATTAAATCTACGCTAATAGTACATGCATTTTTTTGCAGTAAAATTAGCCCTTTCAATGTGAGAGTCATCAGTGTAGCTCTTCTTTCCACCAGCTTATAGCTAGCCTGTTATTTCCTGATTTGAGTTTTCTAAATTTCTGTACTGGCCCAATTCAGTACCACATAGTTCAGTCTTTTCACATTATTTTCTACTATTTTCTAGCATGTATAATGTGTTTAAAAATAAATCTCTGATTTTCCTTTACACAGAGGAGGCTTTGAATGCTACTTTGTGGATGACCCAGTTGCCTCTTGTTGACTAAGTGGCACCCAATTTTTTCCCCTTTGGCTCAATACTATCACAATAAAATATGTCCATTTACTTATAGACAACACGGTAAAGCAGTGAAATAGAGCTCATCTTTAAAAACACAAATTTCATTAATTTGATGCATTTCTACAGCATTTTTCTTTCTTTCCATTGTTGTTTTGTCTTTGAATGCAGTCTCTCTACCCCATCTCGGACAGCTGACAAAGTTCTGTGTAGGGTGGGAAATCCCTACCAGCAGGATGAAGGTCAGGGTTGTGGAGGGTGCGTACCTAAGGTCTTCCACATGTTTTGGAACATTGCATGTGCCGGGGCACTTCCACAACTACTAAAGACTTTTCCAAGCATGTGGAGAGCTGCATCGCAACCTATGTTACAGGCTTTGGTCTTTACAAAAGAAAATTGCATTGTTCCATTGTTGTAGCCATTTAGTTTATTTTTAGCTTGTGGTTGGCATGTTCATATTTTTTTACATGTAAACATGAATGTGAATATATGTTGAGATACTCTAACCCTTTGCCTAGTACCTGTTTTGTACTGTATTTTGTTGGCAGAGCTGTTTGTGTGTGCCATCTGTAGTTCTTCTGACAGTTGGTTCAGGAAGTTAAAACCAATGGCATGATTAATTCTGTCATGAAAAATTAAAGTCAACATTTTGAAAATGGTCTGTTACTATAGTTGTATTTTCTTTATTGCTTGGTTACCATTGAGTTATTTACTTGCATCCTACAGCACTTTTATAACAGAATTCTAAGAATTTAACCATTGACCATAAAGGACCATACCAGTGATTTTGGATGTTTTTCCCTTTTACTACAACTAGTGCAGTGCCCGTTAAAAATGTGCCTGCTGATTGTTTGTCCTCTGGCCAATACTTCAGCGCATAGAAAAATTAATACAGTTGATGTGAGGTGTGAATGAGTATACACAACAACAACATGAAAGAAACTAACATTCTATTATACACAGATGTTATAAATAATAAGTACACTAATAGTACATAAAAAAATAAAATGTTATTTTCTCATTTCAAGTAAAATAAGGGCTGTATTTAAAAATAAAATAATGTGCATCCTAAAATAAAGCAGATCAACCATATTGGGCTCTTAGACCGTTCCTATTTTCTGTGCCTTTAGTTCGGATTTGAGTGGGTATTGGGCTCTGAGTACTTCAAAAAAGTGGGTGACCAACACTCAACAATGTATCTGAACACCTACTGATCTGCTAAACATGCTGTTCTGTCTAGACACGGGGGGGCGGGGGGGATTCTTGATTAAAAGCTGTTTTCTACTTCTCTCTTTTCTCTGACTCGTGTCATGCCTCGACTCTGGACTCCCCCTGACATGCTGGAATCAGTCGGCAGAGCCCTGAAGCTCTGCCCTGCCCCTGCACAGAGCAGAGCGGCTAGCTGGTTTATTCAAAGTTTATTAAATTAAAAATTAAATAATATTAAATTAATATTCAATGTGTCACATGTCCAAATTGCATTCTCCAAATTGGATCCCCTTTCTTGGGTCCCCATACACCCACCGGGCGTGGAGTTGATCAGATAAATGGTTTAAGAGATACACTAAGGACATACATACAGACATACATACAGAGACTCCTTCCTTCAGTAGAGAGAGATTTCCTCACATTTTACATTGCAAACCACACTGCAAATCATGTGGGGTAGTAAAGGTTTCACAATATATTATCAAAATCCTTTGATTTTTACATTTGAATTTTTGGTTGTAACACCCGCCTTTATAATTATCTACTTCTGCAGCTAACAAAGTCGGATAATTGGCTGCTAAAAGCAAACTTATCCCCAGGGACTATTTTGAATGCATTTTGAAGTCTGAAAAGAAATGGAAACATGCAAAATCACCATTTTAGTACCTTTTAAGTATCAAGTATCAACTGCTAGTGGGAAGTCATGATAATCAAAGAGTAATATTTAAGGTTACAGCAAATAAAGTAGGCCTTAAAAATTGAAATACATTTATTTTCCTTTTCAAAATGAGAATGTAACAGCCATGTCATATAATTCCATCATCCTCTACCCAACTACTTTCCTATTCTGTAAAAAAACAAAAAAAACAAAACACTATGTACTCTCCCATCTATCACAGAGCCACTGCACATATAAAAATAATAGAGAAATACTACATTCACAACATGAACATATACACAAAACAAAAAGTCCAAGTTCTTGACATTTAAGTAAGTACCAGTATGCATTGCGCCTTACACTTCCTGTCTTAATTCAAGGACACTCTCTATGTAGTAGACTACAGCGCTATAACTTTCTGCCCCAAAACACAATGAAGGAGCGGTAGGATTAAAAAGTTGATTCAGTCTTTCCAGTTCTTCAATGCCCAGGGGAGATGCCAGTTCAGGAATCCAGAATGATCCATATCTATTCCAAATTCTCTTTCTCTCCTTCTAAACATGCCCACACACACACACACACACACACACACACACACAGGCACACACACCAACACACTTACCCTCTCCGTTTTGTTTTCCACTCTGGTGTGACTTCAGATAAGAACATTTGCCAGACACCAGTCGTAAATTAAAGGAAGGCTTTGCTTGAGTTTTCTGTGTTTCTTAAGCCAAAGTTTGATTCGATGTTTATTGAGGATATAATCATATTGTAACCTATATATTATTGGTCATGAAGTAATGCCAATCAAACCCTGAATTTTCTGTGTTGAAATATAGCTAAGATACTCATGTATAGATTAAATTGCTACACCTTGCATGTACCAACATTGCCATCCAGTGGTCAAATTTTAGTAAAGCTTTGAACACTGAAGAGAGGCCTCTGTAATAAGTATAATATTTGCTGGCTGTGTTATTTGCTAAATTGCTGTTAAACTCAATATGACTTGTAGTAGAAATTTGATGTGTTTATTAAGGATTGTTTTGATAAGTGAAGAATTAACATTAGTAGTTATAAAATAGAATTTAGTTAACATTAAAAGTAGGTTTGTTAAGTAACTATAGTATATTTTCATTGGACTGTTTAACTTTTGGTATGAAATATGATAGGAGTAGTAGAGACCATGTTAATAGAAATACAGTCAAAAAAACTGCATTTAATTTTATTGTGTAACCTAATCAAGTTGTGCAACTCACGTATTGGGATAGTGATTACATTATGGACATATGTTGTCTCTGAATGTTTTAGGTAATGTATTGAACTGTGCTATTTATGTTTAAATGTGAATGACCATAGTGAAATGTGAAAGCTTTGATTTTAAACTTAATCTAGAGCAATCAATTTAGGGGAGATAACATGTTTTCTCTCAGACCAAGGGTTTGCTATTTGCATGGGAGATTGTCCATCTCCACCCTAAAACACGTCAATGTCAGAGGCCAGGATAAAATCGCATGTCAGCCTCTGCCCTTATGCTTCTTCCTTTTTGTATCTCCAAGGAGATGTGTGTCATGTCTCTAAGGGCTTCTGCCATCTTAACTTTCTCCATACCTTTTTTCTTTCATATCACATGATCTCCTAAGTTAACTTTCTTTCTAACAACAGACTGGCTGCTGGTGGCGCAGGGTTTATCGAGTAGGACACCATTGCTCAACGAGACCTTCTGATGGCAGGAGGCCATCAGAAGTTTTGAAAATGTGAAAAATAATGTCAGAAAATAGTAATTGCAGCTTTAATTATCACAGTAGAAGGGATTTGATATTGCTTATCAGAATTAAGAAAACTAAAATTACGCTGAATTTTTCATGTCCGGCTAGTTAATGGTAGAAACCAATTATTGGCAATAGTGCGTTCAAAAGGAGGGTTTTGAAGTGATTGGACACTAGTAGCTTACCTTTGGAAAGTCTCTGTCATGCTTGTGTGGGGGGTGGTCGGATCAGCCTGTTCAGCAGATCCTAGATTTGATGTGGATTGTGTTGGGTCGTTGATTGTAAGCTGGTTGGTTATTAGCAATAATTAATAATTATCAGACAATTATTAATTAATAAAAATTAAATTATTAATCTGAATTAATAATACGGGGCACCACCCGGAAACCGGGACCAATAACCAAACAATAAGGTAGTCAAACAAGGTTCACTTGGAATGCTAATATCTGAGGGATATACTCCTCGGAGTATAGCAGGTGAAAGGGACTCTGCGGTCCATTAAATCAACAACAAAGTAGCAATTAGGCTTAAAGCTAAAAGCTAACAAACACACAATACATTCTGTCTCTGTCCAGACATAGCCTCTTACGTGATCGCTTCACAAAGCAATTCGGCGTGTGTTTCATCCGTCCTGGTCTGGTTCGGATATTGAGGGGGCCGTCGGCGCTCTGTTGGCGGGGTTTTGACGGCAGCTGATCCTCAGCGGTGTGGCGAGGGAAACAGCGGAGTTGACTTAGTTGAAGAAGAGCGGGGCAGAGAAGTTATCCGCGTTTTCGTGAAGAAATCCTTTTCTTCCTTCTGCAGGCAGTGAGAGCGCTGGGTTGCAACAGCAGCGGATCTCAGATCCGGTGATTGTGTTCGGTTGAACACAGGGAGAAGTTCAGCTCGTCCAGTGAGGGTTGAATATTCAGTCGATGGGGAAAAAGTCCACGTGCACGGGGTTACCTCCTTTAGTAAGCTGGCTCACGGAGAAAGCAAAGCTTCCTTCAGCGCTGTTACGGTGGAAAGGTGATGTTGAATTTGCGCAGCTGCTTCTTAAAGGGGCGGTGACATCACGGCTGTGTTGCCATGACTCCTGGTGGTGTTGGTGGGTCTCTGCAAATCAGAGACCAGGGTTTGAGCTCCCTGCCAAGTTTTCACCTAGGTGCGAACTTGGCGAAGCATCCTGGGAGGTGGAGTCTGTGAGCAGCATTTTGGTGCTGCTCCTTTGTTTCAGGGGACAAAGGACAGGCTTCAGGTTTTACATGTAGGCCTGTCTTTGTCTGACCCCATGGTTGAGGCCCAACAATTGTGATGTAAGGAACTGGCACCACTGGTATTTCCTCTTCATAGACCTCATAGTGGCTGTGAGGTCAAATAAGCTGAAACGGCACATCGGTCCTGAGAAAATGGCCACATTGTCATCATCAGTTATGTACAGGCTGGGAGGACAGACCTTTCAAAGAAATGCATAATCATACCCTGAGCAGTGAGCATGATTCACAACCATTTTGGCTACATGACCTGAACCTCCCACAAACACCATAATATAAACAGCTTACAAATTTTGCTAATTAGTCTAACTTTATTTTTTATACTTATAACCTAACTTCTGTATTTGTTTGATACTGCCCAGCAGACCACAGCAATCTCCCAGAACAAGATCAGGTAATCATTATTAGGATCCTCAGAAGGGCGCGATTTCATCCAACTACTGGCCAATAACCTGCCTCTGTACAACATGGAAGCTCCTGTCAGGCATCATAGTGGCTAAGATGAATAGGCACATGGCCAAATACATGAGCAAGGCCCAGAAAGGAATTGGTAGTAATACCAGGGGAGCAGAGTACCAGCTGCTTGTTGATAGAGCAGTCACCCAAAACTGCAAGACCAGGCAGACCAACCTGTGCACCGCCTGGATTGACTACAAGAAAGCCTACGACTAAATGCCACACACACGGATACTAGAATGCTTGGAGATGTACAACATCAACAGGACACTAAGAGCCTTCATCAAGAACTCAATGGGGTTGTGGAAAACGACTCTGGAGGCCAACTCAAAGCCAATTGTACAAGTTACCTTCAAGTGCGGCATATACCAAGGTGATGAACTATCCCCGCTGCTGTTCTGCATAGGCCTGAACCCCCTCAGCCAGATCATCAAAAAGAGTGGCTACAGATACCAGTTCGGTGAAGTAGAACAACCATCAGTCACCTCCTCTACATGGATGACATGTAGACACACAAGCTGTATGCCAGGAATGAGCGAGACATCAACTCACTGATCCACATCACCAGGATCTACAGCAACGACATCGGAATGTCATTCAGACTAGATAACTGTGGTCGGATGGTATCAAAGAGAGGGAAGATGATCAGAACCGAGGGGGTTGAACTACCAGAAGGCACCTCTACAAATACCTTGGGATCCCTCAGGCAAATGGGAACCATGAGGGGACTGCAAGGAAGTCAGCCACAGCCAAATACCTACACAGAGTAAGGCAGGTTCTGAAAAGTCAGCTGAATGGGAAAAACAAGGTACAAGCCATCAACACGTACGCCCTGCCAGTCATCAGATACCCAGCTGGTATAATAAGCTGGCCAAAGGAGGAGATAGAGGCCACCGATCAAGACAAGGAAGCTCCTCACAATGTATGGAGGGTTTCATTCCAAGTTCAGCACCCTGAGACTGTACACTAAGCAGAACGAGGGAGGCCGAGGACTGGTGAGTGTCAAAGCCACTGTCCAGGACAAAACAACCAAGATCCAGGAAACATATGGAAGATGACCCCCAAAGATGAGCTGCTAAGCGAATACCTCAGGCAGCAGAAACCCAATGATGCAGAGGAGGAACCATCATGGAGGGACAAGCCCCTACACGTCATGTACCACCAACAGATAGAAGAAGTGGCTGAAAAGGCTGGACTGAAAGACAGCACAGAAGCACTAATCATGGCAGCACAAGAACAGGCACTTAGTACAAGATCAATAGAGGTGGGGATCTACCACACCAGACAGGACCCCAGGTGCAGACGGTGCAAAGATGCTCCTGAGACAATAGCAGGGTGTAAGATGCAAGCAGGAACAGCATACATGGAACATCATGACTAAGTGGCGTACGTGAGTATGGGCTGGAAGTCCCAAGATCAGAATGGAAGACACCGCCGAAGGTGGTTGAGAATAACCAAGCTAAGATTCTGTGGGACTTCCAGATCAAGACTGACAAACTGGTGATGGCTAACCAACTGGACATTGTGTTGATCGACAAACAACAGAAAAAGCAAGTGGTGATAGATGTAGCAATCCCAAGCGACAGCAACATCAGGAACAAGGAACATGAAAAGCTTGAAAAATACCAAGGGCTGAAAGAGGAGCTAGAAAAATGTGGGGAGTAAAGGCAACAGTGGTGCCAATGGTAAATGGAGCACTGGGGGCTGTGACCCACAAACTGTGTGAGTGGCTCCAGCAGATTCCAACAACATCTGAGGTCTCTGTCCAGAAGAGTGCAGATACTGCACAGAATACTCAAACTCCCAGGCCTCTGGTAGAGGACCCGAGCCCCCCCCCACCCATTGGGGCTGGGTGAGAGGGGGATTTTTTTAATGTATATACATATACATATAAAGACGGGTCACAAATTAAAGGAAAAACCGATATAGGCCTGAATGCTTGACCCCTACAGTGAGGGGATCCGGTGGCTCTGTTATGCTTTGGGGGGCATTTTGCTGGCATGGTTTGGGTCCACTAGTCCCCTTAGAGGCAACGGTCACTGCAAATCAATAAAAAAGTTGTTCTGAGTCATCACCTTTATTCTATGATGAAACATTTCTATCCTGATGGGAGTGGTCTCTTCCAGGATGACAATGCTCCAATTCACAGGGCACAAGGGGTCACTGAATGGTTTGATGAGTAAGAAAATGATGTGAATCATATGCTATGGCCTTCGCAGTCACCAGATCTCAACCCAATTGAACAGGAGATTTTGATTTTGAGATAGGAGATTGTGGACTGAGGTGTTAGACAGTGCTCTCCACCACCATCATCAAAACACCAAATGAGGGAATATCTTTTTTAAGAATTGTGTTCCAAGGGCATTGATTCTACAAGTCTCTGGAACTCTTCTGGAGGGATGAATGGTTGGACCTTTCTGTTTTGGCAGATATGTCTGATGAGGCGATTAGGCTATTGTAGGCAATTATTGGCTGTTGATAGGATCTGTGGCCATGTGAGGACATTTATTATATTCAGTTAACATTTCCAAAACCATGGCCTATGATCTGTTAACATGTAGGCTACCGTTGTATCCACAAATCACACCGGACTCAAGATGAACTTTTTTTTTTTTTTAAAGGAGGATTTTTATTCTGAAAGAATAAATAAAAACAAACAGTGATTTTGCTGGTCTTCAGTATTTTTACTCTGGCTGTAACTGCCAACTTATCTGGCTTAGAACAATGTAGCCTACAATATGGCAGCAATCACAGTATTGTATCAAAATCACAATATCCCAAAATAATGATACATTATCTAAATAATTCCAATTAAAATCAATAAACTATCAGAATTCCAAAAAAACATAAAACAGGCTTATATAAAGTATTAGAAATTATTAATTCTGATATATCAAAAGGTATTAAAACTCATTCTTTGACCTGCAATTCTTATGACTAGTATATATTTCATAGAAAACAATAAAATTAACCCAAAGATTATAATAAATTCAATGTTAAGCATTACAAATTAAACTAATTATTTTCTATAGGTTTACTAACTACTAAAATAATGCATTATCTGCTCAATACTATGTATCTTAGATGTATTTATAATGTCGCTTGATTCTGCACTCTATTCACATCCCACTAGCCCATTAATGTTTACTGTTGCTATGGCAGCAAAGGACAGTTGATGTTAGCATATATTAGCTAGCTTAACTTAATCGTCCGATCAACAATAACCCAAAAAATTTCAATTTGGCTTATTTAAACAAAATCAACAACTACTAACAGTCATAGTCCCTAAAACCTTAGTTATTGTTAGCATTAGCGATGGTTGTGACCACACAGTTAACATCCAAAAGTCCTCCAATAAAAACACAAGGCTTGACTTTTCTTGTATTCTCTTTTGGTTTTTTGCTTTTGTTTGTAAAAAGAGAAATTGTCTCCAAGGCAGAAGCATATTAGAAATACATTCAGCAACAACATGTATCCTGCACTGTCCATCTTGCCTGTCTGTGCTCAATTGAAGAAAAGGCTAAGCTAGTGGAGGAGACAGAGGAGAGCAGCACAGAGTTGGACAGAGTACTCACTCTGAAAATGAACAGTGATTTTGCTGTTCTTCAGGTCTTTATTAATATTCTCTTATCTGGGTGTAACTGCCAACTGAAGAATGCAGCGTAAGCCCACAGCTTATATACCCACAGTTGCTCTTGTGCCTTTACTTGACTCAGAAATGCATTGTATTGAATGGGGGGTATCTGTAAAGATAATTAATAATAATGGGGCACCACCCAGACACCAAACAGTAAGGTAGTCTCATAAAAGGAGTTCACTTGGAATGCTAATATCTGAGGGATATCAGCATTCACGGGTGAACATAGAAGGTTTACGTCCAAGCTCTGACTCTCTCAACCAGCTGCTTATCACAATAAGTAAACACAATAATTACAGAAGACTTGTCTTTAAAGATATAACAGTGTTTATTAAACAATAGCAAAGTTAACAAAGTTAGCTGATGCTTTGATCAATAAATTACTATCCTAAAATCTAATTCTACCTAAGCAAACATACATAAAACAACAGCTATACACAGTTAAAACACACATGTAGGTGTATGTGTGTGTGTGTGTGTGTGTGTGTGAGACAAGATGGTGGACGTGATCTGGGATGATAACGTTGCGTGAGAGTTCAGATGGCGGACGTGACTACAGGAGGACGTCACGTCATACAAGAACCAAATGGCGGATGTGACAGCGGTGTCTTGGTTAGAACAATAGCAAGATGGTGCTGACTGGCATCTCTGTGCTCTACTCTTGCCCAAGTCAGTGTGTGTTACCAAATTACATGTGTCTGATGATAGATGACGAGGGGTGGAGTGTTGCTGTGTCCCACGTTATCTGACCACCAGATGTGCAAAAGGTGTGAGCATTGTGTATGTGGTTGTGTGTGCGTGTGTGTGAGTATTAGTAACATGAGAGGGAGAAAGAAAGGAGAAGAAACGTTGGCTCACGGCAAAGTCCTGCAACCGTGTGAAGAGACCAGCAGCTGCTTTGTCACACAGAGAGTGTATGTACGGATGGCACTCTGTAAAGCACATTGTCTGGACTGTTAACAGACAAAGCAACCTGCTTTCTTGCTTGTGGTGGCACAATACATGGCAGTCCCGAGTGGGACAACAAAAATCAGCTTAGCATGGTGAACACAACTAAACAAGCAGCAAACTTCGAATACTCCTCGGAGTATAGCAGAACAAAGGGACTCGGCGGTCCATCTATCACATCACAGCAAACAACAGCAATGAAGCTAAAAATAACACACACTTTCATAACCTATCTCTGCCCAGACTTAGCCTTACTTGTGTCGCTTAAGAAAGTGAGTAGATGTGTAACAGTCCGTCTTCCGGGTCCGACTCCGACAGATGCTGACGGGGCCGTCTTCACGGTGGGTTTGACGGCAGCTGATCCTTGCGGTGTTGCAGGGAAAACAGCGGAGTTGACTCAGTTAAAGATGAGCAGGGCACGGAGGCTGTCCTTCGTCTCTCTGAAGAAAACCTTTCTTCCTTCTTCAGGCAATGAGAGCACTGGGTTGCAGCAGCGGTTTGTCTCTCGGATCTAATGATTGTGCTCAGGTGAACATGGGGCGAAGTCTCAGCTCGTCCAGTGAGGGGAGGCTCTTCAAACTCGGCAAGGGGGAGATTTTTTTTTTGGATTATCACAGTCTGGGATATGTCAGTGATTAGCAACAACATTGATTTTTGATGCAGTGTCAGATTTTTTTTTAAATCACAGAGGACAAACATGTTCCCTTACTAAAACTGCCATAGAAATACTATATATTAATATTATTTTCCACTTTCACTGAGTTAAATTTTTTAACTTACTTCAGTCCCATAAGGATTTGAGTGTCTGTACACAAAAACTACAATTTTGAAGCCAGGACTCTAGATTGAAAGCCTGATATATTAGAATGCATTATTTTATGTTGTAATGGCTGTGGGATCAAAAATTTGGTTTTAATGGATTTAAATGGGGACATTTCTGTTCTTAAGGAGCTTAATGTCATTATTTTGATTTTTTATTAAAGACTTAATATAGGAAATGAAGATCAACTTCCAAAATTGGACAAAAAATCTACACCCTTATTAAATTTGATGCCATATGCATTAACACAGCCAAAATTATCACAAAATCCATGTCCCTAGTGAGGCATAAGGGCTAATGAGGGAGAAGGAGTAGGTGTAACTTTTAAGAATTTTTAAGGAAGTAATCAAAATTTTATGAGGAAAAACCATATCAGACACACATTATTAGTGAAAGCAGAGTATTTTTATGTGTCTTCTCTAAATAAATCTTTAAAAATTTCTTCAGTAGGAACCAATTGACCTGGGGCTGAGTGCCACAGACAGGGCAGCAGGGAAGTCAGAAGTAAAGGCCAATTCATTTTTTCCACATTCCCCATCCACAGACAGCTGTGGACTTGCACACAGACTATGGACACAGTTCAATACATACTACAATCGGGGGTCCGCAGACACAGACGTGTTCCACATGTTTTCCATAGTTGTAAAATCCAGTCTGTGAGTATTACAAACCGCTGTGCAGTATTTACTGATAAGCCTTTAAACGCAATAATCTGTTACTCCAACCAGACTTGCTGGATTGTATTTCATTGTCTCACTTTAAACACCATGCCCACACCAACAGAGCCCCTTGTATTGTTTTACACAGGACTGTTTTCAGTCTGAATGCAGCTGAGGAGTTCCTGTATGTTGCTGAACAACAAGAAAAAGTCAAAAAAGTGACCTTAATGAGAATAGGAATACAGTACATACATACACGAGACAGGCATTCCTGTGCTTTTCTAGCACATGCGCAGTTGGCGTACACAATGCGTCTGCAGAGAGGGTCTGCCGTCTTGGAGGACCCTCACGGCCATGTTGAAAGATGGACGGACACATTGTTGGTTTAGGTCCTCATGTGATTTATTTACAATAAGAAAAATACAGAATAACACCAGCTTATGATTTAATCATCTCTGACTGTAGCCCTTATGTAGCCCTGGTGTAAAATTAAGGCATTAAAACTTATTTAGTTCCTAATCAATCTAGATGAAAATAATTTATTAAGGCAATTAAACTGAAAGTTATTTAAATTAATAAAGAAAGGAAAAAAAATTGTTAACTGGGAGATTAAGATAATTTAGATCATATTATCATAGATAAAGTAGGATGTAAATAGTTGAATAAGTAGTTAAAATAAACAGTTCTAAACAATATTGACGGCAAATACTCAAGTCAAGTCAAGTCAAGTGTCAAGTGTACTTTATTGTCAAAAATCTATGTAACAGGGTTAGCACAGAAGTTTGAAATTGCGTTTGACCAGCCTCCAATGTGCAGTTTAAAAATAAAATAAAATATAATACAATACACACTCACACACACACAATATTTACCAAAAATCTCCTGAACAATAAAATACACACACACTCTCTCTCTCTCTCTCTTACATACATACACACACACACATAAGCAGCAGCAGAGAGTACAATCAGTGGTCATATAGGTTGAGACCTGTAGTGCAGATGCATTATAAGGTGCAAAGGGTAAAGTGCAACGGCATGGTGAATAAATAATTATAATTGTTCGTGGAATGATAAATATTTAGGGAATGTTTTCTTGAGATGATCATGTACTTTTCATCTGTGAGTTCAGGAGTCTGACAGCTTGTGGAAAGAAGCTGTTTCCCAGTCTACTTGTGCGGCACCGCATGCTGCGGTAGCGCTTCCCTGACTGTAGTAAGGAGAACAGTTTGTGCGCTGGGTGAGTGGGGTCTCTGATAATGTTCATCGCTTTCTTGGAACAGTGTGAAGTGTACAGGTCCTGAATGGCTGGTAGTGGTGATCTGATGATCTTTTCTGCTGTCCTCACCACCCTCTGCAGCGCCTTCTTGTCTGCAGCTAGACAGCTGCCATGCCAGACAGAGACACTGCTGGTCAGGATGCTCTCAATGGCACCCCTGTAGAATGTGGTGAGTGCAGATGTGGGGAGGTCGGCTCTTCTCATCCTCCGCAGGAAGTGGAGTCGTGTGTGCGCCTTCTTGACCAGGGCGGTGGTGTTGGTAGACCATGAGAGATCATCTGTGATGTGCACTCCCAGGAACTTTGTGCTTCTCACAGACTCCACTGCACTGCCGTTGATGATCAGTGGGATGTGTGTTGGTTGTTTTTTCCTGAAGTCCACAGTAATCTCTTTTGTTTTGTTGACATTGAGAAGCAGATTGTTCTTCTCACACCAGTTGATGAGTTGCTGTACCTCCTCTCTGTATGCTGAGTCATCGTTGTCTTTGATGAGGCCAACCACTGTTGTGTCATCCGCAAATTTGATGATGTGATTCATTTCAAATCTGGCACAGCAGTCGTGGGTCATCAGCGTGAACAGCAGGGGGGACAGCACACATCCTTGCGGGACCCCGGTGTTTATGATGGTGGTCGCTGAGGAGTTATTTCCGACTCTGACTGTCTGCGGTCTGCCTGTTAGAAAGTCCAGCAGCCAGTTGCACAGTGAAGTACTGATGCCTATTGTACTCAGCTTGTTCACCAGATGTTGGGGGATAACAGTGTTGAACGCAGAGCTGAAGTCAATGAACAGCATCCGCGTGTGACTGTTTTTGTTCTCCAGATGAGCCAGGCAGAGGTGGAGTGCTGTTGCTATGGCGTCATCAGTGGAGCGCTTGGGGCGGTAGGCAAATTGGTATGGATCCAGGGTAGTGGGGAGGGTGGATGTTATGTGGGCTTTTACCAGTCTCTCAAAGCACTTCATCATGATGGGAGTGAGTGCTATGGGTCTGTAGTCGTTCAGTGATGATGCTGGTGACTTCTTTGGTAGTGGTACGATGGTGGTGGCTTTAAAACTTGCTGGTATGATGGCTTGATCCAGAGAGATGTTGTAAATGTCTGTGAGGACATCTGTGAGTGAGTTCGCACAGTCTCTGAGCAAGCGCCCGGGTATGTTGTCTGGACCTGCAGCTTTCCTGGGGTTCACCTTGAGTAGGGTCCTCCTCACGTCCGCTGAGTCCAGTCGAAGTGTTGTGCTGTCAGGGCTGACGGGGGTCTTTGTGGGTGTTGTGGTGTTATTTTCTTCAAACCGGCTGAAGAAAGTGTTCAGAGAGTTGAGGAAGTCTGTGTTGTCCTCGCACGGTGGGGGGGATGGTTTGTAGTCTGTGACTGACTGGATGCCTTGCCACAGGCGTCTTGAGTCCTTGGTGTCAGTGAAGTGCGAATTAATTTTTTGTCCATATGCACGCTTGGCTGCTCTCACGCCGCGGTGCAAGTTGGCCCTGGCAGACTTTAGGGCCTCCTTGTCCCCAGACTTGAAAGCAACGTTGCGTGCCCTCAAGAGCTCACGTACCTCCCTGGTGAACCAGGGTTTTTCGTTCGCTCTCACTGTAATGTCCTTGGTAACGGTTACATCTTCCATGCACTTTGTTATGTATCCAGTTACAGAGTCTGTGTATTCGGTAAGGTTGACGTCCTGGTTGGTGGTGGCCGCCTCCCTGAAAACAGACCAGTCTGTGCGTTCAAAACAGTCCTGTAGAGCTGCAGTGGAGCCCTCTGGCCAGGCCCTGATCTGTTTAACAGTTGGCTTGCTTCTAAATAAAACTAAAATAAACTAAATAAAAAAACAAAAACAAATTGTGCCTTTAGTTTCAGCTAGATCAGAGGACGCCATTGCTGACCGGAAAGGAATTTGTGTGCTTTCTGATGAGGATTTCACCTCTGCAGCTGCATCTGTTTTCATCTTGCGGACCACAAACTGTTTCTCCAGGACTGTCACTGAACTGTGAGTTGGACTTTGTGTCTTTGCTCTGCTGAGGATAAGGATTTTGTCAGTCACACCACACCCAAGCAATGCACACTTTTTTATTTTTGTGTGTGTGAGAGTGTGTGGGGCCACTGTGGAGTTCAGAGTCCAGTTAAGTATTTGATCTGAGTCTGCTGTAGAGAAATAGTGGTAAAAGTGTGATAAATAGGGATTTTGCAAAATAAATCTGAGAGGATTTAAGTTTGTGTTGATGTATTTTGTCTTATATTTTGGTTTAAGTCAATTAAGTTTTGCATATTTTCTCAGGTAATTTGATTGATTTGCTAATTTTGGTTAAGGTAATTTTGTTTAATATTATTTCGAAAGATACTATTTGTTATTTTAAAGGGGTCTAATTTGTGTTATTTGTTTTTGTTTAATGCCAAATTAGGGCTGTCACGATATCATATTTTCACAACACGATTATCATGGACAAAAGAATTCACGATAACGATATTATCATGATATCTAGAAAATTTGAAAAAAAAAATGCTATCAGTCAAATCATCTTTAACTTTGTTTATTGTGTGTTTTGCCTATTTTCTGGCAAATGAATTACACTTAAAATACGAGTGTAGAGAGGTGGAGAGAGAGTCGGTAACCATAACTGTACAGTTTGAAAGAAGTTTGAACACACTGAAGTTTTTATTTCCACCTGAATATTTTTGCAAACAAATGCCTGCAGATGACCTACCGCTGTGACTTATTAGCTGGACTCCAGCATGGATCCATACCTAGTCCAAGTTCAAATTTAATAAGAATACGACAGAAAATTAATATATTTTACATGTTTTGGGGTATATCTAGGTATCTTCCAAAAAAAGGCCATTTAGAGACACCAAATATGCTTCAGAGTAAGCATAAACGCATTATAGTGCTTAGTTCCCTTGCTGAAACTAAACTTTGTGCATATAAAATAGTCAAAACAAGTGCTGTGGTGGAAAAGCAGTTCATATAAAAAGTAAATCACAGCAAACTGTTTATATTTACATCATATCCATGTTCTGGCTTCATAAAAAGCAATAAAATGCAACATATGGTCATTTTTGGAATTTCATTGGCTATATGAAGCACCAGTATTGGCTCGGTCTTTACACAAAAGAAGAGGGGCAGGCACCTCCTTTCAACGCAGACTCTCGTTGGCTATTGTAGGCTGTGGACAGGACATGGAAGCTCCTATTGGGTCAAGTGGGGTGTCAATCGAAAGGTCAGAGTGCAGCCGCCGATGTGGCTAATGTTTACATGCTAACGCAAGTTATGATGGATAATACGTTAGACATCTGATACGACCTCTGCCGGATAATTTGAAATGATGCAACAGCCGTTCGTGGATTTATTTATTTATTTTGGACTAAAAAGCTTTCCAAATATGTGTCGCATGACTCACTTAAAGACAAGACTTGTGTACATAGCGTAGTTGTGTACCTAACAGTGTGACAGCCCGTGGTTTGGCCGTCGAAATGTTAAGGGTTTTAAGAGGCGCTGGATTATTTACACAATATTATCATATGTGTATTATTAACATGATATCAATATTTCATTTGTTAAATATCACGGTTATCGTCAATACATATTGCAACACCCCTATTTCAAATAAAAGGGTAAATATTATTTGTACACCCAAAAAGCAGTCAGTAGACTGTTATCCCTATTGCTTTCAAAGTGTTGTCTGGGGTCAAATTCAATTTTTTTATTTAAACAGATAAACCTTCATGGTAGCTACTTTGGGAAACCAAACCCAAACACTCCATCATCGCAGTCTAAAATCAGTTACAGCAACTTAGATGTAGTATAGAGTGTTAGGTTGCTACACATATAATAATAATAATAATAATTATAATAATAATAATATTTATTTGTACAACACTTAGAAAATAGTAATTGAAAATAACCTAGCTTCCACGGATTCCGCTCCAGACCTGCTTCCCTTGCACCAGCCCAAGCCTCAGCCCCAGGTTCCTAGCTAGTAGCCCAAGCCTCAGCCCCAGATTCCTAGCTTCCAGTCCAAGCCTTAACCCCAGGTTTCCCAGCTACCAGTACTAGTTTCACCCAGCCTGCTTTAAGTCTAGAACCACCAACATTCCAAGACTCCCTAGACATGCCGGGGGGTAATCTTTACCTCCGGGCACAACAGTGTTGGAAATCCTAAAAATGTCATTTCTTGACGCAATGAAGTTGTTCATTAGGGCCTGAGCATGAAAGTGCCAGGGGCCCAGTGGTCCCTGACACACACATACCCACTCCCGCTTGCATGTGTTTTCACTGTACATAGTTATTATTTCTTAGGTAGTACTAGATTTTCAGAGTGATTTATTGATCAAAGCATCTGCAACTTTGCTATTGTTTAATAAACACTGTTATATCTCTTAAAGACAAGTCTTCTCTGATTATTGTGCTCATTTATTCTGAAAAGTGGCTGATTGAGAGAGTCGGAGCTTGATTTCAAACCTTCATTGTTTAATTGTGGATGCTGATATCCTCAGATATTAGCACTCTTCAGTGAACCTTATGAGACTGCTTTATTGTTTAGTAGTTAGTCCAGGTTTCCAGGTGGTGCCCTGTATTATTAATTCATATGAATAACTTTATTTTTATTAATTAATAATTATCTCTTATAATAATTATTGCTAATAACCAACCTGCTCCCAATCAAGTACCCAACACTGTCACGGTGCACTGTCCACACACTGCACCTAAGCACTTCATGCACATTTTCACCATTTACACTGCAATTCTTCTATCAAATCTAGCTAGCTCTAGCTTGTGATATGGCAGCCTTTTGATATGCCTGCTTATCAAAAGATATCTAAACAATGGATGTTGTTTCAGTTTCTATGAGGGGTAAAAATGGCCAAGGTCATTGGTTCGGGCATAAACAAATTTTTTTTTTTTTTTTTTTTTTTTTTTTTTTTAATCCCACACACACCATAATTCACTAGATGATAAACTAATTTTAGAAAAAGTCATGAACTGAGGGATGTAGGGGTTTTATAACAGCGTTATATGCATTTGAAAACACCAGGGGGGTAAAACTGACCCCTTGGCAGTTCTAGTGATAGTAAATATCTTGTCCTACCTTGTCCTCCTTGCCTCTGTGTGTCTGCACTTGGGTTCACCTGCTCCACCCTCCCGTAACAAGACAATTTCAACCAGGTATTAGATATTTGTTTTTATTTCCCAGAGGGTATTATTCGAGAATAAAGTTATTTATAGGCACAAAACATTGTGATATGTGAGAAATGCTTTAATTATTTGAAATGATGTAATCTCTCCTTTTTTTTTTTTTTTTTTTTTTTTTCTCCCCACAGCTAGTGAGTGACATCCTGACCCAAATTTGTCCTCGGCTGTCGTGTTGGGTTATCATGCTGGCATACTCCATGTGCATGAGACAAAGGCATGCCTGCAAGCAGTCACAAAGCCTGATAACAAGGAAAGGCACCAAGTCAAACAGGTGTGAAATCCGGCAGTCAAACTCTCGACTCCCATTGGACGAGACCTGCTGGAAACGCACAGGGGATTTCCCTTTCCGGCCATGACGTCACTGAGACTATAAACACTCCACTCACTGTCTGAATTTTACTTCCCATTGCTTGCACAGCTAATGTAAGGAACTAACTCCCGTATGTGCGGCGTAGTTATAGTGGCATACAATCTCAGCCTCGCTGGACGAGTAGACATTTGTGTTCAACTGAGCATGTTACTGGTGTTGGGGTTTATAGTGAGAGAGCCTCATACAGGAGCACCACTTGTTGGGAGGTGCATTGATTGTAAGCTGGTTATTAGCAGTCATTAATAATTATCAGATAATTATTAATAAAAATTAAATTCTTAATATGAATTAATAATACAGGGCACAACCCGGAAACCGGGACCAATAACCAAACAATAAAGGTAGTCTCATTAACAAGGTTCACTTGGGATGCTAATATCTGAGGGATATCAGCATTCACAAGTGAACAGTGAAGGTATGAAATCAAGCTCTGGCCCTCTTTCTCAATCAGCCACCTTTTACAATAAATAAGCACAATAATTACAAAAGACTTCTCTTTAAAGATATAACAGTGTTTATTAAACAATAGCAGTTAACAAGTTAGCAAATGCTTTGATCAATAAGACACTCCTAAAATCTAATACTACCTAAGCAATAATACAGCCATGTACAATGGAAACACATGCAAGCTGGAGCGTATGTGTGTCTGTGGGTGTGAACAAAATGGCGACTGATCTGTGAGATGACGTCAGGTGATCTTAAGGACAGCAGGCGTGATCTCGCGAGACGGAATCACGTGATAGCCAAATAGTGGCTATAACTGTAGTGTCTGTTACAACAATGGCAAGATGGTGCCGCCTGGGGGTCGGCGTCTCTGCATTCACCCAATTCAATGTATCAAACACGTGTCTGCTGGTAGATGACGAGGGCAGAGCGGCGCTTTGTCCCACGTTATCTGACCGCCAGATGTGTAAGAACAAATGTGTGTAGGTGTTAGTAGCAAGAGGGGGAGAGAGAAGAGGAGAAGAAACGCCGGCTCATGGCAAAATCCTGCGATCGTGAGGGGAGAGCAGCGGTTGTCTGTCCACAGAGAGCATGCGTGCAGACGGCAGCCTGTGACGCACGTTGTCTGATTTTGATCAACAAACAACTTACTTTCTCACTCACAATGGCACAAACACAGCAGCAGTCCCGAGTGGGACAAAACACAAAAACAGTCTAGCGTGGTGAACACAAACTAAACAGGCAGCAAACTTTAAATACTCCTCAGAGTATAGCGAGAAAAAGAGACTCGGCGGTCCGTTAAATCAAACAACAACTAGCAATTAGGCTTAAAGCTAAAAGCTAACAAACACACATTTAATTCTGTCTCTGTCCAGACATGGCCTCTTACATGCTCGCTTCATAAAGCGATACGATGTGTTTCTTCCGTCCTGATCCGGTTCGGATGCGGACGGGGCCATCGGCGCTCTGTTGGCGGGGTTTTGACGGCAGCTGATCCTCGGCTGTGTGGTGAGGGAAACAGCGGAGTCGACTTAATTGAAGAAGAGCGGGACAGAGAAGTAATCCACGTCTTCGTGAAGAAAATCCTTTTCTTCCTTCTGCAGGTAGTGAGTGCTGTGTTGCAATAGCAGCGGTCTCTCTCTCGGATCCAGTGAATGTGTTAGGTTGAACACAGGGAGAAGTTCAGCTCGTCCAGCGAGGGTGAATCTTCCATCGATGGGGGGGGGGGGGGTCCACGTGCACAGGGTTACCTCCTTTAGCAAGCTGGCTCACGGAGAAAGCAACGCTTCCTCCAACGATGTTACTGTGGAAAGGCGATGTTGAATTCGCGCAGCTGCTCAGACAAAGGCATGCCTTTGTCTGACCCCATGGTTGAGGCCCAACACCGGATCTGAATAAGGCCGCTGTGCAACCCAGCGCTCCTGGTTTGCCTGCAGAAGGAAGGCAAGGACGCAGACAACTTCTATGCACCACTGCCTTCCGACCGAGTTGACTCTGCTGTTTTCTCTGCAACGCTGCAGAGAATCAGCTGCCATGAAACCCGCCAACAGAGCGAGAGAACGGCCTACCAGCATCCGCACAGAGGAACCAAGCCAGACCCAACTGAAACACACCCTACTCGTGTCCTTGAGCAACACAAGTAAGAGGCTTAACTCTGGACAGAGATAGGATATTAAAGTGAGTTATTTTTGGCCTCAGTGCTGTTTGTTGTGTAGTTAACGGACCATGAATCTGGTTGTTGCTGCTGAGAATACTATGAGGTATTATTGCTGATTGCTGCTTGTTTGGTTGTCACCCTAGACTTATTTGTGTTCCTCCAACTGCTTTGCGTTAGCTCGCCATCGTAAGTGAGACCATGGGTTGCATTTTATTTGTTGAAATCAGACTGGAGCCAACGAATAAGTATGTTCACACGCCACATTTGTGTAAATAAAAGCAAGCTTCACTACTTCCCACAATCTCTGAGATCTCGTCTTTTCACCCTTTCCTCTACCTTCACCTTTAGATGCTCACACACAGTAAATGACTACAGAGTAGCACATGTTTTACTGGCGGTCGCCATTAAATCTCAGCCTCTTGTGTATTTTAAGGTACTTTCCATGATATTGATCAATAACTAAGCATCTGATGGCGGGGTACCTTTTTTATGAGGAAGTGAAATTGTGGAAGTTAGATTGTATCATAGCTGAATGTGGTTATATGTAAAGGTCACTTCTTTGGAACTTCTGTATTAAAAGGTTATTGTGATTACTCATTAAAGGCTGTGTGGCCATTCATTTTTAATATTACATTAAACAGGTTTTGAAATAACTTCTCCTTCAGTTCATTAAATCCCTGCAGCATCTGAAGGCGGCAGCAGGACTGAAATGTTGATAAATCCACAGCCTCTACAAGTGCTGCACCAGAGTGCAATGCCGTTACACACCGTGTTCACTGTGTTTATCTTAATTAAACCATCTCATGACACCAGGCCGCTACAGTATAACCACACACATCAGACTGGTTGGTTATAACTCGATATTCTGCCTTTTTATGAAGGAGACATCGGGTTACCAGTGCTCATCAGCCTATTTTACAACTTTCTTTTTAGCAAAAGTAGCTTCTCATGTTTTATCCTTGAAACACATTACAGTGCAAACACTGTAACATTAAGCGTAACATTAATTACTAAACTATGAGGTGAAATATAATTATTGCTGTAGTGTTGATCCAATTAAATCATATAAACGGCTTCACCAAATCACTTTCTTAATTTTTTATTTCTATCGTTATTATTGTAATTAACTGATGAAAAAATCTACTCCAACTGTCTTTGGCTGCAGATTTTTGGTGATGTGTGTTCATGTCGTGACACTCTGAACCATCCAGACATTTCCTGAAGTAAAGCTTTCCGTTTGCTGAGCTGTCGTTATCGCATTTAAATGTGATTAATTTGGTATAGCTGTCTCAGAGCTATGAGAGTAGTGATGGGACTGGCTGACAGAGTATTTTGTAATCACCACACCCACTGATCAATATTCACCTCCACTCAGCCGTTTTGCACGTTGTGCTGCTGCACATACATGAACCAAAATAGTAGGTGTGCATGGAGACATCCACACTGTCTGTGTGCCTCTGCTCTTTGCATTTGTTATTCAAATTTCTACTGAGGGTGCAAACTATTGAACTGAGGGTGCAATGCATGCTTTTGCACCCTCGCACAACTGGGCCTGGCCACTGAGAAGGAAAATTTCAACACATCGCCAGTGTGCTGGAATAGCAGTCTGGTTGCCATAGTAATGGATTATGTCAGACTATTAACCACACCCCCATATTGCCCATATTGGCACTGAAAAAAGATCCACTAAAAAATTAAACAGACATTAAAAAAATTACAATCTTACATCTTATTTTATTTTGATATTTTTTGCATTAGGATGTGTTTTTCAATGTTCAGATTTTTTCTTGTCTTTTTTCAGTGACAGATTTTTTTTTTTTTTACGTTGTCAGTATTTTTTCAGTGTCACTGGTTTTCAGTTTCAACTTTCTGTTTTTCAGTTCCAACTTTTTGCCAGCATTTTGGCGTAGAGAGGAGGGCCCTTGCTCGGCCTACATTACCCAGTGCACCTTGTGGCGCAATGAAGATTGGATATCTGGGGGCAATGGCATCATGGTGGACATTTTGAGCACACACATCAGAGTAGTCGGTTATAACTCTATTATTCTTTTTTATGAATGACAGGTTGGCTTAGCAGGGCTCATCATAGCCTCTTTTCCAACTTTTTTTTCAGCAAAAGTAGCGTCTCATGTTTTATTCTTGAGACACACTGCAATGCAAACACTTGTAGGAGAACCAGTTGGTCTTTGGGTGTCATGCAATCTCCACAAGAGCCTAGAGAAAGTCTAGGTTCAATCAACAACAACCTCTAACCTCCAAGACATGGATGTATATTCAACTTCGCCTGGAAATGCCTTCAGGTGAACTGAGTATCCTCCCATCACATTAAAGTGTCAGTTTTGACACTTCACAGAACCATCTCCTCACTTCCAAACTCTTCACAAACTGTGGGGGACAATCCCAAGTGAACTTTCCAACACTAAGGAACTGCTACACTCCTATCAACTCGAGGTCAGAGTACACTGATCAAAGGATCAATTTTTGGACAAATGCAGAGAGACTGTTATCATAGTGAAACCTCATAAATTTGTTTGAGTGGGGACCACTCTAACTATGTTCTCTACCCACCTTCTAATGTCATACATGCACCCACACTCACATTCCAAAGCACATCCCTCTGTTGCTCTCACCTTGGTTCCCCTGCTTCCAGATAAGGATAGGCCAGACCGGTGCCATAAATCAAGCTGAATCTCAGCGTGACTTTCTGTGTTACCTAAAGACAGAAGTTAAATTCAAGGCTTCATAAGTTTATAACCATCTTGTAATCTACACAGTATTAACCACAAAGTAATGCCGAATCAGGCATTGGTGATATCTGTACATAGAGCCCCAGAGGCAGCGCTGTTGTTCTGTCCAGTAAAAAAACATGAAGCTTCACTTTACACTCAGACAAACTAATGTGACAGCTACAATTATTAGATTTCATCTGTGAAACCAACATTTATCTTCCAAAAGGAAATATATCATATATCAAAATGTTGCAGAGACATTAGAGCCAGCGGTAAATCACCAAAGAGCTGCACTAATCAGTTCATCAGTTCATGTTCTCCCCGGGATGCTGATGCAGGACTCCGGCTGCTAGCAGCTAATATGACTGGCCGGTCTCACCCAGCCAGCAGCTCTTCACATCTCCAAAAATGTTGCAGCAGATTTACAAACAGGTGCTATTTAGATAAAATGACCACAAATTGGGAATCTACATGGTTACTTTCTCACCTGAAAAAATATTAAATCTTAAAGTGTAAATAAAGTGACATTAACAGTCCTAGAGCGAAAATTAAAACAGTCTGACTCAAAATCTTCACCATGATGCCATCGCCCTCAGATATCCAATCTTTGTCATACCGCAAGGCACACTGGGTAATGTAGACCCAGTAAGCACCCTCCTCTGTACACCAAAATGCTGACAGAAAGTTAGAACTGAAAAACCAGTGACACTGAAAAAATACACAATACTTGTGAGTCGATCAATTCATTGTTTGTTTGGCTCTGCACATGAGATTTGTTGACAATAAGAAAAATATAGAAAATCACCACCAATATCCATAAAGGTTGGGGAAACATTATGGTTTGGAATAAAGTTTCTACTTCCCTAAGGTTTGGGGATATTCGTTGTCATGGTTACAATAATAACAACATGGATTAAGATTAGGGTGTGACTGTGGGAGTCAACAGTGTTGACTCGTGGTTGAGAATAGGAAACAAAGTGATCTCATGCGTTAAAGTCTGATGTTCTGTTGACCCATCTAGCCACCCGACCTCCTCTCTACACAGACTGATTGTCACCTGATTTCCTCCTTTCTGGCTACTAGAGGGCTTCTGTCACTTGGAACGTAAATGTGTTGTCTTGTCATATTTCTTGGACAGTGTATGTGTGTGTGTGTGTGTATGTGTGTGTGTATATATATATATATATATAATGTGTGTGTGTGTGTGTGTGTGTATATATATATGTATATGTGTGTATATATATGTATATATTAGTGTGTGTGTGTGTGTATATATATATGTATATGTGTGTATATATATGTATATATTAGTGTGTGTGTGTGTGTATATATATGTATATGTGTGTATATATATGTATATATTAGTGTGTGTGTGTATACTGTATATACACACACACACAATACACATATATTGTGTGTGTGTATGTATGTACAGTATATATATATAAGTAGTTTCATATAAATGGAAACCATTAGGTGTCGTATTTTAATCATTGCAAATTCATTTTTTCAATTAAATTAATCACAGAAAATGAAACAATATTCCTTACATAAGCAGTGACACCATCCTCTCTGTGTAATGTTGAAAGTGAAGAAAGAAACTGCCTAAGTAGGATTTCTACACTTTCACTTTTTTTTTTGGTGCCAACCTCTGTAAGGAGGTTCCTCTGCTCATTCAATACATCTCAGGAGGGTGGCTGTGTGTGAATGCTCCTATACATAAAAGACATGCAGCCAGCCATGCATGTATGTACACTTGCATTCCCGCACCTTTTTCACCCAGGACATGGCAACTTCTCTACTTGAAGTGGTAAATGGAGATGTTTTGCTGTGTGTGCAGGCGTGCGATGATGGATGGTATCTGAGTAATGTCTTATTTGTTGATCAGATCGATCAGTGCTGTAGAGCAGGGGATTTAATAACATTTCCATCTGGCAGAGACAAACCTGACAGGGAGAAATGTACCATGAAACCTAATGCTCAGCCATTGGTAACAGGGCTGATCTAACACTTCATACACTGCTCTGCTCTGCCAAGGCATTGGTATTTGTTAGCCTCCTGTTTTTCTCAATTGTTTGCTGTGGCATCAGTAAGATTACTGCATATTATTTAATGAATTCTATTTCCTCCCGCATGTGAAAAAAAATAATTAAGCTTGACATTCATTATAGATTATATTGATTATTTAGTCATAAAGGCAGCATTTTGTTATAAAGTTGGACTCACAGAAACATGTAATTTTACCTCTCGCCCTATTTCTTATTTGTTTCAATAAGCATCTGGGCTGTAAAGAATAGCTTTTATAGATTTTTAGATTTTTATAAAACAGAGTCTACAAATGCTATAAATCCAGTTCATTCAGGGACACTTCAAGGTGTCAAGGAATTCACATCAGACAGTTATACAGTTAGATTTGATCTGGGCTTTTGGAGGGAGAATCTGAGCAGCAATTATTCTGCTTAGAGAACTAATCCCCTTAATAAACAAATGAACATTAATTTTAGTTAAATCAACTAAATGAAATACCACACAGGTTGGGGTGGTGGAGGGAGATGCAGCAGCTAACGGTGTTACCATGAGTGTGATTAGCAAAGTAACAATGATAGTGTCAGGTTAAAATGGCTGTGCTGTACACTCTGTTGAATGAATATGACTGGGTGTTACCAGCCACACAACTGTGAATAAGCCAACGGTTGTGAAGCATATTAGAAAGAGCTGATGTCAGTCAGCCGATACAAGTCTGACTTCCGTGCTCTGTCTGAACATAGCTATGCTTTATTTTGCGTGTTGGAGGCAAGCATTATTCTGGCATAACACACTTGTAACAAGTATAGTGGGTGCTTTCCATTCTGCTAATTCTGCTTCTACTCGTTCTAAATCCTGTGACTCGGAAATCGATCTGTCTCTGCCATCATCAAGGATTTTCCAGTCCCTTAAATGCACTTCGAGGAGAGAGGAGGCTCCAAGAGGAGCTTTGAATGAGGAAGCACAGGTGTATCATATGCTGCGGGTGAGGTTTTTTTTTTTTTTTTTACCCGATATTAATGCAATATTAATAATATTGCATGATTGTAATACTGTAGCTTAATCAAATTACCCGTGGAAACAGACATCACAGCACCAACAGTGGCTCTAACATCATATTTACTCATAAAATAATGTATACAGCTTCAGGCCTATACAGCCACAGTCACTGTTGTTATTACTGCATTGGCCGGAATATAAGAATATAATTTTATTATGGAAATTACGAGGACTAGACATGTCCACATCAGGTATTCCATTTGAATGGAGAAAGAATTGGTGTAAAACCGACTCCTACAGGGCATGTTGTATTATGGGTTGTTTGCAGCCTTGATGTTGCTATGCTAGCAAGTGTCTTCCAGTCAATGCTATGTGTTGGGAGATGCACTATAATTTTGTTGTCTTGAACAATGACAATAAAGCTGATATTGATTCTGATTCAGTCTGTTAATAGTGAGTTTGTTAGAGACAGTCAGCTCTAAAAGTGTTTCATTAGCTCAGTTTAACCTGCAGGAGTTTCTGAGGGCTCATGTAATATGTTTTTCTGTTGCTGGGGAAATAAATTCATGACAAGTCAAAATGAGTCCAAAATGAGTCTTTCAACATCTTTACTACAGAAATGGACTGCGGATTGGATCTGTCAGGCAGCCAGTTACCACTGTCATATGATGAGGAACTCAAAAAGAAAAAGACAGTCTGAAAAATGCTAACTGCCTGGAAAAATCTCTTCCAAGACCCTGACAGGAGATTGTGTGTGAGTATGTAATTATACTGTGATGTGTCTTCAAAAGGTAGGAAAAGGAAGGGTACTCAAACGTTTGACCACTTGAGTCATGAGTAACTGCCGTCTCCTGATTTAAATTCCTCCGTCTTCATGTCTTTCCCACGCCTCTCTCTCATCCCCGCTAGGAGGAACTAAGATGCAAGGAACAGACACATGTGAGGAAAGCAAGGAGCCATATGTTAGTGACATGGAAAGCACCCAGTGACGTACAGTACCGTGCACAAGTTTTAGGCACTTTAGTTGTTTAGATTCTTAACCATAATGCAATAGTATCAGGGAGGCATCCAGCCAGAGTCATAAACAACTATCTTCAGCAACAAGAAGAACAAGGAGTCCTGCAACAGATGGTCTGGCCCCCACAGAGCCCTGATCTCAACATCATGGAGACAGTCTGGGATTACATGAAGAGACAGAAGCAGCTGAGACACCTAAAGCCACAGAAGAATTGTGGCAACTTCTCAAAGATGCAGGAACAACCAACCTGCCAGTACCTGAAAAACTGTGTGCAGGTATACCGAGGAGAACTGCTGCTCATAGCAAATATTGATTTAATTTAGGTTTCTTCTGTTTACTCAACTTTGTATGAAGATAACTGATAAATAAAAACTATTCATGGCATTATTTTGAAAGCATCTTCACTTTACTTTCAGTGCGTAAAATCTTTGCACAGTATTGTTCATGTATGTGTACTCGACCTCCTCCAGAAGAGGTTTTACAGCAGTATACCACATCATGCTACTTCTGCTCACGTCTTTTGGCCTAAAACAAAACAAAAGCAAACAGATTATCAATTATATGTCTCATTCCTGACCCAGATGAGCTTTTTTTCTAATCTGAGGCCCATAGCAGCAGGACAACATTATTTGTCAGAGCCTTTCAAAATGCATTTGAGGATTAAAAAAAAGATTCATATGAAAGTTTTCTAATTTGCCACCATGTGGTTAAGTTTAGGCAACGAAAACTACCTTGTTAAGTTGGGGGAAACATGCTGTTTTTTTCTAAATGTGACACCTCATTCAGAACATCTATAGCATTATGTACGTATGTAAGATTGTATGATGAATGTCTGATAAATTATAGCACTTGTAAATAGAAGATAATTATAATCTACACAAAAATATGTCAAAGAAAAACAACAACTTAGTTTAGTGCACTTACAATGTCGGCCTCAATCTGTGTGTTTCCTGTGGTTTCATAACACTAAAAACGATTATTGGTTTGCAGATGGGTCATAGCAGCAGTCACCTTGTGAGAATCTACTTAATTTCTGTTTTTGGTCACAAAGCTCTAATTCTGTTGTTGGTCTCCCAGTGTAATCTACGGCCACCATTTTGGACTGACAAGCAGAGATTTTATCATGTTTTTCTCTCGATTGTTATCTTTTCTCAGGGACAGCCCAGAATCAAGTCCTTGAAGTTGTCTCCATTTGAAAAACAGTGCTGGAGTGCCTTTGTCCTGGTGGCATCAGAACAGAGAAAATGCTTATATGGGCCATTTTGGAATGGCAAACGTCTTTCAATGACTTTTTTTTTTCAAACACCTTTGCAGCTTAAAATATTGATTTGGCTGCTTCTCACTTTGCAGTGATGTAGAAATGTACTGCATTACAATCAGTACACTGTGACATAATTGCTGGTGGTGGTTATAAACAAAGCACACTTTATTCACAAACATCACTGATGGGTGATACAGTAATTAGAATAAGGACAAATATTAAATTATAAAACACAAGTGAGGCCTGACCCCTGATGGATCTGAGCAAGTTTTTATATATTATGTATGGAAACATCTTGTATGGTGTAAATTACTTCTCCCTGAAAATGGGATTGTCAATATCACAGATACAGCTCACTGCCATACTGTGAGATAAATCAGTGTTGATTTTAATTAGTGTGTGATTTCTTTTTCCTTTCCCCATGAATGATATCACAGCAAATTTAAATCAGATTTTCTGGTGTAAAGTTCCCTGCTCTATTTTACTCCTCTTATTTTAATTAAACATTTACACAGTCCAGACCTCACAGGTCAGACACTGCAGGGAATTAAACAGTTTCTAAAACACACAGTCTCTCTCCTCACACAGCCTATGAGTTCACATTTTTCATTATGCTCAAGAAAAATAGCAGGGACAGCGGTTTATATCCACTTTAAAAAGTTGCTCATGGACTGATATGACTGATCTTTGAAACAGAGTAAATCAGATTCATGGTGGTTTTACAGATTTTGAACAGCAGTGAATCTATTGAAGAGGCCAATATGATACACATGCCAGAGACTGTTTGCATTGACTGACCAGGCAGAGCATCAGCTGGTCCCAGAGGATTTCTGAAAGGTCATCCATTCAGCAACAAATGTGATTTCTAAGTAGAGTCCATGCTTTTGGGTCGATCATCAATTTATTCAGGTATTCCATATGAAAGTTTGTGAATTTCTTTATTCCACTTTTGTGGCTATTAAATTGTATTTTTCCTGTTCAGGCCGGTGATCTCATTAACAGGGAAACCCAAACCAGGCACCAATCTGAGTATTTTGACACCTCTTTGTACAACCAGTATGAAAAGGAAAATTCAGAAATTCCAGAAAAGGAGTCTCAGAAACTAAATGCAGTCAGTAGCTGTTGACCACATTATATATATGCTCAGAAACTAAATGCAGTCAGTAGCTGTTGACCACATTATATATATATGCTCAGTATACTACATGTTCAGAACATGTAATGTATGAAAATATGCAATAATGAAAATATGCTAAAATTATCCAAATTTCTCTATTTGAAAAAAAAGTTCACGTCTGGTTGTGCACTCTGTGGTGTTGTGCACTCATTCTTGTTTGTAGAAAAAATAGACTTTCTTTTAGCCCATTGGCCTTGTTGTATCCATGAGAGAGAGTGTATCGACAAGTATTGCTATAGCCAGGGTGTCTTTTAGAGACAGGGTGTCATCAAGGTTAGATATTTTTTAATCCTACATAAATGGTTTTGAAAAGTTTTGGAAAAAAAAACAGTTCTGAAAAGAATGCCAGACCTCTGGTGCTTATTTATATATATATATATATATATATATATATATATATATATATATATATATATATATATATATATATATAAAATAAATGACCAATTTACCTGCACTCTCCTGAATATCTTTTAAAAGGGAACAGCACAAATTTTATGCATATAAGTCAGTTTACTCATCATCTGGAGTACTACTGAGCTAATAATGAGCTTTTTGGCTGATAAAAGAATGTCATAGCGACTTCATCAGGGTTGTCATGGATTGAGTTTGGAGATGCATAACAGAAATTAGAAAGCCTGCATTACAAACTGGAGGTGTTGTGTGAAAAGTGTTACCACACAGACCATATTGGTATAGTGTAGGATCAGTGTTTTTGGAGCTTGACCCATAGGGACTTAAAGTCAGGATGTATCGGCCTATGCTGCTTGATTTGGACAACTTTTTTTTATCTGTCTCTCACAAGTCCCCCACCCTTATGGACATGCAACACTAAATTGCTGGAAAACCTTTTTTAAAATGATATAGAAGCATCTAAACCAAGAAGTAAATGTTGTAGACATGATTTATATTAATATGCACCTAATCTGCATTAGCAATAAATATTTAGAGGCTGCATTTAGTGTCAGTACAGGTTGTAGTGTGTTTGTGCAAATTAAAGCAGGTGGATTAGTGTCACTGGTGCATTAGTGTGCTGAAATGTGAATCTGCGCACAAGACTTCAGATTGTTCCTATTGTAGTCATCACATGAAACATGTTAGTAGTGAACATATTGTAGGTTTGTTCAGTACATTTTCCCTTTATATATTTTCTAATGCAAAATCATCAATAATTAATGAGAGATAAGGTTAAGTCTACACAAATATATTTGAACTCATAACAGATCCTCAGTTGATCACATTAAAAAGGATCATTACAAATCAATACAGAAGCAAGTGATTATGCAATTATCTTTTAGTTTTCCTTCCTTCGGCTGTCATGACAAAGCATCAACTCCATCCCTGCAAAAAACAAACAAAAACATCTCATATATTTCTTTATAGAGGAAAAGAGACAGCTCTGAAGCAAAATGTCTGAGATGACACCTAAATCTATCATGCTCCGTGGTGTGCCATTGCTCCAGTGAACAGGCTTCACCATCCTGCTGTGAAAAAAAAAAGATCTAATGGGCTGACACAGAAAACTGCTGCACAGCACACAACAGCCAACAGCACATTCCCAACACGTATCAGCATATCACCTGAGCACTGGAGTATGATGCTGTAAATATGTGTGAAGCAGGTTACTAAAAACATTCTCCTTTCTCTACTTTTCAAATATTGATAAACTGTACAAATGTTTCATAACTAATGTGTGTACACTGTTGACAGTGGTGTACTGGCCATCGGGCATTTAGGGACAAATTCCAGTGGACCGTCAAAAATCCATAAAGTTTTTACTGGCCTTGTCTGTCTCTTTACTGGCCCTCTCTGTGCACCTGTCACTCGCTGTGTGCATGAGATCGTGCTGTGTGCGAGGTTAAAGGTTAAGCTCACCGCTGTGGATAAACAGATAAACAAGCCGCAAGTAAGTAGTGTTACTGCTAGTGAGGAGGACATCGTTCCATGCCGTTTTCAAGATTAACTTTTAATGAAAGGTTGGAGTCAATTGGCTAAGACCTTTACCAGAGCTTAATTTGGTGCAGAAAAACAAAGGCATTTCAATTCCAGGACTTTATTTTCAAGTAACTTAATAATAATAATAATCATCAAAGGGTAAGTTGTTATCTAATAGGCCACTGTGCCAACTGATTTAATTCTTGACGCTGCTGCCACTGTTTTGTGTAAGTTAATGTTTATTTGGGAAAATGGTCATTATGCAGAATTAACGGTCGATCTGTAAATTTGCTGTTAAGAGTGTGTACCCAGATGGCACACATACATCTTGCAGATGTTGGCCTGATGTATGAAGTTGCATTGACAAGACATAGTATGGAGAGCGTTTGCTAATTGGCAATACATCGCAGAGACATCAGCATTTTGTCGTAAATACCCTCAAGACAATGTTCGGGTGATAAATCAAAGCTGCACTGCCCGGCCACTCTACATCCTCTGTTAACTATTGTTGGGCCTCAACCATGGGGTCAGTCAAAAGCAGGCCTACATGTAAAACCTGAAGCCTGACCATGAGGCCTCCTTTGTCCTTTGTCCCCTGAAACAAAGGGAACAGCACCAAAATGCTGCCCACAGACTCCACCTCCCATAATGCTCTGACGAGTTCGCACCTAGGTGAGAACTCGGCAGGGAGCTCAAACCCTGGTCTCTGATTGGCAGAGACCCACAAACACCACCGGGAGTCATGGCAACACAGCCGTGATGTCACCGCCCCTTTAAGAAGCGGCTGCGCGAATTCAACATCACCTTTCCACAGTAACAGCACTGGAGGAAGCGTTGCTTTCTCCGTGAGCCAGCTTGCTAAAGGAGGTAACCCTGTGCACATGGACTTTTCCCCCTGGAAGATTCACCCTCACTGGACGAGCTGAACTTCTCCCTGTGTTCAACCGAACACACTCACTGGATCCGAGAGAGAGACCGCTGCTGTTGCAACCCAGCACTCTCACTACCTGCAGAAGGAAGAAAAGGATTTTCTTCACGAAGACGTGGATTACTTCCCTGTCCCGCTCTTCTTCAACTAAGTCGACTCCGCTGTTTCCCTCGCCACGCAGCCGAGGATCAGCTGCCGTCAAAACCCCGCCAACAGAGCGCCGACGGCCCCGTCCGTATCCGAGCCGGACCAGGACGGAAGGAACGCACCGTATCGCTTTATGAAGCGAGCACATAAGAGGCTATGTCTGGACAGAGACAGAATTAACTGTGTGTTTATTAGCTTTTAGTTTAAGCCTAACTGCTATTGTGTTGCTGATTTAACGGACCACCGAGTCCCTTTTTCTCGCTATACTCTGAGGAGTATTTAAAGTTTGCTGCCTGTTTAGTTGTGTTAACGCTAGACTGTTTTTGTGTTGTGTCTCACTCGGGACTGCTGCTGTGTTTGTGCCATCGTGGGTGAGAAAGTAAGTTGTTTGTCGGTCAAAATCAGACAACGTGCGTCACAGGCTGCCGTCTGCACGCACGCTCTCAGTGGACAGACAACCGCTGCTCTCCCCTCACGATCGCAGGATTTCGCCGTGAGCCGGCGTTTCTTCTCCTCTTCTCTCTCCCCCTCTTGCTACTAACACCTACCCACATACACATACACACCTCTTTTCTTACACATCTGACGGTCAGATTCCATTGTATATAGCTGTGTTATTGCTTAGGTAGTATTAGATTTTAGGAGTGTCTTATTGATCAAAGCATTTGCTAACTTGTTAACTTTGCTATTGTTTAATAAACACTGTTATATCTTTAAAGAGAAGTCTTATTGTGCTTATTTATTGTAAAAGGTGGCTGATTGAGAAAGAGGGCCAGAGCTCGAATTCATACCTTCACTGTTCACTTGTGGATGCTGATATCCCTCAGATATTAGCATCCCAAGTGAACCTTGTTAATGAGACTAACTTATTGTTTGGTTATTGGTCCCGGTTTCTGGGTGGTGCCCCGTATTATTAATTTATATTAATAATTGAATTTTTATTAATCACTAATTATCTGATAATTATTAATTACTGCTAATAACCAACCAGCTTACAATCACTTCCCAACAAGTGGTGCTCCTGTATGAGGCTCTCTCACTATAAACTCCAACACTATATACAACCTTTATTTATTTAGGTTGGATGTTTCAGACAGCAAATATTTCACTATCCATGAATGAAATTAACATGTATAAACATCAAATTTGATGGGAATATAATGAGACAATTCAAAACAATTAGCTTGACCACCAAAAATAGCTACCTGATTTTGTGTGTGGGTATAATGAAGAAACACGATTCAAGTTAAGGACAAGAAATTTAATCAGGCTGGAGATGTAGCCCTCAAGCTCTTAAAAGAACTCCAGCACAGAAATGAGAAGGAACAGAGAAACAGAAATATATAAACATCACAGGTTGGCAGGTCTGGAGACAGAATGGGGCAGCACACCATAAAAATGTTTGGTTAATGTAGGGACTAGGGGTGTGCCCAAATACAAATACATTATTCGGCAAAGCACAAACAGTGGGTTTTTTATGAACATTCATTTCATACAAATATTTTAAAAATGATTTGTTTTTGGGAAGAAAAAAAAGTCTAATACCTCTCCTCTGCTCCGCTGTTACATCTATCACCAGGTCTCAGCGAGGGGAGTCACATCCACCTGCTACATGACGCACATTTCCTTATTTGGACATCACTCCTGGAGTTGGGGGTGTTCCCCAGAGATAAAACTGAGCTACTGACACAAGCAAAGTGATCTCAAGGGACTCTCCATAACCTGTTGTTCCCCTTCACCTTTCCACAAAATTAGGTTGTAAAAAAAGGCAATAAATGAAAAGTGCAAAGCAATAATTGCCTTTGAAATTCTTCTCTACACGTTACACACTGGGCTGTCTCTGAGTTATGGGTATATAAATAAGTAGAGGTCTGTCTGTGAGTTGGCAATGCACTTAGTTTGAGCTCAGTAATCAGCGCAGTCAGCTATGATCTGGGAAACTCGGGTTCAAGACCCAGTGTGGGGACCTCCTACGTAAGATAGTTTATTCATAAACACTTATTTTAACACTTTAATAAGTTAAAATTAAGCATAATAAAAACAAAAACTGGATTTTACACCTATTTCCACTTTTATTTGAATACAAATACAAATATAAATTTGTTGCCTCAACAAATATATACAAATACAAATCCTGGGCTCTCTGCACATCCCTAGTAAGGACAGAGTAATTTACTCAGTGACCATCTGCATTACATTTCAAAAGATCACATCACGCTGTGTGTGTGTATGTGCATGTTTTTTTATTTATATTTTTTTTATATCAATATACTGGGGGGGAGTGGGGTAGGCAATAGCTTATGTTTTTTCAGAATGAATGATCAGACACATACTGAAAGTTTGTATTCTTTTATTTTTTTAACACTACTTTTGTAACTTTCAGGGCCAAAGAATTACACCTTAAACATGAACCAAACAGTTATAAAAACAACTATAGGATCTAAGTAAAAACAAAAAAGTGTTTTATCAAATTAATGTCAAAGATGGAAGAAACAAAAGACAGAGCTCACACAAACATATTCAAGTACATTACTGAATAAGTACAATTTTGCATTTTGCCAAGGAATTTGAAAATTAACCAAAGATTTTTATGTAATAACTCATATACTGTGAAAAAAGCACGTAAAATCCACGGCTGACACTCAGATCATGTAGTGACAGACTCATATCCTGTAGGGACAATATGCGGTTTGTCCAAGTGGTGTTGCCATACCTAGCTCTTCAAGATGGTGGACCTCCTGTTTCTGAGGAGGGAGAAGTCCAAGTTAAAAAGAAAACAGTTTTCAAAGCAAATATTAGATTTACCAAGCCCTAAAAGATCTGGCTATGGATGATGATGATGAGTAGGAGGAAGTAGATGAGGAAGATGACTAAGAGAGGCATCAATCTGTAGTTATGTACTGCCATACAGCCATTGTAACCTCTGCTTAGTTTAGGCTACTGTTTAGAATTCCCACTGATATAGGCACAAAGGAATTCTTAAACCGGTTCAATTTACACCGCTGAGCTCTGTATCTTCTACCTGATGGTAACAGCTCATACTGAGAGTACAGAATATGGGATGGATTGCAGAGGATACCTGTTTAAGTATGCACTGGTCAAAGAGAGACTGAAGATTATGATGGTCTTTCTGACCAATGATTTTCATTGCAGTCTGAACCAAATGTGACAACTTTGATTTTGATAATACAGGAACCATGCAGTCATTCCATACCTGATAACACTCTCCAAAACTGCCTGATAAAATAAAAACATAATTTTCTTTTCAACTCCATACAGTCACAATCTACGTAAAAAATACATTCTCTTGAGGAATCGAGAACATACCCAGTCAACATAAATATTCCAGGTTAAAGTGCTATCAATACGGACACCAAGATACTTATAGGACGGAACTTGTGTAACTGGCTGGTTATGTATGACCACTGGACTTTGGTCACCAACTTCTTTGGGATTAAAAATCATCTCAGTTTTTTTAACATTTAAAATTATGTGATTTGCATCACACCAATTAACAAATTCCCTTCTGAATGACAGATGGTTGTATCACCATGCCTATAAAGTAAACTTAACATAGCAGAGCCGTCTGAGTATTTGAAAATATAATTCTGTGAGTGCCTGGATGAGCACTCATTTGTGTACAGTGTAAAAAGAACAGGTGAGCCTTGTGGAGCTCCAGTAATGAGTTTTTAGCTGAGACAGACAATTATTGACCTGAACCCACTGAGTTCTGTTTGTTAAAAATGAGTGATACCTTGATAACTGTAAAATGTATGGCTGAAGGGTTGTTTAAAGAAGAGCTAAAATCAATAAAAAGCAGCTGAGCATAAGCTCTACTGTCCTCAAGATGTTTTAAAACCTGTGCATAATGGGATTATGCACAGGAAGGAGTATGGATAATAGCATCATCCATACTCTTTCCCTGTCTGTAAGCAAACTGTAATGGGTCTAATTTGCTGTTCACGTCCACTTTCAACATAGAGACCATACACTTTTTAAGTAATTTTATCTGGATCCTGAAGGAAGAGAACTCCAGCAACATTGAGCAGTTCCGTATAATCTTGCTACTCAGTGTTGAGAGCAAGATTTTCTTTAAGATCATGTCCAAACGACTAACCAAGTTCCTTTTGAAGAACGCCTACATAGATACCTCTGTCCGGAAGGGGGGAGTTCCTGGAGTGTCTGGGTGCCTGGAGCACTCAGGAGTGGTGACTCAGTTGATCCGGGAGGCAAGGGAAAGAAAAGGAGATTTGGCAACTCTCTGGCTTGACTTAACCAATGCCTACGGTTCTATCTCGCACAAACTTGTTGAAACAGCACTGACAAGACACCACATTCCTGGAAAGATCTGCAACCTCATCATGGACTACTACAACGATTTCAGCGCAAGACTCTCCTCAAGCCATGCAACATCTGCCTGGCACCGCCTGGAGAAGGGCATAATCACCGGCTGCACAATCTCGGTGTCACTCTTCTCCTTGGCCATGAACATGATTGTCAAGTCTGTGGAGGTTGAATGCAAATCTAAATCTGGGACCTGGCAGCCCCCCATAAGAGCCTTTATGGATGACTTGACAGTGACGACCATGTCTGTGCCTGGGTGTAGGTGGCTCCTACAGGGGCTTGAATGGCTCATCTCATCGGCAAAGATGAGCTTCAAGCCAGCTAAATCCAGGTCTCTAGTCCTGAAAAAAGTGGCCAACCGTTTCCGCTTTACAATTGGAGGGACCAAGATTCCAACAGTGACTGAAAGACCTGTCAAGAGTCTGGGAAAAATCAGCTCCCTGAAGGATGCAGCAGCTGTGCGGCAGACAAAGAGCGACCTGACTTCTTGGCTCACAGCCATCGACAAATCTGGGCTCCCAGGTAAATTCAAGGCCTGGATGTACCTGGCTAGAATACTCTGGCCCCTGTTAATCTACGAGGTACCATTGACAATGATGGAGGTACTAGAGAAGACCATCAGCCAGTTTCTAAGGAAATGGCTGGGGCTCCCTCGATCCTTAAGCAGTATTGCCTTATATGGCAAATCCACCAAGCTGCACCTCCCTCTCAGTGGACTCTCGGAGGAATTCAAAGTCACCCGCTCCAGAGAGGTTATGATGTACAGGGATTCCGCAGATGTGAACCAGTCGAAATCGGGTGCAGGGGTTTTGCAGGTCATTCTCTACAGCGAGTGTTCAAACTCCTTGGCATTAGAGGACTGCAGTCGAGGCCGCAGAAAAGGCCTCCCGGTGGCTGTGGATCTGTACGGGGGATCCGTGGTGCACTACTTGGACGCAGGCCGGGGTCTGATCATCCCCGGCTGGGTCGCCCGGGCGAGAGTGTCTGATGATTAAAGACCTGAAACACCCTATGACCCCGGGTTCATCACTCAGGACGTGTATTTGAGTTCTACCACAACTGATATAAGAGCAACTGGTCTAAAATCATTGTTTTCAGTTGGATGTGCTTTCTTAGGGACACAAATTATTACAGAGCTTTTCGAAAGAGCACGAACCTTTTGAATATCTAAGATCTGTTGAAAAATATGGCACCATGCTGGTGTTAGCGCTTCTTAAAAGAAAAGGTAAAATCCCATCAGGTCCCATAGCCTTCTTAGAAGAGAGATGTTTAAAAAGATACTGGGCATATTGTGGATCGATCTGCAGTCTGTTCTTACCACACTCAGCAGGGGATAAAGAGTCCAGTTCCTTAATACACTCAATTATTTAAATCATTAGCCATTTTTAAGGTCATCTGATGTGACTAAGCACTTCTTAGCTGGTTTCAAGTTTGTGATAGTCCTCATAGAGTCCCATAGTCTGTTAAAATTTACCTCTAGAATATCCTCTTGTCGTTTCCTACAGCTACAGCTACAGCTGCTGGTTCAATTCCTTCTGAGCAGATCTGAGTGCCAGACAGTCTTGAGTTTTAAATGCTATTTTTTTTCCTGTTAATGCAGTCTTTTATCTGTGCAAAAACCTATATAGTCTGTTATTGCCTCAGTGGCTATGTCTATGTCCTGGCTATGGAAAACATTCCAGTCAGTGCAGATAAAACAACCTTTCAGAGATTCCACGCTGTCATTTGACCACACAGCTACTGTTTTAATCTTCAGTTTGCAGCTCTTTAAAACTGTCTTGTATTTTGGGATCAAGTACACGGTATTGTGATCGGAATTAGCGATTGTTTGTTTCACTCATTTCACCCTTGTGTTGTCTTCGTGTTTTTGTTATTCACCCAATGTTCATGGGTCTGGTTGACTTTATGTCAATTACAAGCAATATAGACGAGGGCTGCTCAATTAATTGCATTTTATTTTGAATTACGATTTTGGCTTCCAATGATTATGAAAACAAAATAATCGAAATAAAATGCTTATTGTGCCACAGTCTGTTTCGCAATGATGCTCTCATTTTGTCTTATAAATCCAGCGCATCGCGTGTTGGAGAAGCCGGACAGCGCAGTGGAGCTCTTCCTCACAGCGCAAATGTGAATTTAACAATCAGTCAAATGTTCAGCAGTGGAAACTGACTTATTGAGACATCTACAGACTACTTTGTTTTAGTTTCAGTCAGACTTGGATGCTATTATTTTAGATATGATAAATATCACTGTAGGTTGACAATCTCTACACAGTGTTTTCTGCTTCTATCTTGTACACAGAGATTCTCATTATCTGACTTGCTCACAAAATAAACAATAATAAAATACTTCAAATGCATAAAAATAAAAGATTACGCCTCCTCTCAAACTCTTTTGAGGGTGGTTTGTCTCATCCACTTCCATACAAATAGTTTTTGCTCAGCATAACACCATGTTTCTTAATAAACAGTCATAAAAAATGCTAACATGAGCAACAGTGGCTCCCTTCCATAAGGACTTATTGTCCAGGCTCCTGCCCCACACTCCGACTATCACAATGGCAGTCGTAAGCCTCGCATTAGCTGCTAACTGGCTAACCGTTCACAGTCACTAATAAACACTGACAGAACCTAACACAGTGCCACAGAAATACAGTACAAACTTGGTCCTAGCCCAAGGTACCTAAATAACGCCACCAGCTTACCTGCAGAATGCATAAATATCACTGTAGGTTGACAATTGCTACACAGTGTTTTCTGCTTCTGTTGTGGTATAAAGACCTGTGATGTGCTGAAGGGAACAAAATTGCATTGCAGAATGATTTTAATGTGATATTGCATGTTGAGCCTTAAGTAGGGTCAAAATACTGTTATAAGACACTGGATTAATTATATTTCATGTATACCTCAATTATATTTCACGCACCTCACAAGATGTGTGATTAAGTGTGAAGGCACATATTATGTAGATGGAAATCTCGCTCAGTGCACTTGATGAAATTTAAAGTGTGTGTGTATTAAACTTTAATATTTTTTAAAAATATCCTTAAGAGGAGGTTTAGAAATAAGGGTGTAAAAACAGGCAGTCATAACTTATATATTATATTTTAATAACTTAAAAAAATAAGACCTAAGTTTTTCCTGATCTGGTTTTGGGATATTTTAAACTTCTTCAAATTGAGATCCAAAGAATCTGACCCAACACTGTCTTGTACACAGAGATTCTCATTATCTGACTTGCTCACGCCAGACTTCCCTGTGACTCTCTCTGCGCATACACTGCTCACGTAGCTGTGACACTGACACCTGTTGGTGATTCACTGGTGTTACTGCCTAACCATGACACTGGCACTGAATAACATTGTACCATAAATTTCAACTAAAATGAACATTTTTCTCCCATAAATGCATATAACACCTCGGAAACACACACACATATATATGTAACAAAAAAAAAACTTAATTAAATTATTATGTTAATAACCCACACGGGACTTATTTTGCCACATCTGCAGTCTGTTATTGTGCACATGCTTACTTGTAAAAAGCTGATGAGAAACTTGGTTATGCATATACATGGCAGAGAAATCAATGTTCTCCAGCAAGTAAAATCTACCTGAGGAAAACAGGTTTCTCTATTCCCATACTCTGATTACAGAAAGCAGGTTTCTCATCTACATGACAGTTAAGAAATCAGCTTTCTGGAGAAAACCGACTGTAACCTGGCTACTCAAGTGCATGTACACACTGCAGGATAGTACAAGTCAATGATTTCTGTCAAACCTCTCGCTCCTCAAAGTACCATGATGAATGATTATTTTAGTATTGATCACTCTCCACACAACATGCATCTTAACAATCACTACAGTAATATAATCTCAATTATTTTGGTCTGATTTATTTTTATTTTTATATATTATATGTTTAGTAGTTTTCAGTAGGTTGTGGAAGTGCACTATGACATAGTTGATCTTATTTATTTTGATCTAATTTATATTTATTTATTATTCTATATATATAATTTATTTTATTTGTTTTATTTATTTATCTCATTTTATTTACATTTATTTTACATTTGTTTTTCAGTTGAATTACATTTGAAGTTCAAGGAAATCCACTGTAAAAAAAGTTTTTTTTTTAAGTTCAGTAAATGCATGATATTTCCAAAGTCAATAAGGTAATCGTGCTAAATAAACATGATCTCAATATTGACCAAAATAATCCTTTTTGCCATAATTGAACAGCCCTAATATAGACAGCATATATGGTTAATATTTGCCATTTACCTCTGCTAGATCACATTTATCAATACATACTGTATAGTATTTTATGGAAACATTAAATGAGCTCTATTGAACACATGTTCATGCCAGTCTGCGTCACCAGCTGTTCCTGCCCTTACCCTTGTGTCACAAATCGCCGCTCCTGTCGCCTAGCAACCTTGACAGCTGCAGTTGACTATCAGGACACAGCTAGTAGAAATGGAGCCAGAAATTTTAATTTTATTATTGTGGCAGCCCATCCAGGTCCAGCAGCACCATCAGGGACTCCCTGCTCAGCTGAACCAAAATATACATAAACACATTTTCTAAGGCCTAATATTTATAAAATTGAATTTAAGCCTGTTATTCCATATCTTATGTACTTTATATTGTAAATAGTTCTAAAGATTGCTGTAAATGAAATAAACAATGTATTTAACAATTACTTTATTTAAATTCATTCATTCAATATTTTTTATTTTTCAACTAATCACTGGAGAGAAGAGCCTGTCCATTCTCTCTCTATTCTCCTGCACTCTCCTCTCCTCTGCCTCTCTCTGCAACCTCATGTCTTCCTTCATGAGCTGAAGAAGCTCATCCTCTCTCTTTCTCTTAAGTAACTCTGGCTTCCACAGACAGGAGGGCACAGTATGATCATTCTGCAATTGGAACAGCAGCATACTAGCTGACAGCACCAGCTCAGCTTCAACACAACTACCTGACTGTACTGTGACAAAATAATCTCAACTCAAAGCTCCAAAACACTTTTTTTCTCATAAAAAATAACCTCATTGACAGAGAGATGCAGTAAATTATGTTATTCAGTCTGTAATATAGCTATAATAAAAATCCAAACTGTTATGTAGCTTAATAGAATAAAGTGAAATTTAATATAGACTGATCTGTTAATTTGAATACATTTATATCTATTAAAATGTGGTGATATCCATACATACAGAGCCTCAGAGGCAGTGCTGTTTCTCTGTCCAGTAAAAACATGAAGCTTCACTTTACATTCAGACAAACTAATGTGACAGCTTTCACCTGAAAAAATATTAGAACTAGGTTGGGCCACAAAGGATCCATCTGTTGAGTCCTCCACATTCAGGAAAAGAAGGCTGCATTTCTCGGTCGCATTTGAAGGAGTCTTCGAAATGGTCTTGTCCCCCAGACATAAACACCTTAAGAGGGTTAAATACCTTACATTCAGGACAGCCCAGTCCTTCATCATGCTATGCAGTCGGATGCTGGGCCTTCACCTCCATGTCTGGCCTCCAACTCAATGTTGTGGCTTGAGGAGATAAAAAAAAATCATTCATGTTGGTCACACAGACATAATTGTGAATGCTTGTGTCAGTGAATTTTTCACATATGCCATATCTTCAATATGTCATCTCTCCTACGTTCAGAAGAGTCCAGGTTACCAGGCTGGAGCTGAACTATGGCAGCTGTAGGAGGTTCTTGGTTGGGCCTGTGAATTCTCTGTTATGACTTGAATAAAACATTTAAAAAGATCAAACTAGCATGTCTTTATCAGTGTAATAAGTCTTTTTGAGACCATTGATGTGTTTTAGTGATACAACATAGATACAACTTCAGTTAATTTTCAAGGCTTTTCAAAGATCCCCCACCCAAACAGTCTGGTGAAAACTCGAAGGTAAATTCTGATGTTCTCTGTATGGCTCTAAAAATGCTATATAGTATCAATATACATATAAAATGTCTTACGATGTTGAGCCTTCTGATGGCAGGCTGGAAGAGGCTGAGTGGGAAATTGAGGCCTGGAAGTGTTTGGTGTCACTTGAAGAACACAAAGATCAAAATTAGTATTTTTTTCAACTTCATATCTTACCCTTTTTATCTTACCAACAACTTACCAACTGATGGCATTGGTCTTATGACCAGTTGTAAGGAAGGAGGTGCTTTTAGGGTGTTTGGGACAGGGACAATCCTCTTTTGGACACTTCTAATAATTTGGACCTTGTCGCTATTAGGAGGGGCCAACAAGCAAGCCCATCTGAAAACCACTTCTTTGCCACCGGGCCAGTTTTTGTTTTCCTCCTCAAAGAGTACTATTAGGTACATATTGAGCCTAATACAAGGTAATTAACACAACAAAAAGTGAATTTCAATTAGTAATCAGTTGGGTAGCCATAAATATACCACCTGTTACAGGTGATACTTTTGTGTGATGCATAACATCATACAAAAGAAAAACATGATCGAACATATGATCAAATCCATGTTGTTTGCTTGTTTATTCAAAGTGTATTAATATTAAACATGTAATGTGTCCAAATGGATTTTCGCTGCCTACTTTTCTCTTTTTAATTGCAAGCCATGTTTGTCTTGCTGTACAGCTCTGATCTCCTCTGGCTATGCTCATGACATGCAGTCGCAGAGCCCTGAAGCCCCACCCCACTGCTGCAGAGCTGAGTGGCTTGCTAGTTGCTTGTTTATTCAAAGTTTATTGATATTAAACGTGTAGTGTGTCCAAATTGCACCAAATTTGACACTGCACTTCCTTGGGTCCCCAGCGCAACACAAGTGTGAAGTAGATGGGATGAACGGTTCTTGAGGTATGTGAAGGACGGACGGATGGACAGACAGACCTTGCTTTATAATTAGATGCTACTCTAATTTACATATGTGTCACACATACTTTTCTGGCAGGAAATGATGGTCTGCAGGAGAGGGCAGTCTGACACACACGGTCCGAGGAGGGTGGAGAAGGGGCCTGCTTGAAAGAGAGAGACAAGAACACACAACACAATGAAACACCACTTAAAGAACTGAAGTATTTGCCATACTTCACAAATAAACATGTATACATGGGGTCATGGTGGGGGCCAGCGCCAATGGCAGGGTGCTGATTGTTTGTTTCACCAGTGAATGGGTTTTTCAGTGGGAGGATCGGGATTGATCGGGAGGATCAGTGCGGCCCATGGGCGTGGAAGAGAGGACTGTACTGTTCACTGTTTTTCTAGCATTTTGAACTAAAATGCCCTAACATTAATCAGCTAGCTAGGTAACGTTAGTTAGATATAAAACAAATTATAAGTGCTGTTCATATGCTGGAAACAGATTGTTGGTTATAGCTAGCTATAGCGATAGCTAAATTAGCTGTTACGTTATCTAGTTTATAGCTAACGTTAGCTATACTAGCTAGCTAGCTAAAGTTGGCCAACCCAAAGCTGACCCATCTGAGACATTTGAAATAGAACACATAGATTAGAAGAAATCTGCTTATAGGCAGACATTATGAATAGAATGCCAATGTTACAATCTCAGGCCGACATCGGCAAGACCTATGTGTGCTATTTGAGTAATTAAGCAAGTTTGTAATGCAATTTTGTTAACATTAAGCATTATATGAGGGGTTCTCTTGTCACATAGCAGTATTGGCATTTTTACCCTGTAAAAGGACTTTAAAACCATGCTTAAGTCCGCCCCCCTGTGAAAACTTAATACCCCCCTGTTTAATTTGTTCTGGCTACGGGGCTGTGGTTTGGAGATATTTTATACTCATAACCATTCATTCCAGTCTCTTGCTTTAAACCATACCATTGGTTTTGCATGTGTAAGCCAAATGACTATCTGCTTACACCTTCTGTTAGTGCCAGTCATTTCCCAAAACAGCCATATTTTAGCTTTTGTTATAATTTGCAGAATTCTCTTAATTTTCACAATGAAATATTCAGATGACACACCCAACTTAAAACCTAGTGCTTCCCCTACCAAAACACACATTTGCATTTGTAACTCACGGTAATTATGATTTCAGTTGTAAAACAATATTTTTTTCTGGGACTAATTTCTGTGGCAGAGATATACATTCCTTCTGTGTAGTTCCATGTCAGATCAGTTAGCAGGACACATGTCCTGCTTTCGAGTAGTTCTCATAGGATCACTGCCTTGCTCCAGCTCTTCCAAAAGCGGTTCAAAAATGTCCCATTGATGACAGCAAAAACATTCTGTTGTTCTGCTGTGGAAGTTTGTCATGTTACAGCTACACCACCAGCTGCCCTCTGTTCATTCCAGAGTCCAGCATTCAGGTTGATCCGATGATGTAGCAGCAGTGTCCCCTCTTCTTGCCCTCTCTCTTTCTGGCTCTGCTTGCCTCAGCCTCAGTTTCCTCCTGTAGTCAAACTGATAGGCTACAACAGTTGTTCTGTAGAAAATATAATCGTCTTGTCTGAGCTTCCCGTCATCATATTCACTTCCTGACATTTTGTTGTGAAAGTGCCGCTACCTTTGCAGAGTTACTTTTTTTGCTAACTTCTGATTGTTTATTAATATTTGGGTATTCCAGCTAAAACTGTCCTCCACTCTGAGGTCAGCAAAATAACCTTTATAAACAATTCAGTGTAACTAACTGTCAAAAGTATGACATGTTTATGTCTGAGTCTGATAATTATTCATATTCCCTGTCGAGTTTCCAAACATCACAGCTTATGAATGCAATGTTATATGTTAGCTAACTGGAGAAACTCTGTTGTCAGACCTTCATTTCAGCACGTGAATGCACCACCAGGAAGAATTCGAAGATCACTCCGCCATTTTAACTCTATGAAAACTCTAACGTTAAGTCGCTTTGATGAAAACTAGTGTTTCATTACAATGCATTAGTTAATTTGAGCAAGTTTCAAGTCTCTATGAGTTGATTTTCGATAGCATACTGAAATTAACTGAAACCAGTGCCCCTAGAACGTAGGAAAAACTCATTTATTATTTTACAGAGCAACTTGCTTGAATTGGGAAATGGATGTCGGTAAAGAAAGTTGTAAGCACATTGCATTCACTGGACAAAACCACTAGAATGGTCCTTTAAAGGTTTTCCAGTGCTTCGACAACATCAAGCTACTTCTACTTTGCTTCTGAAAGAGTCATTATTTGTAAGATCACAAGAGGTCTTTTCTCTGTCCCACTGTTAGAAACCACAGTAAAGGTGAATATTGCAGAGGTTCATTCCCTGAAAAATGAACATTTGCAGCGACTAGAAAAGACTCAGAAATGAAGGAAAGAAAAAGGACTTTTTTATCACCTTTCACCTCTGTGGATGTAAGAACTCCATTAATCATAATAAAGCAATGACATATACTTTGTTCTCATTAAACATTAACAGAAATAATCCCTTTCTTTTTGTAGTGCCAGTACTCCCTAAAGGTCATTGTTTAAGACGCTAGTGGGTGTGAAGGAGGGAAACACACTTTAATGAACACATTCCATGTACAGCAGTTCTTACAGCAGACCTTAAAGTAAGAACTCTCCACTTTGTGGGATACACATTGATTTCCGCTGTGCTCACTACATGCAGGTGTTACTCATAATTTAGAAAAGTCACTATGTATGGAATAATATGGTGTGCAGTGGAGGAAGACAAAAGGCTACATGGGAAATTAGGGCAGTAATTCATAATGATTACAGTGAGGCTCGGAGTAAAGGAGTGTTTGTCAGGTGGGGAAATGATATGTTGCCATTACCACGACAGCACCAACATTCCCATAACATCTGATAACGTTTCTAAGACATTCCAATGAAGCCAAATACAAACTAACCTCCACTTGTTGGAAAAACAGAAAATTACAAAACCACAATGTGGCTATAGAGAAAAGTCAATAATAGGAATCACAGTGGATCTATTCACTGTTCATTTACATTAAGTATGTTTACATGCACACTTGGATCCTGGTTTTGGTCATATTTGGCATATATTGTATATATGGAACACAGAGAAACCTGATTATTCATAACCCTGTATACATGAATGTGTCAATCTTTGTCATATCTCTACTGACTGAGTTTTGGGCTTCTCATCTGTTTTGGTTGAAAAGAAGCATAGTTCAGTACTATGCACACACAGTCCATGCTTGTATCTGCTGATTGGCATCTACTATTTCATACTTGATTTTCCATCACTGGCTCATTCACAGCTGTGTGGCCAGAAACATCCAATCACATAGCATAGCAACTGCATAGCATCTCTGCTGCTGCTGCAACTCGCTCCACTACCTCCCCCTCCTGTACAAAGATGATGGTGGGAAGCAATGCCAAACATCATCTGGGCTCAATACCGCGGGAAGTGGGAGCAGAGCACTGACGGCGCCATGATCAAAGGGTGCATAAGATATATGTTGCTGCAGTGAAAGAAGTGTGTCATGTGAGCAGAGCAGCAGATTCCTGATCTCTCTGAACTAGCTTTCAGGCTCCGCTACATTTTTGGTACTGTTGATTTCACTAAGATCTAATGTTCATAATTGTGTAATAAGGGGGAGGTGGTTAGTTTTCCCAGCAGAATCCTAACTGCTAAACCATTTGCTATAAAGTGTCTCTGACTGAATTGAATTTAGTTTCTGGCTTCATGGACACTACACTACATTCCCCACTCTGATCACCAGTAATCAAAAATGAGATCAACAATATAGTTTATCCTTCACAATATCAGCGTCAGATTTTAAAGCATTTGTATCTGCTTTATTTATGAGATGATATGTTTACATGACCTGATGATAATCAAAATACTAGTGTAAATATAAACAGTCACTGAAGTGAACTGTTTAAACTAAAATACATAGGGCCATATTTTTGTGGCAGCGCAGGGACCAGCACAAGCAGTGCCCCAACTATTTGGTATTTTCCTGACCTTGAAACTCAATTTGCCTGTCTGTGTGGTATTTTGGTGACCAGCGCAGAGCACACGGTGCACAGGTGGGAGGAGAGGTGCAAACAGGTGGGAGGTTCATCAAATGAAGTAGCGCAAAGCCAGTTGTTGTATTTTGGTTGAAATTTGGTCCTAGATGTTGTGCTGAAAACAGACGTATCAGAGCCACATCTGTTTCTGGTGCGACATCAATCTGCTGCTGCTTTGGTGATTTTGTCAACAAGAGCAAACTAAATACTTGCTGCAAACATGCTGAAATAACAGTTTAATGCTTGACGTTATTTCAATTATACATTCTCCAACCAAAATTGGCATAGAAAATAACATTTAATGTGGTTAAAGCAGGAAAGTCAGTAAATCAGTCTGCATTGATATATAAATAAATATAGGTGATTCTTACAGTATCTGCTGTCCAGAGCTGCTTTATATTGTATGAAAAGCTTCTCCTCCAGTTCATTAACTCCCTGAAGCATCTGAAGGCAGCAGGACTGATGTGTTGATAAATCTGCAGCATCTGATTAGACAAGTGCTGCATCAGAGTGCAGTGTCATCACACACAGTCTTTCACTGTTTTTACCTTCAATAAATCACCTGTTGTCACCAGTCTCCTACAGAATAACCACACACACCTCTACACACATCAGACTGGTCGGTCATAATTTTGGATAGGGCGTAGAAACTAGAGTATTTGGGAAATCAACTGTCATAAAGGCATATTTTGCTTACTAAAGGTTCCATTTTCAAGTAGCTGGTTCAATTTGCCATGTACATATGTATTGAATTCTGACACAGGGTTGTGGTCTAGTTTCCTATAGAACCTAGAGTTAGTGAGTTGATCCTGGATTTCCTTGTCATAAGCCTCCCGATTTAGGATCACGATGGTACCCCCCTCTGCACCACCAAGGTTGTATCATCTTTTAACGGCTTTAGCTCATCATATTGTTCTTTAGATAGATTGTTCCACACTTTATATTCCTTCTTTTTACATAGTATAGCATCTCTTTCTACCAGTCTACAATATGTATCCAGAGATGGATTTCTGTGATTTGGAGGTATAAAGTGTGATTTACCTCTAAAAGGGGTCATAGAGGTTCTTGTAGGTTTATCTGGCCCCCTGCTGAGTGTATCTCGTGGCGCTGTGTCCATAATGAGTTGGGGAGGGATTTTCCGAGTGCTAGTAGTGGGAACAGATATCAAGTTAGTCCGAGCAAACAATAGACCTTTGGTGAGACCAGAGAGACATGTATTTGAAAGGGGCTTACCGGACAGGATTATGATTCTAATTATTTTCTATATGGTGCTGACTTTTCTCTTCAGGTCTCAGGAGTGGCTATGGGATCCAAAATGTCACCCAGCTTTGCCTCACTCTACATTGGACTATTTGAATCTCAGGTGATTTTCAACCAGCAGACAACCAGGATGTTTTAATAATCCTCCTCCTGTTGTTTATACCACCTAATCTACGCAATATGCTGGTGAAGGGCAGACCTACCCCCACCAACCCCTTCACACTTCCTAACTCAGGTCCCTTCTGGCAATTACAATTGTGGAAATTGCCAACAATGCCATTATATAAAACCTATACATATACATATAACATGAAGAATATAATATATATGCTTAAATGTCCCTGTGGTCTGGCTTATATTGGAAGAACAACCGGAGCCCTCAAAACTAGGATCACAGAGCACAGATGTGCCATTCGTAACCAGGATGTAACAAGCCCAGTTGCTGTCCATTTTAAAAAAGCCCAGCACAGCATATCCACTCTCAGATACATTGGCACTGAAGCTACTAAATGCCCTCATAGAGGAGGTGACATTGATTCTCTACTCCTGAGCGAACTGTTTTGGATCTACACACTGGACACACTCACACCAAGGAGTATGAATCAGGACTTCATCAGACCATTCCTGTGATTGTTTACTTGTTGCTGTCATGTTTCTTGTCAGATGGAATAAGTTCCTGTTCTGTATATTAATATCTACATTATTTCCATTATGACATGGTTTTCCCCTATATTTTTCATATTTGGATGAACATCCAAGGGTTCTGTATTGTAGACTCCTATTTTTTTTTAAAAATGTGAAAATGAGGGATATCTTTTCAGAATATAGAGGTGCCTCTATTTAAATCTAGCCATATTGAAGATATGACGGCAACAGGCCTGATGTATTTCTGTGCTCTGAGGGTTCTGTCTATATTTCTTTGTATTATACATTTTTATGAATTATATGTGTTTATTATTGTCTTCTTTACACATATGTGTTAGCACTTTTATATAAGATGGCAATCAGGGATAGAGTGGGTTTGACGCATATCATGTGACTGCCATGTGACCAGAGCCTATGATCTACTTAAGATGGCAAATATATATTTCGTTTACTCTGAAGAAGAGCATGTAGCTTGAAACGTCAGTTTTGGATGTCCCATTAAACTGCATCTAAGGAAAAAGGGTGTGCATACTTTCTTCTTTCTTTTTAATGACACATTTTAATGATGAAATCTCTAAATCCATCCATTAAGTAGGATCTAACTGAAATGTCCAAGTATTGTAAATATTCTTATATAAATTTATCAGGTGTAACTAACACAGCTTCAAAATGGTATAGAAACAAAAGGTTACATTTTTAGCCAAGTAACATTAACCCTTTTGCTGAGCCCTACTGATCTAGGCCAGTCCCACACAGGGCAACTGCACCTTAAATGTAATGGCTCATTAAGAACCCATGCCTAGTCTTGGCTCTCCTGATTTTGCCAAGTGATTGTTGTCCTGAGACCAACATTTTGTATGATAGGCCTGGGACAACAATTGCTTCAGCCAATCAGTGTTTGTGATGTCATCACAGAGAGCCCTGCTGCCAATGCCTGCAAAATAAAAGCAAACAAAAAAAAACAAAAAACGTAAAAACAGCTGTGCAAAGATGCACAAATTACAAGGTGAGACCAACATGAAAGTTTTCAAATTTACTTATTAGTTTACACTAGTCTGCTATGTAGGAACATCACCTTTATTAATATGAAATCCTCATTTGATTAGGGGCACCACTTCCCATTATTAGTCTAATTTTAACTGTGCTGGAAAGAAACAACTTTATCAATCTCAAATCTGAAGTAATGTGTTACGATGCAGTGATCTAATTATCTGCTTTAAATTGAAGCCACAGACAACAACATGCTGATAAAGATATATTTATTGAACTAAATATTGAACAGTGAATGAATGAGACGTTAGTGTAAACAGGACATGGATAATCAACCAGAATAAATGTTCTAAATGGCGTATTAGGAATTATAAATGAATGATGGTGAAATGTCAATGATAAAGTAATTATGGAGTACTTGTTAAGGTTGAGATAATTTAACTGATCACTTCTATAAGAAATTGACTAGAGAGTTCAATTTAAATGACACCAACTCTTAATCATGAGGTAGATGGAGAACAGGAGTAGCGTTGTTCAGCTTACTGTGTGCAGCCTTGTCCTGAGATGACTCCATGGGCGTCTGTGGCAGAATTCCCCGGTTGGACAATCAGCTGTTCTGTAGCGGTTTCCCCAGGATTCCCCGGTGGAATTTCCTCTCGTGAGTGTTGAGGGAACTTGTGACCAACAGTTTTATTTTGATGACGATTTCTTCAGATGATTTCAAGAATCATCACAATTGTCACAAAGAGGGATAAAGCTGGTCTTGATCCATAGAGAGCGGGTTGTTTTAATTGAAGTCTCTGACTGACTTACTTTCTTACTAAATAACTCAAAGAAATAATCTCGCCGGCCGGACAAAACTATACTTAAAGATACTAAGCGTGAAAGGATTTTAACATAAAGTTCGTTTAACTGAAGTCATAATACTGTACGTAGCTTAAAGAAAAGAAAGTTAACTTAGGCGATCACGTGATACAAAAAGAAAAGTACGGAAAAACGAAAAGCAAACGAAAAAGGGCAAAAGCAGAAAGCAGAAAGCAAAAAGCAAAAAAGAAAAAGGCTAAAAGCAGAGAAAGGCAAAAGCAAAGGCAACCTGAACATAGTCAGTGCGCTGTTTTTATTCCGGCTTGCGCTTAGGTGGGCGTGTGTGGGCAGAGATAGATGTTCTCCCGCGCAAAACGGAAAATCCTTTGTCTAAGATAAACACGTGATCTTCTCTGAGTTGACAGAATTTCAACTAGAACCTTTCACCATTATCATCCACATTTAAGCATGAATTGCTTATGTATATGTTTCTCAAATGTTCAGAAGCACACATCTATCACAAAAGTTAACAATCAACAGTTCAGCTTAATTACACATACTATAGTTACTTAATAAACTTACTTCTCATATTAACTACATACTTGATAACTACCAATATTAATGAGTTACTTATCAAAGTAACTCTGCATACATATCAAATTCCTACTGAGTTATATAGAGTTTAATATCAATTTAAAAGACATCACAATAAGAAAACATTATACATCATACTTTCAGTGGAGGAAAGTTGTTCACTGGGTGGCGCTGTGGTTCCATTCCTAATTAATAATTAAACCTAGATATCTGTATCTCACCTACAAATTGTCCTAGAAAGTTGTTTTGGGCAATATTGCAAAAGCAGATATATTTTAAAACCATCATAATAATAATAAAGCTGTAGTAGCAGACTATTGCAAACTAATAAGTAAATTTGAAAATGTCCATGTTGGACATTGAGGTCAACATTTATATGATGGTCTGAAGACAACATCATATAACAGAATACAGCAATGATGATGAGGTCAACATTCATACTGTATGATGGTCTGAAGACACCATTACCTTGTAATTTGCACATCTTTACACAGCTGTTTTTACCTCTTTTTATTTTTTATTTTGCAGGCATCAGCAGCAGGGCAATCTGTGATGACATCACAAATGTTGATTGGCTGACACAGTTGTTGTCCCAGGGCTATCATACAAAATGTTGGTCTCAGGACGTCAACCACTTGGCAAAAACAAGACGTGCACATAGTCATTGTTCTTGTGTAACACTGCAACTGTACGTCCTCCTTTGCCAAACCATTAAACAATGTAAATAAGTCAAGATAATTAGCTTAACTCCAATCTTGCCTGTGTACTGTCTTATTTTCTTCCACCACATATAACAGGGCCATTGAAAGAACCAAGGATGGCAATCTGCTGCAACAGCTTTGTCGGCTGCAAAACTTGCGTTTACCAGTGAATGATTGCATCGGACCAGTGCTTCAAATGCAGGGCAGATAACTTCTCTTTACACAAGTACACAAGGTGATCGGTCTTGCATGAGTGTTTTTTTTTTTTTTTTAAATTTAATGTTGTTTCATGCTCTCCCAATTTTATATTACTTCAACAAGGGGGCATATAGTTCATAAACATGTGTTTCTACTATTGGAATAAAAAAGAAGTTTATTACAACAAAAAATTACGTGTGCCTCTACTGTTCAGTAATGTGCAATTTTTGGTTGAATCAACCAAAAAATACATGTGCCTTTACTGTGTAGTTATTGATTTATGTGTGTAAACTATTTTTCACCTGGATGCAAGGTTATGGCAACTGCCATACTAGCCACACAAAAAAGGAAGCCCCCTCAGAATGATATAACATTGACAGTAATGTCAATTCTGTCAGTTTCAAATTATTTATTGGAAAGAAAGGATAGACAGCCAGTTAGACCCATTTTTAGAGAGAAGTTATTATCAGTAATTTCTGGCTGACATTGCTTGCATACACTCATTTTGTAGTTTCGTATGTTGCATATTAGTTTTGTTGTGTGCGTAATACATACACAATTGACATCAGGTAACAAAATCATGAGACATTCAAGGTAAATACATACTATTTATGTTCTAGGGAGTTTTAGTGTTAAGGCAAGGTGTATAAATACATGCAAAACGATTCCCTGTGATCATCTTAATTTATTTATTTTCTGATGGAAATTGGTCTCTCCAGAAGCACAAAGCACAGTTCATGAGATACCTTAATTGTTTCATGGACATCCTCCAACCTAATTATTTTCTAAATGGTAAATGGACTGCCCAAGGACACTTCAACACGCAGACTGAAGGATCTGGGGATCGAACTGCTGATCTTCCAATTAGTGGACGACCCTCTCTACCTCCTGAGCCACAGCTGCCCCTAGACTTGGCAATCACTCTACCAAAAACACACATACATTCATATGTACCGGTACATACATAAACACATATGAAAAAAATGAGCAACTTTAATAAACATGTGGGCAATAGCATTACATTTTCTCATAAAAAGAAAGAAAAAAATAGTTGTTTAGGGGATGCCATTACTAAACTGATGCGCCAGATGGTTTGTTACACAGAACCATCTGAGAAGTTGTCGAAACTGTTTGGAAGAAGGGCAGGAACTATCAAAAACATACTTGGCTGGTGATTGGATGAACCATCTGTCTATCACCGTCTTACCTTGCAAGGCAGCTGGATTCACGACACTGATTGGTCTGAACCACCAGTGGTGGTTCACAAGTGCATAATAATAATAATAATTTGTGATACAATGATTAGATAATTGGCAATATCATAAATTTTGCTACAGTTAAATTCAGTCACATATAACTGATATCATATGACATTGTTATTCAGAGTGCGCAATTTCATTATTAAGCTCTACTTAACACTAAATAAAACCGAAATCACCATTCTTTGTATTCTGAATTGCCTATGTTTTAAGGTACATCAACCATATGTATATTGCATCAATCTGCTGCTCAAGAAAACCTTTGCATGGTGAAAATAAAATAAGAAAACGTCTATTGGAATGGGACATAATTGTGGTTCGCAGATTGATTTAAAAGGAGGGACATGTCAGGGAACTCATCTACAAAATGCTTCTCTGCCAGAGCTCTCTCTGCATCACTTGAAAAAGGGTTAGCTCCAAAGACTGATGTATTCGTCAGTGTGGTGCCCAGATCCTGATGGTACATCAGCGCAGCTGCATCTCGATTGGGTAGCAGGTCTGAGGGGATTTTTGTTTGGCATCCTCCCTCTGCAAGTTGATTCAGAACTTCTTTTCCTGTTTAAACATACAGACACCCATGCACAGAGACACACACACACACGAGCGAAGGCAAGTTTATTAATATAGCACATTTCATACACTGAGACAATTCAAAGTGCTTTACATAAGTCATAAATCATTCAAAATACAGGCATAGACTAGATACAGATTTTAATTTTCCATCAATGCTTGATGCATATACTATAGGCTGCCATGGTTAAATTGAGCCCTTTCAAATGTACAGACAATTCATTCATGCTTTTAGGTGCTCAGTAATCATTGCCACAGCACATTTTTCCCACACTGCCAATGACCAACAACATGAAACTCAATTTCAAGTGTTAAGCAAATAATAGTACTGTAAAAGGCACTTGAATAGTAGTATAGAAGTTCATGTGTTATGGTTTCTACAAAGGCAAAAAGCAGTAACTTCAGTTACCATAGCTTTGTAGGGAAGTACCGATAGAGTGGTATAGTATGCATACACATTTAGAGGGATACAGATGTAGTGGTATTCATACACATGTAGAGGGGTACAGATATAGTGTTATGAATACACATGTAGAGGGGTACTCTGCTGCATTTATTTTATTTGTTTATTTGATAGGGACAGACGCTGTTGTGTTGAAACATCAGTTATATTTGTACCTTAATAAACAAAGCAAACTAAAGATGATCCAGTAGTCTACTCTCCTCTTTGATTCTCCAGTCCTAGTCTGAGAAGCACTGGGCTGGCATCTATTTAAACAGGTTGAAGCACATGTACTCCCTTCCTAGTTTAACCTAAATGATCTTTGGTACATTAATCTGTCCATATAGCCATTATGGTCTATAACATGAATCAATGTGCAATGATTGTAGGCTTTTTGTGTTAACTAAGCAAGGCTTAAGCCTATATTTAATAGGAAAGTTACATTTTTGGCTCACATTGGGAATACTAAGGACAATTTTTATAGTAGAGTGCCTACCTCCCGTCATTCTTCATGATAGGGTCTGTTGATGCTCTTCAGTACTGTGCCAACTTGGCTTTCTCCCACGTGAATCCCCTTAGCTGACAGGTATCCTTTCATCATTTTGCAGCCTTAAGTTGGTCCAGTCTACGTACCAGAATTTATCAAGAGATGAGCAATGTTTCAGTATCTTTGACTAAAACACATGCACAAACGCATGCACACACAAACACCCATACACACACACACACACACACACACACACACACACAACTGGGCATCTTACCACATCTATTGCTTCTGCAACATACATCTTTATTCATTGTTGACAACTTGTCCTCTTCTCAAGGAGTTTGGCACTAGAGCAAAATCTTTTGACACTCGCCACAGAACCTTGGCCAACTGCTTGAAATGATAAATTGCATGCAATTTCTTCACGTGTCAACCCACTTTCAAACATGTCAATTATCAAAGAGGAGTAGGGCTCCAGCACTGCCATATTTTTCCACAGGTGCTGCGCGATGTTTGGATTTTGCCGCAGGTAAAATGATAACAATGATAATTTAAAATCACCACAATTTTGCATTTTGTAGTATTGGAAACTGGATTTTTCATGTTTGACTCACTGTATGAGAACCCATAATAAAGAAACAACACAAAATTCTATTTTGAGGACAAAATTAAATGGAAAACGGCTCTATTTTCTGTTACAAACATTGAAAATTAAATTATATTTTCATTTCAGAATAGGAAATTGACTGAGATGAAGGTGCACGGATTGAATATAATTCATTTTTTGTGGGTTTTTTTTCATAAAAACAGTGGCAACATGTCAAAAATTGGCATTTAAAGGGTTAAAATTCTTAAAACGAATGATTATTTGGTAGTGTAGTATATTCCTCAGCAGAACACTGTCTAGCTTAATAAGTGGGGGCCTTCCATAAGACACCCCCCACATCAAACTAAGGACTCTTTGCCCATTTCAAACACAGCTATAAATTAGTTGTGAGGACTAGTTGGCTGCCCTGACCAGATAACAAGCAAAGACCATATCGAAATTTAAAACAGATCAAAGCCCTCCTGGAGTAAGCAGAAGACGGGGCAGGATTGACAAATGACTACTAACGGCCCTGAAGAACCATGGTTGAGAATACACAGGCACCTCCAAAGATAAGACAGTGGAGAAAAAGTGGAATAAAATGTCCAACAAATATCCAACAACACCGTTTGACCGACAGGACCAAGGATGGAACTGCCGTGCTGAAATGTGTGTCTAAACACATTTTTGCACAACCACTCCCCCTCTCACCCAGGGACGCTTCCCGCAGACAATCAAAATCCCCCCCCAGCCAACCTCTTTCTCTTTCTCTCCTCTTCCCCTTTTGTCACAAACCAAGAGACTATTGTCAAAGATACCTACATGCTTTTAAAAGGCTATAGTGCCATTACTTTATTTTCCTTATTGTTTGAATGTGTACGTTCATATCCATAACTATGTTAGAAATTTACTGTCATTTTAACTCAATTCTGCAAGTGTGTTAAAGTCAGGTAATTAATATCTCAGTAACCATTTGACATAAACATGTGCTGTTTGGTAGCATTGTAATCTCCTGAGCCTAAGATCAGATTTTTAGTCATGGTAGCTGTTTGGTAAAAAGATACAGTTGTTTGAGAAATGGTTTTAAAATTAAGACAAATTATCGGAACTCAAGTGGATGGCATGCCGTCTGAGGGGGGTCAAACCTTGACACCACCCCTGGGGGTCAGCAGTCTTCTGATTGGTCAGATACTTCTCTGAATTCCCTTACCTAAGTATGCCTATAAAAGACTGTCACTGGAATGCAAAAGTGGATTCTTCTTGTTACCTGTACAAAGTCCCATTCTTTCTCTGCGTTAAAAACAACTTCAACTGATGAATCTTCACCTCTACTCCCTGTGGCGGCAACACCTTTTCATCACTCCTGACGTCACCACTCCGCTCAGCAGCTACCAGCCCGTGGACACAAAAGTAGCACCCTTCTTCTCTGCTAACTGGGTGAATTTGGAAAACCTAATCTTTGTCAGAACTTAATTCTAAATTTGCCACCCTGGTTTACCAGGGTGGAAGACTTGCTTCCAGTGACGGTCATTTCCCTTTTTCTGACAAACTCCGGCATCATTGTTTGTGTAGTGATTGTTGTATCGTGTCATCATTAGGTCAGTTTGTTAGTAATAAATATTTCATGTATAAAGTCATTGTCTTTCAATTCAATTCAATTCAATTTTATTTATATAGCGCCAAATCACAACAAACGTTATCTCAGGGCACTTTACACATAGAGCAGGTCGAGACCGTACTCATTTATTTACAGAGACCCAACAATTCCCCCCATGAGCAAGCACTTGGCGACAGCGGCAAGGAAAAACTCCCCTTTAACAGGAAGAAACCTCAAGCAGAACCGGGCTCTAGGTGGGCGGCCATCTGCCTTGACCGGTTGGGTTTACAGCGAAAGAAGGAGGGAGGGGGACGGGGGAAGGGGAGAGGGGGGTGGGGTGGGGAGAGACACAGAGAAGTATAACAACAACAACAATAACTGATGGAATAATTATGTAAGTTATCTCATATCTGCTGTGTATTATCATTATTGTGTTGTATTTGACGCTGTCCCACTAACGGTGGGACAGCACGCTGTTCTATGTTTGAATTGTTCTCAGGGAAGATAGCAACCGACCAAGGACTCAGCATACGCATACGCTGAGTCGCACATACGTATGCTCAGCATACTATCGGTGTGAAGCAGAGACATCAGGAGGAGCTGGAGCCAGTCCGGACTGATTCCAGCCAGCACTTCATGGACAATAAGTTATCCTACACAAACAAGGACGTCACCTTTCTTGATAATGTATCTGAAACACGTCAGTGCTACTGCTACTTTCCCCTTTCCCTTAGAGCAGTAGTACTCATGTAACTAGGGAACTCCCAAAATGAATAAATAGAGAGGGTCCGGCGAGATATGCCTCAGAGCGGTTGGAGATTGTAACTGAGCATATCTCTGTCCGTTCTCCTTTCAAGTATAAACTCTAACGCTGTGTGTCTTGTCCTCCTTTGTCCAGTATTTTACAATGTTTTAGGTTGCCTGAACCTGACAATAACCATAACAACGGTAATGTAAGTAGAGCTATGACTTTATATTAGTAATAGCAATAATATCAGTAGCAGAAATGAAAGCAAGACATCCACAGGACCACGCCACAGTCCCAACAGCCATGGCCCACCGTTCAGCCACTGGATCTTCCTGTGAGACGAGAGAGCACAGAGACTCCGGGGAAGAAGTCAAGTTAGTAACATGCATTAAAGGTACATGAAAGCATTGAAATGGAGAGGAGGAGGAGGAGAGAGGAGAGAGGAGCTCAGTGCATCATGGGAAGTCCCCCGGCAGTCTAGTCCTATAGCAGCATAACTAGGCCCTAACTATAAGCTTTTTCAAAAAGGAAAGTTTTAAGCCTACTCTTAAACGTAGAGAGGGTGTCTGTCCCCCGGACTGAATCTGGAAGATGGTTCCACAGGAGAGGAGCCTGATAGCTGAAGGCTCTGCCTCCCATTCTACTTTTAGTTATTCTAGGAACCACAAGTAAGCCTGCATTTTGGGAGCGCAGTGCTCTAGTGGGGTAATAAGGTACTATGAGCTCTTTAAGATATAATGGCGCCTGACCATTAAGAGCTTTATAAGTAAGGAGAAGTATTTTAAATTCTATTCTGGATTTTACCGGAAGCCAATGTAGTGAAGCTAAAATAGGAGAAATATGATCTCTTTTCCTAGTTTTTGTTAGTACACGTGCAGCTGCATTCTGGACCAGCTGGAGAGCCTTTAGGGTCTTGTTAGGGCAGCCAGACAATAAAGAATTACAATAATCCAACCTAGAAGTAACAAATGCATGGACTAGTTTTTCTGCATCTTTTTGAGGCAGGATGTGCCTGATTTTTGCTATATTACGTAGGTGAAAAAAAGCAGTCCTTGAAATTTGTTTTATATGGCTGAAGGACATATCCTGGTCAAAGATAACTCCCAGATTCCTTACGGTGGAGCTGGAGGCCAAGGTAATGCCATCCAGAGTAGCTAACGTGTTTCTAAGGTGTTGAGGGCCAAACACAATAACTTCAGTTTTGTCTGAGTTCAGTAGCAGAAAATTGGCAGTCATCCAGGTCTTTATGTCCTTAAGGCACGCTTGAAGTTTAGTTAACTGATTTAATTAATCTGGCTTCATTGATAAATATAATTGGGTATCATCAGCGTAGCAATGAAAATTTATGGAGTGTTTCCGAATAATATTACCTAAAGGAATCATATATAAGGTGAACAGTATTGGTCCAAGCACAGAACTTTGTGGAACTCCGTGTCTAACTTTTGCATGGATGGAGGATTCATTGTTAACATGTACAAACTGAAGTCGATCTGAAAAATAGGATTTAAACCAGCTTAATGCAGTTCCTTTAATACCAATTAAATGTTCCAGTCTCTGTAACAGGATGTGATGGTCAATGGTGTCGAATGCAGCACTAAGATCTAACAAGACAAGTACAGAGAGACGTCCTTTGTCCGATGCAGTTAGGAGGTCATTCGTAACTTTCACCAATGCTGTCTCTGTGCTATGATGAGCTCTAAAACCTGACTGAAAATCCTCAAATAAACTATTGTTATGTAGAAAGTCACATAACTGATTGGCAACTGCTTTCTCGAGGATCTTAGAGAGAAAGGGAAGGTTAGATATAGGTCTATAGTTGGCTAAAACGGCTGAATCCAGTGTAGGCTTCTTAAGAAGAGGTTTAATTACAGCTACTTTAAAGGACTGTGGTACATAGCCTGTTACTAGAGACAGATTGATCATATCTAGTAAAGAAGTGCTAACTATGGGTAAGACTTCCTTAAGCAGCCTAGTTGGGATGGGGTCCAAGAGACAGGATGATGGTTTAGAGGACGAAATCATTGAAATGAATTCACGGAGGTCGATTGGAGAGAAACAGTCTAAATATATATCGGGTTTAGCAGCTGTTTCTAAGGTTCCTGAATTGGAGGGTGAATCAGTGCCTGTTAAGGGCACGAGGTGATGAATTTTGTCTCTAATAGTTAGAATTTTGTCATTAAAGAAGCTCATAAAGTCATTACTACTGAGAGCTATAGGAATACATGGATCAATAGAGTTATGACTCTTTGTCAGCCTGGCCAAAGTGTTGAAAAGGAACCGAGGGCTGTTTTTATTCTCCTCTATTAATGATGAGTAATAGGCAGCTCTGGCATTACAGAGGGCCTTCCTATATGTTTTAAGACTATCTTGCCAGACTAAACGAGATTCTTCCAGTTTGGTGGAACGCCAAATCCTTTCAGAATTTCGCAATGTTTGCTTTAATTTACGGGTTTGGGAGTTATACCATGGAGCTAGCTTCTTATGTTTTATTATCTTCCTTTTTAAAGGGGCGATAGAGTCGAGTGTTGTTCGCAGGGAGCCTGCGGTACTATCAACAAGATTATCAGTTTCAGAGGAACTAAAGTTAGCATAAGACTCCTTTGTAGTATTGGGATATGGCACTGAATTTAGTACTAGTGGGATCGCTTCTTTGAATTTAGTTACAGCACTATCAGAAAGACATCTAGTAAAGATGTTTTTGTCTAATGGCGTGTAGTCTATTAATAGGAATTCAAAAGTTATTAAGTAATGCTCTGATAAAATAGGATTTTGTGGAAAAACTATTAAATGTTCAATTTCAATGCCATAAGTCAGAACAAGGTCGAGGGTGTGGTTAAGACAGTGCGTAGGTTTATTTACACTCTGAGAGAAGCCAATTGAGTCTAATAATGAGATAAACGCAATGCTAAGACTATCAATATCGACGTCCACATGGATATTAAAGTCACCTACTATAATTACTTTATCTGTACAAAGGACTAAGTTTGATAAAAACTCTGAAAATTCGGATAAAAATTCAGAGTACGGGCCAGGAGGGCGGTACACTATAACAAACAGAATTGGCTGTAAAGTTTTCCAGGTTGGGTGTGAAAGACTAAGAACGAGGCTTTCGAATGAGTTATAATTAAGTTTAGGTCGAGGGTTGATTATTAGGCTTGAGTTAAAAATGGCTGCATCTCCACCTCCTCGGCCGGTGTTTCGAGGAATGTGAGTATTAATATGACTTGGAGGAGTGGATTCGTTTAGGCTAACATATTCTTCATGACACAGCCAGGTTTCAGTAAGACAAAATAGATCAATATGATAATCTGAGATTAGGTTGTTTACTAATACAGCTTTGGAAGACAGAGATCTAATGTTTAAGAGTCCACATTTAATTCTCCTATTTTGTTGCACTGTGACATTGGTGGTGTTAATTTCTATTAGATTTTTATGAAAGAATCCTCTTCTGTTTACTTTAGAGTTAATTGATTTAAATGATTTGAGAGGTCGGGGGACAGACACAGTTTCTATGTAGTTTTGGGTGGGTAACTGCTCTAATGGAAGCGCAGAGAAGCGTGTAGGACTGCAGCTCTGCATCCTGGTCTCAACTCTGGGTTGTCATGGTTTTGGTCTAATAAACTCAGCCATATTTCTAGATATGAGAGCTGCTCCATCCAAAGTGGGATGTATGCCGTCTCTCCTAATCAGACCAGGTCTTCCCCAAAAAGTCCGCCAATTGTCTATGAAGCCCACATCGTTTTCTGGACACCACCTCGACAACCAGTGGTTGAATGATGACATGCGGCTATACATGTCATCACTGGTCAGATTTGGCAGGGGCCCAGAGAAAACTACGGAGTCCGACATAATCTTTGCATATGTACACACCGAATCAACATTAATTTTGGTGACCTCCGATTGGCGTAATCGACAGTCATTAATGCCGACATGGATAACAATCTTACCATATTTACGATTATCTTTAGCCAGCAGTTTTAAATTAGATTCTATGTCGCCCGCTCTGGCCCCAGGAATGCATTTGACTATGGTCGCTGGTGTCGCTAACTTCACGTTTCTCACTATGGAGCTGCCAATAACCAGATTTGGTTTCTCAGTGGGTGTGTCACTGAGTGGGGAGAACCTGTTTGAAACGTGAACTGGTTGGAGGTGAACCGCGGGCTTCTGCTTAGGACTATGCTTCCTTCAGACAGTCACCCAGCCGCCCTGGCTTGCCGGCTGCTCGGGAACCACCGGGGGAGTAGGAGCTATGCTAGGTCGGCCCGCACCAGCTACTGGGGGCTGGCTAACATTAGTTAATGATTTGTTTTCCATGGTGCGGAGCCGCGCTTCCAATTCACTAAGCCTCGCCTCCATCACTGCAAATAAACTACATTTATTACATGTACTAATGTCACTAAAGGAGGCGGAGGAATAGCTAAACATATGACACACCAGGCAAGAGAGAGCGGGAGAGTGGGAGGGAGAGAGAGAAGCCATCGTTAACTGCTTAGCTATGTTAGCTGCTAAGCTAAAACAGCAGAGCTAAAACAACTAACTACTATGGATTTAGCAAGAGAAGTCGCTAAAAGAAAGAGAGAGCTAGGAGTGCTTGTGCAGAACTAGCGTACGTTTAAATATACTGCAGGTATTTTATCCACAGTGATGAAGAATAAAGCAAAATTTAGCTAAGCTGAGGGCAGCAAAACATTATCGGTAAACACAGTCAACAACCGGAAGTAACACAATACGCTTACCGTAGCACGTCAGCACGTAGCACGTCAGCCTGGTGAATCAGCCTTTGTTTTCTATAACTTACTTTCAGTCAGTCTCTTTACTGATCACCAAGAGGAGCGACTTATTAGTGTTATTATGCTGACTCTGAGGTTATATCGCTGGATGAATAATTAAAGTCGTTCTGTGTAATAATTCTGATTAACGCTTTACTTCCCCAAACTGAGGGGAACTTTTCCCTACAGTAGTTATGATCAGGACCGATGTTGGTTAAAAAATTTCATTCATTGAAAGTGGAAAATATTAATATATAGTATTTTTATAGCAGTTTTAGGAAGGGTAACGTAGTAAACCTCCAAAATATCTTGAAAAAACCTCTGCACACCTGAGTGTGTGACAGGTGCGTTGGAGGAAAGTGCAACTTGAAAACAATGAGAAAAACCCCTGCACACTGTCTTGCTCACTACTGACAAAATGTTTTTTGACAAATTAAGACTTTTGACTTTTTTATAATGTTAGCTCTTAATTCACTTGTTCTTTTCTATTTTTTACCCTTGGAGAGATTTGGGGTTACATAGATGTTGCTTAATATCTTTTGGCATCATTATATTGTGTCATTTCTATCTTTCTAATTTTTTTAATGCCATTTTCTGACTGGTGACACATGTGCTTTGAGTAAGTTCAAGGTGCTCATTAGCCAGACCGGTGACCTCTGTGGTTCTCTGATTGGAAGACTGGATGATTGAAGCAGCTCCCATATGTGTGTATATATATATGGAAGTGTTGTGATGCTGCCCATATACCATATACCTTTTTTAATCTGACACTGCACAAAAAATAAAAATGTCTCAAAATCAGTGTTATTGCTAATCAATCAATTTTTTTTTCATAAAAAATAACAATGGCATTATACAAACAAACAAGCATTTGGCCATGCACTGTAAATAAAGAGCAGTTCCTTGAAGAACCTCTAGGTTACTCCAAGAACCTTGGGGCTCCTCCAAAAACTCAAATGTTCCTTAATGCTCTTAGAGGTGCCTGCAAGAACTTTTGGGATTCCTCGGTATGAAAACTGGTTCCTTAAAGAACCCATTTGAATTAAGTTTCCTAAAAGATCTTTACGCTGCTATATTTGGATATCCAACTATGAGGACTTGTAAAATCAAACCCCAGGATTGGATATCACTCTGAAATACTTTCAAATTGATTAACAGGTCTTACCACACAGGGACTAACACTGGACAACAACAGTTATTATTAAGTTTTTTTTTTTTTTTTTTTACATCAGTAATAAACACAGGAAACAGGATATTTTCTTTTGAGTCAGGAGACAATCAAAAATGATTATTTTTCACTTATAAGTCAAACCTTTTATTTAAATTTGCATGTAGCTGTACTATGGGATTAAAGTATATAAACATGCAGACACACGTTAAATCTTCATCACCACTAACACTGATGACTGCATCCTCCTCCTGCAGCTCACCTGACACTTTAATATTTAGATCAATAACTGTGACAGGATCATTATAATGTATCTCACTGAAATAAACCTTTGCTCTGCAAATGTCCATTCCCATTAGAATAATGAGTATGGAGACTGGTCGATAGAGGGCGCTATTAAAGTTTGTGAACTTGAGACAGGTACCAAGTCATAGGTTAGGTCACAATAAAGTCAATCTGTACATGATATTGACAACTGCACATGTGTAAACAAAATTGTGCACCACTGGACACTGAAGCAGCTAGACGAATGCTAAGAAAAGAAAAATAAGGAAGGGAAACAGATATTTTACATCAAGTTCCTTGCATTTCCAGTTTTTTCAGAAACATGTAAACAAACAATGAGAATAACAACATTGCAGAGGCTCACTCATGAGCCCACTGTGGGAGGTGGTTCTGCCAGTTAGCAACAGCACTGCCAATGCTGTACCACTGGAGCTACTGGTGGTGGGTGAGGAGGAGCAGACTCTCTGCCGCCTGCTAACACGGAGATGATGACTGATTAATGCGGACTCCAGCTGTGGGCTGTTTGGCCGCGCGCATGGAATGTTTGAAATGAGATGTGCGGAATGGTGCTCCCGTATCAGTTTCCATGGAGATGAAAATGGAGGTGAGTTCAACAACCAACGTTAGATAAAGACGTTACAACTTAATATTTCTGAAGTTGAGTTTGGTTTGATTCCATCTGAAACAATTCGCTCATGGGAAACGTAAAACTTAGCCTATACATGCCCTGGAAGACCCAGTGGATGTCTTCCAGGCACTGCCACAGAGAAGTGGACCCTCTTTAGGTTACTGCCACAGATTCATGGGAACCAGATTCATGGATGTGGTGCATGGGCTGTTTATCTATTTCTGAGAGAGATTGGTGACATCATCATGGCCCCCATTGTAAGAAAATGCTGGTTACCACACTTGGAGGAGAGGATCACAGTTTTCCTTGCCCTTGTTGAAGAGGTATTTCCAGGGAAACATACTTCAAAAATGCACTTCTTGATGCACTACCCGAGACATCTGATGGCATATGGACCACTGATCCATGTCTCTTGCTTATGGCTTGAGGCCAAGCATCATTATTTCAATAATGAGGTGAGGTGTAACTTCAAGAATATTGCCAAAACACTTGCCAGGAGACACCAGGTGAGGCAGTGTTGGGAAAAGGCAAACGGTAACTGCTTCGGAAAAAAGTTCATGCTCACTGCTGATACCCAAGATGTACCTTTGCATGCCCTTCTGGGGTCCCTCACCAGAGCTCTGCAGTGTAAACTTGGAAAATGTAACACCTGACCATGTCATTAAAACCAAGTCCATTACTGTGGATAATGTGGCATACAAGATACAGGATTTTTCCACATAGATACCAGCTGCCCAAGACCTAGATCTTCATAAACACTGGAATATCCTCTGCATGTGCAGCTTCAATAAAAAGACGGCTAAGACCCTCCAGTTTTAACAGCCACCTACACTGCTACATAGTTGAAGAAAACCCACACTGGATGGTGGTGTTGCCCGGAGAAGAACTGGCTTTCCATGGTCTGGATAGCTACTTCAATTCAGATGGCAGACTTACAGTTTCTCTTCGACACTGCTTTTAAAGGTTATTTGAATTATGGAACTTAATTTGTAAGTTAAGACAATTATATCTATATTAATGGTACTGACATGTACAGACATAAACAGAAACCATTTTGGTTTAAACCTTGTCTAAATGCAGGAATCATAAAGTATGCCTGTTGCATGTATAGAGGTATTGCTTTCTGTCATTTGCAGAGCACCTTATTGATGGTGAGACCCTCCTTTCCCTGAGTGAGAGGATGATTGACAAATTATTCCCCATCATAAAGAAGTTAAATTTGCCAAATTACTTTATAATTTAAAAGGAAAAGATCTCCCCAAATTCACTGGAAGGTACATTTATGATTATAATTGTAATGGCATGTTTTACACATAAAATACTAAATAAATAAATAGATAAATAAATAAATAAAATGTTCATTCCACAGAAACTTGATGCATCTAGTTGTGAAGTCAGATTTTGACAGACAAATAAGATTAATCATACATAATGTTTCAGCTCTCCTCCTCAGGAAAAAGCTCCATCAGCATGGCCTCATTTTTTCAATTACCACAGTTTCCAACTGTCCTGAAGCACAAATTCATGGAGAGTTTGGACTTTCATAACCCTGCCTACAGATCAAAGTGGAGGTCCCAGATCAAAAGCACATCCAAGCCTGGATCCAAAGTGCTTATAGCCAGTGCTTTAATCATGATCAAGTATCCAAATTAGAACAGTTTTACAAAACATTTACAGACACTGTGACATTATTAATTAGTCCTTTAAATGATATGCTCTGTGTTTCTTTTCAAAGGTACCCAACCAGTAGGCAGTACCATGATGTTTGTGCTACTCTTGTATCGAAACATCCTTTCCTCCGGGATCGCACAGGACAAGGATGTAAGTAACTTATTAAAGGTCCAGTGTGTAGGATTTAGGGGGATCTATTGGCAGAATATGGCAGAAATGTATTATAATATTCATAATTATGTTTTCATTAGTGTATGCTCACCTGTAAATAAGAATTGTTGTGTTATCGTTACCTTATAATGAGCCCTTTATATCTACAGAGGGAATGGGTCCTCTTCTGTGGAGTTGTACCACCATGTTTCTACAGTAGCCCAGAACGGACGAACCAAACACTGGCTCCAGAGAGGGCCTTTAGCGTTTTTAGTGGCCACCATAGGTTCTCTTAGGGTTAGTGATATTCAGTTGGTTGCAGTCTGCAGCTTCATTGCTAGATGCCACTAAATCCTACACACTGAACTTTTAAAAGCACGCTCTTCACACTGAAAGGCTCCACTTCTATTGGCATATTGCTTAATGTGGTGTCTGTAAGACCAAAGCCATGAGCCAAAGCTGTGAATTTCCTTGTACTATCTTTCATAGGAGTCTTGGTTGAGAATGCTTAAAAATAAGTTTAAAAAGGAGCAAATCCCACTTGTCAGTCCTGAGGTAGAGTATCACAGAGCAAAGCATGGCAAAAGGAGGCTGTCGGTGTCTTCAGCAGAAGGGAACTCATCACTGGCACAACAACCACTAAAGAAATCCATGGTGGGTGTTGATTATTCCACAAGTCAGCAGCTTTTCTCTTCACAAGTGAAAATTTAAATGACAAATAATCTGTGATGACATTAAACCCATAGTTTGCTTTGCCTGATTTTCACAAGCAGTAACTTGCAGGATTGTTACTGTTGTCCATCCTAACCCTTACAGTTTACTTTATCTGATTTTCTTTCTTGTCCATACAGATGTCTGCTGGCGAGGATGCTGTAATTCAAAGCCACAGCTCTGCAACCTCTACTATCAAAGTGGTAACCACCATAAAGCCTGTTTTTTTTTTTCCTTTAGGACACACTGTCGGTGCTCCCCTACCTGTTGCACGAAAATCCAGACAGGCTCTATGTAATTGACAAGGTAAGAGCACCACCAGTCATTCATAGTCATTCATAGGTAGGGCTCTTGTATGCCTGTCGTATTTTGTTTGTTTTAATGGAACTCCTTTGATGTGGTTCATTTGGATAGGTGAGTATAGAAATACTAAGTCCCACTCCCATCATGCCTAGTGGGAATTGTGGGTGAATAATATAACTTATGATCAGGTAACCTCCAAATCAGACTCACTGACTAATTCTTATCTGCTGAGATTTGAAAATTGCACAACATCATAACCTTTTGAAAACTGCATTGCAAAATTGGTGCTTGAACACTTAGATGTCTTTCTCCCTTAAAAAAAAAGTTTGGAGTGTCTACATTTTCCTATATCAAAAGGGACTCCTGAAGCTGACAGAGTGAGAGTATGCGCAGAGGAGGGGTGCTTCATGGTATGCGCACAGCAGTGCTTGACACTGACACTGACTCCTCCTAGCTCTGATTGGTTGTTTTCATTTGGGTGCAGTGGATTCTTGCAAATGGCCTTAGGAGCACTAAGAGGAGCCAGAGGAACCTGATTTTTACCTGTCCTTCTGTTACTCTCCTAAAAGAGAGTGCTTGAATACCACATTGTAAATATCATATATTCATGACAGATACTGTATTTGTTGTGTGCTTTTCATATGTGGCGAAGGCTCCTACACTCCAATAGGGGTCATTAAAATGGCAAATTTCTTGCTCTGAATGTCATGAATAAATTGAAAATGAATTGAAATTATACCAATATTGATACACAGCCATTTTTCAATCTGTGATTATTGATTATTAATGAGACATTATATTGTACATGCACATGTTGTTTATTTGAATTGTTGGATTAATATATTTATTGACATTATACAAATATACAATGTTTATTTATTCCTGTGAAATATTTCATGCAGATCTAATGTATATTTATTTAGTTACTTATAACATTACAAATGTATTGATTATTAAGAGACATTATATTGTACATGTACATACATATCTTTTTAATTGAATTGTTGGATTAATATATTTATTGACATTATACAATGTTTATTTATTCCTGTGCATTGAATTGTTGGATTAATATATTTATTGACATTATACAATTATACAAGGTTACTCAAAGCACCTTAAGAGGTTCCTCCACAGTTTCAAATTGAAGAACCTCCAAAAGTTCTTCAAGGATCTTGTTGTTTTAACAGTGTGGAGCTTGGCTTTCTAAAGCAGACATCACCAGTACTTTCACAGTCTTGCCCATTTATCCAGACTTCTGGTGTTTCTGGAAAGGAGCCTATTATTTTTCTCTACGCCTTACTTTTGGCTGCAGAAGCAGTTTTCCGCTCTCTTTCAGAAGCCCTATGCTGGATCCTGGATCCTAACAACTACAGACTCCCATACACTCCATATTTCAACTATTATGTAACCACCATCCTGACCTCGCCTCAGGCTTATTATTCACAAAACCTTGCTCAGAACTTGGTGCTTCTCTTTCAGAAGAGAAAATCTTTTCCTGTCTTCTTGGAATGGCATTTCGTTCTTCTACAATGACTACATCACACAACCCAAAGACATCCAACTTTACACAGACACAGCTCCTTCCTCGTGGCTACTATGGTAGGAGATGGTTTGCTTCTACTTTGCCCTCAGAGTTCAGATCTCTTGACTCAGAGTCCCACTCTCCTTCATCTGTGCTTCATGAGCTGTACCTCATTGTCATAGCTGCTATTCTTTGGGGGCATAAATGGTCTATGAAGTCCATTCACTCCGATAGAGATCCAAAACAAAGGCTGATCTCATTTTCTAGCCATCATGCAGTTCTTGCACACACTCACATTAATCTCAGCTCAACACCAATTCATCCTCTGGGAAGCTCATATTCCTGGATACCACAACAACATTGCTGATTGATTGTCCTGCTTCTTATTTCAGAAATTCAGACTCTTGGCCCCAGAAATGGATATTTATCCCATACCAGTCCCACAAGTTTCAACCACAACATTTAACTAGCTCCACAGCTGGGAAACCTCTCGGATGCTTCACAAGAAGCCATCCTTAACAGCCTCACCCCATGCGCTCTCGGCCTACCTAATCAACTGGAATTGTTTGCCCCACTGGCCAATCAGATGCTAGTCAAGCTGTGGCTTATTCCACTCTCTGAGTCAACATACTAAATGAATAGAAATGAGAAATTAACATTTGTATCCAAAATTTTGGTCACTATCAGATACTTTTGAATGGAAAAGGTCTATCTCTGGATGTGCCATCTCTTGGCATACCATGCCCACTCTCCTCTCCACTGGATTTCCTGGCACAGGAGACCAGTGACTGGTTTCCTCCAACATATAATTTGTTCTGGCATTGCAGTGGAGACAGGTGAGCTCCACTAATGAGCCTGATTGCCACACTGAGAAATCACTGTTTGGGCAGTCATTAAAACTCCAGAAACGATCTGGTCCTGATAACAGCTCTGTCCCCCTTAATTCCTGTTTCTGCTGATTTTGTGTATTTGAGTCAAAGTTAGGGGACAGACTTATTTGATTAAGACCAAGCTTCAGCTCTCTGGCTTGCCTAAGGCTTAATGATAAGAATGCTGTATGTAGAAGCATTGGAAACCCAGTCCTAATGTGTTTAGCTTTGGGGGAAAATAAGTGAAAAGTAGGGAAATCCTTTGTCACCATTTAGCATGCACACAGTGGAAGGCATTCCACACAACTTTTTGATGAAGATTCTCGGAAGAGTCGTAATGATCCTCTTACATTAATACTGGGTAAATTTGTTTAATTAGACGAGTGTTCTTTACCCTAATTATGGGCTGAAATGCACCACTGACTAGCGCAGTGTGATGTTTTTTTAAAGTTCATCAGGGACTGGCTGTGCAGGGCTTGTGTTTCAGGGCTCTCAGCTGTTCTCCAAACGCTGTGTATCCTGCTGTTCCAAATATTATTCACAGTTGACTTGGCTGCGTTTATGAAGAAATCCTTGATATGTGATGCCAAAAAATTTCTCCTTGCCTCTCTTTATCGCCTTTTCTTTCTCCCTTTGCCTCTCGGCTTTTGCAGTTTGCCATTGGAAAGGCCATCTAGTCTGATTTGAAACTGCATGAGAGTTGCCCTTCAGGTTTAAGCAGCCAATCTAATCCTTGTAATCATGGATTGTACTCAAAGCCCTTTTTCCCAGTGACTGGAGGGGGAGAGAGGCTGGAAAGCAGAGAGAACACGCTCCATGCTGGTGAAGAGCTATGACCCGTACAGCATTCAATGCACTGCTTTATTTCTCCACCTTTTAAGAGATATGTGCTGAGAGAGTAAAAGTGACAGATAATGTTTCCAGCCGGTTCCAGGATATGCATGCAACCAATATGGAATGACAGGTGTATTTCCCAAAAAGAGAGACTATAATGTTTTTCTATTTAGCACTTGACAGTTTTCCTTCATCATAACATGAGCTTAAGGGCTTCTGAGGCTGCATGATTATTGCTGGCCCTGAGCGCCTCTCTGCCCAGGAATTGAATTCCTTTATAGGGAGACGAAAGCTGTTAAAGGCCCTGCCTGAAAGGATGCAGAGAAATCAGCATACTAAGTGAATTTTATATGTGCCATTTCTCTGACCTCCATCTTTGCATTGAGAGGGAAAAATTTCCCGGTTTTCTTCTAGTGTGACCTCACTTGACTCAGTTGGTCAGAAGTTTACGAATTTGTAAAAGCCACCATGCATAATGTTTACTAAACTGTTACAGTCTCTCCTTATATTCTGAAATATTTAGATGCCCTGCAGGATGTCATTATCACTGTATTCTACTTTGATATAGCCTCACCTTAACACCATTTTAACGCCTCACACTCAATATGTTCTGCAGATGGATTGAGAATGATTTAGAAACTCATTCTATGCAGTAATAAATGCCTGTCAAGACTCAGATAATTATTAATTAATAAAAATTTAATTATTAATATAAATTAATAATACGGGGCACCGCCCAGAAACCGGGACCAATAACCAAACTATAAGTTAGTCTCATTAACAAGGTTCACTTGGGATGCTAATATCTGAGGGATATCAGCATCCACAAGTGAACAGTGAAGGTATGAATTCGAGCTCTGGCCCTCTTTCTCAATCAGCCACCTTTTACAATAAATAAGCACAATAATTACAAAAGACTTATATTTAAAGATATAACAGTGATTATTAAACAATAGCAAAGTAACAAGTTAGCAAATGCTTTGATCAATAAGACACTCTTAAAATCTAATACTACCTAAGCAATAACACAGCTATATACAATGGAGACACATGCAAGCTGGAACGTGCATGTGTGTGTGTGTATAAATAGGTGTGTGTGTGTGTGTGTGTGTGTGTGTGTTTGTGTGTGTGTGTGTGTGTGTGGGCGTGTCTCTGTGGGTGTAAACAAAATGGCGACTGTGATCTGTGAGATGACGTCACGCGACAGCAGGCGTGATCTTGCGAGATGGAGTCACTGATAGCCGAATAGTGGCTATAACTGTAGTGTCGGTTACAACAATAACAAGATGGCGCCGCCTAGGGGTCGGCGTCTCTGCGTTCACCCAATTCGATGTATCAAACACATGTCTGATGGTAGATAACGAGGGCAGAGCGGCACTTTGTCCCACGTTATCTAACCGCCAGATGTGTAAGAACAAATATGTATGTGTATGTGTGTGTGTGGGTAGGTGTTAGTAGCAAGAGAAGAGGAGAAGAAACGCCGGCTCACAGTGAAATCCTGCGATCGTGAGGGGAGAGCAGCGGTTGTCTGTCCACAGAGAGCATGCGTGCAGACGGCAGCCTGTGACTCACATTGTCTGATTTTGATCGACAAACAACTTACTTTCTCACCCACGATGGCACAAACACAGCAGCAGTCCCGAGTGGGACAAAACACAAAACAGTCTAGCGTTAACACAACTAAACAGGCAGCAAACTTTAAATACTCCTCAGAGTATAGCAGGCAAAAAGGGACTCGGCGGTCCGTTAAATCAGCAACACAATAGCAGTTAGGCTAAAGCTAAAAGCTAATAAACACACAGTTAATTCTGTCTCTGTCCAGACATAGCCTCTTACGTGCTCGCTTCATAAAGCGATACAGTGTGTTTCTGATCCCGTTCGGATGTGGACGGGGCCGTCAGCGCTCTGTTGGCGGGGTATTGACGGCAGCTGATCCTCGGCTGTGTGGCGAGGGAAACAGCGGAGTCGACTTAGTTGAAGAAGAGTGGGACAGGGAAGTAATCCAAGTAATCCACATCTTCGTGAAGAAAATCCTTTTCTTTCTTCTGCAGGTGTGAGAGCGCTGGGTTGCAACAGCAGCGGTCTCTCTCTTAGATCCGGTGAGTGTGTTCGGTTGAACACAGGGAGAAGTTCAGCTCGTCCAGCGAGGGTGAATCTTCCAGGGGGAAAAGTCTACGTGCACGGGGTTACCTCCTTTAGCAAGCTGACTCACGGAGGAAGCCTCATGGTCAGGCTTCAGGTTTTAGGCCTACCTTTGTCTGACCCCATGGTTGAGGCCCAACATATATATACAGTACAGGCCAAAAGTTTGGACACACCTTCTCATTCAATGTGTTTTCTTTATTTTCATGACTATTTACATTGTAGATTCTCACTGAAGGCATCAAAACTATGAATGAACACACGTGGAGTTATGTACTTAACAAAAAAATGTGAAATAACTGAAAACATGTTTTATATTCTAGTTTCTTCAAAATAGTCACCCTTTGCTCTGATTACTGCTTTGTACACTCTTGGCATTCTCTCGATGAGCTTCAAGAGGTAGTCACCTGAATTGGTTTTCCAACAGTCTTGAGGGAGTTCCCAGAGGTGTTTAGCACTTGTTGGCCCCTTTGCCTTCACTCTGCAGTCCAGCTCACCCCAAACCATCTCGATTGGGTTCAGGTCTGGTGACTGTGGAGGCCAGGTCATCTGCCGCAGCACTCCATCACTCTCCTTCTAGGTCAAATAGCCCTTACACAGCATGGAGGTGTGTTTGGGGTCATTGTCCTGTTGAAAAATAAATGATCGTCCAACTAAACGCAAACTGAATGGGATGGCATGTCGCTGCAGGATGCTGTGGTAGCCGTGCTGGTTCAGTGTGCCTTCAATTTTGAATAAATCCCCAACGGTGTCACCAGCAAAACACCCCCACACCATCACACCTCCTCCTCCATGCTTCACAGTGGGAACCAGGCATGTGGAATCCATCCGTTCACCTTTTCTGCGTCTCACAAAGACACGGCGGTTGGAACCAAAGATCTCAAATTTGGACTCATCAGACCAAAGCACAGATTTCCACTGGTCTAATGTCTATTCCTTGTGTTTCTTGGCCCAAACAAATCTCTTCTGCTTGTTGCCTCTCCTTAGCAGTGGTTTCCTAGCAGCTATTTGACCATGAAGGCCTGATTTGCGCAGTCTCCTCTTAACAGTTGTTCTAGAGATGGGCCTACTGCTAGAACTCTGTGTGCCATTCATCTGGTCTCTGATCTGAGCTGCTGTTAACTTGCGATTTCTGAGGCTGGTGACTCAGATGAACTTGTCCTCAGAAGCAGAGGTGACTCTTGGTCTTCCTTTCCTGGGTCGGTCCTCACGTGTGCCAGTTTCGTTGTAGTGCTTGATGGTTTTTGCGACTCCACTTGGGGACACATTTAAAGTTTTTGCAATTTTCCGGACTGACTGACCTTCATTTCTTAAAGTAATGATGGCCACTCGTTTTTCTTTAGTTAGCTGATTGGTTCTTGCCATAATATGAATTTTAACAGTTGTCCAATAGGGCTGTCGGCTGTGTAGTAACCTGACTTCTGCACAACACAACTGATGGTCCCAACCCCATTGATAAAGCAAGAAATTCCACTAATTAACCCTGATAAGGCACACCTATGAAGTGAAAACCATTTCAGGCAAAGGGTGGCTATTTTGAAGAAACTAGAATATAAAACATGTTTTCAGTTATTTCACCTTTTTTTGTTAAGTACATAACTCCACATGTGTTCATTCATAGTTTTGATGCCTTCAGTGAGAATCTACAATGTAAATAGTCATGAAAATAAAGAAAACGCATTGAATGAGAAGGTGTGTCCAAACCTTTGGCCTGTACTGTATATATAATTGTTTAGAATCTATCTGTCCTTTCACGCACAAAGATCGCAAGGGTCACATGGCTGATGGAGGCAGGCAAAGGCCTCAAGTCTCCAGCCTCACCAAGCTTTAGACTAGGTTTCAGATGTGTGATGTTAACATTACACTGAAGATCATCACTGAGTGGGATTTTATTATTTCAATTCAGCCAGTTCTTTATAAAAAATAATTGGTTATCTTTAGCAATATGGTTGAAACATACTGACCATGGCCTCAACCAAGTACCTTTAGTTGCCTAAATGTAACCAAACCTTAACCATAGAGGTGGCATTCTGTGGTGGGCGTGGCTATGACTACAACTAAGTGCTTGACTTCGCTCATGGTCTCTTTGTCTAAATCAGACTCTGAGTCCCATATACATATGAATAAAACTCTGAAAGACAGTCCCTCTTTGTGAAATCCATTTTACCACTGACTCACCACTGTAGGATCACTGTTGCATCACATGCAGGAGACTGGGACCCCGACAAGGTCCAAATACCTCCCCTGATGACAACTTCGTAAACGAGGTTGAGTGGGTGAGAAACGGACCACCAGAGGCATGAGACTGGCACTGAGTCATTAAGGCATCCCCGAAAAAGAGGATACAAACAGGATTTACTCAAAGAAATTGTCTGGTGTAGGAGAACCAGTTGGTCTTTGGGTCTCATGCCATCTCCACAAGAGCCCAGAGAAAGTCTGGGTTCAATCAATAACAACCTCTAACCTCCAAGACATGGATGTATATTCAACTTCGCCTGGAAATGCCTTCAGGTGAACTGAGTATACTCCCATCACATTAAAGTGTCAGTTTTGATGCTTCACAGAACCATCTCCTCCCTTCCAAACTCTTCACAAACTGTGGGGGACAATCCCAAGTGAAGTTTCCAACACTAAGGAACTGCTACACTCGTACCGACTCAAGGTCAGAGTACACTGATCACACTGATATTTTGGACAAATGCAGAGAGACTGTTATCATGGTGAAACCTCATAAATTTGAGTTGAGTTGGGGCCACTCTATGTTTTATGTTCTCTATCCACCTTCTAATGTCATACATGCAACCACACTCACATTCCAAAGCACATGCCCCTTTGGTGCTCTCACCCTGGTGTGATTTCAGATAAGAATAGGCCAGATCATAAAATCATCATAAATCTAATTTAGGCCTCAGGTTGAATTTCCTTAAGGACAGAAATAAATTCGATGCTTCATATGTTCATAACCATCTTGTAGTTCATACTTTTTTAGTAATGCCAGTCAAACTAGTCCAACCCTGAACTTTCCACAACAAATTGTAGGGGAGATACAGATATATTGGTTTAATCAGTAAATAGTAATGGAACCACAGCGCCACCCAGTGAACAACTTTTCTCCACTGAAAGTCTGGTACATAATGTTCTCCTATTGTGATGTTTTAAATTGATACTAAGCTCTGTATATAACTCAGTAGGAAGTTGATAGGTATGCAGAATTACTTTGGTAAGTAACTTAATATTGGTATCCATATTTAGTTAATATGAGAAGTATGTTTTGAGTCATTATAGTATGTGTCATTAAGCTGCACTGTCGATTGTTTACTCTCCGTGATAAATGTGTGCCTCTGAACATTTGAGAAACCTATCATGCATATGCAATTTTTGTTTAAATGTGGATGATTAATGGTGAAATGTTTAGTTGCAACTTTATCAGCCCAGAAAAGATCACGCATGTATCTGAGACAAAGGATTTTTCCGTCTCGCGCGGGAAAACATCTATCTCCACCCACACACGCCCACTCAGAGATAGCCGGTTTAAAAGTAGTGCACTGGCGAATCTCTTGTCTCTCTATTCTCTTATCTCTCTTCCTCTGTTTTTGTTTTTGCCTGCTTCTTCCTTGTTCTTCTCGTTTTTCCTTTTTCGTTTTTGGCGTTTTTGACTTTTTGTATTTGCTTGCTCTTGCTTTTTGTCTTCTCCGTTTTTGTTATCACGTGATCACCTAGATTAATGTTATTTTCTTTAAGCTACGTACAGTATTAAAACTTCAGTGAACAAACTTTATGTTAAAATCCTTTCACGCTTACTACCTCGAAGTATAGTTTTGTCCGGCCGGCGAGATTATTCCTTTGAGTTATTTAGTAAGAAAGGAAGTCAGTCAGAGACTTCAATTTAAACGACCCACTCTCTACGATCAAGACCAGCTCATCCCTCTTTGTGACAGTGAATCCTGGCGATGATTTGTGAAAGCATCTGAAGAAACTATCATCAAAATAAACTGTGGCTCAAGTTCCCTCAATGCTCAAGAAGCTCCGCTGGGGAATCCCCGGGAAAACCGCCGCTGCACAGCTGATTGCCCGTCAGGGGATTCCGTCTACAGATGACCGCTGAGTCATCTCAGGACGATCCGGAACCCGCTGAGTCATCTCAAGACAACGCTGCACACACCGGCACAGTTAAAATTAGACTAAACAATGGGAAGTGGTGCCCCTAATTAAATGAGGATTTCATATTAATAAAAGGTGATATTCCTACACTGGTAAGAAGCTGTCCTCTGATTCTAAAATAATTGTTATTAATAATTGTTGGAAAAGACCAGGTAGATGATTCCTGTGATTCTGATTCCTGTGAAGACAAGGTAGGCAGGATGGGGTCTGCTCAGAAGTGATAATTTAAAAATCTATCAGACTGCTGTAATGGGTACTAAATGCAGTAAAGTGTAAAAAGCTGCTGATTTGAAAGTTAAAGTCCCGCCCACAGTTCATTTCATGAGGGAAAGATACGGAGAACAAAGCTGCAATCTGTGTGAGGTCTGGGTAAAAGAGTTTGGGTTTCCCTCAGGAGGCTTTAGTCCAAGGCAGATAGATCAGTTGAAAAAGAATATGGAAGCAAGAGAAGAGGAGAATAAAGAGAAGGTAAAAGGAATGTCAAACAAAGAAAGAAAGAAATTCATTCCATTCCATCAAGAGCTTTTATGGATTGGCAGAAAAAAACAGAATACAGGCAGAGTAAACAGATGCAGACACAAGCGAAGGCAGGGTCTGCTAAAAAGTCTGTGCATCACCTTAAAACATCTAGGGATCCTGTCCTAGATACAGCCCTGCCACCAACCACAGAACAACCCCCCACAGCCAGACAATGGAGGAGGAGCAGCAGCAGCAAGGCAGCAGCCGAGGCGGAACCAGAAGGTGGCCAGGGGGGCCCTCCAGCTCCTTCGCAAACCTCAGCCTCCACCATATGAGAGAATATATCCAGACTAGGGGTCAACTGATATGGTTTTTTCAGGGCCAATACTGATACTGATTATTAGTAATCAAGGAGACTGATATTTGTTATATTTACTGTTGAAATGCCTTTATTAAGCACATGTTTAATTGGGGTTGAGCCGAATACTCGGATGAAACGTGTATCCGGTACAGATAATGTACTTTTTACAAGCATGAGTATCATCCGAGTAAAATGTGTCAATATCCGTACTTGTGACGAAGGAAAATCCTCATTGGGTAGCTGTGTCCACATTGTTCCGTGATAGACCAGGCAACCACATGCAGAGCTCCTCCCCTATACAGACCCTTTACAAAGTTCACTGCTGCTGCGCCACACAGCACAATCTTGCCATCGTCACAGCCACTCTGTCCACAGCTTGCAACTCTCATTGCTTCTACACCAGTTACTCATGCATTGATTTTACTTCATATTTCTGTAGCAACCAGCTGTCAGAATTACATCACTGACCACCTGTCAAGAATTTTCCAACCACTGGAAAATCTATTAGTGTGTCTCAGAGCTGCCAATGTTTTTAGTCAATAGCGGAGAGATACGCCAGCTTTATCCTCAGCATCAGATCGCATTGTAAGGTCTGTGTCATTGTAGCCAATTTGTGGTAAAACATAAGCCTTGTCTCTGGAGTCTGTGTCCGGAGGGGGAATAATCCGGTGGATGTGTATATTTCCCAGTTGGAGTTTCTCCAGGAGTTGCCAGTCTTGGTGGAGCTAAGGCCAATGCTGCAAACCTGACTGACGTTACTCAAAGATATAGCTATCGCTACATAAATAAATTCTATTATCTTGTTATAGCTAATTGTAGGGTAAAGTCCCTGCATGTTTCGAAGGCAGACAACACAAGCCTCTAACAACAGACCAGCTCTCTCTTCAACCCCCAGGAATGCTGGCCAATAAAAGCAAGAGTTCCAAACTCCTCACTGACCAGACCATCTAAACATCTGCAAACCGAAGGGATCAGATAAGGAACCATCCATCTCCTGCATGGTTACTAAACCAGACCACTAACCCAAACCACCTTTGATCCTTCAAGCTGCAAGAACAAGCAAGATAGAAAGACCAATTCACACCCCAGTGTGAATTGATTGTACCACTTGAATAAATGACCCCCACCATTGCTTATCATAACCTCTAAGAGCCAGTCACACACAGAGATGAGCTTGCACCAACTTTAATCTTACTGTGAACTCTGACTTTTCAGACTTAAATGATCTACCAAACAACTGTTCACTGGACAAACCAGCATAAGGTACAGGACATGCTGCACAATATGCCATGCTCCAGTGACATACAGACACTCACAGACATTTACCAGAACACACATACACACACACACTCACAAATGGCATTGACCCCTACTGTTCACAGTCAGATCAAGGAGAACAGAGGACTGTAAAACCCATGGACTTACAAATGTACTTTTAGATTTTGTCTAAGGACAATTAATACTGTATGTTGATATGTATGTGTATATCATATGTGTCGTCATGTGCTTTAGTAAGACTTTTATTCCCCTGCCTTTAAGCCAAGAAATGTACCGCAAATATAATTCCATCATCCTTGAAAGCCCAAACATCTTGTTTAGTACCATTCTGCTTGGTTCACTTTCAGAACCAACAGAAGCTACTATCAAAAATGCAAAATTAAGAAGCATGCAATTGCTAAATTGTAAATACTTTGATTAATGGAGTAACCGTATTCAGGAGTTGAACCGGTCTGTCCATGGACAGGAGGGGACTGCTCCCCCAGAACTCTGCAACCCCTGGGATTGGCCAGGATGCACATTCTGGGCGGGCAGATCGAAAACTTTAAAACAGTCCCTTATCTGAGATTCCATGCAGGCACTGCCATGCCAGTGGAAAGCTTGCATTTTGCTAGTCTGAAGATGTGACTTAGAACAATAGGAGGTGAAACCTCAGAATCTAGAGTCATGAGTTGAGGCTCAAGCCTAGGAGAGCATGAGAGCATAAACCAGGAGCTCTCTTCCAATGGGAACTTTTCAAGTCTGGACTGGCCAACTCACTCATCATTACAAGATCCAGACTCCAGTTCCTCACCCCTGCACATTGGACTCCATTCTCCACAAGAAGCCTCCCCAGGGAGCAAGCAAGTATTTGTACAAAACATTTATCAACTTGCTTAAACCCTGGTTCATAATTTGTAATTTCAATTGGCAATTCAGAACTAAGCTGTTGTACCTTCTCAGGCAACAGTCATCTCATCTGTTTATCAGGTCTCTCATACCAACTACATAACAGATAACTCTGCATCATGCATTCAAATCATTCACTAGTCATAGCCTTTTGTACCAGTTTCCTTTTCCATCTTGTGTCTTGTTTGTAAAATGTTGTAGTGTTTAGTACTTGTATCTGTAGCATTAATTATAAATGTGTATGTAACTTGTGTTCTCTTGTGCTTGCATCTCAGTCACTTAACCTTAAAAGACCTTATACCCTTGCAAAGTCATAATTAAGATGAATAACAATAATAATTCTAATTGACCTCTCTTGTGTGGCCAACAAGGAGGACTATTATTAAACACACTATAATATGAGTTATGTTGCTGGACGAATAATTTCATGTTGGAGTTGTGCACATTAATAACTCATAATTCCCCCATAAAATCGTAAAAACTACTTGAGTGAACAAATTCCTACATAACTGTGCATTATTCAGCCATTTTCAGCGGTGTAACTGGGAAACTGGGCTTGCTTGCCAACATAGAAATAGATCATAAGATTGTTTTTGTAATTTCATTGTAGAGGATTGTGATGTTTATTGCAACTTCGGCAATATCTGCTGCCTTACCTTCGAAACAAAGCTCTGCTTGCTCACCGGAGCTGCTCCAGTCTGCAAATGCGTTCCTCTGTGCCCATCTGTGGCACAGTAGCCTTCAGTGTTGATTGGCTATTACTTGTGATGTGTAACCAGATACTGTTGTGGGCAGAACATTGCTCGAGACCACAGAGTGGTGACTCCAGACTGAAGAGAAGCGGCCGCTTCAGAGCCAAAGTAGCACATTTTTAAATTTATTTATTTTATCAGCAATCAGATAAAAAAATAACGATTCTGATAATCGTAAAAATGCTGAACATTGGATCTGATAATCAGCCTGGCCAATAATCAATCAACCCCTAATCCAGACCCAACATTCGTGCTGAACTGGAGTTCCTCCAACCCATTTGGGACACACCCTGAGGCTGCAACACCAGTAAAACAAATGCTCTCTTCACCCCCAGCATCTCCAACACCATCCACACTGCCTGTGGCTGACACCAGAACAGACTGGAGCATAACAGGCAGGCTCATGAGGGTAGTTGGCCATTGGACGGTAGCAGATTATCTGGTGCAGCTGATCAAAATCTATGAATCAATCAGTGCAATTCAAAGACTGCTTCCAGAAATCCAGGCTGAGGTAAAAAGACACTGTGTTGACTGTAATACAGCGAGACTGGTAGCAGTTGGAAAATTCTATACATGCTGAAAGGAGGTTCCAAGAAAATGAGAAGGAAAAGACCAAAAAGAACAAAGACACAGCCCAAACTAAAGCCAAGGGTCATGGCAGAGGGAGAGGACGAGGTTATGGACATGGAGGAAGACTGGATGTGAGTGTTTTATCTGCAGAAAAGTTAGACATTTTACCCAGGACTGCCACCAAAAGCAGACTGCTGGAGATTGACGGTGCACAGGGTTGGAGAGAGGTCAGGACCCAGATGACTGGGAAACAGGAAGAACACAGACACCCACACAAACACAGATACATATCAATTAAGGCAGGAAGCCATAAAAACATTAGAGCAAAGAGAATAAGCTAATGATAATGACAACACAGATAAACCAAGCTATTACAATGTTTTCCCATGATGCTAACAAGGTAATGCTTACAGTTTCACTGCAGGTTTCAGGTTAGAAAGTTGACTCTTTAGTTGACTTGGGCAACAGAATCAGTGATAAAAGATGTGATTTCAGTCCTGAAAATTGAGCAGAAGAACCATAGGAGCTAGCCAGTAATACTGTCAAAGAACGGTACACGGTTCCTTTATCAGTACAACATGAGGATGGAAAGAGATTCAAACACTCTTTTCTCCTGACATCCTGTTGTCCAGTAAACCTAATTAGAAGAGACCTGATGTGTTCTTTGGGTATAGTGTTGATATGCACAGACAAGGGAGTGACAGTTAGCAAATTGACAGACTTAAGCCATGTTACACAATATGTGAAATATGATCCAAGAACTCTTTTGTATGTGTATGTGTATGTGTGGCAATTGGCAAGAAAAGGGCAAGCAGAAAAAGGAAGTGCAGGACATGAGAGACAGACTTAACACCGCATTACACACATTTCCTATGAGCAGACTGAGAAAATTAAATGAGAATGGTTCAGGAAAGGCAAAGAAGGTGACAAATTGAGTATGAGGTGGTTGTACTGAAAGGAAGATATGTGTACAGCAGGGGTAGAAATACCACAAGACCTGTTTTTTCAAAATGTATGACTCAGCACCACATATCTCTCTAGCAAAAAGTGAAACAGCAGTGGAAAGATTTGGGTCCATGGGTGAGGTGTTGTACTGAAAAACAGCAGTGGGTAAACACAGACAGTCTTTTGATCTATTACAATTAACATCTTAAAACATACAGACCACCGTGTGGAATGACATTAATAGGAAAGAGAGGTGTACACCTGTGGAGCACGCTGCCACAGGTGTATGGATGGGCAGTGCCCCAACAGCAAGGTACATCTAGCATCTCTGAGAGAGAAAACAAAACTACTGTAGTGTTGTGTGTTTGTCAGAAGCTCCATCATAAATTAACATTTTTATCCAGTTTTACACCACATTTTAACGCTAACGGCTGTAACAACTACTGCTGCTGCTACATCAAAGTCAGACTTTCTCAGTGGGCCCAGTTCTGGGCCCATGCTGGTACGTTTTGTCTTCTGAAGCTTTCCATTGTGCATCACTTCCACAACTAAACCAGATCATCGCAGTGGGCTCCTATTGGAACCCATGCCTTAAGTGCCATCCAAACTCATCGTCTATAACAGAGGCTGTAAGGATAGGCAACCCGAAATCCTTATAATTGGTGACTCTATCGTCAGGTACGTTGAGCTCCCAGGCACCATCACCTACTGTCTTCCGGGCAGCAAAGTTACAGACATTATTGAACTATCGCCAGTGGTCATAGACCTCCATCCCTCAGCTCATACACTAATCTTTCACATGGGTACAAATGACATAATGGATAGACAATCAGTAAAACTAAAAGCATCCAGCTAGAGTCCCTTGCAATCACAATCCAGAGCCTGGGCAAAACCTGCATCTTCTCTGGTCCTATTCCCAACCTGTCAAAAAGCCATAAACATTTTAGCCATTTATTCAGCCTGCACACATGGCTAAAAACCTTCTGTACTGCAACTGACCTGGGTTTTATTAGCCACTTTGACTGTTTCTGGACCAGATGTGACCTCTACAAATCTGATGGCCTGCACCCCAACATTAAGGGCACTAAACTACTCATTAAAAACCTCATCCAGCATATTGCTTTCAACTCTGACTGATGCCGTCCTCAGCTTGATCCTCCAGAACCCACTCCTGTCAATAATGTTGAGCACCTCTCCCTGGGTCCTGCTGAATGCTCCCCTAATGTGACCCTAACACTATAACTGTTAGGGTCACATTACACCATACCACTTTTAGATCCACTTGCTCAATGAATCCTACAAAAAGAGAAAACTTAGTCCCTATTCCACCCACTTCTACAACAAAGGCACGAACTGAACATCAATCGCACCCTACAACTGTATCTGCTGGTTCCATCTCAAGCACCACAGTGTTTAGCCTACTAAATGTGAGGTCCTTCGCTAACAAATCTTTTGTATGCCATGATTTTATTATGTCTAATAATATTGATTTTTTATTCATCACTGAGCCCTGGCTAAGCCCTGGCTACTCTGTCCCACTAACTGAGGCATGCCCCCCTAACTTATCCTGTTTTAATCAACCTAGGCCGTGAGGCCATGGGGGTGGCATAGCTGTTACTTTTAATAAGAACTACAAATGCTCCCCTGTCTCTTTAAATATTTTTTCATCCTTTGACTGGGTTTTCTTTTTAATGGCCAGCATCCAGTACTGTGTGTATTAATCTACAGGCCGCCTAAGGCTGTTTTTTAAAGAATTTTCTGAGCTTTCATTTATTATGGCCAGGTATGACAGAGTTCTTATCCTTGGTGATTATAATATACATGTTTGCTGCCTCTCCATATCTGCTTTTACTGCTGATTGTATTAACCCCTTTGAGTCTTTTAATCTTAAACAGTCAGTAAATAGTCCAACTCATAATAAGGGACATACTCTTGACCTTGTGCTATCTTATGGTGTTTCTTTAAATAATATTGATTTGGTAGATTTTATTATCACAAGGCTGTGACCTTGCTCCTGCTTCCTGCCCATAGGCCAACTACTTTTATTCACTCTCTGTCTTTTATTTCTAAGTCAGCCAATAATTTCTGTGATAAATTCTTAGCTGCCCGCTGTGCATAATACCACAAATCAAAATGGTCCCTCTGTCAATGATTAAGTGGGCAATTTTAACAGTACATGTCAGTCCATCCTTGATGACATTGCCCCTTTTAAGTTGAAACGTACAAAACCTAATGCCCTACTGTGGCTAAATGACTTCACAAGGGATTTAAAGAGACAATGTAGCAGAGCTGAAAGAAAATGGAAGAAAGATAAACTTGATATCTCTTGATATTCTTAAAAACTTGATGCTGGCCTACCAGCAGGCGGTGAAAGAAGCAAGGTATTCATATTTCTCTAATTTAATTACAAATAACTGTCACAACCCCAGAATTTTATTCCAAGCAATAAACTTAGTGGTCAACCCTCCTCCCAATCAGCATTTAGAAGCATCCAAGGACATCTGTGCACAGTTCCTCCATCATTCCATAAATAAAATAGATGATATCAGGCTCCATATCACACCTGTGCTAACTAGATATTTTCCCAACTAGATTTCTGAAAGAAGTATTTCAGACTGTTGGCCCACAAATACATTTATCAACTGTTCATTGTCCACTGGCTCTGTTCCATCTGCTTTTAAACATGCAATAATTCATCCTCTCTTGAAGAAACCCACACTTGACCCTCTTGATTTTAAGAATTTTAGACCAATCTCAAACTTATCTTTTTTATCGAAAATTTTAGAAAAATGTGTTGCCTCTCAATTGATCTCACACATGAATATGAATATTTTTAAGAAATTTCAATCAGGTTTCTGTGCCCAGCACAGCACAGAAACAGCACTTATTAGAATTACTAATGCTACTGCTCACCACTGACTCTGGGGATGCTTCAATTTTAATCTTGCTTGATTTCTGCATTTGATACAGTTGACCACAATATTCTCATGAATCACCTGAAAAACTACATTGGTATCAAAGACACTGCACTTACTTGGTTTCGCTCCTACCTCTCCGACAGATCTTTCTCTGTTGTAATGGGAGAATTCTCCTCATCCTCAGCCCCCCTCTCACGTGGTGTGTCAATTCTTGCAAGCATAATGTTAACTTTCACTGCTATGCAGACAATTCCCAGTTTTATGTTCAGCTGACTGGTAATTTCCCAGGTTATGGCTTGTCTCTCTGACATCAAATGCTGGATGTCACAAAATTTCCTCCAGCTAAATGAGTCCAAATCTGAGGTCATCTTAATTGGCCCTCCAAAACTGATCTGTGACTGGAAACATAATTTTGGTGACCTGTCCACTAATGTCAAGCACTCTCTCCGCAATAACTTATAAAGTTAAACATTTTTTATCTCAAGTGGACCTTGAAAATGTCATCCATGTTTTTTATTTCATCACATCTAGATTATTGTAACTTTCTGTAACTGTACTCAAAGCTCAGCCAAAAAGCCATCTCCCATCTCTAGCTCGTTCAGAATGCAATTCTAAGAGACAAGACCATATCACACCCATACTTGCAACACTATACTGGCTACCTGTTAGATATAGAATTGTAATTTTACTAATTACTTTTAAAGCCCTACATGGGCTTGCTCCCCCCTTACATCTCAGATTTGCTCAGATTGCTATACAAATAAATTTATTATTATTATTATTATTACACCTGCAACTAGAAAGCATGTCAAAACAACAGTAATGTTGCAGTTAACACAGAGTTAATGCCAAGTCTTAGGCATTGACTGTGAGACTCACGCAACTGGCGCTTTTCACACACTCTCATGCCACACGTCCATTTTCTCATGCAGTGAAAAACAAATTCATAATTGATAACATCGCAGCGCGAAAAGAAGACACTGACAGCACATGGACAGATAGGACAGAGCAGTACAGCACAAAAGCAGTGGGGGAAAGCGAGAAATATACACAGATATATTGTAATTTATTCCCATGGATGTTGACTGAGTAATCTCAGTCAGCAGCTCTTCTGGCAGCAGCACAGCATCAAGCTGAAGTCAAAACTTGGCAGCTCTGATTAAGAGCTGATTCTGAGCTGAGTTAACAGACATATCAACAACCCTCTGGGCAAAAAGCAAATATGATGTAGGTTTGATCAAACATGCTCAATCAATTAAAATTGTTCCAAAATCTGATTATAGACCTTGCAAAGATCAATTTCCTTTGAAACCAGAGGCTATAGAGGGTATACTATACTCACTCATGAAAACAGGAATTATTGTTCCATGTCAAACCTCACCAGTTAGAACAGCAACATTTCCTGTTAAAAAGATCAGAGATGAGGGACAGCCTGATGAGTGGAGATTTGTACAAGACCTGCAGGCAGTGAACACAGCAGTACATGCTTGTGCACCTAACGGTCCAAATCAACACTCTTATCACAGGTTCCATCAGATAGTGGCTTTTAGTGGTTGATTTAGCTAAAAATAGCTTTTTTTTAGCATTCCTGCGCACTGTAGTGATATACTACTTTTAGAAATTAGAATAATGCACTCGTTAAAGACTGGGGCACCACCATCAGTCTCATAACTGTGATTCCTTTTGATACAGGGACCTGTTTTTTGCTTTAAAGAACACACACAGACTTCTTACTGATGAATGAGGACATTTATTTATAGCTAAATGTCAATCAATAACCGAATAAATGAGGCATTAATAAGGAGTACATAGTGAAGAAAAGAATCAAATCAATAAAAGTCTTTAAATGGTGAGATAAATTGATCATTGAGTTAGCGATAGTGACTGAAGCATGTGATTTAGAGTTATTAAAGAATGGAGAGACGCTAGGGGAAATAATCAACTTATCAAAGGATATTTATTTGTATTCGACATCAACTCTTATCACAGAACAGCTGTGGATTTTGCCTACTTGTTGAAGCGCCGTGCAGAGATTTTCAGTTTCAGCTGATCCCCAAAGTTGTTGTGCAGTGCTGAGTTAGCTTACGCAGCCTCCCAGTGAGGTGCAGGCCTGGTTGCTTGCAGGGCTACACTGTGAAGGCGCCTCCAGTGCAATGGCAGCTCATATTTCCTGACTAGGGAATTAGTTCAATTGGGTCTTACACGCAAAAATTCACATACTTCAATCCATCACTATGGTAAAACAATTGTGATTCTCATAAAATTGTATAGTGATTATATAAAATATTCAGAAAACACACGGTCTTGGGAGCAGTTCTTATTTCAACATATATTCAATCATTCAGCATGAAATTTGTGACGAACTGTTAAGATTATTTCTAATTCTACTCATAGCTGCACAGAGCTTAAACAACCCCAATTTGATCACACAATGAAAATTAAAAATGCAGTACCAACATGCAATATTAATTGTCCTCAAATAAATCTAAGCTACAACTTAGAGTCCATGGGTTTGACAGTCCTTGTTTTCCTTGATCTGACTGCAACCAGCAAGGGTCCAGGGTCTTTATGTAGTTGTATTGTAGGCATTGTTCATAACCTGACTGGGACATCTTCAGATCCCATGGGGGTTGTCTGCGGTTGCCTTTGTTTTACAAATCCCTTTAAGGCTAGTTCACAGAGGTGTCGGCTGGTTAAGGTGTGTGGGCATGCCGTGACACCTAGTTGATGGCTGGTGGTGGGATGGAAGTTCTGGACAAACAGAGATTTGAAGTTCAAATCTTCCTCCATCCCTGGTTCATTTCTGGAACCAAAGTAGGCTTGACAAAGACAGTGGTAGTACTGCTGAGGAGACTCTTGTCTTCCTTGTTTGACTGATATAGCAGCAGTTAAACCTGTCTGTGATATATAGTCACCATATTTTCCATTATTGACTGGCAGAGCAGTTCATAATCAGCTTTGACATAGCCAGGTTGGTGCTCAATAAAGCTGCTGATGTCATGACCAGATGTCATCTTGATTAGATAGATTTTATCGTCAACTGTAGCATTTGGAAATTTTTGTGCAAATAGAAGTCAATGTCTCACAGATAGATGCTGAGGTCATGAGAGCCACCAAGGTCAGGTTCGAAGCGTGTTATGTTGCGAGCAATCTTATCTAGGTCTCTATTCAAAGGACTCTGTGAAGAGTAGTTACCTGAAGGCACATAAGGTCGCTGAGTCCCCCTAACCTGGTGAGGTGGGGCCTGACTGGCATGGAAGTAATAATGAACATATAAGGGAAGATCAGAACCAAACAGATGAATGAAACAGATCTTTTAGATGGCAAAATAAACCTGATCACTTGGTTTAGATTATGAAAAAGGAGTATGTGAATTTAGGGTCAGGCTACCAAAGAACAATAAACACTGGAAAATTAATCAAACATTTCTAAGACTTACATTAAGGAATTCAGAGCACTATCCGAAACCAACTCTTATCAGAGCAGCAGATGAAATTCTTTTGTCTATTTTTTGCAGCGTCATCTCAGATGTTCCAATTGGACCCAAATTGTTGTTCAGCTCTGGCTGTCCGTCATGGCTCTGCAGTGAGGTGAAACTCACCAAAGGCTGTGGTGGCTGGTGAGCAACAAGACTCAGACAGCGGGGTCTCTCAGCTAGTCCATGGTAGCTAAATACTGTGGGATGAAAAGGATCTTTGGGGCGAATGTTGGTCTTTGATGAGTATTGGTCCATTGTAGCTGAATGCTTAATAGAACTATTCGGCTATATACTATACTCATTTAGATAAAACTTTAAGTAATTTCATTGGCTTAGCGACCAAAACTTCCAAAGTTATTATCAACGCAAGATTTTTACTGAAGTACAAAAGTTATCTAAGGAACTTAGACTTGTTTTCACTAAAAGTTAAAATAATACACGCATCTTACATGAGAAGGAAAATAAACACTGTGATAAGAATTTAGAAAAAGTAAAATTAAGACTTGAGGAAACGTGGTGAACAAGAAAAACTCTGGGGAAAAGAACAAAGTCTAAGAGGAGTCTAGGTGAGCAGTTACAGCCTTCTCCGGGGCACAGGGCAAAAAGTGAAGAGAGTGAAGCGAGTGTGAGACAAAGGACCTCCAGCTGTTTTGTTTACAGCTGGCGGAGTCTTCTTTTGTATTTAAATTGTGACACACCTATATTCCTTTGTCACAGAAGAAAATGTTTTTTTTCTAGTTTTTATGGAATTATTCAATTTTGATATTATACATGCAAGAGTCACATGCTCCAGCAGTGACTTTAAAACATGAATTGCATAGTACAACGCATTACCCAAATATTTAAAAAGAAAACAACACATTGATTAAACAGCAATATTTGAGAACATCATTAAATCAGTTACATAATATCTCTAACTACTTAACTATCAAAATACTGTAGTTACCAATACTATAAATGAACAGAAGGTTAAAACAACAACTAGTTGATCACACAATATATAAAAGAATGCAGTCTTAAATAAAACATACTTGTATGCTTAGTGTTCAAACCACATCTGAATTTTAGTAATTCATCCATTTTATATCGCACAGACATCAAATGATGATTGGACCATTAATTCACATTAATTTAGATCTGGGCTAAACAAAGGGAAAATTCCTTCACAGGCAGCCAGTCTTAATTTTTGATGCCTTGATGATGCATCAGCGCAGGCATGGTACCCAACCTTTTGCTGGTGTGCCAGGGGTATCATGGTGTACTTGTGGTAACTGTAGGGACATGCCTATGGACCAGGAGAGGAAAGGCTTTTTACACATTCACAGGCAGTACTGGGAGGGCATTACGGTATAAGGCCAAACCAGGGAGCCTGGGGATGACAACTGGGATTATCATTATGCTGCCTTTAGATATTTTATCTATTGGCAGCATGGCTCTTTAGGTCAGGGAAACTGACTTGTCATTCCCAGTTGCTGTTATTTTATTTATTATTATACTTGTTCTACACATTTTCTATATTTATATATTTTCTAGCTAATTATTACATTTTTTGTTTATATCCTCAAATTTGTTCAATTTAAATTTGCAAGTTTACCAAATAAAAGCTATTCATCAGATGTACGAGCTGTATTTATTGTAATGATATACATATTAACATATACTTATACAATAACTATGACAGTACTTCCTTGTCTTAGTATATTATCGTTACCACTTCCAGTTATATTCATTTATATTTTCATTATAGGGGACAGTTGTATTTTACAAGTTTGAACCAAAAAATGTGTGTAAAAACAACACTGAAAGAGAAAATGGTGCTTTGACTCGGTGTCAAATACTATAAAATAAAATGTGTAGATTATGAAGCAACATAAAACAGTAGTGAAGTTGGAATACTAATAAGCCTCAGAACAGGGCATTGCAGTACATGTTATGGATTAATTTTCATTGCCACTTCAGTTTATGTAAACTGTAATTTACTACTTTGAAACAAAATTAAAATGTAAAAAACAACACTTAGAATAATGACATCTGTAATGTAACTATCTTTTATTTGACAGAAATTTTTTTTGACATCCTTTTCAATCTGGACAATAAAAGGATAACAAACATGCAGCTTTTAGTGTTCAAACAGACGAACATTTTGATAGCTTATTCTTAGTCTTCTTCGAGGTTGACAGAATAAGCAACAAACATTAGTCTGAACACTAAAAGCAGGATGATTAAACTTATCTGATCACCTTCCAGCAGTCAAATAGCTGCATATATAATAGCTGACAAGCCCAAGGCTCAGACTAATACCACACCAAAGGCATTCATTTACTGTTCTGGATGAAGATGCTCTCAGTGATTTGGTCTCTTTCTTTGAGGATCTCCTCATTGTAGATGCTGGCCATGGCAGATATGAAGCGCTGGTGGAGGAGCAGGGATTGACCCACACCCAGAAATCAAAGCTTCTCTACTATCCTGTTTACTTCAGGCCTGCCCGGGCAGGAACGACACCCATGATTCACTGGCACTGCTGTTCCTCATCTGCTCCAGGAGCTGTGTGTAGAGCAGCAGCTGCATGGAAAACTGGTTCTGTTGAAGACAGTGTCATTACACATAAAGTTAATTTACTAGTTCATATTTTTTATACAGTTATACATGTGAAAATAATGCTATTTAACCAAGAGTAGGAGTTACAGGGTAAGTTAATATGCTACAAAGGCAAACAAATGTGTATCACTTACCTAGACCTCTCCTGACTTGTGTCTGCAGGTGCAGGTATGGAGGGCACCAAACCGAGCTGTCTGGGGTCATCCGGCTGAAGGCTCCTCCTTCAAGACATTCCTACTCCACTTGTAAGTCCCTTGTTGACAATCCTTGCTTGTAGCTCTGGGATGTATGTATAGAATTTTTGGATTTTGCAGTGTATACACTGTATCTTCTGGCATTTTTCCTGTATAGCCTTTTGTAACTGTAATTAAACAAATTTCATCCATAAGTTATTCATGATAACTGGCAACCTTGAGTGCATACTAAAAATTGATTGTAGAAAATTGTGTGTGACAATACTGTAAGCGTGAAATTTACATCTCTTTTCCTTCAGCTGTTTTCACTGTTGGCCTGTTTCAGTGGAAATTGTAGTCCAGGGGTGCAAGCAGAACTCTTGCCTAGTAAACTGGAGAACTGAAAGCCTGAAAGCGCAGCACTTGCTGGCATACATCAGAATATGATTCTGGAATGCTTCTAGATCTGCAGTTGATCTGACTGGAAAAAAAAAAAAAAAAAAAAAAAAAAAAAATATATATATATATATATATATACACACACACACTGGACCTTTAACACAGAAAATACATTACATTAACTAACATCACTTCATGCTATACCAACTAAACATGTTTCCATGGATGTGTTAACTGGATTTCAAAACAACACCAATTTATTCCAAGAGGTTTTTTTTTCCTGGAAATACATCTGAAAAAGTGGGGTCATCTTATATTCGGGGTCTAGACTTTTAAATGTCAATATACATTCACAACAACAAATGGCACCAGAAATCTGTAAAATGAGTGTTCCCCTCCTGACTGAAGTGAGTCACCGTCCCTCACAACAAGCCTACAGTGCCAGGGGGCCTGAAAGATTGAGATACACAGTGATCATCTCGAACAAAGTGGTTCAAAAGTAGGCCAAGTTAACCAACAACTGAGTAACAGTAACATAACAAGTGTTGTTGTCAACTCAACTACTTCACTGTCTCGTCTCTGCTCCGCTGAGTTCTGTGTGTGTGTGTGTGTGTATGGAGGGGCAGCCCCACCTGCGCTGAAACAGAGGAGAGGAGAGGGACTCAGCGCAACCATAAATGACAGCAAAACACAGCAGAGAGTCTCACACTGAGCTGAAATGAAATGAGTGCACATAAATTAGGTAAATAAATATAGTCTCTACTGCTTTTGCTGTTATTTATGGTCACACTGAGTTTCTCTCCCCTCCTCTCTTTCACCGTCTTATATTCAGGTCAATACGGTAGCTCACCCAGTGCATACACATACAGTATGACATTTTCTCTCTTTCTGGTTGGCTTTACTGTTGTGCGGGCCATTGCACATGTACATGTACAAGTGTCTCATTCCCTGGCCCTGCCCAGAGTGACACCCGTCCCTCAGGTCCATCCTATAGACTTTCTAAATGTGTATTTTAAATGCATAATAATCTTAATGTGAAGTATTACAAATATTAAATCTTCATGGGTTCATAATTCATAATCGTGGTCCAGGCCCTCTAACTCTACCCCTGGTGAAGACATGTCTGCAAGGTTTACTTCACATAGACCGTTAGAAAAGAGATCCTGATGGTTGACTCATCTCCCTCAGCTCCACTGACCCGCCAGCATGCTATTGCAGCCCATGGTAGTGCCAGGCTATGCAGTGAATGTTAACAATTTCAGAATCTTGGTCCAGAACCAGTTTCTAAAAGAGACAGTTATACCAGTGGGAACGGTCATGGGACACATGTATCTCACTGAAAGCATCACTGCTGTTCCTCTTGACAAGTCAGCATCATTGGAATTTGATGCCAACCTGATTAACTTTGGAAACTCACCTGTTCCACAGGAGTGAAAGAAAAATGGAACCATACATGACATGAACCTGCTCTAAGTCTTTGTCTACCTCGATGATTTGATTGTCTTTGGAAAGTCTTTGGAAGAACATGAACACCCTCTCCAAGTCCTCGACCGACTTGGAGAGGGTGGGCTGAAGATCTCTCTCAAAAAGTGTCAGTTCTGCCAGTCAAAGGTGAAATATCAGGGACAAATTATGTCAGCTTATGGTGTGTTGCTAGATCCAGAGGAAATCAAGGCAGTCACAAACTGGCCTCAGCCTACTCACCTGAAGACCCTGAAATCCTTTTTGGGCCTCTGTGGCTACTACTGCAGGTTTATAGCCAACTATGCTGCCATTGTCAGGTCGCTAACAGATCTAACAAAAGGTTATGCTCCTACACAGAGAGTAGGAAGCACAACAAAGACCCTACTAAGAGCTACCTGAGAGAGTCAGAATCCTTTGGACCCTTTGCCAGTCAGAAGTGTTGGAGTTTCTGTCACTCAAGTGAGACTTTATGGAGCTTGGTTCACAGTATGTACAGACAACAACCCCTTGACATATGTGCTCATCACAGCAAAGCTTAATGCTGATAGCTTGCTGCCTTATCCGCATATGATTTTGATGTCCAGTATAGACTAGGCAGGCACAACATGGATGCTGACCTTCTCTCAAGGAACTTTCCTGATAATGACAACACTATGGAATGGGAGATCATAACCCAGGCCGGTGTAAAGTCCATCTGTCAACATGTCTTCATCCCAAGATCTTCAGACAGTTCAACAAAGGTATGTGGATCGGTTGGGAGTTTCGCCTGATTGGGTTCGAGACATCTACACCTTCCCAATTCACATGGAGTTGAAGTCTTTGGAGCACACATCAAAACCAGACCTTGTACAGTATGTGCCCAAAAGGAGGATGTGGAGATTGGACCAGCAATCCAAGCAGTCCAGCAGCAAAAATGGCCTGAGGATGCTGAGAACAATCCAGAGCTCTCTTAGCTGAAATGAGAAAAGGACAAACTGATCATGAAGGATGGACTTCATCGTTTGAGCAAGCAACCCTCAGGTGAAGAATTCACTCAATTTATCTTTTCATGCAGCTGTGCTAAAGTCCTTGCACAATGACTTAGGACACCTTGGAATTGAAAGAACTACTGATCTACTGAGGCGTAGTTTTTTTAGGGAGGCCAGGTTTCCTGTAGACCTGTGTTTTGGTACATTTCCAGATGGAAAAACAGATAGTCATTCACACTATGTGGCAAAGTTGAAGGAAGATTTGCAGAGAGCCTACCAGCTGGCCTCTGAAACAGCTGACAAGACTCACCAAAGAAATAAGAAGGTATATGACAAAAGAGTTGGTTCCCAGGCTCTGGAAGTTGGTGACAGAGTGTTACTCAAGAATGTGGGGCTAAAAACACAAGTTGCAAACCCGACGGAGTCTTATTCCCTGCAGTGTAGTGGGAAAGATGCCCAATCTACCAGTTTATAAGGTCAGACTGGAAGATGAAAGAGGAGGCATTAAAACCATTCATAGAGACCATATCCTGCCGATAGGACAACTTATGGGACTGCCAAGGACAGAGTTGGATTGTGACTCACCCACAAGACTTCCAAGATGCGGAAGCAAACCTCGCCTGAAGCAAGCCTCCTACAGGAGGCACAAGATTCAGACTTATCCTCTGACTTGGAGTATTACAGACCTCCAAGGCCTAACCCTGACATGCTTGGGAAATGTGGAGCAAAGGACTTGGGATACTGCAGGCATATATATATATATATATGTATATATATATATATATATATATATATATATATATATATATATAGTAAAAAAAAAGTTAATGAGTAAAAATTTTAAGAATGTTAAAAATGCATATATGTATTATATTTTATTTCTTTTGATAAAAAGTTGCTAATTCGATAGAGTTGTATCTTTCTAGAGAGGTGTACCTAGTCAAATAGGTTTTTGCTTGTTAATTGGCTGATATGTGTGTACATGCAGGTGAGGTGTGAGTGGGGGGGTGGGACTAGGGAGGAGGAGAAAAGAAAAAAAAGGTGTTAACAAGCTATTGCGGTAGTTTTCCGTGTGGACGTCCAAAGTTGTGCAGGAAAAGTTTGCATGTACTTATGTCTTAGATTATCCACTAGATAATCTGCAAGAGGATATGTTTTGTGACTAAAAGATAACTTCTACCCAAAGTTTGCTGCACTGTAGTCAACCTGAATGAGGCTGTTTGTTAATTGAGTGGTGAATTAGCAATGTGAACGGACTGTAGACTGCTGCTAGCTAACCAAGCTCGACACAGTAGCTTCATCTGGACCTGGAAACAAAACACAACAACCAGATAGCACTCTGAGCTGTCCAGGAATGCTCAGAGTTCCTCTGGCAACACTGGATAACCACCAAACTCTGTGAATATGCCCCAGTGCTGTCATCCTGCTCATCGGTGTGGAGGTGTTCCATCAAGTTTTACAGACATGTCTTTTTAACAGTCTATGGCAGGGGTCATCAAATGAATGCTAATCAAAGCTTAGCGAAAGTTCAGTCAGGAAGATTATCTTTTGCATGCTCAGGTCTGTCTCTCAAACCATCTGTCATTCCCATCCCTCACGCATGCTCACTTATAATTTCCTTGCTGTCATTCCCCTGTGTGTCAATTAAGACGTCAACTGCTGGTCACATCTAACCAACAGCACAGTGACAGGTTCATTGTCAGCCTATCGTATTGCGGCTGTCTTTTTAAATATGTTTTCTCCCTCTGCCTTAGTGCTTTCATGGTGCCATTTGCATGCCCCACCACCTCCTCATCCCACCACCCAGTCTTCGCAGATTCATCAGTTCATCACTTCATCGACCTTATCAACTATTATCAGTCTCAGCAGAAGTCATCAGCCACCACCACCAGTGTCTGGACTCCATGGTGGGGTTTATCTTGCTGCTGCTCAGGACTGTTGTCCCTTGATTCAAAAATCTCCATGTAGAGTCTAAGTGCCAAAGACTTTTGTCAACACTTAATCATCAATATCATCTGTATAATAAACAACAAATACTGAATACAAATAGTGAACTACATTTGTCCAAGGGCCAGAATTTTTCTAAGCAGACAATGTGGGGGGCTGGACTTTTAAATAAAAAATAAATACATTTAATTTAGGCCTAATTAGCCTATTATTGTTTAACTTATTTGTTCCACTTTTATTTTTTTCAACTCATATCAATGTGAACAGACTCCTAAAACACATGGCAAATCCATAATGATAACTAGATACTTAACTAGAAAATGCTCTCAGACCTCCACCAAGGAGGCAGTTCACTGAGGATTGATGGTTAAAATCTGTAATTCCGGAAAAATAATTGCAGAATGCAGTCCTGATTGGCAGGAAATTTTAATCAACTTTAACCAGTTTTGACGTTATAATGCAGTGTCCTGATTGGTGGAAAACACTTGCAGGAAGAAAAGCCTTTTGAAGTCTTTGTCAGGCAAGCAAAAATGTCACTCTCAAAGAGGAAGTTATAGTGTTTTCCAACAGATCTGTAATGAAGTAATGACGTAGTGATGAAGAGATTCTCACAGATTTCAAAATGGCGTGTTCATAAATATGTATGACAACATTTAATACAATCCTTGACTCACCAACTGTATTAATGTTGTACTCGCAAATCCCTGTTATTGTGAAAAGCAGTCACTTTTAATACTTTTTTAAAGAACATAGTTTTATCCACTTCTCCCCTGATTTTCTGAAGTTTGTTTGCTCTTATTTTTTGTAAATATAATTAGAATAATACTTTTTCACATCCAGAATCCCAAAGAATATAGACACCTTCTGTTTCTTCAGCCAGCCTTATGTCCCATGAGTGTGTGAACAAAGTTGTTTTCGTTTGTGTTCATATTTGGTCAGATAAATGTAGGATACTGGTCTGTCACCTTTTTTAAATAGGGATGCAAATTTTAAGCAATTTCTTTAACCAATAGTCGGCCATCTTAACAAATGATTATTGGTTAATCATTAATCATTTATGAAATATGTTGAATGTTTTTCCATTAGAAAACCATTTTAACCAATGACATTACCTATGTTCCACTCAAAATCAGAGTAGACTACATAAGGAGTTAAAAGAAACACCAAGTTTATTAAACGATAAACTAAATAACATAAAATAATAATTTAAAATTGTGGAGCTCCTCTGTCGGTATTCAACAACTGGCCCAACAAAATCCAAAGTATTTCACACAGCAAACAGCTGCACAATTTCAGCTTCACCAGAGGACATAATTAGATCAGACTAGATGTGTTGGACATATCTAACAATTAATTAACAGATAGTAAGTAACCTTCAATAGTAAGTAACCAAGTAGTCAGGTGTTGGGACTCAGTTAGGAGCTGGTTTGGTTATTAGCAATAATTAATAATTATGAAAAATAAAATAAAATAAAAAAAATCAATAAAATTATAAATGTAAATTAATAATAACGGGGCACCACGGTGAGGTCAGGGATCAATCACCAAACAGTGAAAACAGTCTCAAAAAGGGGTGTTCACTTTAAAAATATCAATATCTGAGAGACATTAATATTTATAAGGTGAACAGTGAAGGGTTGAGTCCGAGCACTAACTCTCGCAACCAGCCTTCACCACAATATGTATGCAAATAATACCAAAACAACTTCTTTTGAGGTATAACAGAGTTATCTGCTCACCAAATGTGTGTGTGTGTGTGTGTAGGAGTGTGTATGTGCGTGGTTAATAAAAGGGAAAGGAGGTGGAAGCACCAAAAGCAAAAGATCTCAGTGATCGTGAGGAGAAGCGGTGCTTGCATTCATTTACACAGAGACGTGGCATGCAAACGTACTTATTTTGTTGGCCACGGCCTGATTTCAACAAATAAAATGCAACCCACTGTCTCACATACGATGTTGACGTAACACAAAACAGTCCAAGCAGTTGGACAAACGCAAATCAGTTTAGTATGGTAAACACAACCAAACAAGCAGCAAACAACAATACCTCACAGTATTATCAACAGTAGCAACCGGACTCACAGTCTGTTAACTTCACACTAAATAACACACTTTAATATCCCATCTCTGCCAAGACTTAAAACTCTTACTTGTGTTGCTTAAGGAAGAGAGTAGGGTGTGTTTCAGTCCGTCTTTTGGGTACAGCTTGGTTCCTCTGGGTTGGATGCTGACGGGGCTGTCCTCTCGCTCTGTCAGCGGGTTCACAGCAGCTGATCCTCAGCAGCATTGCGGAGAAAGTCGTTTAGAAGGTTATCCTTCATCTCTCTTCTGCAGGAAAGGTGGAAGAGTGCTGGGTTACACCGGTCTTCTTCGGATATGGTAACGTGCTCGGTTGAACACGGAGAAATCTCTACTTGTCTAGTGAGGCTGAGATTGTGCGGCCTAGTTACAGTGTAACGTAAGTACAGGAGTTACTTCCTTACATTAGCTGTGCAGGCAGCTGGAACCGCAGTCTGGAAAGCACCTCTGGTGTTTATACTCTTGTTGACGTCATGGCCGTGGGGAGGAAATCCTTTGTGCCTTTCCGGCAGGTCTCATCGAATGAGCCGAGAATTTGACTCTGCCAGATTTCACACCTAGGTATGAGTTGAGCAGAGCATGATGGGAGTTGAAGTCTGTTTGGAGTTCTTTTGTTTAACTGGTGCCTTTCTTTGTTATCCAGCTTTGTGACTGCGTGCAGGCCTGCCTTTGTTTCATGCACATGGCGTATGAGGAACAACACAGGCCATTGGGGACCATCCAACTAGGGGTCTCATGGCCTAACCACATGTTCCAGGCTAGGAGCTGAAAATGACCAAAAAGGCATTGATCTGACTTAGATCTGGTGCCCCCACAGACATTACACCAAGCACAGAGTGAGCCAGAGTCAGACGTCGTACTCTGTCATACAGCCTCCACATAAAGCGTGTATGTCCCACAGTGACATAAGCCCAGGTGAATGCTCTGCACTCAATCAGTCCACAAACACTTGCCAATATGTCCCCTACTCCCCAGAAGTGAACGTAACCCGTATGTTTTGGACCATGAAAGCCATGGCAACTGGGAGGCACAAGCTGCTCAACTTCTCCCTCTCAACCTCCAATGGCTCCTCCATGCCATGCCGCTCATCGTACTGGTTCCCATGGTTAGTTAGCAAACACTGCCTCCCTCCCCAGCACTGGGCAAATGGAAGGAGCAACAGGTTGAGTATGTAATGAAAGCTTGAAAAGGACTAGCATCCGAAGATATCTCAGCGACACCTTCATTTTACATTACATACATTAAGGTTATTACCCAAATCATTTGTTGTAAACAGATTAGATCTCTCTCTCTCAGTATGCGATAAGCCTGTGATTACACAATATGAACACAAATTAAACATTGCAACTGCATCACATCTTCACTAAATGAATGAAACATTCAAATTTCCTCACAGCTTAATTGTTTCCTCCAAGTGCAGCCCTGTATTGTATTGTAAGCTTTCCTACCTTATTTATCTTTTAATTAGCATTAGTTAAAGTAAGACAGACTCAGACAGAAGCAGTTTAGGAAAGGGTTTATTGCAAAGAGTTTGGTTGATATCATCAGAGTCCAATGTAGGAGAGGGGCAGAGTGGGGCAGAGAGTGGCAGATTGTGCAGGTGGAGCAGAGCAGGGGAGGGGTTCTGTATTGTATAAGCAGGTTGGGGATTGGGGTTTTCAGTAGAACTGGGCAGGCAATGAGTTGAGGATCCAAACCAGAGACAGATAATGAAGATGAAGCTGTTCATGGCAGGAAACTGTGGCAGGCTGCAGTGTGAACCTGGAGCACAGGAAGACTCAGAAATAGCAAAAGCAAACTAGTATGAAGCACAACTATAAAACATAGAATGTTAAATAAATTTATTAATCTGCACAAAAAATGAAAAACATTGCAAGAATACCTTAAAATTACCTAATTTAAATGAAGACAGTTGTTTTCATACAGTAATCTTTGGTAAATTCATAGGATTATCCAATCCACAAGAACTCCCCATCAAAGTACAGATTTCTGGATGTAAAAAACAGAAAAAAATGTGTAAAATGACATTTAAATTACCCTCCTTTACCACCCAATGATGGTATCTTGAGAGCTTTCAGCTTTTATTTTATGTGATTATCCAATCTATTTACAGTAAATTCCTGGTAAATGTAGGTTTTATACTGTACAAAAAATAAGATCATGTGATAATAGCTTACAAAAACATAATTTTTTCATACTACTTTATATAAACATTATTTGACAATTACAACCTATTCTCCAATATATTTACAGGCTTTTCCCATAAATGTATGGGGTTTACTTTATATAAACATTATTTGATAGTAATTAAAAGCAAATATCCAATATATCTAAATACTTTTCTCATTAATGTGTAGGGTTTACTTTATATAAACGTTATTTGACAGTAATTGCAAGCAGCTCCTCAATATATCTACAGACATTACACAATGTATGGGGTTTTGTCTGTACAAAAACCAGAAGGTCTATGGAAGTGTAAGTACCCTTTATATCAACTTTTTTTTTTTTACACTGAATATATACATTTTTCTGCTGACATTTTGTCCATTGTCCAATCCATTCAATGCAGATCCCCATTTGAGATGTATAAGATTTCAGGATGTATTATAACCAGAATGTATCATAAAATGACCTTTTACTGCTTGCTTTACAAGTAATTCACTATTTTTACAGTGTTATCCTTAAAGTTTCAGAATGAATAAATCAATAAACAACCATATCAAATTATAATGTGGGTCTGAAGCTGATCAACCCAATAAGAGCTCAAACAGAATACTTTACTAGAATGTCTTTATTTATTTCTCATTCAGATTACTTCAAAAGACATCAGTGGAAGCGACAGTTTTGTACATTGGATCAGTACAATGTCTTGCATGTTGCATTATAGCAAAAGGGGAACTACGGCCAAATTAGGAATTCATACGTGTTATTCTTATGTTTTAAGATGGTTCAAAAATGTTAGTGAACAAATCTCTCCCAAATCCCAAAATTATTTTGCTAAAATTCAAATTTGTGATGTCATCTGATATGATGTTTGGAGCTTTTCCAAAAAGAATGAATTGAGAAAGATGTTATAGATGACACTGAGAACATCCAGGGGGATGTTCTGAGTATACATTTTTTGTTTCAGAAATGAAAGGCTACAATAGAATAAAGCTTATTTGGGTATCAAAAAATATCTACAAAATTAGTTTTACATTTATTGTCTATGAAGCAGCTCCAGACTTTATGCCTAATCACAAACTTGAGTCTTACTTCTTTGGTTGCTTTGGGAGAGAGTAGTTCATGTTCACAAATCAGAGGTGGGAGTAAGTTACATATGTGCAAGTCACAAGCAAGTCTCAACTCTTAACCTTAAAGGCTCAAGCAAGTCCTAAGTCACTGTGTTTGGACTCAAGCAAGCCAACTGCCAAACCAGCAAGCAAGACAAGTCAAGTAAGTCACAAGTCAAGTCACCATGAAAGAAGCGCTTTAAACATGAGAAAACCCGTTAGTCTCTACAACTAGGGATGGTTATGGTTAGGATTTATAAATACCACTATTGATTAGTAGATTAACTTTATAAAAAAGTAAACAAAAATAAATAAATAATCTAACATGTTTTCTAGGATCCAGTGTTCATAATTTTGTATTTTATGCAGTATTGATGTTTGTGGATGTGTTCTACGACTTCCGCCACCAGGTTTTGCCTTTGAGTAAGGTGAGAGTTTTGAATCAGAAGTAGTAGTAGAAGAGGAACTTCCTCCAGTTGCGGTAGTTAGCTCAAAGCTAGTGGGTTTTAGCAGCAGTGAAAATATGCTGGTGGACTTAAGCTACATATACTGCTTTGTTGTGGTTGTAAAGTGCGTAAATAAACTGCAAGTTATACAACAGCCCAGTGTCAGCCGGAGTCTCTGGCTGCAACACGACTATTTTGATACATTTACTCGCCAACGGAAAATCTACCCGCATTTGCCGTTTGCACAATGAAATGTAGTATTCTATCTGATGATTACTTTTTTCTGCTGTGGATTGTGTAGACTAATACATCCAGAACACTGAAATTGTAATCCTCATCAAGGAAAAATACCATCTTGTTTGCCTGATCTCAAAGGATTGCATTTGTCACACAGTTGATAAGAGAGAGGGAGAGACCATTCTGCTGTGGTTGAGTTACATTGACTTTGAAATAGTGAGGGCCCACCAACAGACTGATGAAGCTCTGTCATGAAAAGCTGTCAATTCATAAGCTGTCTTGTCTGAATCAGAAACGGTCTGGTAATATTAAGCTCGAGAGAAAATCTGTGCAGGTCCTACTAGACACTGTCTTTAAAGCCTGAGTACACTGCACTAGAAGTCACCCTATCATGTCTCAAACAGTAACTGTTCATGCTCAATATCTACAATAATACATATAGGCGATCCAGCTAAATAAAAACTGTCAAGTCTTTTTGAGTCATCTGCCTCAAGTCAAAGTCAAGTCGAGTCTTATCAGTGTTAGTCAAGCAAGTCACAAGTCCTAAAATTTGCGACTCTCGTCAAGTCATGAGAGTCTCCCACCTCTGAGAAATATTGATTGCACTTTCCTTGGCCATGGAAATATGGCTAAAGCCAAAAACAGGAGCTAAATTCTTTCCAGTAACAAACAAATAAGCTAATACATAATCAGTATTAACATACAGATGTGAATCTGCATGCTGAAAAAAGCTTTAAGTTCATATGGCAGATTAAAAGTCACCCACTTCCTTTCAGAATTCCAACGATGGCTATGATCCTCTGCAGTGAGCCTCACCAAGCCTTGTCCTGAGAATACAAAAATAGAAAATATGTATCATGCTCTTAAAAGTGCCTGCACACCAACAGGTGGCAACGTTGTTGCCTGTATTGTTTTCAATGTACACATAATGGCAACTTTGACTCCTGGCTGCCGCTCCAAAGGAGTGCAGTTTGCCGCTTGAACAGAAATTGAGCATGATCAAACTTTGCCTCTTTTAGTGCAGGGACGTTAAGGATTTTAAAAGGTCTGAAATTAAGGTTGGGGCCAGATCAAGCTGTTCTTTAAATGTGATCATCTTAAAACCTTTTGTAAAACTGACTGGTATCCCATGTAGCGATGCTTAATTTGGAGTGATGTAGTAGTCTCTACATTTGGAACCAGTTAAAACCCTAGGTGCAGTATTTTGCACAAGCTCTAGGCAAGAGAGTGAGTTTTTGACTTGCAATACAATGATTGAATTATGCAGAATGTACAGTTTTAAATAAAACAAACTACAAATATACATATATATATAAAATAACATGATTAAAATCCTCAAAATTATCATCTAGCCTATCAATAGCTTCAATCAGGAAACTGAAATCTTGGTGCAGATGGCCAAAATTAGTTTAACATAATTATGTGAGTATTTCGTATGTAATTTATTTATATAGCAGTCAAAGTGTGTATATCCACGCTTCACTGATACGCAGGGCTGAAAAAATTGGCTTCAAGCTTAAAAAGAACAGGGCAGCAGAAAAGCAGGTCCATCTCTCGTGTAGCATACGCACTAGGGCTGTCATTTTTTCCCAAAATAAAGTTCGAACGAAAGTGTTATGGAATTTGTTCAAATTGTATAGAACATTAACATTATGTAATAATTGAGATGATCCAAGTTTCCTCCATTTTTCATTGCGCTCTCTCTACCTAGCCCTATGTCATGCATTAGTTCCAACATGACAGCGCGGATCTATATAATGAGGATTTAGCAGTCAGGCCAGCACAGTGTAACACCATCTGTTGGAATACAAGGCACACTACATGAATCTGGGAGCGTTATCTGCAGTGCTCCCATTTTGAATTCAATCACATCATTAACGAAATTTAATATTTCACCAGGTTCGAAAGTTTGAAGTTCAATGGAAAAGTGACAGCCCTAATATGCACCTGGTGGATTGCAGCATTGAATAAAATTAGACTGTCTCTGTCCCGGCACATGTGCGCAGGGCTCTAGACTGCGAGTAACAAGGTCGCACATGCAACCTTTTTTTTGGGACGTGCGATTTAATATTTGACTTGTTGGCACTAGTGCAAGTGGCAGGGAAATCAAATGATTCTTTAGAACAGAGATGTAGTCATGTAATATATTTTATTGTGAGATTACATTTTGCACTGGTATTGCTTATCTTTCTATTATTTGTAGTATTTCTGTTAGCATACCAGGAATGTCTAACTGCAGCCTATGATGATGTTCCTTGCTCCCTAGTAGGCTACTGATACCTTTGTATAGTCTGTTGGGCCTTGGCTGCAAGTTTGGCTATCAGCAATAATTAAGATAATTATTAATTATTAAAATCAATAGAACTTATTAATAAGAATTAATAATAACAGGGCACCACCCTGGAGTCAGGGAAAAGAGCCAAATTCAGTCTCAAAATTTACTAAGCTATCAAAGCTAATAATTAACTCAATAACTATAACAAAATCACCATATCAATAGCTAGTTAAGGTTGAAGGATTTTGGAGTTCTTTGCAGAGCAGAGGTTGGCAAAATTCACTCTTGTGCAACATTAAACAGACAGCATATATATCCAAAAGCATTTATTAAAAAAGGTAAAAGATCAAAAACACACAATCTGTAATCTTATCTAAAATGTACTAAAAGAGTAAAAGCACACAATATGGAATCCAACTACATGTACCTATATACAGAAGCGGATGTGTGTGTGTGGGTGTGGAAACAATAGCAAAATGGCTGAAGTCACGTGGTGACGGAGCACACGATATGCAGACAATATGGCTGACAAAGAGAACCACAGAGACAAAAGGCCAGACCATGTGTTGTCTTGAGCCACATGTGCTGCCTGAAGCCAATTGTGCAAAGTTGTGTTTTAAACCTCTCAACTGTGTGGGTCTCTGTTCAGGGCCAATTGGTGTAGGATAAAGGTGCCAGGTTAGGAAGAGGTTAGTTCCATGTGAAGCCTAGTTACTGGATGTAACGCATGCTAACATTAACTTAGCAGGGTGACTATGCAATAACCTGACCATGAATAGGGCATCACAACAATAGTTCAATAAATAACATTAGCTACATCAAAACATGTACAGTGCATTCATCGAGTTAAACAGTCTTGTTTAGCCGTGCTATGCTACACTATATGTTGCTAGGCTATGCCCAGTTGTTACCAAGTCCATGGAGGGAGAGAGTTGCCTTGTGGTGTGCTGCTTCTTAACTGGCGAATCCATGGATGAGTCAGGCTGAGAAAAGTTTAACTCCAAGGCTGAAGGATGCAGGCCGTGCTGGGTAGTTGGTGCTCCAGTTGTACAGGTCAGATGGCCCAGGTCACTGAGGACGCCGCTGATTGTCCCTTTTTGTTGTCGGAGTTAGCAGTTCAATGCTAACTTGCCTTTGTTGATGGATCCTAAGCAGGCTCTTGTGTCGCTGCTTGTTCAGGAGAGTTTTGCGTGTGTCTGCCATGAGCAGGCCACACGAGAGAGCAGGGAGCAGAGCTGCTCCTGCAGCAGCAGTGTGAGAAAGAGAGGTTGCTGCTGCAAAAGGCAGCAGCGGAAGAGGAAGAGGGGGAGCTTTGGTTTTGTTAGCCTGGGTCCATGGGTGGGGTTCACACCTGGGGCAAACAACCAAGGGCTGTAGGGGGTGGAGTTTCTTAAAGACTCCCTTTGTTTCTTAGAGTCTGGAAACATGTGGTCGGCTGGTGAGACCCAATAAGTCTAAATAAAAAAAGTTATCCTCAGTCAAGGAAACAGAACACATGGATCAGAGCTGAAACAACTTGTTTGCGAACTGCATCTGATTATTTTAAAAAGCAAAATAAGGAGAGAAGAGAATGATGAGGTAGAGATGCAGAGCTGAAGGGTGCAGATGATGCAAAGAGAGCAGGCTGGTCTAGCACACGTGAGTTTTTACTCCCGTCTAGTCTCGTCCCCTCCCGACCTTTTAAGTCATTCTCCTGTCTTGTTCCAATCATGTGACTGATTCCAGAACTTGCCTTGTCCCGATCCCGGTCAAAATGAAATAAATGACTCCTATCCTGTCGATATGTCTAAATGAACACCTATGCAACTCAAACCATGGCCCCAAACCACGGGACTCGACGTGACAGTACATTGTAGGCAACTCCTAAAAATTTGAAGCAACATGACAGTCACAAATATAAAACCTGTAGTGACAGATGCGTGACCCAAAACACTGAGACAAGTGCAACCAAACCGCCTGGCCGAGAACGCCCTCCTGCAGGGTGGTGAGGCTGGTTATGACCATGGAGATATTGAGGCCTGGAACCTTGCCATAACCATACAGGTCGTATGTGAAGGCTGTGCCTGGGAAAACTATGCCAGCGATGCAAAACAACTTAGGAAGACGCAGGGGGATGCAAAGTTGAAATCATTATTATGATTAAAATACTTATTTGATCAATAAATTTGTGACACATTGATATACTAATATTACATTAAAACATACATATTTTGAGTTGTTCTATTATTTGTCTGTGTATTTACAACCATAGATTGTTTCAACTGCTGCTGTCTGGTAAACGGTACTGCAGCCTCAAAGCCCGGACCAGCAGGCTCTGAGACAGTTTTTTCCACCAGACAACCAGACATATGAACAATGAACACCAACTGCCTGTCTGCACATTACACACACACACACACACACACACACACACACACACACACACACACACACACACTTACTTCTTCTAGCAGTAAGTAGGAGCAGCTGGGTGGTCTAATGTTTCTTTAATTAATATGATTAGTAACTTATCAAGCTAACTGGCTAAAGTTATTAACACTAGCATACTAGCTGCCACTTAAAGTCTTTGTCAGGTCACAACTTGCCACAGCCTTTTAGTTACATGTTTGCAGGACCGAATAGGAGCTTAAATATGTACTGGTCAACTGACAAATGTAACTTATTTAACGTTACTATGACTGATGCACAATTCTGATTCAAGGCTAACGTTAAAAGCTTCATTAGGACCGGCATAACGTTACGTTATCTAACGCCACACAGATTTACTTAATGCATACAAAAGGCAAATGCTAACGTTAGCCCTGCTGACTCGACATACATTTCAAAATTCTGACACTTACGCAACATCAACGCTTTAGTTATGTCAAGTTATAGCTAGTGTAGTATAGTGCTACTATCTTACTTCCCCTTTATGCTGCCCTTAGTGTTAGCTCAACTCATGACATGTTCAGTTGATATCTCTCTTTATATGAAAATTCATATAGGAAAAACAAAATTGTTACCTTACCTTTAGGGAAAGCTGAATGTGAATCATCATCCTTGAATCAACAGGCTTGGGAAATGACTTGCGTTAAGTTATCCAGAGAAATTGTCTCTCTATAGTCTCTGTGCTTCAGACAGAGATCAACAAAGTGCACGTAGATTCAAACAACTAAATGCTGCACAGTCATTGGATGAATCACACTGGGCGGACCGGCTCCCAGAACTCAAACACAATATCATTGGTCGAGATCGTCTCACCACAGCTTGATTCATCCAATGATTGTACAACACTCATTTGTTTGAATCTGCGCGCACTTTCTTGATCTGCCTGAAGCACAGACTATAGAAAGACATTTTCTGTGTTTACATTTATATGATTTTTCAACTATTTTGAGGTCTTACATCCATATCTTACATTCCTTCACCCCCATATTACCAAAGCTCAAGCCTTGGCTGAACTGTTGAGCCCTAGCATCAAATCCCAGTCTTACACACATCTCTCACCTATTGCTAAAAAAATAAATAGAGCACACCATTGTAAAGCGTTATTCATATTGAGGTCCCTCTTTATTCACCTTATATTATCTTTGCTCTTTTGCTCTTCCCCTCGACCTGTAGAAATGGTGGAGTGACCTAATGACTGCAGTGAGGGCCATGTCAATTTGTATGATAACAAAAAAACGTGTCAGGACAGCATTTCACAAAAATAACAAATTAAGTCGTCAGCACTCACAAATAAGTGTATATCACTTTTTTAATGATGCGCTGCAGCAAAAAACAGATGTGTTTCAGTCCTAGGCTTTCCTCAGCATTGCTGAAACAATTGTGGGTATGACCCCTATTAAACAGCAGCCAGGAATTACTGCTGGTAATTACTTACCTTGCAAGGCAGCTGGATTCGCAAGATCACAACATTACAAGATCACACAAGAATCCATCCACCGGTGGTTTGGACCAATCAGCATCGCAAATCCAGCTGCCTCGCAAAGTAAGGCGGTGATAGATGGTGATAGACAAATGGTTCATCCAATAACCTGCCAAGTAACTTTTGAAAGTGCCTGCCCTTTTCCACACACTTGGACAACTTCTTCCAAACAATGGACGACTTCTCAGATGGTTCTGTGTAACAAACCATCTGCATGTCAGGTTAGGTGATTACAACCAGCTGCTACAAATCATCCAAACAGGCATCATAAAAAAAACAGTACTAATAAGAAAATTTAAGATAATTTAAGCCATCCGAGGAGATATATCACATTATGTGATTGCAACAACCAGATAGTGACCTGAAAAACAAACAATAAAAATAGCATGAATGTGGGTCAACATATTTAACCTCATCATGTTCAGAATCTCCATAATAAAATTGCTTGCAAGTGCATGTACATAAATACGAACAATCATCCTCAAGAGACAAATATTAATCAGAAGAATATTAGTAAGAAAAATAGTAATTTTGAAAAAATTAATAGGAGAAAATATAACACATTCTGTGGTTACAACAGCCAGATGAGTGACCAATAGATCTCAATATATCACACATGTGATAGTAACAGCAAAATAAGTAACTGATAGACTTACTAAATAACTAACAGTCAGGTAAGTGACCGATAGATTTACATGCTAACAATAAAAATTCATGTATGTATATATGTAGACCAATCATGCGCAAAACCTCCATAGAAAATGAAAATACATTATATATTAGAAAATTAGTAACAAGCAAATAATCCATCTAAGTAATAGGAGAAAAATATCACATAATGTGTTTGCAACAGCCAAATAAGTGCTAGATTTACACACTATACATATTACATTCTGTGACTGCAACAGTCAGATAAGAGGCCAAAAGGTTTACACACTAACAATGAAAAAAATCTATGTATGTATGAAGACCAATCATGTGCAAAACCTCCATAGAACATACAAATGCATATACATCAATAATACACATATTCATAAAAACCAAGACAACAGAGTTTGCACAATGCTGAATAAGCCTATGACTGCCAGATGAATCTCTTTGTATTTCACAGTATACCGAGTTTTTAATCTTGTGGCGGTGGTGATTGCACAGGCGCTGGCCTGTGCAATCTATGGGCAAAGCAGGTGAACCAGACTTCCGTCGGCTGAGTGGCTAACTTCCGGTTAGCTCTCAGCTAACTTGAATGGGGATAAAACAATTTAATCGTGCGGCTCTTCTAGACTTTCAAATGTTCGGAGCAAATGGATCAAATTTTGATTTGGGTTGTGTGACGCTCAAAAAAATGTATCCACCATTTTACAGCTGCAACAGATGGAGTAGACTGTGGCGGAGCCTATGATGTAAGCATGAGTCAACAGTGTTTTTTTTTTACTCTCACTGCCAGAAAGGAGAGACAAACGTCCCACAGTCGGGCTTTAACTGTACTAATATATGATATTTTTGAAGGTATATCAACTGTGTATAATCTGTCACAATTATTACATTGATTGATTCAACTATAATTAGAAGAGCTCTTGGTTGTGAGTTGTCTAGTTGAGCTGTGGAGTGGCTGAGGCCATGCAGTGACGTTTCACGTTCAGGCTAGTTGAAAGACTAATACAGTGCTTAAACAGGCATGGCTAGACCTACATGTCTCTGTACCACTGATAACCCCTCTTCAAATAACTGCTAAGCTATATACAAGTCCTACTGTACTGCTAGGAGTTGGCAGACCATTATGCCAACGTCTGTGATTTTTTCATGTCTACAGGCAGGGGACATAATTGTAAATGTCAATCATTAAGAGGTCTTTCAGGGTCAAAAACCAGGATGGAACATAACATACAAAAAACACACATTTTATGACCATTTGATTTTGATATATAGCCCCAATACCAATATACTTTGCATCAAGACCTAAATACAATAGCTCTCTTTAGCCTCAAATAGCCTATAAGTGGCAGGTTTTGAAGAATGATGTGGTGGTGCATTCAGGCTTCCAGTACTGTGCTGCCTATAGATGGCACATTATACAAAAAATATCCCTCTGAAGAAGAGTCGCAGACAGATATGTTGGGTATTTGCTTATAATGACTTTCAAATACTGTTTATATACAGTAAATCTCATACATTAATGGGAAAAGTCTGTAGATATATTGGATAGTTAGCTTGTCGTCAAATAATGTTTATATAAAGTAATGATTATTAAAATTATGTTTTTCTAAACTATTATCACATGATCTTATTTTTTGTACAGTATAAAACCAATATTTACCAGGAATTTACTGTAAATAGATTGGATAATCACATAAAATTAAAGCCTAACGCTCTCAAGATACCAATAATGGGTGTTAAAGGAGGATTTTTTTGTGTTTTACATCCAGAAATCTTTACTTTGATGGGGCGTTCTTATGGATGAATCGGATGATCTTATGAATTTACAAAAGAATACTGTATAAAAACAAGCCTTTATTTAAATTAGATAATTTTAATGTATTTCTGCAATATTTTTCATTTTTTTGTGCAGATATATATATATATATATATTTGTTTAATATTCTAGAGCTGTTTTATAATGACAGTTTTTATTTATTTTACAACAGTTGGACTGTAAAAATGCAGACAATGTCTACAGTAAATATCTGTTGTTTTTTTTTAAATTCTCCGTAGAATAACCAAAGGTTTTTTACTGTCATTACGGTAAATGTTTGGCAACTTTTGCTGCCAGACTTTTTACCGTTTTTTTACGATTTATTTTTTTACATTAATTTAAAGTTTTGCTGTAAAAAAACAAAGTTGCCTTAATTTTACATTCAGCAATAGGATGTGAAATAGAATTTTGTATTTTACATAGAATCCAATGTAATTTAACACTCCAGACATTAAACAATTGAATAATCCTGTTAAAAACTACTACAATATTTTATTATACTAATTTACAGATTACAGCCATTATTTTATGGTGAATATATTTAATAATAATAATTTACTGTGTTTCTATGGCATTTACACTTAATGTAAAAAAAAAACTGAAAAAAACCCCTGTAAAATAATACAGTACATTTCTGTGAAAAAAAAAAAATTACAGAGTGGTCTTGATGTTTGTACCACATGGTAGACTGAACAATCTGGCAGAGGCTGGAGAGATGAACCAGGGCTTTATACTGCTGTGGCTTGTAGAGTTGATTAGGAGATGATCAGCTGCGGGTGCTCAGGTTGAATGGGAGAGGGAAACCAGGAAGCCACACCCAGCATACACCCACACACAAACAAAGAGAGACAGACTGGGGACAAACATGAAACACTAGGAAGGGGAAATAACTGGGAAACACAGGGAAGAGAGGAAGTATAGCTGACTTCCTAACAGAAGCTGTTTTGTACTCTTCTCATAATGTGCCCACTGTGCTTTTAATTGAATACAATTTGAGTACTTTGTTTTGTTTTGTTTTGTTTTTACAAATAGAACATTATTAAAATGTATTTTCATTTTGGAACTGTGCCCCTAATTCCCGGTTTCACTTTAGCTCCTATATGCACAGACAGATTTTTTTTTCCTCAAAAGAAACAGCAGGACATGTTATTGACAGTGCAGATCTTTGCGCTGTAGCAGAAAAACAAACCATTAATTTTGTACTGAAGACTGAAAAAACATTACACACATAACTTATACTCTCATAAACTTTAATTCACATTGGTGAATCACTCCATGGGGATCATGTCTTACATAATAAGCATTACAAAGTCTTGTAAATATGATCATAACAAATTAGGAGATAATAAAAATCAAATGTGTATTATAACTATGAGCCTTTACAGTGTCTGCAGACACTGCAGTTGGAAAATAAGAGTAAAAGAAAATGGAGGTTATATAAAAAAGTGGTTCACTCTAGATGAAAGCGGCAGGGCTCTTTGTTCTCTAAATGTAGAGCCAGAATGGGAAAGTGGAGAGTTTCCTTTTCTCAGAGGCCAGTTCTTTGTTTTTTAGGAGAATTAATGTGGTTGTGGGTGCCTTCGGTCCCTGATGTCCTCTCTTTCCTTGATGTGTTGGAGAGCATCTGTCATGGAGGTCTCTGGTCATTAGCTTGTCTGTCAGCCTCAGACAGTGGCTCGCTTGTCACTTGTCATTTCCAGTGCCATATTCAATCTAGCAGTTTTCTTTGGAGACCCTCCGTCTTTGTCATACATGCCAGTATTGATTTTGACACCTGGGGGGTGGGGGTGGGGTGGCTTTTGTTTAACACAGCCCTCTGGTGTTGACTTCTTTTTATTCCTCTCTTTGTGTCAGTATGTATCTGGTGGGTGTCAGGTGGAGAGTGGGGGAGAGAGACAGTGAATTTACCACAGGGATTTATTTTTTAAATTCATGGCTGAATGTGGTGTATTATAAAACTACATGTCACCCTGCCACCCTGCACTGAAAAAAACTCCCCAACTCACTGCAGGCATGTGAAGGATGATCGAGGTTTGTCTTTAACGATGACCTGTCAGTGGCTACAAATCACAACCAGCTATGTACTGCAGAAAATAATTACTGCTCAAATAATTACATATCCTGATCTGTGCTCAGCCCTCTGCACAGTCTATCATTATTCAGACCTGCAGCATGTGGTCGAGTTCATTCCACAGATCCATTCTAACAGTGTGGTGTTAATAAGCTAGGATTTGACCTTTTGGAGCTGAGGTCCATTGGTCTCATATAAATGGACTCACAGTTTCAAACTTCACACAGTAAGGCTGCCAGGCACTGCTGGTGCCTCCCACTATTAGAGTCTATTGGGTGTATCCATCGTCTTGCCAATCCAAATAAAGTATACTGTACTGTGGACATGCTGCTGACGTGCTGCGGTATGCGTATTGTCTCATTTCCGGTTGCCAACTGTGTTATTGATAGCGTTTTTGCTACTCTCAACTCAGTTCATTTAGTTATATTCTTCATTACTGTGGATAATTACCTGCTGTACATTTAAACATATACTAGTTCTGCTCAAGCATTCTTTGCTCTAATGGAAAACCATTATAACAAAAGTCATCTCAGGGCACTTTTAACATAGAGCTGGTCAAGACTGTACTCTTTATTTATCAAAAACCCAACAATACCCCCATGAGCAAGCATGTGGGGACAGTGGCAAGGAAGAACTCCCCTTTAAATGGGAAGAAACCTCAAGTAGAACCAGGCTCTAGGTGGGCTAGCCTTTGACTAGTTGGGTTGAGAGAGAAAGAAGGAGGGGAGAGAGGGAGAGGGGGGGAGAGACAAAGAGAAGCATAATAACAACAATAATAATAATAACAACAGGGGACCACAGGACCACGCCACCATCCTTGCACCAACCCCGCAACCATGGCCCCCGTCGTCCACAACCCAGATTCCGGATTTTCCTGAGGCGAGAAAGCACAAAAACTCGGGGGAAGAAGGCAAGTTAGTAACATGCATTAATGGTACATGAACGTGTACAGATGAAGAGGAGGAAGAGAAGAGAGGAGCTCCATGCATCATGGGAAGTACCCCGGCAGTCTAGGCCTATAGCAGCGGCTGGTCCAAGGCAAGCCTGGCCGGCCCTAACTATAAGCTTTATCAAAAAGGAAAGTGTTAAGCCTACTATTAAATGTAGAGAGGGTGTCTGCCCCTTGGCTGGATATATATATATATATATATATATATATATTTTTTTTTTTTTTTTTTTTTTTTTATTCTTGCTTTGCTTAAAATTCTTATTAAACAAATACATAAAACTACTTTAGTTTTTTTTTTTTTTACATGAAACCTGAAGGAGACTCAGAATTAGTAAAAAGGTGTGAATAACTCACTCATAGAGATGTATTACTTGTTAAGATACCCTTAAACAAATAGAGGAGTAGGAGAAACTGGCCAGGTAACTCTACTCAACATTGATATAAGATGCTCATATACACATTTCAACATCCTCAAATGCATCTTTGATAATATTAAAACACACATAGTGATAACATATGTTCAAACACTCAGAATTCAAAACCTTTTTTAAACTACTTTGACCTGGAGTTCGTATTTGTATGGAAAGAAGGACCCAATGTCCATGTTGAGGGCACACATAAATCTATCAACTGCCTTTACCATGCAACCAGCTCCGGTGTGACGAACCTCTTGGTCCAACTTGGGTTGGAAACAGAGTTTATGATAATCACTCCCAAGAATTTTGTTTCATATAATCTATCAGTTTCAACTCCATTTAAATTCAATTTTATTTCGCAATTAACCCTGACACCACCGAACACCATAAATTAAAAAAAAACATAAATTGTTTTATTTTAATTTGGTGATAACTTATTAATATCAAACCATTTTTTTAACATTGTCAATTCCCTTTCTACTGTTTTCAATCATTATTTCCTGTCCTCACCTGAACAAAATTAATTTGTATCATCATAAATTTCAACTTATTAGATACTATACAAATATCATTCAAATAAAGTATAAATAACTTAGGTCCCAATACCGAACCTTTTGGAACACCACAGGTTACTCTTCTAAAATGTCAGTATTATTCATTTTTACATCACATTAAGGAGTAAGGAATGATCGATTGTGTCAAGTGCAACACAAGTCGATCGCTTGCTCCTAAATCTATATTGATGTTCACTCAATAACTCATATTTTTCAGTAAAGTCATCAAGTCTATTTTCAAATCGTTTTTCGAGTATTTTAAAAAATTGAGGTAGAAAAGACTAGGTCTATAATTTATTACAATATGTTGATCACCATTTTTACAGATTAGAATCACCTTAGCCACTTTCATTTTATTGGGAAATAAAAAATAAAATACCTGTTTGAAAGGATTACTTATAAGTAAATGGCTCGAGGACACAGTCAATTAAGTAACATAACATATCAATAGTGTTACCATCAGTGGATTTTTTATTCTTAAATTTTCTGACCACTTCTAATACATCACTCTCACAAACTCCACCAAGAAACATTGAATTGTTTTCAATAATTGAATTGTCATTTTTTACAAAATATGTTGGAAAATCCTTTTTACTACAATTTCTAGTAGCCTTAATATTATTTTTATGTTTTTGCAACAACATAAAATAATTGTCATAATAGTCTTTTTGTTACGATCTCATAATAGATGTCAGTCTGTTTTTATACTTTTTGTACTTGTCCTCCTTTTCCTTTGTTCGATGCTTGATAAATTCCCTATAGAGCCTATTTTTTACTCTTTCAATCGACAATGCCGATCATAACGTTTCAAGCATGTATCTAAAAATGCATCATATGATTCATTAGTATCCTCTACATAAACTTCCTGCCAATCATGATTTAAAAGTTCTGCTTTAAGAGCCATAATTGCCTCTGGTGATTTTATCCTAAGCAAACTGTTAGTCTGCCTATTTGTTCTTAATTTTAACTTACTGTTCATTTCTAACACTGTAAAAACATGCAAATGATCACTTACATCAGTCACTAATAGTCCACTTTTTATCTTCCCTTCAATTACATTTATAAAAAAAATATTGTCAATCAATGTTGCACTGTGTTATTCTGCTAGGTTTTACAACGGATAGTTTCATAATGGATAGAAATTCAAGCTAAACATAACATTAACAAATTCAGTAGTTTTGGTATGATCATTAGATTTCAGCAAATCAATGTTGAAGCCACCACAAACCAAAATCACTGTATCATTATGTTTTTTGTATAATTCAGAAATCTTCTCAATCACCTCAATTTTATGTTTTCTACGCACAAATCGAATGATGATGTTTGGCCTGTTGTTTTGTTTTTGGGGTATAGTGTGACAAGCAGCTACATTTTTACTATCTATGCTGTTGAAGAACTAAATGACTTTCTGCTCAAGCGAGTGCAATTCACCTCTTGGTGCATCCTCACCCTCCTTAATCACAGCCTTCAGTTGTTGCACTTCAATTAAATCCAGTAGGTCCATCTGTTGTTTTGCCACCTTACTTAGTTCCTCTGACAGGAAGTTCAGACTTTTTAACTTCTTCCATTTCCTCTGCTAGTTTCTTAGTAGCCATTTCTTTGGTTAATTATGGAAGTACTTCAAAAAAAGAGATTCCAGGTAATTCCAGTATTGCTGGTATGTCAACAAATTGCGGCACATGTCATCAAAACTTAAAACTTAAACAGAAATTAATCCTGCAAGTTGAAACTTTCTTGTAAAGCTGTAAACTTTACTTAACCATGTAGATGTCAAATTATTTTCATGATTTTTGATGGATTGGTAGAGCCGAACAACACAATGCTTCTAATCAGCAGCCGTCTTGCATCAAATGAAAAAGGTAACATTGACTCCCCCAGGTCATGTTTCAGTTTAGTGACATAGGCATGATAGTCAATCACTCTCACATCTCTCAGAGCAGACTCAAACATGACATCCACTGTCAAACAGGGAATTCTTCCAAAAATGAGATAGAAGGGGGAATAACCTGTTGTCTCATGGCTGGTACAATTGTATGAGAATCTGAGGCCACTTGTTCTTCTCAAAAGGGGGCAAAGCTCATAGCATACTGCCAGTGTGTGGTTGAAGCGCTCCACGCTTCCGTTTTCAGCGGAATGATAGGCTGTGGTGCAGGATTTGTGAATGTGGGCTATGTCAAGTAGGTCATAGATGAGCTGAGACACAAAGTTGGAGCCACGGTCTGAATGGATCCTCTGGCAGTGGTTCCCAAACTTTTTCTGCTAGACCCCTCTTTTGTGTGTAAAAATATTTTCAAGCCCCCCCAGTTACATGCACACACATAAACAAACTCTCGAAATGTCCTTTGTGCAGATTATGCTTCACTAAATGTGACAGAGGAGAAAAAAATAGACTCTAGTCTTTGTGGATTAATACATTTGATAAAATGGAAGTGTATATTTTCAGTGAGATGCATAAGTGACAGACATCAAAAACGCTTCTAAAAACACTTTCTATGAGGATTGGCCATTCTGTCGTTGCGCTGTCATGGAAAAATCTTCAGATGGGCCAATGAGTCTTCAGGTCTCCCACAACATATTTGTTCCAAAAATCATGATGATCCAAACTCAAAGAAATACGCTGAAACTGAGCTCAATGCAATAAGATTTACAGTGTATCAATTGCAATACAAGTAAACCGAGGCTTGGTCCATGGAACAATAACCTGAATGGAAGACCACAAACATCGTCGTATATACTCTTCATAACTCCTCCTATTGTGGAGCCTATCTTATCTGATTTTCTGGGGCTCCTCCTCAATCACGAAATTTCCCCACCAGACTCCCTTGTAAGCTCCTCCCATGACATCACTTCCAGTAAAGCTCCTCCCACAATGACATCATTAGTGACCTTGACATTTTGGCAGTGATCCAAATATGATCCTTTTCAGAAACAATGGTGTCTCAGACTTTCCTAAAAATATGAATAAAAATAGAGCCTATGGCCTTTAATCAAATGTCATAAGCAAATAGTCAAATATTATGAGCCCTGACCTTTCCATGATTCTTAATGATTAACTATCCTATATACTGCCCCTGTGATGACACTGGCATGATTATTTACACAAGGAAATTATTCCACCACAGCGCACACCCTGTTCTAACTCTGGGCATGGCACATCCCCCATTTTGGGAACCACTGCTCTCTGGGAAGCCATACACACAAAAGAAATAATTCCACAACCGCTTGGCCACCTGTTTCGCTGTTTGGTTGGTACAGGGGAATGCATGAGCAAGGCATGTGAAATGATCTGTAACCCCAAGGACACCCACAGAGCTGTTGCTTGAGTTCCCAGCACTCCACAAGTCTATGCACACCAACTCAAGTGGAGCATGAGTTTGGATAGACTCAAGAGGGGCTCTGGCTTCAGGTTCTGGAGATTTGCTCCAGAACCTGGAGCGTTTACACTTTGCCACATATT